>JAKSZU010000006.1:39345036-39945036 GCA_026018925.1 Tupaia tana
GAAACTATTCAGACTTAAGGTTTTTCCTAGAGTCCCTACTGTACCTCTAAAGTAGAATACAGAAAGTGTCAATACTGTCAGGGAAGAAACAGAAAGATCTTCAGCTATTTAAAGCAAGGATGTGGAATGGGAGATACAAATATCGTCACTATGATTATTTTTTTAAATCAAGAAGCACCTGAGATAATCCTGCTAAACTTTTCCACTGAGTGCATGGCATAGGACATTTAATATAGCCTTCAGGGAGCCTGAGGCATAGCCCAAAGATGCCATCTAAAATTTGAAATATTTAAAGTGCCAGTATAACCTCTAAAATGCTTGCAAACTTTGCATTCTAGTCCTTAGTACATATCAGATTCTATTAATGTAAAGTTGGTTTCAGTTGCCTACAGGTTAAATTAGTGTTTTTCACAAATCTTTGAATGAAATGAATGTTCTCAAAAATAGTACTTGCTCATTTCTGGATTTGCATACCTAAGCATACCTCTAAATATCCCCCCACATATTGACACATACCCTTCTTGAGAAGCATGACTTATATGCAATCTGATAGTTTCTGTGTGAAGAGTAAACTCCTGAGGCTAATGCAGGGGGTCTCTGAGATTCCAAAGATGAAGGACCCCCACCCCATTCTTTAGTTAGTGCTGTTTATACTTTAGATTCCTTTTTTTCTTGGAAAAACAAGAGGTATAGATATAACTGGATTATACTTTAAAATCAAAGAAGGAAAAAAAAAAATGCCCTCTTCAGTTAAACTAAGGACAATTCAAGGGAAATACAATGCTTCCCTCAACTTCAGCCTTGCTCACTGTTAAATAAAGAACATTTGAACCTAAAATTGAAGGCCATAATTGGTCCAACATAAAAATGTGGAGTTTTAGATGGGGACCAGCAGTTAGCGTAATGGCTATGTCGCTGGACTCCCACGTAGTCGACCGCGGTTCAAGTCCCGGACCCGGCGGCTTAAACTCATGCCGGGCGCGTGTGCGTGCGTGCCCAAGATCCCGAGAGGAGAATGGAGGAGAAGGGATTGCGGCGTGGCCATCCCCCCTGGGGGGTGATTTCCTGCTTTCTATCTCTCTGTCTCTCTCTGTCTGTCTGGCGAGCGCACCCGCCCTATAGCAAAAACCTCTCCAAAAAAAGAAAAAAAAAAAAAATGTAGAGTTTTAGACCTGATAGTAGTCAGATGGTGTGGAAAGGGGAACTATAATGGGAAATCTTAACTAGAACTCTCTGAGAGCTAAGAAAGAATGGCCTCCCCTCATGGAGAAAAGTGCTATTACCTGGAGACAAGATAAGAAGAGGTGATAGACTTGAAAAGATGAATCACTAAACTCCTGTTTACCCTTTGGGTCTCAGTCTAGTCACTCTTCCTCTATGGTGGCCTTTCTTTACTCCCAGCATTAGATGTATCCATTCCTGTATCCTCATAGGCTCTTTCTTAATCAATAAGTATTTATATTCCCAACTTCATTGTGTGTAACTTCTGGCAAAATGTCTCTTTTATTCTCATGACCATAAACACAGTGGGTTCTCACTAAATATCAATTGGTTGAAAGATTAAATAATGATTACACTTCTACTAGACATCAATAGTGAATTATTAATAATATAAGGAATAATAATAAGACCTATATGATTCTCTCTCTCACTTTCAATGTTCCCATTAATGCAGTTCCTCTATTTATGTGAGGTTTTTGCATCCTTGCATAAATATTTTAAATTTTTCTATAATGGTTTATCTTCAAAGCAGGAAAAAATTAAAGATCAGATCTACTTTTCCCTTCTCAGATTCATTTATATTTGACTGGGGCAGCCAATCAATCATAGAGCCCAGTTAGCATGCTGTGGGTACTGCCGAAGGTCCTTCATTCATATTAATGTCATCATTTTAGTGGAAGTTATTGGACAAATAATAACCGGTGGATTGGCTTAAATATAGGACACAAATTCAGCTGGCTACCTTGCAATAAATTGAAGAGATAGATGGATAAAAGAAGCATCTTATTCACGGGGCTCTTTCTCAAAACAAACATACATTTTTTAAAGAGAGCCAATCTCCAAAGTACACTACACAAGAAACATTAGGTGTTCTTCAATGAATTATGACTAGTTGGTTATTTCCCCAAGTAATTCTGAACATGGATTATAAAATATTAATCAGCTTTGGCCTCTATTTATCATGCAGGACAGGTGGAAACTTCAGACACAAATGTTATTAGCCATGATTCAGGTCATTTGAAAAAGTATTTTCTGGAGCTGGCATGAATTGGTCAGAGATTCAGGACAAATGTGATTGGACAGAAGGAAGCAGAATGATGTCATTGTTTAAGTCAGCTGAGACAAGTGGTCTGCAGACTGCACCTTAATTCCCATACCATCTTCATATCTGTCTGATAAAATGAATGGTTCATTCCAAACACTAAATGACTCTTGTTGGGTGGTAGAAAACAAATTACTTGGCAAGGTCACTGCATGTGAACACCACACACATTATTAACTTCAGTCTGAGATAATCAAGTGTGAAATCATGTTTATGAATCTGACAAATCTCCAATAAACAACCACATTTTTATTCTTTGCATTCAGTTACCATCATCTTTCATAGGTATAATTATTTACCTTCATAGAATTAATGTGTTACTCTGATTCTGATAGGAATACAGACTTATGTAATGTAATAATTTCAGGGCAATATACATACTTGCACAGTCAATATATAAATAATGAATTTTAATGATTACACAACATTTGTGAGAGCAAGTGTTTTAAATATACTATGTTATTTAGTCCTCAAAATCATGAGATGTGTAAGATTCTCAACATATCCACTATATAGATGAGAGAACTATGGTTCAGTGATATAAAGATCTTACCCAGGGAAATCCAATTAGCAGGTGGCTAGGACAGGATTTAAATCTACGATATCTGACTACAAAGTCTGAACTATTTATCACAATACTATTCTGTATGTGTGTGTGTGTGTGTGTGTAAACAGGAAGAGGTTGCACTTTTCACATGAAAGGGCAAGTTTTCCTTTTCTCTAGCTTATGACTTCTTGAAGAAGGTATATTTTGACAAAGGTAATGCCTCCCAGTTAAATTCTGCTGAAGAGATCAGTAGTTAAACAAACCTGAATGACTGTACAGCCATTCAGTTCACCAGAATCATCAAAATCAATTTTAGATGGTGTGTCAGGTTGTATCATAACACACTAGGTGGTATTAGTCAAGTTTATTATCTTATTTAAACATATAATGGACACTACATGACACACTGCTTGAAAAATGTCACAGAAATAAATTAATATAAAAGCTTTATTTTAAAGTAAGTTGAAGAAGGTATGAAAAATACAGGAAGAGTTGACTGGCATATTCTACATGTGACAAATTCCATTGGCGGGGCCTTCAAAAAGTTCATAAAAAATGTATATTATGAAAAAAGCTATGCAAGAATTCCTAAAATGTTTTGCATCAAAATAAATTTCTACTTTAATTCATTTTTTCCACAAACTTTTTAAAGCTCCTCAAGAAAACACTCCAATATTTTTTTATTACCAATTGGGCATGGATTAGCACAAGAAAGAAAAAGAGAGAGAGAGTCTGGTTGTGCCACAATCCTTTTTCCTTGCATTCTCAATCCAGTTGGAAGTAGGCATACAAACACATGCCCTGTGTATTTTTCAAGCTGATGGAGCCAATATTCAAACCCTGATTGTCCATCATGGATCAGCTTCTTCTGTGCAATCCTTTTTTTTTTTTTTTCTTTTATGAAAGAGAGATTTTTGCTATAGAGCACGTGTGCTCAATGGAGAGAGAGAGAGAGACAGAGACAGACAGAAAGTGAGAAATCATCCTCCAGGAGGGAGAAATCATCCCCCAGGAGGGATGACCATGCCACAATCCCTCCTCCTCCATTTTCCTCTCGGGATCTTGGGCATGCACATGCACACACACACCCAGAATGAGTTTTAAGCCACCGGATCTGGTACTCAAACCACAGTTGACTATGGCAGTTCAGCAATGTAACCATCTGCTGGTACCCCTCTGCACAAGTCTTAACACTGTGTTTTGGGGCTGAACTGCTCCGATATTTTAAGTTATTCCTGTTACTGAAAATTTCTTATTAATCCAGTCTATCTAATCTGCCAGAACTATACTATTTATTAGAAATATTATTACACTTCAATTTTAGTTACATATAGCTTTGTTCTTCTGGATTAACATGTGCTCCTGGGCAGAAGGATAGGGAGGTAGTTTAATAATGAATGACCAAGAAAATAAATGCTAGGGTCATATAATACAGATTTCAGTCCTGTTAGCGTTTTGTTTTCCAGCTTCATGATCTTAGAGGCATTTAAATTATCTGAGCTCTAATTTTCACATCTCAAATAATAGTGTTCAATTGCAAACTGCTAATAAGTAAAGGACAGATGACATAAAGCAAGAAAGGCACTTAACACATGCCATATACATGGTAAATACTAGTCAATATAGTTATTATTAAGACAACAATCTCTTTTCCAGTTTCAGGTACAATTCTGCAAGTACTCTCCATCATAACTCCTGCTGACAGCACCTATAATTCCTGGACATAACGAATGAAGCAGCTATTCAAGGACACCAAAATATAAGTAGTAGCAGATTATTATATATTTTATATATATTATAGAAAAAGACCAGAATTAGAAGTACTGTGAATGGGTGGTAAGTTTCCCATTTTTATTTCTTTCCAGTCTTTCTCAACCCAGTTTCTAAAAACCCTCAAATCTGCAAATGGGCATGAGAACAAAGAGAGAAACTTCAGAAGTCATCAATTCTGATTTGCAGATTTGTAAAAGGGTTTCATAAAATTCAGAGAAGTGGGAAGTCTTCACTTAATTTATTTTCATTGTTGACTCCTCCACAAGGCCATGATGGCCCACGTGTATTTAAAACATGAGGAAGGGAAAACATTCCCTGGGATAAGAGAAGCTGTGGTCCCAAAAATGAGAGATGTACACCCATCACTTTTTGTGTCTGTCTATTTTCCCACTGCTTGACTCCAGACATGCGCATATTCAAAGGAAATGAGTGCAATGCAGGATAATTAAATCCTTTATTGCCAGTCAGGGATTTCTTAGTCAATCAGAAAGCAGTGGTGAGATTGAAAAGAGGGTAGAAGCTAGGGATAGTGACCCTATTAATAAACTTGTGAACTGTGGAGTTCTCCATCTAGTTATGCATATGTGACTTTGAAAACTACACTAAGATGTAGATCATTGCCCAGGTTCCACACTGGCCAGTGGGTGTCACTGAAGTGGAGAAGTCCAAATGGTACTGAAGAGCTTGATGATGTAACTACAACCAACAGAAAGGGAGCTAGAACTGGTGGCCCAAAGGCCATTGGTTGTTTGGTCTATTAAAATTTTTTAAATGTGAAAAATTTCTATAAAATTTGTGAAAACTGAGTCTCATAACATAATATGCAAAATAGGATAAAAAGCCAATTACTTGGAATATTCAGAAAAATCTCAGTTTAACATAGACAAAGACCAATATATTCCAAAACCAAGCTCACAGAGAAGCAAAAATTATTTGAGACAGACTTTAATAGAACTGTCTTTAAAATGTTGCAGGCCAGCCCATGACATGGTGGTTAAGGCAGCTGGATCTCACGTGGCCAACTGCAAGGTTAAATCCCAGATCCAGCAGCTTGAAAACATGACAGGTACTTGTGCATGTGTACCCAAACTTCCAAAGGAGGAGGAGATGTAGAGAAAGGGATTGCAGTGTGACCATTGTCCACTGGAATGTTTTCGCACTTTCCTTCTCTGGGTCTCTCTGGTGAGCTCACACACTCTCTGGCAAAATAAATTTAAAAATAAATAAATAATTTAATGTTATAGAAAGTGAAGACAAAAGGTACTGGAATGATGGAAAATCAGAAGGATGCTACTAAAAAACAGAAGTTATAAAGAAATCAACTGGAAATTTTCAAACTGAAAAAATAATCAAAATACTTAAATATTACTTAGTAGGTTTAAGAACAGAATGGAGCTTATGAAGGAGGGAATAAGTAAGCCTGAAAAGATATTAACATAAATTTATGTAATCTTCTTAACAGAGAGGAAACTTTTTTAAAAAAATAAATGAACAGGTACTCAACCTGTGGGAAATACCAAAAAATATGACATTTCTTTAATCAGGGTCTCAAAAACAGAGGAAACAAATTGTAGTTTAGAAAATGTACTTAAAATAATAATGACTGCAAACATCCTAAATTTAGTGAAAACATAACCTACAGATTCAACGAGTTCTGCCAAGCCTAAATAGGATCAATACAAAGAAATCCATACCTAAGCTACATAGTATCAAAATGTTGAATACCAAGGATAAAGAAGTAATCTTGAAGCAGCCAGAGAAAAATATCACATTACTTTTATCAGAAAATGATTAAAAAAAAAAAAAAAAAAAAAACTGCAGATTACTCATCAGAAAGGATGGAAGACAGCAGAAAGTGAAACAACATTTGTAAAGTGATAATAGAAAATAATTGGCAATCCAGGCTTCCATATTCAGAAAAATATGTCCCATAAAAACAAAGACAAGTAGAGACATTAACAAATAAGAAAAAATATAAAACTCAGAACTAGCAAAACTGCTTTAAAGTAATTATTAAAGGAAACTCTTCAGATGTTTCCTTCCTTGTAGAACAAAATGTTATATATCAGGAATAAAAGGCAAAGGATAGAAATGGTTAATATTTAGGTAAATATAAGACCAGAGACCAGATATCTCTGAGTACACCACAATGTGTGTGCCTATGTCCCAGGGCTAGCTGAAAGCAGCAGGTTAATTGTGGCATCAGAATCTTGTTCAGGTGTGCTTCCTCTCTCTCTTTCCTTCTATCTCTCTTGGTCATGCAGGATACACATAAATAAACTCAAAAAAAAACAGTTAAAATTTAGGTCACTATAATAGACTATTTTTCTCCTCTTAATTTATTTAAATAAAAAGAGTAGAAATATCTATTTGACGATATGATTTTTTTTTTAATTTTCCAGAATATGCACGTGCTTGCCAAAGAGAAACAGAGGGGGGCGGGTGAGGGAATAAAAGCAACAAAGTACCCCATCTCAGGAAAAGTCATGCTGCAATTCCTTCTCCCCATCTCTTCTTTTTGGGATTTTGGGCATGTATGCACACGTGCCCAGCATATTTTTCAAACCACCATGTCAGAACTCAAACCACACAGTTGGTCATGTGTGATCTGGCTTACATAACCACCAGGGCATGGGCTGGACCAACATAATTCTATATGACACTTCAGGTAGTAAAATTTTGACCCCTAAGTAATTATTAAAAACTAAGTATTTATTTGCTAACCCTAGAGCAACCAAACAATTTTTAAAAACTATCTTTAAAAGTTAACTTTATTGCCTGTTAATTAAAAATTAAATAATAGTATGTAAGATTGATAGAAGATTCTTGTATTAGGAATATTCTCAGCCTCAAAAAAATGGGAAGTTAAATTATAATAATCAAATAAAGGGATTATTTTTATTTTCTTTGTATAATGTACAAAAATAAGCAGTTCCTTGGTACTTGCTAACAAATGCTATTGAGCCCACAGGTACTTTTTCTTTTCAGTTTATTATCCTCTGCCTATTGATATTTCATCCTCATGCCCCTTGTTCCTCATCAAATACAGCCATGTGTAATGGACACAAAAATGGAAAATTATCTGTTGATGCTAATATGTTTAGTAATATCTTCTATGGGACTAATATACAGTTTTCATGGTAGGTAAATTCATTGTGTATACTCTAAAGATGTACAGTAACTAAATGTAATAATAGTATAGATAGCTAGATAGATAGATAGATAGATAGATTAGTATATATATACACACACCCATGACTGCTTCAGGCATCAGGACCTTGCTTAAGGCTAGAAGAGAGTTTTAGTAAAGCTTTGTATATGCTAATCTCTGACTTGATTGATATGCATTGCATCCCTGCTGGAAAAAAGAAGATTTTGTACACTGTAAAGATGCACAGCGATGAAAGATAAATTTAAGAAGTTTAATAAAATAAAATAAAGCAAATTTAAAAAGAAAAAGCCAGATCTGCCCTTGTTACCAGGAAATGAAAGCCTTTCAGAAGACCACCTACTTCCAGCAGTCTTCTCTTTACATTTCATTGGCCAGAATAGGATCACTCACAGACTACTTAAGCAATTGTTTGTGGAAGGCTAAGAGATTATTTGAAATTATTCAGTAAATCAGGGTCAATACCTATGGAATGGAGTTTACTTCCCTTGAATTAAGCAAACCATATAAGAAATACTTGCTTCTACTATTTAAAAATATGAACTGAAATTTTCCCCTTTTTTTTTACATGATATATGAAATTTTGTAAAACTACTGCATTGTGGGAGCCAGCAGGTGTTGTGGTGGTTAAGTGCGCTGGACTCCCACATGGCCGACCATGGTTCACATCCCGGACTTGGTGGCTTCCTTTCTCACTTTCCCTCTCTCTCTCTCTCTCTCGCTCACTCTCTCCCTCCCTGGCTGAATTAAAAGAAAGAAAAAGAGAAGAAGAAAGAAAGAAAGAGAGAAAGAGAGAAAGAGAGAAAGAGAGAAAGAGAGAGAGAGAGAGAGGGAGGGAGGGAGGGAGAGAAAGAAGAATGAGAGAGAGGAAGAAGAAAGAGAAAAATAAAGAGAAAGAAAGAAAGATCTCTCCCCCAAAAAAAGAGAAAGAGAAAGAAAGAGAAAAAGAAAGAAAAAAGGAAGAAAGAAGAAAGAAAGAAAGTTAGATAAGTAATTCTTAAAATAAAATACTGCATTTTTGTGGTGGCAGGTGGAGTGATGGTTAAGGGCGCTGGACTCTCACATTGCCGACTGCAGTTTGAGTACCAGACCTGGTAGCTTGCTTTCTCACTTTCTCTCTCTTTCTTTCTCTCTGTCTCTCACTGATCAAATTTAAAAATAAAGAAATAAAGATAAAGTAATTATTTTTAAATAAAACTGCATTTTTAAATGTATTTATTTTCTCCAGTTAAAACAGTTATTTAAATCTTCATTCCAAGTGTTCTAATATACCTATCTTATATCATAGAGATTTTGCCTTTTTAAAAGCTTAAATTTACTTTATATCAATAACTTTAAACACACACACACACACACACACACACACACACACATATCCAGGAGCCAGCAGGTGGCACAGTGGTTAAGGTGCTGGACTCCTATGTGGCCAACCAGTTTGAGTCTCAGACCCAGTGTCTTGAAACTCACACTGGGCACATGTGGGTGTGTGCCCAAAATCCCAAGAGGAGAATGGAGGAGAAGGGATTGCAGCATGGTCATCTCCCCATGGAGGCGGGGGTGATGATTTCTCACCTTCTCTCTCTCCATCTCACTGTCTCTCTGCCAAGTACACACGCCCTATAGCAAAAGTCTCTCAAAAAATACATACACACAAACACACACACACACACACACACACACACACAGTGTCCATGAATGTACATACAGAGGAACTGCTGTTTTGGGGAAGAGAAATTGATATGACTATCTGACACAAATGTTAACTAAAATGTTTTCATTATATAGTCTTAAATCTTTTTAAAACTTTTCTTTACATTCCCATCCACATTAAGATGGAATATTAAAAAAAAAAAGAAACGAGTGTCAATGTCATTTATTTAAGGATTTCGTGACAATACAGTATTAGTCAGATAAAGGGCGTACGGAGGAATCCAATAAAAACATAAGAATATATAGCATAAATTTTCTTCTTCTTTTAAGAACCTGTAATTGTTTTCCTGATGAAGATCTTGCTCATTCCTGATCTCATTTTTATCTTTCAGGCTCTGTGAAAAATTTCCAACTGGAGAAGACACATTTGGTACATTGGGCTGTTTGTCCTTTTATAGCCTTGCTGATCTTTGCGTCTGGCACCTCCTTACATTTTGTAGTTTCCCATGGAGTTTGCAAAACCCAAAGAAAGGTTTATTTTAGTCTAAGACAGTGTCAAAGAATAATATCAAGTGTTCATGTAAGTGCCTGCTAGTGGATCAGCATTTAAGACGTTCAGGTGGAAATCCAAATGGAGTTTAAACACATTCTTTAGGTATACTTTTATAAGTGATCTTGCTAGCCCAATGTTACATTTTTTAATGCTAAGTTTTACAGAGCAGTGTGAAGATAAATCGAATATAAACTGCTAAACTACATGCAGCACCAGCTGTGCAAAGACAGGTACAGTGTCTGACTCATTGTCAGTTATTTTCCCCTTAAGGAATAAGAGGAAGCAGTTGCTCTAAGCAACTTCTATTGACTCACCAGCCCTTTTCCAGAGATGACAAATTTCTTTAGGGATGGCAACTTATAAAACTAAGGTGGATATGACTGTGAAAATTCACTTATTGTCATATGGAGGAAAGCAAAACATTCAAATCCCATCCTTCCCACTCCCAGTACAACTGGGATTTACTTGACTTATTCTATTAAGAGAATGCAGCTGATTTTCTATATTTTTTAAAATTATTTATTCATTTAATTGTATTTGTTATTATTTATTTTATTTTTAATTTGACCAGAGAGAGAGAAAGGAAAAGTGAGAAAGCAAGCCACCAGGTCCAGGACTCAAACTTCTGTCATCATGTGGGAGTTCAGTCAACACCCCAACCACCACACCACCTGCCAGCCCCTTTTTATACTGCTCCCAAAGAAAGCAATTTCTCTGACCAAGATGTTCAATGAGTAAATTGATCCAGGTAGCAGTATTTCAGGGAGTTTAATCCAATAAAATAGATTAGGTATTTTTCAAGGAATATGTTTAGTAGATGTAAAATTATTAGTCTCTTTTTGTGATTTCTAAGTTCCATAGTTTACTTGAATGTGAAAGTCATTCAATTCTAAGATAAATTGCAAAATTCCCAGCACCCCTGAGTGCTTCTCCCTTCTTTCTTAAAAGATTAATTTAAATACTGCTTCATCTGGGGCCAGCATGTGATGTAGTGGTTAAGGCACTGGACTTCCACATGGCCAACCGCTGTTCAAGTCCTGGACCTGGCAGTTTGAAAATCACATATTTGTGTGCCCAAAACCCCAGAAGGAGATCAGAGAAGAAGGGATTGTGGTGTGGCCATTCCCCCTAGAGGGTGATTTCTCACTTTCCTTCTTACTGTCTGTCTCACTCCTCTCCATCAAACACAAGTGCCCTATGGCAAAAACCTTAAAAATATAAGATACTGTTTCATCAACAAAATAGCATGTATCAAATATAAACTCCCACAAGACAATTATTTTTCATTTCTGCTTGCATCTATTTTCACCAAAGTTTACCTTTAAAACTTCAACATCAAAGAGAAAAGTGGCTTCATTTCTTTACAAGACCAAGATCCCCTTATATTACTGAGCTTTTATTTAATTTTTTGAGAGTTTTTTTGCTACAGGGCGCATGCGCTCGCCAGACAGAGAGAGACAGAGAGACAGAAAGCAAGAAATCACCCCCCCGGGGGGATGGCCACGCTGCAATCCTTTCTCCTCCATTCTCCTCTAGGGATCTTGGGCACGCACACACACTCACCAGGCATGAATTTAAGCCACTGGGTCCGGGACTCGAACCACAGTTGACTACATGCAAGTCCAGTGACATAGCCATTACGCTAACTGCTGGTCCCACTGAGCTTTTATTTAATGTTTCATATATTCAATATCAACCCCCTACTAAAACTGTTTTAACTCCCACCACTCAAACATTACCCTTTCAAAATATAATTTTTTTTTTTTTTGAGAGGTTTTCACTATAGGGCGCGTGTGCTCGCCAGAGAGACAGAGAGACAGAAAGTGAGAAATCACCCCCCAGGGGGGATGGTCACGCCGCAATCCCTTCTCCTCCATTCTCCTCTCGGGATCTTGGGCACGCACGCACACACGCCCAGCGTGAGTTTTAAGCCACTGAGTCCGGGACGCGAACCACGGTCAACTACATGGGAGTCCAGCGACATAGCCATTACACTAACTGCTGGCTCCCAAAATATAAATATTTTTAAACAATTGTTTTATTTCATTTTGTTTATTATTATTGTTATTATTTTTTAAATTTTTGTTCTAGGGCATTTGCGCTATGGTGGTGGTAGTGAGGGAGTGCGGTGAGAAAGCAAGTTCCTAGATTCAGAACCAGAACCACAGTCAGCCATGTGGGAGTCCAGCACATTAACCACCACATCAACTGCTGGACCCCAAAATATAAATATTAATTTGACATTCTTACTGCCTTCTTTTTTGGACAATTTTATTCCCAAAATCTGGAATGAGTGATGAACATTCTCTAATTCAGCTATAAGAGAACATACTTTCGTCTCCTTGTATTATTTATGATAAGCACATGCACATACTTACATCTCACTCATCTCATTGCCCAAACTAGATCAGTGCTGTCTAGTCATTTGGAGACCTAGACATCTTCTATCTTGTGAAACAACCATGAGGGAGACATAGAACACAACGTGGAGTGCAGAAAAATAGGAAACTAGTTCAAGAGGTTATAGGATAAAGGCAGTAGACGTGAGGACTTACTAGTCGTCATAACTACGTATAAAGTCCAGCTCCTTGAAAAAGCATAACGCTAAATCAACTGGGATCTGATTCCCACCTATAGTCCACTATTCACTAAGTGTGTAATATTGAAAAAATTAGTTATAATATCTGTGACTCAATGTCATGTAGGAATAGCAATAGCACCTATAGATTATATGGCTTATTACACATAGGGAGCTTAAAATAGCACTGGGTGTATAGTAAGAAATCTCCAATTTTATAATGGTAAGACACTAAAGACATTAGATCACTAAGGACTACTTACCCTAAGTAGAAATTACATTTAATTTTAGCCCAGGACCTATTCTCTCTTCTTCTGGTAACAATATATGAGTTTTGCTTTAAGGAATTAACCCTTCCCATTGAATATCATCTAAGTAAAATGGCAAATCAAAAAGCTCTATTCTTTCCTGACAATGCATGAGTATAAGACCTTACATTGACCAATACAAAGCTCTCTACCCAAAACTAAATCTTGTTCAGAATACATGACTATTAAATATCGATGGAACTCATTCATTTTGGTGAAGTACATTTCTGAATACTGTTTAAAATATTTCAGTTTTATCTTCCACTTTCTAAACTGAAAATGAAACCACAGAGTGGCATGGGGCATCTGTCATGTTTTTCAGTTGTAAATATCAGAAACCAATACTGTCTCATTAAGCCAAATAAATAAAAATCAAACAATAAACAGAGGTCAATAAATGATTAACTTCCTTAAAAATCTTTGAGCCCTAGAGTTAGTTAGTGGTACATTAATAACTAAGATTTTTGCTTCTCAGAATATTGCTCTCCTCTATCACTTTCTACTTGCTCTATTACTTGTTCTCTTATACTCATCACTTTCCTATATGCTAGAATGTTCTATTAATATAGCCATCACAAAAGACATGAGTAACAGTATACAGAATGTGCCTGCACTGACACTATTCAAGAGAAAGAAGTTTTTCCACTTTATTTAAATTACAAATAACTAAAAAAAAAAAAATTACTGGAGAAATAATGAACAAATAGTTGGCCAAAACATAATGGTGATTTTAAAATAATGTATAAGGGCCAACCACCAAAACATAATGGTGGTTTTAAAACAATGTATAAGGGCATGGTGGTTAAGGCAGCTGGATCTCACATGGCAGTTCAAATACCAGATCTGGAGACTTGAAAAACACACCAGGTGTGTGTGCATGCATGCTCAAAATCCTAAGGGTAGAATGGAGGAGAAGGGGATTGTGGCATGGCCATCCCCCCAGGGGGATAATTTCTCTCTCTCTCTCTCTCTCTGTCTCTCCCTTTCTCTGGCAAGTGCACACACCCTACAGCAAAACCAAAATAATAATTTTGGGTCACCAGTAAAGTCATGACATACTTTTCATGTTTTTCTATGCAAAAATGCATCATGACTTTTGCAAAAACCTAATAATAATGATAATAAGAATGGTGGTGTTTAAAATATTATGCGGTGTTGTGTGGATCAGAAAACTGAAAGTCTTTCAAAAATAGGTTGCAGGTTTACTACCCATGTCTGTCTCTCCTACTGTTTTGGTAGGAGTTATCATTAGAAACTATGGTTTAAACATTTGTTCTTTTAATTCACTAGTAAACAAGCTGCATTAAAGAAAAAAGAAATAAAAGCTAAATCATGTATGTGATATGTGTAACTTAGAATTCTCTTCTACCCAATTACTTCCTGGAGTAAACAGAACATGAGAGTGTTTTCCTAAAGCAATTGGGAAGCTTCCTAGAGTCAAAGGGAATTTTGAGCATTCGAACATGAGGTGTAAAAATCTTGTATCCACAACTCTATTTATGACCTTTTACATTCCCTGTCAACACACACTCACATGTAAAAACACATTTGGTGTGAAACCAGCTTCCTTTAGTATCTGTTTTTTATTTCTTTTCCAAAAGTTTGAGGCGGTAGCACTGTCTTCTTTCATCTGGACATTATCGTATTGGAAACCTTTATTGCCATACTAATGCAAAGATGCTGAAGATAATTAAATCTAGAGCTGCTGACTCCAGAAATTACTGAGTGAGTAAATTGTGTCTACTAAACAATGGTTACCCCTCTGGTCAGGATAACACATAAGTCCCCAATTGGCTTGTTACAGAAAACATGAATGTGCTTGTCCTCAAACTTCCTGATGAGCCTACAGTGATTTGAAGGCTCCAGATTTCAGTAATCCTTCGTTAGATATTTATAAATATGTTCCAGGTTGTAGAGAGGTCATAGTTTAAAGGATATTTTATTAGGATATTTTTGTAATTATTTTTCCTCCAATGTTTAAGTTGGGAAAAGCCTCTGTTTATGTCATTTGTCGAAGTGTATATAACTTCTGCTTTCAAAATGTATTGCCTAGGATTCTGAGAGCTAAACGTCAACTCATAGTTATTTAATTTTTTAGAAAACTTTCAAAGTACTGAGCTGAAACCAGAAACATTTATAAGACCTTCTGCAAATTACTAGAGATATAGCCCCTAATTTCAAAATACATGAAGTCAAATATTTCATTGTTGTTCATTGCATTTTTTATTAAACTCCTTGAGATTATACATCTCACAAAATTTTATAAACATGGATAGAGACCTGCAGTCCACATGGGACACATAATTTGGCACTATTTCTGTATATAAATACATGTTTCCTAGAAAAGCTTATTGGTTAAAATACTATGTCCTCTAAATCAGGTTTGTAGTTGAAGTAATTATTTAGCATTTTAAGGTTCCTTATTCTCAAATAACTGTTTCACAAATGTAATGAAACAAGCATTACTATCCTCTGTAAAAAGAGGATGTTTTTCTTTATAATGGAGCATTTGTGTAACTCAGCAGTAAGTCAAAAGTCTAGCCAAATATCACAAACATAATAAAGTTTGATGACAGTGTTCACTTCCAGAGAGTCTTGCATCATTTAAATTATGGCAATGTTGATTGATAAGAGTCTTGCATCAATTAAATTAGGACTTTGTTATTTAAGAAAAGCACAGTACTCTGTGGATCAATTTGATTTAATGCAAGCCCATGGTTTGGTATATTGAACAAGCTGAATTAAACACAATGTGATATAAGATTTCACATTAGATACTTAAATTTCATGTGGCAAAAAATAATTTTAGAAAATTAGAAATGCATTATTAATATGTTCATCATGGTTAAGTCAAAGGAATTTTGGGGCTCATAGGGCAGAAAGAGACATCAGAGACCCTAAAGCCAAATTCACTTGTTTATTTTATGGACAGGGAAGACCGAGGTGCATATGTCTCAGATACCTTGTCTAGGGTAGTACAAAAAGTGCCAGAGGTGATTCGATATTTTGTCACCCATATTTTTTTCCTATCAGCCCAAAATAACTAATACTTCAGAATGAGATATTTGATCTCAGTTCAAGATCTGAGGAAGGCAGTTAAGAGAAAATATCCTAACAAAGGAGAAAGTGGTGTCTGGACATAGCAGGTTATCAATCACCTCTGTCTGCCAGTCCCCAGGCAGAACTTTATTCATTTATCACTGTGAGTGGAACATTGACCAGATGTAAGGAAAGTGGAAAATTGGCAAGGAAGAGTTCTACCTCTCCCTGTTTCTCTGTAATCAGTGAACAGATTCCATGAGTGTAGTATGATCAGATGGAAACTTAAACGTCCTCCCCTAGGATAATACCATCCCCAAATGAGATAGTAAATAAGGATTGTTCCATGAAATCACTGTGTCTCGAGCATGACTGGCTTTCTAAATGAATGTTTAAAATTAGCTTTAGACAAGTGTTTCAAAGTTTCTCTCCTTTTGTCTTTTCTTGTATTTGCTCTTGACTTTTTTCCCCCTCAGTGTTGCTGTTAATACCAATGTCTCTTTCTCTATAAGAAGGTAGATTTATTTCTTGGGGAAAAATAAAACAATTTCTAATACTTTATAGACTTTTTCCCATATTTTCTAACTTTTTAGCTCTAAATGATACTGGAAATAGAAATATATGTATATATGTATATACATGTAGGTGTATATATGTATACACACACACACACACACACACACACACACACACTCAGAGTATTACCTAAAAGAAAAGAACTATTAAGGCCTATATTTATCCACTCTTAAAAATCTTGTTACTTTTGAATTCCATTTATCTTGTTTTTTTGTTTTTGTTTTTGTTTTTGTTTTTAGAGAGATTTTTGCTATAAGGCATGTGTAATTGCCAGAGATACAGAAAGAGACAGAAAGCAAGAAATCACCTCCTGGGGGGATGGCCATGCTGCAATCCCTTCTCCTCCATTCTCCTAGGGAATTTGGGTATGCACCCACACATGCCCAGCATGAGTTTTAAGTCACCAGGTCCAGGACTCAAACTGTGGTCACTACATGGCGGTCCAGCAACATAGCCATTACATTACACCATCTACTGGTCTCTCCATTTATCCTTTTTATTGACTCTCTCTTCTATAGCGAAATGTACACTCATAATAAAGAATTAAACAATGTGGATGGTACAAAAACAAACATTTTTTAAAAATCACCCCTGAACAACCACTAAAAAATTATCATCATTCTCATGAGATGGATGTCATCCTAACTTATATTTTGAAATAAATAGTGATAGAAAAGTGGAAACATGGTTCAGCCAGTGGCATGGTGGTTAAAGCAGCTGGATCTCACGAGGCTGATTGTACAGTTCAAGTCCTAGACCTGATGACCTGAGAAATATGCTGAGTGCATGTGCATTGACAACCAAAATCTTTTTTTTAAATTTATTTATTTATTTATTTATTTACATTCATTCACTGTACATCATTACAGCATACAAAATGAGATTTTTCCATTCAGAATACACTGTATATTGGCTCAATCAAGCACATCAACATATGTGCTATTGTCAACAAATAATTTTCCATTTATTATTTCCTGTATATTTTGCCTTTTTTCCCATCCTTGATTCCCTATCTCACCCTCTGCCATCTCCCACCCTCCTCCCACACTGTGTCTGGTATCTATTGTTGCTTTCTATGCCTCCCCATTTTATTGTTTCACTATATATCTTAATAAATCTAAATATTTTCAATAGCAAGCACAGCTGATATATACATATGCATAAACACAAGTCTGACTTTAGGCATAAACCTCAGTGAATAGAATGCACATACTATAAAGTAGCACCTAGCTAGGGCTATATAGCTTACTGCAGTCATTGCAGTCATCAAATAGGTATTTTTAATGCTTTTTCTTTTTTTTTCTTCTGAAACATTTTTTTATTAATTTACATTCATTCCCTGAGCATCATCACAACATACTAAATGTGGTTTCCCATCTAGAATAAACTGCATAGTGGTTTAATCATGCATGTTATCATCCATAAAATTCCATTACTACTTTCATATATATATGTTTTTTACCCCATGTTTTACTCTCTGCCCTATTCCACTCTCTTATTACACTATCTCTGCTGTCTACAGTTGTCTTCAGTTCCTTTTCCCCCAACATTTCATTGATCACACAATATCATAAGTAATCTAACTACTTTCAATAGCAAGTTCAGCTGATGGTTTCAAGAAAAGCAGTTTTGAACTGGTAAGGATATTTCCTTGAAACTTAAAGCCTAGAAACAGGTTAGTATTCTGTTCAAATAGTAGGTACATGAAGCTATTGACAGCTGAAGACAGGACAAAAATCCTTAAAACCAGACAACAAAGCTTAGAAGAAAAGCAGCAATATTCTAGTCAAGTCACAGAATGCTATTTCATCAGTTCAGTCTCATGTACTGTTTCTGTTGAGGTTCGATCTTCCAGATTGAACTCTGGGATATAATACTCAGCTCCAAACTTTGTCCCTACAATTAAGTTGCCCATTTTCTTAGTTTTTGAACTCTTATTTCTGTGTGTCTGCATTTAATTTTACTGACATAGCACTCCCTTAAGAACTTCTTGGAGATCTGGTCTGGTGCTGGTAAAATCTTACAGGTTTTGTTTATCTGGGAATGTTCGTGTCTTTTCTTCCCAAATGAATGATAATCTTGCTGGTTGAAATTGCTTTTCCCTTAATACTTTGAATATATTTTCCCATTCTCTCCTCGCTCGCATTGTTTCTGATGAGAGGTCTGCCGTTAGTCTGATGGGATACCCTTTGTAGGTAACTTGCCGTTTTACTCTTGCCAGTCTTAGTATCTTGTCTTTGTGGTTTTGGTCAATCTGGCTATAATGTGTCTTGGAGAAGATCTTCTAGGGTTGATTCTATTTGGGGTCCTCTGTACTTCTTGGGACTGAATCTTTGAGCGCCTCTCCAGGTTTGGAAAGTTTTCTTGCAGGATTTCATGGAATAGATTATCAATGCCCTTATGAGTTTCTTCACCCTCTGGGATGCCTATTACCCGGATGTTCGGACGTTTAATTGTATCTAGTCCCTCTCGCATATTATTCTCAAATTTTTAGGCCATTTTCTCAGTCTTCATGGTGGATTTTTCTAGGCCAGCAATTTTCTCTTCTACATCTGAAATTCTATTTTCTGTATGATCTAGTCTGCTTTTAATACTTTCAAGGGAAATTTTGACTTCTTGTATTATAGCCTTCATCTCTAACAGTTCCATCTGATTCTTTTGTAAAGTGTGAAATTCCTCTTTTAGATCTTGCATGAATTTCCTCACCTCCTGGAACTCTTCAACTCCTTTCTCCTTCCTCTTCAGCAGTTCCTTGTCTCTCTTCTCTTCCATTTCTGTAAGCTTTGCCATTATGAATGTTCTGAATTCTTTATCAGACATTTCCATGATTTCCATTGAACTGTGTGTGGATGAAGAGGAGTTATTCTTTTCCCTTGGAGGAGAGGTATTTTCCTGCTTCCCCATATTTCTTGTGGTCCTGGAGTGATTTCTAGTCATCTGGTGGATGGTCGGTTTCTTCCCAAACTTGAAAGTTCAATCCGAGGGTTGAGGAGTGTGTAGAAAAGGAAACAGAGAGAGGGAAACAATACCAACAACAGCAAAAAAAACAGACAAGAAACAAAGAAAAAGAGAAAAAAAAAGAAGAGAAAAACTTTTAAATAAAACTAAAACAAAAAAATTAATATTCAAAAAATTTCAATAAAACCCAAAAATTAGAAAACCACACGGCACGCTTGAAATGGCTAGATCGCAGGAGCCATGGAGCTGTCTCTTGAAGAAGTCCTGTTCTGTTCCCTTCCGCCTCTCCTGGGTTGGGAGGGGGAGAGGGAATTATTAACAAGATAAAGGGCTAGGAGGGGCCAACAGGTCCAGAAAGATGCCTCACCTTAAAAAAATTCTAAAAAGCAAAAATTTAAAAAGAGAGAGAGAGAGGAGACAGAGACAGAGGAGAGAGAGACAAAGACAGATACAGAGAGAGGAGGCCTGAAAGGGGTCTTCCTACCACGCAGGCTGAATTATCAGTGGGACCTCTTCATTTCTCCGTTTCCGCCAAAATGGCTAGATCGCAGGAGCCATGGAGCTGTCTCCTGAAGGAGGCTTGTTCTCTTCCCTTCCGCCTCTCCACAACCAAAATCTTAAAAGAAGAGATGGAAGAAAAAGAATTGCACCATGACCATCTCCCATAGGGCATGCTTTCTCACTTTCCTTTTATCTCTCTGTTTCTCTCCCTAGTGAGCACACCCATCCTTTGGCAAAAAATAAATAAATAAATAAGAATGTAAAAAAGAATGTAAAAGGTATACTGGCAGGTAGGTTGATAAGTACATAGATAGGAGATAAATACTATGAATATGTTTATTAACATGGTATCAGATTTAAAAGTTTTTAAAAAATTAAATAAATTCCAGGAGCAGGTGATGGTACACCAATAACACCACTGGTCTCACATAGGGAAGGTCCTGTGTTTGCTCCTGGGACCTCCCTAAGCCCATCATCAGGTATGCATGCAGGTATCTGTGATTCAGCACAAGGGGGGTGAGAGTGGAGATACCAGTGGGGAAGCATGTCTCTTTGAATTTCTCTCTCTCATAGAAGAAAATATAATAACGTTTTTAAAAAATAGAAAAAAGGGAGCAGCCAGTGGCATGGTGGTTAAGGTGACTAGAAACCACATAACTGACTATGCTGTTATGGAACTGGCAGCTTGAAAAGACAGTTTGGTTCATGTGTATGTGTGCCCAATGTTCTGAGAGGAAGAGGATGGAGAAGGGATTGCAGTGTGGCCATCTCCCTCGGAAGATGCTTTCTCACTTTTCCTCCCTCTCTCTCTCTCTCTCTCTCTGGCAAGTGCATGCACCTTATAGAAACTTTTTTTTTAAATTTTTTTAAAAATTAAAAAAATAGAAAAACATTCCAAACAGTCCATTTATTTTTATTTGATTTAATAAGGAAAAAATAAAGCTCTAAGGAAATTGAACTTCAAATTATTTTTTACCACAAGAAATATTATTTACTGAAGAATCTCATCAGGATTGAAATTGAAATGAAGCAAAACAAAGCTTTACTAGTTTGGACTTGTTTAAACAACATGTTTCTATTTCTTTTGACACCTCTCTTTGAAGGATAAGTATTTCAGTATTTCTACATCTTCTCATTTTCTTTCCTTCAAGAGCCTCAAACATTAGTGTTAGCTATGATGTCATATTAATATAACGCAAGTTCATATGAAAGGCTTCATTTCCTTTTATGATCTATTATTAGCATGCTGTTCAATGTGAGCTCTTCGCTTAAATTATTCCAGTATTTTTAGCTGGTCTATTTTAAACTAGTGGTATCTACTTTGTTCTTGTTTGTGTCATTTTTCACCTGAGATTTTGTTATTTATGTTACCCTAGGGATCCTACCTCATTAGGTTGCCACATTAAAGAAATAAAAAGGCAAGGTATGGCCCATTCCACAGACTAGTGGTGAAGGGAGTCAGATCTCATATGGTAGACTGTGCAGTCCTTATCCCAGTCCTGGTGGCTTGGAAAACGCAGTGGGCATGTGTGCCTATGTGCCCAAATCCCAGCAGGATAGAAAAATGGAAAAGAGATCACAGCATGGCCATGCCCCACTGTGAGCTGCTCGCTTCCTATTCCTCTCTCTCTCTCTCTCTCTCTCTCTCGCAAGTGCACATGCTCCCTCGCAAAATCTGTGTGTGTCCATGTGTGTATACAAGATAGGAAATTAAATTTGAATCTTAGATGAACAGCCTTTTTTTTTTATTTTTTAGTGTATGTCCCATGCAATATTTGAGGTATAGGTACACTAAAATAGTATGTATTGTTTATCTGAAATTTAAATGTATTTACACATTTTTTATTATTTTTACTTTCTACAGAATATCTAGTTAAATTTTAATTTTGAATAAACAGTAAATATTTGTTATTACAAGTATTTTTTTTCCTGGCAACTCCATCATGTTTGAACTGAAGGTAGAGAAGAGGGTTAGGCTGTTTCTATAAGAATAATATCACTGTACTTTGAATCAGTTCCACATTTGGAGAAAAGCATTAGAGCTTCAATTCCAAAAGCCTATTCCTTTCCTTTCATTTCTCCTAGTAGGAGTCTCCACTATGCCTCTTCAGAAGTAGGAGGGAAAAGCAACTGATAGGATTTTTCTCCCAGTTTAGAGATATTAATGGGAATTCTCACTTTTCTAAGAAGGTGTCAGGGCTTTAAGTTAGGCTGAGTAAGCATAGCAGGCTGTGCTTTTCTACTCTGCTCAAAAATACATGTTTCATTCATTACTGAAAATTTTGTTTCTCTTTGTTTGTTGTGGGTTTGTTTCTTGATTTATTTTGTTTTTTTGTTTTGTTTTGTTTTTGTTTTTGTTTTTGTAATTGACAGAGCAAGAGAGAAAATACTACTCTCATTGGGTTGTAGTCATGTCCCAATCTGTTTGCTTTTATTTCTCCTTGTGGTTAAGATTTTGGGCACTCATGCACATGCACCCTCCATGTTTCTCAAGCTACTGGGGTTGAGATTTGAACCATGACAAGCCATGTGAGATCCAGTTCCCAATGCACAGCACTGTGGGGTCAACCCCGTTTGCTGTGTTTTAAAAATTAATTTATGCTATTTCCCTTATGTGAATGGTAGTGGTAAGTTAATTTCATTCTTTTCTCCTCTATCCACATTTTGCTCCTTTTTTTTTGGCAGGGAGAGTGGAGTATATGAAGATGTGACAATTTACTCTCTCATCTCTGAAGTATTATTTTTAGAATTTCTATTGAATTTATACACTTAATAAATAAAGTTATTTCAGGCAAAATATTGCAGAAACAAAGTGTTTTTAACACTTCAGTCATAAGATAGAGTGCTGAAAGTTGGGCCCTTGCATCAAAGCTCAGTTCTACCCTTTATACTCTGGAAAACTGGGCAAGTCTCAACCTTGTTACGCATCACTTTCCCTTCAGTCAATAGGGCATATAGTACTGCCTTGTTGGTGGATATTTTCTGAGAATGAAAAGAAATAAAGTATGCTGCCACAGAGTGTTAAGCAAATAGAAAATGCTCAATAAACGTCGACTATTATTATTTCAACTATTAAAGAATATCATCTGTTCTGAAAATCACGGAACATTAGAACTGAAAGAAATGTTCACACTCAAAATATTTTAAATGTGTATGGTAGTCTAATCTCTTTAAGTGCAATAAAGAATAAGTAAGATACAGTTTTCCTGGGCCAGCCCATGGTGTGCTGGTTAAGGTGTTTGATTCCACATGGTCGACCTTGTGATTCAAGTTCAGACTCTGTGGTTCGATAAACACACTGAGTGCATGTGTGTGCCTGTCCAAAATCCCAAAAGGAGGTAGAAATGGAGGAGAAAGTATTGTGACACGATGGTGTGACCAATCCCTCTGGAGGATGCTTTCTCATTTTCCCCCTCTCTCTCTCTTTCCTGGGAGTACATTCACCCCTTTTTTCTGGCAAAAAAAAAAAAGTTGCTATTCAAATGTCACATTCTCTCAGCATTATTGTCTTCCTGGGAGGGAAAGGGAGAGTGTTATTGAGAAAGTTGAGATTTTACTGTAGTAAAAATATTATATTTAGAATGTATTTTTCTGGTAAATACAGGTGCTTGGAACCTTCTAGATATATAGCAAACTCGGGTTTTATTCATCATGCTCTTCTCCATGAAAGAGAGGACTTTCAATGAGGTAAAGAGACAGTATGGAGAGGCAGACTATCAAGCACTGTATGGCTTAAAATTAGGAGCAAAAACAGAGTGTTTTTAGCAGCTGAGCTCACTCCACTGCCTCCCTCTGTGACCAGGGACGCCCCAGCATGGCGCAACACTATCTGTGGCTGGCTTTCTCCCCAGAAGGCGGTATGCTCAAGCTGCAATTCACGTCCTTCAACAATTTCAGGGCCCAAGAGAGCACTTGCTCTGTCAGACTTCATGCACAGACTTGACTCAGCAGCCTGACAGCACAGTTAGTTCTTGTTTGAGCTCAGTTTTTACTTTCAAGTATTTCAACTTTTGATTTAGTAAGTGGTAAAAGGAAAATAAAAAAGCGATGTTTGGGAAACATCACATCTAAACTGTTGACATTAAAAGCTTCTTTATGAAATATATAGGATCCACACAATTATATTTGGATATAAGGGCTTAAACTAATGAAGTCAATGAACTCCAAGGTTATGAGTTCAATTCCCTTGTGGACCAATTAGCTGCTTCTGTTCTTTATGCAGAAGTAGAATGTAGTTATTCATTCGACCATTTATTATGTGCTTAGCACTGGCCACGCCTGGGGCCAAAATCTAAGGAAAAATCAATGTTTATATAGGGCCAGTCTTTGCACTCAACGAGGATATTTTATTGACTATACCCTGATATGGTTGAACTTTACATGTGAGGAAAAAAAAAATAAAAAAGAATAAAACAATAGGGAAAGGAATAAAAATGTATTACCATTACCAGAAAGTAAATTATGGAGGAATCACTTTGGTATTTAAATGAAAACTTATTCCTCATCCTCACAAATACTTCATAATTGACCTCCAATCTATGACTATAGAAGAATATAAACATGATATGAAGCATTATAATGACAATGCAGAAAGTTAAGAAATCCAAAGAGGAGGAAAGGCCTAAATTGGGCTCAAGATACACAGATCTTGATGAAACAGACAGGTAATTAGAGAAAACTTGTTCATGTGACAGTGCTCTGTAACATTTCAGAAATGGGCTGTTGAGTAAAGTAAAACAAGTCGAGGAATAAAGTCAAATAACTGTAGATATAAAACAATAAAGAGAAAAATTCTTTTAATTCACATTTTAGAGACTCAAAACTAAGTTATTAATCCAGTTAAGTGCTAACTCTGAATATCACAGAGAAGATATTTCTGTCAGTCATTGGATATACTATGTAGTCAGTCAGGGTTTCTAAAATATATTTATTTGAAATATCTTTAGAGACTGAGTCACACAAACCCTTTTCTTCTCCTCCTCCTCCTCCTCCTCCTCCTCCTCCTCCTCCTCCTCCTCCTCCTCCTCCTTCTTCTTCTTCTTCTTCTTCTTCTTTTAATAGTGATTTTTGCTATAAGGCACATATGCTTGCTGGAGAGACAAAAAGCAAGAAATCAGCTCCCCTCCCCCCAGGGTGGATGGTTACATTGCTATCCCTTCTCCTCCATTCTCCTCTTGGGATTTTGCCCATGCACACGAGCCTGGTATGAGTTTTAAACCACTGGGTCTGGGACTCGAACCATGGACAACTATGTGAGAGTCCGGCTATATAACCATTACACCGTCTGCTGGTCCCCACACAAATCATTCTTTATTTTTATTTTTTGGAGTCCAAGACCATTCAGACATTCCCTGGTGATGATAATTTATGCAAAAATACATGATGTTTCTTCCTCAATTGAAGAAAAACTTGTGAAATGAAACTTAAATGAAATCTATGAGATGGTCTTTCTAGAGAACAGGAATTTTACATGTTTAGGAAACCCTGGTTGTTTAATAAGTTTTTTTTTTCCTAAAAAAGAAATGTGACTTCTGCCATTACCATCCTACAAGTCCCACACCTCAAAAAAATAAATAAATCCAACTCTGTGTAGAGCTAATAAGTACAGTCACCCAGCCTTGATAGAGGTCTTAAAAATCTGGCCATGGGTTATTGGAAGAATGAAAGAGTGAATTACATCCATCTTTATTGAATTGTCCTTTCTGGCTAATGGGAGGTGGGCTTGGCCTCTTGTCACACACTCTGGCTGTCCCACAGATGACTTCACACTTGAGCTGTTTCTCATGTGGGCTCTCAAGACCCTGGAATTCATTTTGTCTGCTCAGTTTCATGAGATGCTTGAAGCACTGATTAATCTTCATGAGACAAATATTTTCCTTCCCTTCTCTTCCTTCCTTCAGCACTGGCTGTATATATACTTCCAGTATATCTTCTGAATTACTTTTTAGTACTGATCTTTATTAAGACTTTTTTTCATGTGGAATATTTATCATCAGAAGCATTTGGGCAAGATGTATTATAACAAAAAACTTATAAGATGTTAGTGATATTTTAATTTTAGGTAAATTTTAAATACTTCAAATTGTTATTTAAAAATATTTTTAGTTATCTTCAAATTAGTTCAACTTCATAACTAAAATTCCAAAAGTGAAAATTTTATTTTCATAAAAAGCCATTCATGTTACAAAACCAAAAAAAATAAAAACAGCAATTTTGAAAGAAAATTGAAAATACTTCAAATGTACTTCTAATATTTAATGGATTCTTTTAGCATAAAGGTTGTATGAATTTTGTGCATATTCACAAGAGACAAAAGATCATATTTCCAGTTAGCTTATAGTGATGTTCAGTGTTCAGAACTGAAGGTACTCAATTAGAAGACTTTCTATGTGGTTTCACAATTAAGATACTTTTCAAATTACATTTTTGATAAGCGGCCAACTCTTTTCAGAACTCAATTTATAGGGCAAAAAATAGTCTAAAAACCTTTGAGTCATTGATGGCAGCAATTATAAGACTTTCTGCCAGAATTTTTAATTTAAGGAATATGCAAATTATCCTATATTGGACAAACATTTTGAGAAAGCATGGAGAATGAAATAGTACTTTTTTCCATGGTTCCTCTTAGTTAAAAAAAAAAAAAACTTTTGCTAATTTTTCAAAATCATCATCTTCATACATCTAATTAGGTAAATATATTCTAGAATGCCATGTTTTGCATAACCACATATTCTCATCACAACAGATACGAACCTGCTCCAGCATGAAATAGTGGCATGAAAGTCTTCAACATCTAGAGTAACTCAGAGCACATTTACCTTTTATTCCAGAGTGCATTACCATATCCGGTTAGCTCACTTCATAAACAAACAAGCAAAGGAACAAAAAACAACAAAACTTTGGTTGTATATACACATGTTAATTTCCACACAGAGGATTCTGGTGTGATTCAACAGATAAATGAAAAGTATTGCCCCAGCTTCATATTTCACAGATGCCAACTTCCAGAAATATTTTCAGCAGCGGCCGTCACAACCGAGTTTAAAGCAGTAAGGCAAAGGCGTCGACAGAGGCTGACACATTTATCCTTGCAGTCAGACGAAGAGCAGCACACTAACTGATAATTCTACTGAACAGACACATGCTAATGAGAGTGAAAACTGCATATTTCAGAGACTGAGAAAAAAATGTTAATATCTTTCCAAAGCATACCAAAATTTTCAAAAAGGAAACTCAGAAAAGATATCCACTGAAGAGTAAAGCAATGGCTCCAAATAGTGGAGAGTTGGGAAATAGCACCAGGAACAATGATTCATTTGTCCTAGTGTGACCACAAAATGGTCTTTTTTACATTTATTTTACATTTTCCCACAAGCATTTACTTTACATATCAAAAAAATTGCTCTTACTCCATAGTTCTTGACAATTAACTTTCAAAATTTCCAAAAAAAACTGAATTTTAAAGATACCTTTCAAAATATTTGTTACAATTTTGTTTGTGACTCTGTAACAACAGGAACAGAATGGTTTTAAATGCTTTTGAAAAAAAATATTTACATGTCAACTATTCAAGCTGTTGAGAAGCAAACACCCAGCACACAATTCACACATGAACCTTCCCAACCCACTTCTGCCTACCAAGCGTTCTGTGGTTTATCATCTGCCAGCAAAGATCAGTCTCTTCTTCTTTTTTCAAAGTCTTCCTCAAGGTAATCCTATGGTTGTGGCTGCTCTTTTGCAATCTCTACTGATTACAATGCAGGGCGGGAAAAATTCAGGTTCTTTTATGATACAAATTTTTTCATATGACTTCTGTAATCCTCTCTGCAGGCAGAACTGTTTATGGTGCCAGGCAATCTTTCCCATATCTTCTGCTGTCTTTCTTGAGATCTACTTTATTTTCATAGTTTTCTGGTCATATCTTCAGATATGACATTCCAGTCAAAGCCAATAATGAGTATTTCCAATTTCTGTTGCAAGGCAACAGGTAGTATAGAACTTATGCAAATAAACCTTCTGCCACAAAATAAGAATATTCATAAGTATCTTCCAACGCCAGAGGGATCAGGAAGGGAGAAAAGTTTATGTTTAAATTCTAAAAAGCAAACACTAAGGAGAAAAATAGAGAGGCAAAGCATTTACGGGACAAAGAAATGGGTTATTACCCATTGAAGATAACTTTATAGTATTGTCAACTGGACTGGTGAGAAAAGTATACATGTTGAAATATTCACTTTCCAAGCTAAATAACATGATTGAATGTATAAAAGAAATTGAAATTTTAAAAAATCAAACAATTGAGCAAAAAAAAAATCTTTTAACGAATTGCTGAACCTATCAACAGCTCAAAAAAAAAAAAAAGCAAAATCCTTAAGTCTGGAAAACAAATCATAGTAAAAAAAATCAGTAATGTTTTAGTCAAAATTCATAAAATTCTATCTATTTCACTAATTCAGTCTCATGTAATTAATCTCTTTTCTGTTGAATTTGCAGTGTTACTGTGGTCCAAACTTTCCATTTAAATCCTGGAAGTTAACATTCAACGTTATTATCGATATTTCTGGACTTGTCCCTAGCATTTTCTTGGTTGCTTTTTGTTTTCTCATTTCTTTCTGTGTGACTTCAGTTTTCCTGGTAATGTACTCGCTTCAGAACTTCTTGAAGAGCTGGTCTGGTATATGTAAATTCTTTCGGGTTTTGTTTATCTGAGTATGTTTTTATATTTTCTTCCCATATGAAGGATAATACTGCCAGGTATAGTATTCTTGGTTGAAATTGTTTTTCAATGAACATTTTTAATATATTTCCCCATTCCTTCCTTGCTCACATTGTTTCCAATGAGAATCTAATGTTAGCCTGATGGGATAACCTTTGGTAAGTAACCTGACATTTCTCCCTTGCCAATTTTACTATCTTGTCTTTGTCTGTGGATTTGGTCAATCTGGCTATGATGTGCCTTGGAGAAGATCTTCTTGGGTTGATTTTATGTGAGCTTTTTTGTATTTCTTGGGTCTGGATATTTGATTGCCTCTCTAGGTTTGGAATGTTTTCTTCCAGGATTTAATGGAATAGATGATCAATGCTTTTATTAGTTTCTTCCCCTTCTCGAATACTGATTATCCAGATGTTTGGGAGCTTAACAGTATCTAGTATTTCTCATATTATGCTCATTTTGGGGGGTTATTTTCTCAGTCTTTTTGGTGAATTTTTATAGGTCAGAGGTTTTGTCTTCAGCATCCAAGAATTAATCTTCTGCATCTTCTAATCTGCTTTTAATACATTCAAGGGAGATTTTGATTTCCTGTATTACAGCCTTCATCTCTAACAGCTCCATTTGACTCCTTTTTATGGTGTGTATTTCTTCTTTTAAATCACGTAAGAAGTTCCTCACCTTCTGGAACTCATTGTCTCTTTTCTCCTGTACCTCAGGAGTTCACTGTCTCTCTTCTCTTGTATCTCGTTTAATTTTGTCTCTACGAATATTCTGAATTCTTCATCAGACATTTCCACAAGTTCCATTATACTATCTGTGGATGATGAAGGGTTGTTTTTTTCCCTTGTGGGAGAGATATTTTCTTAGTTTCTCATATTTCTTGTGCCTCTGAAGTGATTTCTGGTCATCTGATGGATAATATGTTTCTTCTTAATTTCTTGAGGTTGATTCTAAGCGTTCAGAGGTGTGTGGGAAGAGGTGATCCACAATCTTTTTGCAGTTCCATTTCCCTGATGTGCACTAAGCAACCTGATCTTTTAACTCTGGAACTGGATATTACAAAGGCTTCCCAGTTTCGAGGGAACAGGTGCACCTGGGCTGAGCTGTGGGGTTTCAACTGAGACTTCAGAGGCGTGTAGGAGGAGATGAGTTGAACTCTCTGCAGTTCCGTACTTCTCCCTGCTGCTGTACTTCTCCCTGCTGCTCACTCTGCAGTCTCCCTTCTCTGAATTTTATTCATGTGGTGGTGTACTCACTTTTGGCTAATTGCTCAGTGAAGGTTTCTGCAACTGTAAGATCATGTGCTTCCCTGTACCGTAAGGTACTTCTGAGGCGATTTCTCTCCTGCACTGTGTTTCGCAATGTGGTACCCACAGAAAAATATTTTGAGTTCAGATTTATAAAGAGGAATTTCTTCCTTTAGGCAGACAGCTCAGTAGGATTAAGGATTTCTATGACCCTAAAAGTATTCAGATGCTTGGCTACTGTGCACCTAGGCCTGTCTAGACACTCAGCGTGTGGAAGCTGAACAGCAGACTGAAAAAGAAATGGAAAAACAAAGAAGAAAAAACAACCAAAAAAGGGGAAAAAAGAGTTAAACAAAAAATGAGAACTCTGCAGTCATATGGCTTCTGAAATTAGCAAGAGAAAGGAGAAATCAGAAGTGAGAAGTGATACAAAATTTAAAGAAGAAAAAATTTAAAGAGAGAGAGACAGAGACAGAAAGAAGATGGAGGTTGCCCTAACTGTCTGATCTTTTGGGGTATCTGGAAGATGGGGTTTAGAGCAGAGACTGAGTCGCCTTGGTCCCTGAACACAGCAGGGCTCACCTCAGATTTAAATGGCTTCTATCTGAGCTCTTTTGGGGTCTGACAAAATAATCTTGAGAGTAGCTCTCTCTCTGTCATTCTCCCTCTCTGTCTCCTTCATGAAACAAAAAGAGAAATTCAGAACATATCAGTCTCCGCACAACTTCATCTATATGCAAATAAAATTATTCCCATTCATTGTAGGAATAATGAGAAGCTCTAGCTGAGATAATAGTGCAGTATGAAATCTATGAAAAAATTGCACTGATATAATACTTATAATATTGAACTTCAAAAATTAAATTTTCTCTGTTCAACATTTTATGATGTATTGGAAAATTTTTGTGAAGTCTTACTATTTTTTTTTCCTGGTCTCCTCTTCTTTATCCTCCTTTTGCTTTTGCCATATTCAAGCTACTCAGTTTTATTGTTGTGGTTAGGTTGTTTTGGTTTTCATTCTCATTTCCTCAAGAAAGAACAAATTCACGTTTGTGAAAAAAAATAATGATATTAAAGTATGAGTTTATTTTGGTGCAAAAACATTTTGCAATCCATGCAGTTTTTTTTCATAATATGCATTTTCTATAAACTTTTGAAAATCCCACAAATTAGGTGAGAGAAAACAGAAGAACTGGGGGACAGAAGAGAGGTGCTCAGAACTCCCAGGAGGCCTGAGAAAGAATCAACACCACAGGTAAGTTGTTGAGAGTTGAGGACAGGAAATTCTGTGTGTTGCCTCAGGAGTGAAACCCCATCCAGGAAGCAGCAAGACCCTGTGGAAGAAATTGGTATCTATCACCATGCATGGACAGATAGAACTGTGGATTGCATCCCCGAAGTTTCTTACACCGGTGGGACATGGAGGAGTAGAACAATTCCCATGCTTACAAGAAAGGTATACCAGGGACAAGCAGTTAGCATAATGGCTATGTCGCTGAACTCCCAAGTAGTCGACTGCGGTTTGAGTCCCAGACCCAGTGGCTTAAACTCACACCAGGTACGTGTGTGTGCATGCTGAAGATCCCAAGAGGATAATGGAAGAGAAGGGATTGTGGTGTGGCCATCCCCCCTGGGGGATGATTTCTTGCTTTCTGTCTCTCTCTGTCTTTCTGGTGAGCGCACGTGCCCTGTAGGAAAAAAAAACCTCTCCAAAAAAAAAGGCATACCAATAGCAGAAAAACCCACTAGACCTAAAGTAGTGTTAAAGACAGCAAGAAAATTAAGCTATTTTTTTTCACAGCCAATTTTTGTAGACTATTTATATCCAGCTAATTTTCAAAATAATCATCACTTTAAAACGCCATCATCCATCTAGATGGCTTTTCAAAGTTTAGCAGAGGAGTTAAAAACATGGCATCTGACTGCTTGATTTCAAACTCAGCTTTATGACTTGTTAACTGAGCCAGTGGCTTATATGCTCCATGGCTCAATTACCTAATGTATAAAAATAACACCTATCTTCTAAGGTTGTTATGAATATTAAATAAGTCAAATATATGTACTATTTAAGTGCTCAATAAGTGAAACAAAATTAAATACAAAAATAGATGGCATCACAAAAAGAGAAACTGAATCACTAGACTCAAAAGTAGAACAAATCCTAAATAAGAATTGTGGAGAACAGGGGAGGGAGGGCATGAATCAAATTTCAACACCATGCTAGTCAAACTACATTTCCTTTCTTTTCTTTTCTTTTTTCTTTTCTCTTTTTCTTTAATTTTGCTACAGGACACATGTGCTTGCCAGAGAGAGAGACAGAGAAAGAGAGACAGTGAGAAAGTGCCCCCCCTCCAGGAGAGAGAGTCATACTACAATCCTTTCTTCTTTTATCTCCCATTGAGAGTTTGGGCATGCATGCATATGCACCCACCATGTTTTCCAAGCTGTTACAACCGGGACTCAAGCCATGCATTCGGCCATGTGGGATCCAGCCTCCTTCACCACCACACCACCAGCTGATTCTACATCTCCTTTTAAAAACTCTCCATTTCATACTGCCATTATAGTTTTATCAGATTTCATCACCACAATAAATCAGGAGCTAACAATGAGCAGAAATAGTTTAGATAAATGTTTCTTTTCATTGTATGTATTTTCTAATAAAGCGTAAGGGAATTGTAGAAATTTAAGAAGATAAAAAAGTACAGAGAAATAAAAATTTTAAACACAATAATATCACATATAAATAATAGGTTCCCTTTAGAAAAAATCTTTCCAAAAATAATAATAATAATAATAAAATAGGTTAACAATGTGATGTCTTTTAACATACTACTTTACAAATTGTGATTCTTAAAAAAAAGTCGTCTCTCTCTCTCTCTCTCTCTCTCTCTCTATATATATATATATATATATATCTTTCATATGTATATCTCAACTATGTAAATACATGTGTGTATATGTATTTATATAGTTAACAATCACTTATAAAGTTATTTTCATATTTTATGCATAAATGTTTGTCTCACTTTTTTATGAGAGAGCTCTGCTGGCCTGTTTTTTGGATTGGGCCAGGACCTGAACTCGGCATTTCTGGGAGGCCTCAGTCATCAGGCAACAGTGCCCTCCCACTCACCCACTGATCCATGCTTTATTTTCACAATAAATTTCAACAGTATGAGTTTTTATAAAAACTCACAGTTAATAAATGATGTCAAATTACTTTCGAGACATTACGCCATCAGTGGATAAAAAGTTCTTATGTAAAAGCATGTTTAAATGTTCTTCTTCTGACCTCTAGAATATTACTGTGTGTTTTTTCAATTTATTTTATAGCTATCTCCCCAAGAAAAGTCACAAAGCTCCATCTGCTTGCCTACGGTGGTGTAAGCCTGACACCTGCTGATCATTTATGAAGTTGCACAAATTGTTATTCGTAAGAGACTTCCATTTTAATTTCCATTTTCAAAACAGTAATAGGGTCTCGATGCTTCTTTGTCAGATAAAAATAATTTTTAGTCTTTTTTCTATTTTTAATGTTCTTGTTACATTGTTTCATTATTTCATATTTTTGATCCTGATAATGAAATGATGGGTCTATATTCTAAGCAGAAGCTTTAAGAAACTTATTTATATTTAACCCCATAGCACAGAGGTTAGGCATTATGCATAAGAAGCCAGATCCCATATGGTCAACTGTGGTTCAAATCCTAGACCCAGCAGCTTAAATCTTGCCAAGATAGAGAAATGGAAGAAAAAGTTTGTGGCATGACTATATCTCATTACGGGGTGCTTTCTGTCTTGCTCTCTCTCCTTGACAAGTACGCATTCCCTCTGGGAAAATAAAAGGAAACTATTTTAAACCTCAACCTCTCTATTATTTAACTCTGTTATAAAACTATCATATGACAATATTTAAACTAGGTCCAAATATAAATATCTTTACCATTTTTCATGTAAAGTAGCATAACAGCCTTACCTAATTCACTTTCAGTAAGAATTGTACACATTTACAGCATATAACATAATGTTTTCACATTCAGAGAGAGCAAAATAATGTTTTCACATTCATATAGAGTAAATTGATTAGTGCAACCAAAATTTTTATCTTTTCACTTAGTGACCTACAATTGTACATAGAGACACCACTTATGGTCTACTCTCTTAGCAAATTTCAGGTAAACAGAACAGTATTATTAACTATAATCTTCATGCTGAATATTAGAGCTCCAGAACTTATTCACCTTACGTAACCAGAACTTTACACTCTTTGACTAACATCTTTCCATTTCCTCCATCCCTCCACCTCTAGCACCCATCCTACTCGCTATGTCAATGAATTTGACTGTACTGGATTCCATGTGTAAGTAAGATCATCAGTATTTTTTCCTGTGTCCAGATTGCTCAACTTAGCATAATGGCCTCCAGGTTCCATCTATGTCATTGCAAATTTTTATTTATTTATTTATTTTAGTTACTTTTGCTATAAGGCACATGAACTCATTGTAGAGGGAGAAAGAGGGAGAGGGTAAGGGAAACATCACCCTCTGGGGGTAATGGCCATGCTGTAATCTCAAAGGGTAGGAAAACACTCAGTTGGAAAACAATTGCACACCCATTTTCATTGCAACATTATTCACAATTGCTAAGACATGAAATCAGTCCAAATGTCCAAGAACAGATGAAAGGATTGAAAAAAATGTGGCACATGTACATTATGGGATACTGCTCAGCCATAAAAAAAATGAGACACTGGGGGGAACAGCAGTTAGCGTAATGGCTGTGTCGCTGGACTCCCACGTAGTCGAACACAGTTCGAGTCCCGGACCTGGCAGCTTAGACTCACGCCGGGCGCGTGTGCGTGCGTGCCCAAGATCCCAGGAGGAGAAGGGAGGAGAAGGGATTGCTGCATGGCCATCCCCCCGAGGGGTGATTTCTAAAAAAAAAAAAAAAAAAAAAAAAAAATGAGACACTGACATTTGAAACAAAGTCAATGAATATGGAAGATTTAATTTTAAGCAAATTAAGCCAGACTATGAAAAACAAGCATTTTAAGTCTCCATTTAATATATACTGAATGTCTGCATTTCATAGCAGAACCGTAATGATAGGTACAACAGCAAACATGGCAACTGAAGATACTAGACACAGTATAGGAACGGGTAGGTAACAGGAGGTGGGAGGGAGGTGGTCAGGGAAAATAAAAATTTAACAAAAACAAAAATGAAAAATTGATGATAATGTACATGGTAGTATCTAGGATTTGACTAACGTGCACTGTGTTCATGCTGAGAAAAAACATTGTGCATGCTGTAAAGATGAACATTGATTAAATATAAATTAAAAATATAAGACATGTTTACACCTCAGAGATTGAAGATGATGCCCAAGATGAATGCTCTTTTGGGCATTTAATGCTAACAGTCAATATATTCAGATTATCAAGTAAAGCTATATAAGATATAGGCTTACGCTGTGATTACAAAAGTTTCCAATGTACAACTATTCTTTAGGTATTTAGTTGTGTAAGGCACTGACCTAAACATAGGAATGAACAGCACAATTGTCTCACCTCTTCTGCTGGAAAATGCCATTTGTTTGTGGAGATGAGATGTAGACAAACTTTTAATGCAAGCAGAAATGGATCATAGCAACAATAAAAGTCAAAGAAAAGGATGACTTTTAGAAGGAATATTTAAGGGCTGGCAGGTGGTGTGGTGGTTAAGGATGCTGGACTCCCACATGGCCAATCACAGTTTGAGTCCTAGACCTGAAGGCTTGTTTTCTCACTTTATCTCTCTCTCTCTCTGTCCCTCTCTAGACAAATGAAAATAAATAAATAAAAGTTAAATAAAATAATTCTTAAAAAAGGAAGAATATTTAAGAAACATTTCATTAATAGAAATCAAATTTAAAATGGAGATATGAATTCTATTTTGTTCTTTTTTTCTAATAAAATTAGGATTTTAATATTAGATGTCCTTTATGATTCAATTATTAATATGAATTATCTGGAATTTACTTGATATAATCTTACTAATTGAAAAACAGAAAAAAAAAACTGTAGCACAATGTAATAGTGAAAACATTAATAAGGCAGGATTTCTAGAAATCTGGCTATTTTACAGGCTTACCCTATTCTTTGGAAGATTAGATCCAAAGGCAACTCAACCCATCCATTACAAATCTCTGCTTCTGTTCATGATACATTAATATAAAGGTAATACATGTACACACATGTGACTTTCAAGCTTTCCAATTCTAGAAGAAAATTTATGGAGAAGCTCAATAATCACACCAGAGAAAATTGCATATACTACAAACTGAGACGTAGCCTGTGAAGAGGTCCTATCAGATTACCCGAACACAGACACCACTCTTGCTTCTTCTCTCAGAAACTTGACCATCCAGTGAAGATAGGTTAGAAAGATAAAAGAAATTCCTGACAAGTAAGAACCAACCTGACAAACTAGGCCATGTGTTTTTAGAAGCTGCCCTGGTGCTCACATAAAGGCTATGTTCTTGTCCTTTTGGATATAAGCAATCTCTTAGACCACCAACAAGGTCACTCTGCAACCATGATTATATGTGACAAAACGAGACTGCTTCATAATTTAAGCAAAGAAAAAAAGCAGAGTCACTGGGTCAATTATAAAATACCCAGTATCTTCCTCTCCAAGCTAGCATGAGTGTGTTGACTACATTACCTTGTAGAGCTGGTGCTAGTCCTGCAGTACAACAATTAAGGAAGTCAGGTCTCACAGTTGGAGTTCTAGCCCAGGCACATGTGTGCATGTTTGTGCATGCCCAAGATCATGATGGGAAGGAAAAAGAGAAAAAAAGGATTGCATATGACCATACCCCATTGAGGGAGCTGCTTCTTCTCTCTCACATGCACATGTCTTCTGGCAATTAAAAAAAGGGAGAAAGGCAGCTGGTGGCATGTTTGTTAAAGTGGCTGGATCCTACATGATCATGCAGCTGAAGTCCCAGAGGCTGAGTGCATGTGGATGCATGCCCCAAATCCTGAGAGGAGATTGGAGAAGAGATTATGGCATGTCATCTGGCCCCTGAAAGGAGCTGCATTCTCACTTTCTCTCTCTCTCTTTCTCCTCTGTCTCTTGCTTGCTCTTTCTTGTGAACACATGTTCCTATAGCAATTTTTTAAAGAATTATATTAATTTCTTATAGTAATATACTTTATCCACTGCTAATTATGGCAATAGATCAGTTCTATTTGGTCTTCTTTTTATCTCAGATGGATTAAGATACCTAATGACAGAATTGTTCCTGCTTCATATGAGCACCCAACTGCAATAGAGCCCTAGTTTACCTGGATATTTCCCCAAATTATCTAACTAAAGCTCAAATTCTGTAAGCCCTTTCAACACATTCTTACTGAGATGGCCCACAGTTCCTTTGGTGTATTTCCTTTGCTACAATAAAGTCAATTTATTCACCTAGACATTTTCTCTTGGTGGTCTTTTACAATGAATTTTATATACTAATCTCATATCCTGCATACTTGATTTTCATGGTTGTACTTCCAACTTTAATATTTCTTAGTATTTACATTAGGGTTCTTTTTCTTTTTGCTATCAAAAGTACAGTTTTCCATTCCCAACTATGAGGTTTGTTTGGGTTTAACTAATAAGCTTGTGTCCCTTTTTATCTCGAACGATTAGTATAATGCTGAGCAAATAACCAAATAATAAAGTCAATAAGATATGAAGAAATGTTGTTGGGATTATGGGGAAAGGGAAGCATCTTTTTTTTTGGAAGGTATGCAACTTCGATAACCATTTTATCATAGGGGAAGAGGACAGATATTCTAGAGACAACTAGGTAGAGACAACTAGGTAGATTTTGAAGACCAAAATAGAATCTAAAAAAAAATTAGAAAGAGAAAGGATGGAACTTGTTATTGGTGATTTAACCTGAGCTAGATCAAGCCTTGCCTGACGAGGTCCTTGCTTCATTTACAAAAAACAGTAGATGTCATTTTTGTTTAAATGACTCTGAATTTTATGTGTGTTTATGTATAATAGCCTTTAGTTAAGAGAATACTTCAATTTCCAAACAGACAGGAAGCTAACATTTCAACAGTCACAGATTTTACAATCTTTTTTTAGATGTAAATTCTTATGTCACTACATTGAGCATACGCATACAGATGCCAATTAATTGGCCTTAATTTTGGAAGATATACATTGTCTCTCAGCCCTAGGACAGGTTTAACAGAGAGGAATTCTTTGTGAAAAGAGCTACACTTCTAACCCCACATCTGATTCTTTTCACTGACTTAAGCTCTCATTGTTAACCTGCGGTTAATGTAAACGTGATATTCCTGAGAGAAATCTAAAATACCCAACAGGATTATTACTTAACAATAGGGACAAACAGGAAAACACATGGAGTTCATTTAGGTAAGTTTCAAATCCCTGGTCATTTGACTCTAACAAACAAATGTAAGCATTTATAAAAATAACATCTACAGACACCAGAATCCTTTCTCCGGTATTTGAGTCATGAGATTAATAATCATTTAACTGTGATTTTACTCAATAAGCAGTAAAAATATTTCCTTCTATAATGATGCTCAATAAGTTTCTTAGACTCAATGGCATATAGGAGGAGCAATTATAACAGAAGATGACATTTCCTCAATACTTACTTTTAAATGCTTTCACTTTAAAGTATTTTTCAAGTAAAAGAATTTTTACTACAAGTAGAGATGTGGAAAAAGAACTCCTCATTCATTTTTGAGTATGTACTATATATATATATATATATATATATATATACACACACATACAAATATATATACACACACACACACACACACACACACACATATATAGTGTGTGTGTGTGTGTGTGTGTGTGTGTGTGCTCGAGAGTGTGTGCACTTGCCACAGAGCTAGAGAGAGAGGGAGAGGTGAAAGCATCCCACATAGGGGATGATCATGACAATCGCTTCTCTTCCATCTCTCCCTCCTTTCAGGATTTCTGGACACACATGGACACGTAGCCAATGTGTTTCCTCAGTCTCTGGGTCCAAGACTCAAACTCCATGGTTGTCACCATGGGACCTAGCTGCCTTAACCGGCAGGCCAAAAAGTCAACCACTCAGACAACTTTTATGAAAGACAACAGAGTGTTAGTTTTTTAAATTTTACCTAGAAACCCCACTGTTGAAATTTTACAAGGATTTTATTTCAGCACTTTTTGTAGTTGCAAAAATAAATAAATGAACAGCAAGAACAAAATAGCAAATATTAAACTGTTCCATTTGCAGGGGACTAGTTAAATAAGTTGTAGAATACCACCAAAAAATAGCTAGCATAGAAAATAAAAATGAACGGTGATATTTAAAACCTCCCCAAAGTACATACTCAAATGTAAAATCTAAGGTTTGAAACCAAGACATCATCATTATATGATGTCTTTTCTGTAAAACAACAGTGAAAAGAACATTTTAAGTATGTATGCGTATTTTCCTTTTTTATTCTTTTTTTTTTACAAAAAGGAATTTAGAAATTTCTTTTAACAATGATTAACTTTGAAAAGTAGAAAGAATATGGAGAGGAGATTTTTATTTTTTAATCCTATAGCTTTCCATGCTGCTTAGTTTCCTATCCAAGTATGTGTAGTTTTACTGTCCTTTTTCTTTGTTTTTAATCCCATTGGTGTCATCAGTAGAGTGAGATTCAAAGATATAATTGTTTTCCTTTTGCACTATCATGTGCTTTTTAAAAAAAATGTATTTATTTATGTTCATTCATGTACATCATTACTATCATGTGCTTTTAAAGAAACTGACAGGCCCAGCCTGTGTACCACTGCAGACTGTGGAGCTGGAAGCCATATGCTGACTACAGTTAGAGTTCCCAACTCAGTTGGCCTGAAAACATGCCAGGAATGTGCAAGTGTATCCAGGATTCTGGCCAGCTAGAAAACTAAAGGAAAGACATCGTGGCATGACTGAACCCTGTAGAGGGTGCTTCTTTCTCTCTCCCTTTCTCTTTCTCTTATGGGCATGCACATTATCATGAAAAAAAAAAAAAAAAAAAGACAAATAAGTGGTTTCTTTTACCTATACAAAGAAAATGGGAATTCCATCTGCTTACTGTCATTTTTATAGCCGTGCATAAAAGGGTTTTACAGGAGAGGAAGACGGAGTGCATTCTTCAAAATTACCTAACTATATATCTTAATAAATCTAAATATTTTCAATAGCAAGCACAGCTGAAATATACATATCCATGAACAATAAAATGGGGGAGGCAGAGAAAGCAACAATAGATACCAGACACAATGTGGGAGGAGGGTGGGAGATGGCAGAGGGTGAGATAGGGAATCAAGGATGGGAAAAAAGGCAAAATATACAGATAACAAGAAATGGAAAATTATGTGTTGACAATAACACATATGTTGATGTGCTTGATTGAGCCACTATACAGTGTATTGTGAATGGAAAAATCTCATCTCGTATGCTATGATGATGTACAGTGAATGAATGTAAATAAATAAATAAATAGAAAAAAAATTACCTAACTATAGAACTTTATAAAAGAATATCCAAAGAGATTGATCTTCCATACAAGAAATGTTAGAAAATTATGACTTCACTAAACAATAAAATGTCAATGTAATGGATTCCTCATTGTTGTCACTTTTAGAAAACGTGATAAAATGTGTTGATGTAAATCCTATTTCCTTGATTCATATTGTATAATGATTAAATGTAGAGTCATATAGTTTAGAACAAGGATCAGCTTTTATTTTTTTTTTTATAAAGGGCCAGATAGTAAATATTTTCAGTTTTGTGGAACATATGGTCTCTATTGCAACCCATTCAACATTGCAAATATACATGGAGAGAAAGCAGCCGTAGACAACATAAACACTTGGGGATGCCTGTGGTCTAATAAAATTTTAAATGCCAAAACAAACAACTGTCTGGATTTGGCCATGGGTCATAGATCACAAATATCTGATTAACATTATTCTCCATGTACTTTGTTTAAACTAAGTATTGAATAGTTCTACACAGCTTGGGGTATGCTGTATCATTGCTTATATGCTGAGTCAGCCTAGGCACCTCTATTTAGCCAAGTCGGGAGGAAATTTTCTTCAGTCTTAAGAGAAAATTGAAGATATTACCCAACGTCCATTCTGATTCCTCTCTTCACCATAGACACCTGAATCTGATTACTATCAACGTATTTACTTATTCATTCAACGCAAGAACCAAAAACTGAAGTCGCCACCAGGCCAGTTAGTTTGGGGAAGGAACACCAGAGTTTAGCATTGGTTTAGCTATCTTTTCAGACTCAAGGTATATAGTTAAAATATTTTATTCAAAAGGCATTTGTTTTGAATTCTTCTTTACCCCTTCAGTGTGTTTATAGTATTTGTTTGAAATACAGTTATACTGAATTAGTTTTGTTTCTGTTGCAATATAGATTTTTTTTTTTTTTTTTGGTCAACTCCTATTCATTTCTTTCTTTCATTCTATCCCATTCATCCTGGAATAGAAAAATTACCATGAATCCAAAAGTGAATCCTACTCAAATATCTATACTGAGAACTATTGTCACCATGAAAATCTAGACCCCCTAAAACCAAAATGACAGAGAAACTAACCCTCCTCCACAGCTGTACTTGCTTACAGGAACCGGGGACATGAGGTCTGGCCACCACACTTACTCAGACCAAAGAATCCCGCTCAGGCGGTGACAGCATACTATGCACAAACCTAGACGTTGCTGAGGGTGCCAGGTACAAAGGAAGAAGGTCTGCACATGTTTCAGAAATCTCCTCCCATTTTGTGACAAAAATTTCACTCTCTTAAAATTCTTGTTAATTCCCCTCAGGGAGAAGGTGTTGTTTGAGCATGAGCTCTCCCTTCTTCATTACTTGATCAAGGAAAATAATGTTTCTGCTCTGCTTACCCAATGGTTTCATTTGACTGTCCGTGAACAATACCAGGTAGAACAGGACCTCTTGGGTCCCCTGACCCAAGACGATCAGTGACACTCTCACTCCTCACAACGGAAATCCCTTTTCCACATTGCACACCTCATTCCTTCATCCTGACCTCACTGGTTCCCTGTAAGTAACTAAGCTCCCTAGGTTCTAGTATTTCTTACCGTGCTTCTTTCTTGTAATGTTAAACACATATATGTCAGTTTTTCTCACTTTCTTACACAAAGGTTAGCTATGGCTAACTTTTTTCTTTTACTTTTTGATGGGAAACCCTTTTTCAATTCATAGAAAGTGTGTTCATTGTTCCGTACAGTAACATAGTTCTCTACTGTGTGGACATTCCATAGTTTATTCAGCTCTTCACATATGTTTGGGTATTGTAGGTGGTTCCTAATTCTTTGCAATTACAAAAATCTGCAATTTAAAAAGTCAGGCATGGGGACCAGCAGTTGGCATAATGGCTATGTCGCTGGATTCCCATGTAGCCTACCGTGATTCGAGTCCCAGAGCCAGCGGCTTAAACTCATGCCGGGTACGTGTGCATGCGTGCCCAAGATCCCGAGAGGAGAATGGAGGAGAAGGGATTGCGGCGTGGCCATCTTCCCTGGGGGGTGATTTCGCGCTTTCTGTCTCTCTGTCTCTCTCTGTCTTTTTGGCGAGCACACGTGCCCTATAGCAAAAACCTCTCAAATAAATAAATAAATAAATAAATAAATAAATAAAGTCAAGCATGTATGTTTTTGTATTTTTGGAACTGTATCTTAAGAGTTAAATCCTAGAAGTAAGATTGTTAGATATGTTATATTAACTGATTTTTTTTTTAATTATTGATTTTATTTATTAGTAGTAGTATGTGCACTCACCAGAGAGAGACAAGGGGGAGAGAGAGAAAGCAAGTCACCAAGTCTGGGACTCAAACTGTGGCCGGCCGTGTTAGAACTCTGCACCTTAACCATTATACCACCTGTTGACCCCCTGACTGTTTTTTTGAATATTGAACTCACCCTGATTTTCTGGAATAAATGCTGCTTGAATCTAATGTATTACCACAGGAACTGCATGGTACCTAGAGATAAACTAGGGAGAATTGGCTTTTCTATTGTATTAAGGTTTCAAATTGATTAATGCAATATTCCTCTTTATTTATTTAGGCCTTGTTTGATTTCTTTCATCAGCAGTTGTAATTTTCACCTAACACATATTGTACATATTGTGCTTTTTTTAGATTTATGCTTAAGAATTTCATTTTCTTTGGAGCAATCGTAAATGGTATTGTGCTTTCATTACAGTTTCATTCTTAGCATATGAGTTAATTTGTATTGTTGACCTTGTATCCTGCAACCTGAGTTTACTTGTTAGTTCTAAGAATTTCTTTTGTAGATTTTTGAAATTTTTTATGGAGATGATCCTGTCATCTGTAAATGGGGATAATTTTATTTCTTCCTTCCTGTCTGTGAGCATTTGCATTCTTTTTCACACCTTACTATACTGATTATAATGTTTCTGTTATTATTATTTTTAAAAATTCTTTTAGTTTGTAAATTCCCTTTCACCAATCTATCATGTCTTTTTATTTTGTATTTTTAATGCTTTGACAGTTATGGGACTTACTGACCCTAAAGGGACTACCCCCTCAGGTCTAGCTAATTCCTAAAGACAAGCATGAGCACAACTTGCATGTACAACCAGCCCACCCATATCCCCACTCCCCTAACTACCTGTCACACTCTGGGCCACTGTTCCCTTTCCCTAATAATCACCCCATGATCAGATACCAGACAGCTAAAGGCAGTCCTTATGCCCCAGAACCCATTAAATCACCCAAACTAGCCCATCTTAAGCCTGCTTACCCTGCCTTGCCTGTCCCTTTGTGTGCAAATCATAATAAAGTCTCTTGCACACATTCTCCCACTCCATCTGCTTTCCGAACAGCCTTATTTTTCCCTGTTGGTTCCTCAAGACAAGGCATAACCCCTCCTCTTGGGATCTGTGAGTGTGACAAATATACCAAGCTATCTTTTCAATGATAGTTCTCTTTGATCTGTTGGTCTTGCCATACTTAGATGGTAACAAACTTGTATTTTAAAACAAGAATTTTTCAGTAGGGGATTTTTATTTCTTTTGGAAAGACTTTTTTTGTTTTTATATTTTGTAACTACTTTCTAGCTTTTTTGCATTGTTTTGTTTTGTTTTTATTGTTTTAATTTACTTTGTACATTCAATCACTATACAGCACTACAGCGTATAGAGTGAATTTACCCAATATGAACACACCTCCCACCAGTCCGGTTGAAGATATCATATGCAATATCATCAACAATCATCTGTTTCTGTGTCCCTGAAATGTCTTGCCTATTTGTTATAATGTAATCAGTGTTATAATGTTATCTCTGATCAGGATACAGAAATGCATATCTAACTATAAGATCTAGTTAGTTGATTTTACTAAACATATCTTTTATATACATATCATTTTTCACTTTGATCTGAGATATATAAAAATCTCTCATTTTTAGTATGGTTCTAGCAATGTCTTCTCTTTTTTCTGTTTATGCTTCTGAGAGAAAGAAAGTCAGACACTCCAAACAGTGTCCTCAGGCTGCAATCCACCCACAGCTTCAGCCAAACTGAATCACAGGCAGGTGCATGCACTCCTGGCATGTCCAAGGTGGCACGATGACACAAACCTGGGACCTTCCCATGTAGGTAAAATTGAGCTCCCACTGTGCAACCATATGGCCCCTTCATCAGCATCTAGCATCTGCTTTGTAAAGGTAGTTATTTAGTACATAGACATTCATAACCATTGTTATTTTATTTTGAATTGTGACTGTGAGACAAAATGTGCCTTTCTTTTTTGTCTTTTTTCTCAATTTGCCAGAGGACACATGTGCTTATTAAAGAGAGACTGAGAGAGAGAGAGGGGAGAGTGGGAATGCATCTCTCACAGGGAATGGTCAGCCACAATCCCTTCCGTTCCTCCATCTCTCCCTCTTTTCAGGAGCTCGGCTAAGCACACACGTGTGCCTAGCACCTTTTTGAAACCACCATGTCTGGAACTGAAACCACAGGGTTGGCCATGTGGGATCCAGTTCCCTTAACCACCTGGCTATGGGTTGGCCTGTGCCTTTATTGTTTTCATGAATTCTACTTATCTAATATTGAAGTTGCAACTTATACTTCCTTATTGTTTCCGTTTGCTTGATATATCTTCATCTATCACTTTGCTTTAAACCTTTCTGAACCCCGTTGTTTAGGTATGTTCTTCTATACATCATGCAACTGAGTCTCACTTTCTCTTTCAACAAGTTAAGCCCAAGCACATTTTTAAAATGACCAATATACTTGGTCTCTAATCTGTCCAATTATTTAAGGTATAATTACTATGCTTTTATTATGTGATATGCTTTCTTGTTTGTTTTAAAATATGTTAGTATTTTTGTTTTAGTGGTTTTACTGTTCTATTTCAAGTGCTTTTTTGTTATTGTTGTTGGTAAAGATTTTGCCATAGGACAAGTGAGCTCGCCAGAGAGAGAGACAGAAAGAGGGAACATGAGAAATCACCACCACCACCCCTGGTGGGGGGATAGCCATGCAGCAGTCCCTTCCCCTCTAGTCTCCTGTCAGGATTTTGGGCATGCACATACACATGCCTGGCATGATTTTCGAGCCACTGCGTCCAGGACTCAAACCAGGGTCAAGCATGTGGGAGTATAGCGCCTTCACTACCACAACACCTAATGGCCCCAGGGGCCCCTTTGTTCTGGTTTCCTTATGTAGCATTTCACTATCTGATTAGTCCATTTGTAATGGTATCTGTTGACTATACTCATTGCTTATACAATTAGTTTTTTTCTCCTTTCCTCATTCCCACTCCCTTCCCCCACTGAAGTTGTATTATTTCTACTGTCAAAAAGTATTTGTATATTACCCTTTAATCTTCATTTCCACATTTAATTTGAGATCATCAACAAAAAATGTTAAATGCTTACTAACACTTTTACTAAAGTTTTCTTAGACACCTCTTGGTTGGATAAAATTTATCCTTTCTAGATTGCTCGAGAAATAATCCCTAATACTGTAAATGTTTCGAATTTTTGTCTGTATGTTGATGTTGAAAGAAATTTTATCAGGACCAGCAGTTAACATAATGGCTATGTCGATAAACTCCCATGTAGTCGACCATGGTTCGAGTCCCGGACCCAGCGGCTTAAAACTCAAGCTGGGCGCATGTGCATGCGTGCCCAAGATCCCAAGGGGAGAATGGAGGAGAAGGGATAGCAGCGTGGCCATCCCCGCAGGGGGTGATTTCTCACTTTCTGTCTCTCTGTCTTTCTGGCGAGCGCATGCACCTTATAGCAAAAACCTCTCAAAAAAAAAAAAAAAAAAAAAAAAAAAAAAAAAAAAAGTTTATCTAGGTTAAGAAAGCCTTTGTTCCAGTCCTTGAGTGTCCTGAGAATGTTTCTCATTATTGTTTAGCCTTATATGTTGGTTTTGAGAAGACCAATGATGTTCTAATTTTTAGGAAATGTATTTATCTATTTGCCTATTTGTCTATTTGGGCCTGTAATTACCAGTGCCATGATATATTTAGTTCTTTAACATTCACTAGCTTAACTAAAATATTTCTATGATTTGGTTATTCTGAGTCAGTTTTCATTTGTGTCTATTTCATTTCTAAAAAGTGTTCCTGTTGTTAATATAAATATTAGTTTTATTTTGGTGTTTTCTCTTCTTTAGTAACGCCAATTATATTTATATGGATCATCTTTGTTTGTCTATTTCAATCACTGTCTCTGATCATTTTTACTTGCTTCTTATCTCAACGTTCATATCCTTTGATGTTTTCCTGTTTTTGTTTCCCAGACCTCTAATAATTTAGTCTTTGATTATTACATAATTTTCTTCTATTTCTTTTCTGAGTTCAACCAAATGCAATTCTCTTTCTTTTTCTTTATTAGAGAAAAGAGAAGGAGGCAGGAGAGAAGGAAAGGGAGGTAGACAGAAACAGGTGTTATTGATGGGGCTCACTGTGTAGTGATACTCCAAACCCAACCTCCCAAGTAGAGGATTATGGGCATTTAAAAATCATTCCTGATGAGTTCAAGCTGGCCCAGGAACTGAGTCTGGGCTTCCCGTGCAGCATTCACCAACCCAAGGGTGATACCATCTGTGTGCCATCACACTGGGCCAACTACTCTTCTGTTTTTTATGGTATTAGTACATTTCTGTCCTTTCTAACATTTTTAATTCAAGTTATTTTTCTTAGTATCACCAAATGTCTAGAATAGTTATTACAGAATGTTGATTACAGTTTCTTTCTATTGCAGGGAGGGGGAAGTTTTCATCAGCAAAAATAGTCCTATTCACATTTCTTGGTTTTCTTCTCATAGAAGCTTTGTGGAGGTTTTGTTTTGTTTGGCTTTTTAAGGTTTGTTTTTGGGTTTTTTTTTTTTTTTTTTTTTTTTTTTTTTTTTTTTTTTTTTTGCCCTTAATGTTGTTTTAATAAGATGCATGCACTTGCTAGAGAGCAAGGCAGAGACAGTAAGAGGGAAAGTGAGAAGTCACCTCCCGGGGGGACCAGCAGTTAGTGTAAAGGCAGTTAGTGTAATGGCTATGTCGCTGGACTCCCACGTAGTCGACCATGGTTTGAGTCTCGGACCTGGTGGCTTAAACTCACGCCGGGCGCGTGTGCGTGCGTGCCCAAGATCCCGAGAGGAGAATGGAGGAGAAGGGATTGCGGCGTGGCCATCCCCCCTGGGGGGTGATTTCCTGCTTTCTATCTCTCTGTCTCTGTCTGTCTGGCGAGCGCACACGCCCTATAGCAAAAACCTCTCCAAAAAGAAAAAAAAAAAAAGAAAAAAGAAGTCACCTCCCGGGGAAATGGTCACACCATGATCCCTTTCTCCCCATTCTCCTCCTGGGATTTTGGGCACACATGCACCTGGCATGATTTTCAAGCTGTAGGGCCCCAGATGGAATTGTGGTCAACGATGTGGGATTCTAGCACCTTAATGCCTATGCCATCTACTGGCCCTGCTTTGTGGAGGTTTAAATTTCTTTTGCCTTGTATTTCATGAACAGGATCATTAGTTTAGGGTGATTAAAGCATATACCCCACACGCCACCCCAACAACCACCCCCTCCCTCTATCGTCCATCAGTGTAGGAAAGTGCATTTTCTCTAATTGATGGCACTGAGGGGACACTTTTTGTTTTGTGACTTTTTTCTTGTGTCCTTCACTATCCCAACTTTCCCTATACTTGTGCTTTTGTCCCTTTTCACTGCAGAGTTTCTGAAGTCCACCTCTCTACTCTTTTTCTCTGTTCTTTCCAGAAGCAGTAACTTTTCAACACTGCATCCTTTTAAGTTTCTTATCAGTATCCATTGCATTGATATTCAAGGGCTCTTTTTCAGTATTTTGGAATTTAATTTAGCCTCTGTTTGGGGAAGTAGTAATTTTAGTTTAATCTCAGGCCCTCCATTTCCTTCTAGCTTCCCCTTGGTTTTCCACGATGCCTACTCCTTACTTTCTGGAAAGTCTGGTGGGAGCTCAAGACTTAGCTCCACTAAAAAGTTATTTTATTATTATTATTGAAACATAATAATTGCACATATTTATGAAGTACAGTATGACTTTTTTCAGTACACAAATATGATGTGTAACAATCAAGTCGAGGTGATTATGTACCCACAATCTCAGACAGACATCTATCATTTTTTGTGTGTTGGGAATTTTCGAAGTCCCTTTTTTAGCTAATTTGAAATATATAATAAATTATTAACTATTGTTACCATACTATACAATGTAACAGTAGATCTTGTTCCTCTTATCTATAATTTTGTATACATTAACTGCTATCTCGCTATCAGCCCTCCCCACTACCTGTCCCAAATTCCAGTAATCACTATTTTACTTTCTACCTCTACGAGCTCATCTTTCTCAGCTTCCACAAGAGTGAGAATATACAGTATTTCTCCTTCCGTGCCTGGATTATTTTGCTTAATATATTGTCCTCCAGGCTCACACATGTTGCCTCAAATAACAGGATTTTATTATTTTCATTGGGTAAATAGTATTCCAGATATATATGAAATATTTATATGAATATATATGAAATACATACATGATATATATATATATATATATATATATATATATATATATAGTTGTCAGGAAAGTCATGACATATTTCCTATATTGTTCTATGTTAAAATGTGTGATGACTTTCCCAACGACCCAATACACAAACACACAAACGTACATCTCACATTTTCTTGAACCACTCATTTGCTAATGGACACCTAGGTTGATTCCATATCTTGGCTATTATGGATTTGTTTTCTTTTTTTCTTTTTATTTTATTTTTTGAGAGGTTTTTGCTATAGGGCACATGCACTTCCCAGAAACAGAGAGAGACAGAGAGACAAAGAGAGACAGAAAGCGAGAAATCACCCTCCAGCAGGGATGGCCATGCCGCAATCCCTTCTCCTTCATTCTCCTCTCAGGATCTTGGGCACGCACGCACACACACCCGGCATGAGTTTAAGCCACCAGGGCCAGGACTCAAACCACGGTCGGCTTCATGGGAGTCCAGCAACATAGCCATTACGCTAACTGCTGGTCCCAATGGGTTATTTTTCTACTTACAGGTCATTCCAAGCAGTGGTGTTCTCTGATTTCTTATACAAAATGCTTGAAATTTGTCTTTTCTTTATTGTTTTTGATATGTATTGTTTTGAAGGATGTATCTGGAGATTTGAATTTCAGTGACCACCATTACTTCGTTGTCAAAAGCCAATACATGTAGTTTAAAGAATGATAGTTGTGTTTCATCCATAAACTCTTAATTATTTATAGAAGAAAAGTACAAATTCTTCAAGATTTTATTACAAGTCCTTCACAACATGGCTCCAATTTACTTTCACTGGTTCAACCAACACTTAACTCCCAGCTTTCCACTTCTATCTCCCATTTTAATAATCTATGCCATAATTTTACTATTTCTTACTTTTGCCCTGTATTTCTCACTGCTATACCTTTTCTGTGGTCTCTCTTCTGCTGAAAATGTCCTCCATTAACTTGTTTACTAGTCAGAAGTATTATTTTTCCATTAGGTTTTTACCTTCCCCCTTAATTTTAATTAAATTTTTATTTTATGATTAATTGGAAAGAAAGCAAATCAAGAGTCATTTCCCACTCTTGAGATTAGTACCACTTAGTAGTATGCTAGAATCAACAAACCAGCAAGAGACTATTTTTCTCTTTTCAAAAAATAATTGCTATGGAAGGAATAAATTCAACTAAATAAATCATTTATGATTCATTAAAACTACTCCCACTTAGCATTTTGATAATATATGGTAGTCTTTTCCTTGGTAAATGTAATTATCAGTTTTCAATTCCTGCAATATTTCATGTTCTTCCAAAGAGACATTTTAAAGACATAAGAAGTTTGGGGGCTGGCAGGTGGCCAACCACAGTTCAAGTCCCAGATACGACAGCTTGCTTTCTCTCTTTCCTCTCTCTCTCTCTCTGTCTCTCTGTGGTCAAACTAAAAATAAGTAAATAGATGAATAATTAAATTAAATATTTCTTTAAAATAATACATATGAAAACTTAAATTTTTAAAGGTCTGATGGTTTTCTTTTTTAAATTTTTTTTATAATTTAATTCTTGTACATCTTTTTGGCATACAATATGGTTTTTCAAAGCATGCGTGCAGTGTATGATAATCAAATCAAGGATATTACCATAAATGTCCTTTCTTCACCACTTATCCCCCCCCACAGTCTCTAATATCAATATTTGTCCTCTTCTAATATTATGCCTTCAAATATTCCAATTTCTTCAACAGAGTGAAAAAGTTTGATATATGTTGAGTGAGGACATATGGTGTTAGGCTCTCATAATCTGGTTTACTTGATATAGCATTAATTTTTCTCTACTTGTCCACTTTGTATAGAATGACAATCTCACTGTTCTTTATGGCTAAGTAGTATTCCACAGTGTGTATGTGACCCCTAAGGCCAGGATTTTATTAAAAGTATGAATATTTTCTTTTCTTCATTAACCATTATATATGACATAATTAGAAGCTTAAATGCAAATTTAAATTTTTAAAAAAGAATATATGCTTTTTTAAAGAATAATTTTATTTAACTTCAATTATTATTAGTAGTAGTAGTACTAGTAGTAGTAGTAGTAGTAAATTTGACCAGAGACAGAGAGAGAGGGAAAGTGAGAAAGCAAGCCGCTAGGTCCAGGACTCAAACCATGGTCAGCCATGTGGGAGTCTAACACCTTTAACCACCATGCCACCTGCCAGCCCCCAAAAAGAAGATATGTTTTTTTAAAGGAGACAATTCAGTATCTTCCAGTTCATTACTACAGAGGTTGACCTGTATTATCACTTATATCCATAAAGAGGCTGTTATTTATATTATATATAAACTTCTATAGCAGAATGAAAAGAAAAGAAAATTAGACTTTATAGCCCATGAAGATCCTGTTGAGAACTGAGGAAATTACCACAGTTTAGTTCCTAACCACTCATACTGTGGGGATAGGCTGAGTCTAGCCAATTTAAGTTTATGGGGCCATTTCATAGCCTACTCAGCAGTGTGTTGCTGATTTGGGTACACTTGTTTACTGAAGAATGTCTTGAAATAATTCTGTTAAAAACTAAGACATATAAAATGAAATATAAAAATATCAAAACATTATTATTTCTAGACTCTTTATGGACAGACACCTCATCATTCACTATACTGTCTCTTAGAAAACTGACTTTTGGAGTCTTCTTTAATGTGCCCTTGACTTTCCATGTGCTGCTTTCCCAGATGAATGATTTCATTGCAGGAGTGCAAAAAAATACTTAAAACTGGTGGATTTCCCTAACACTTCTATCAGCCCACTGAACAGACAACTGGTCAAAATATCAAGGTACCTAACACAAGTCATTTTGGAAATCAAATTGAATGCTCTTTAGCTGATAGAAATGTAGTGAGTTGTTTTCTGGTTGCTTGCTCTTATATTTTTCTCTCCCTTTACCTGCCCCCAAGTATACACAACACAAAATTTATGTTCACATCCAACTTAGAAGGTTCAGAAAAAAAGCATAATTTTTCTCTCCTTAGTGAAGAAAAAATCTGTACCTTATTAAAAATATTCATTAGGAATGATAAATATGAAAAATTATAGGGAAATAATAAGAACTCTAACTTTTCAAGATGATCCTCCTTGCTACCTTCAGCCATGGCCCTTCAAACAAATGATGAGTCATTTTTTTTTTTCCATTTATTCCTTCTACCCTTTTCCAAAACCTAAACGATCTGGGTTGACAAGACAATACTGGAAAAATGTCTTGTCATGGGACTGTGTTCTGCAGTAGATGGCATTGGTTTCAATAATTTCTCTAAAAACTGCTAATATACTAAACGTGTATTAATTTGTCATCAATTTATGCACAAAATTTTATAATTAAAATACAGGTAAAAGTTCCTTTCAGTGAGATCTGATGAGTACTTGACTAGAGTTGGGACACACAAAATATTTTCTATCATTGATTTATTTGTATTTTTTTGAAACAGATATTAAGTGAATAATCAAGGAAACAAAAACTTAGGGAAGTAATACCAACAACTTCTTTTTGGCTAGTTCCAAGGGAAATCTCATAACTACAAATCTATTAAGTCAGTATAAAGATGAACTTAATAAACTTTAGATTGCTATGATGGCCTTTCAGCAGGTCTCCCTGCTTTGACTTTTGGATCCTCTGTCTTCCATACAGCAAAGGCATCCACTATTAACATAAATCACTTTAAGTTACACTCAACACCATCCAATGACTTCCTTCAGAGTTGACTCATTTTCCACCAATGTCTTCTTACTCTTCTTCGGTAATCGAATCCCTGATGTATTCACAAGCGACTAGAATGCAAACTACATGTTTTATTTTCTCCCAGACACAAAGAAAGCCATAAGACTAAGTTCTAGTCCGTATATTATAAACAGAAATGTTTTGAACACTTTTCTGGGACAGAAATTAATAGGCAGGGGCATTTCCTTTCCTTCTCTGTATTATATTTTCTGGTGGCTGAAATAGAGTTATGTCTGGAGCTCATTCCACCATTGCAGTCCCTAAGGCAAAAGTCACATTCTGAGGATGGTTGAGGAGAGGAGCCTAGGTCTCTGACAATTGCATGAAGCAGAACAGGATGTCTTTATATAAATGAGAACCAATCTTCTATATTTCTTAAGTTATTCTATTCATTTTTCGTTACTTGTGGTTACACCTATGAAGTCCTCTCCATAACCTACATGTTCTTACATGGTCAGTCGTTGGCTTTTTCCCTTATTTCCTACCCTTCATTCTCATTCACTCTATTCTACTATAATCAACTTCTTGCTGATCCATAGACAAGCCATGCTTCTTACTACTTAAGACTCTATGTACTGTCTTTCAAGTATTTACATAAATTTATCTGATTTCTGCATGGGCCTTCTCCAGAAAAGACTTTTAATCATCACTATATCTTGCATACAGGAAACAGGAAGAATCTTGCTGAGATTAGAGAAACTTAATTTTGTTTTATTTATTTTTTAATGGGTGAAACTAATTTTGTTTTATTTATTTTTTGAATGAACTTTTATGTGTGTGTTTAATTTTGATGAGAAGAGAGTAAAAAGGAAATGGAATAAGTTTGTTGCATCCCAACCTGAACTGGATTCTTTTGATTCAATGAAGTAGTATCTAAAATTAAGTAATTAAGAATTCTATAAATATTCTGATCTTATATTACAATGAGAGTATTTGGATGTGTTTTATGAACCGAGAGTGGGATTTTCCCTCAATGGATATTCCCATTGCCAATTATAATGAAAAATGTCAATTCTAGGGAAATGAGTTTAAAAAGGTAAACCACAGGCTGGGAACTCTGAACAACTTTCATTATTTCTAAATGTTTGGAGCATTCATCGAGAACTCTGAGTGAGACACTAGCAGTTTTCCCATGGATGAAGGAAGCCTGGATGTAAACAGGAAGTGAGCTTGGTATATACTCTGTAGTATGTGGCGCCGCAACCATGTAGTAACTGTAAATTATGTTCTATGCTGTATTTTTCCTTCCAGCAAGGTCAGTCTTTCAGTAAAATCTTGATAAGTGCTTCTTCATGTCATGGGAAATTAAGGAAAAGACACTACTCTACATCTTAGGTTGAAGGGTCAGAGAGTAGACGTCCCTTTCAAAAGGGTGCTGGTCTCACTCTGGGTGTGGCTATACTCCAAATAACAGCAATTAATCCCAGCAATAATGGTTGATAACAGTGGCATCACAGAATAAGGAAGTTTACTCTTACCAGTGAGGACACTGAAAAAAGATCAGGAATTATTAAAATTGAGGATTTCAAATGGGTTTATTTGTGCACTAAAGACCATGCAAGATTATCCATTTTTAAAGAAAGCTATCATGGTAAGATCTTTTTTTCTATTTATATTCCAGAGATAATTCAGCAAAGAATAAAGCACTTGTCACATTGTATTGAAGATTGGTGCTTTTCTATTTTCCCCTGTAAATTAATTAAATGCAGAAATTTTTTCTTTTATCCATGTATTCATAGTGGCTAGCACACTGTAGAAGCAAAGCAAGGTTTCAATAAATGTTTGTGGAGAGCATAAAATAAATCTTTATATTGCATTTATGTCATTCCCGTCATTTCAATGAAACAAGAAATACAAAATAGTCTGTCTTAATAATGCTAAGGGTGCTAAGGATCATGCACAGACAAAAGTTAAAACACAAAAAGAACAGGAAAAAATTTTAGTTGTACATTTATGGCAAAGCACTTGGGTACCATTACAGAAGAAAAGGTTATATGAAGCCAAAAGAAAAAGAATTACTCTGTACAATTTACACTTAAGAATTTCTTCTCCACGATTTTCAATTCCTGTTCTGATTTTCAAAACCATAAAATTAAGAATTTAGAGTAGAGAAGGGCTTGGAGAAGAAGTAAGAATTAAAAAGGTCCTTTTCTCTCACCCCTAACTGTTAAAACTATTCCAAGAAAACAAGATAGCTCTAAATTATGATGTCTGTAAATACTTTAACTTTTTTTCCACAAACACTAGTTCTTGGGATCTATAAAGCTAACAAAAAGAAAGTGATGGCTGATACTCAACTCTCTCCTTCACTAGATATGGTTTTGCCAGATACAAACTTACCAAACTCTATTCCATTCTACATTGTATTATGTATTGTAAATTAAAAAAAAATCTATGGAAAATAAATTTGCAAGTTATTTTTATTATTATATCAGTAGATCTTATGTCATGAAAGTAAAACATTTTTGCCACAGCACCCAGGAGTTTGCAAAAATACAGCTAAGTCATAGTTGATTTGCTTGGTATCATTCCATCTTAAGTCAGCCCAATACTAGAGTGTTCAGCTCCTATCTTTTAATAACTATCATTTTGGGGCTGAGAAGCTTTCAGCCTAAGCTCAATCCTAGACACTGATTATTTTTCTGAAACATACTATTACATTAATTGGAGTCCACTTAGTCTGTGTGCACAACGGTAAGGAAAAGAGATTCAGAGAAATTGGTACTTTGACAAATTGATAATGATTAAAAAGCAAAAAAAAGAAAGACAGATGAATTTCATATGGTTTAAAGTAGACTTAAGAGCCAAAGTGAGATAATGCATATTTCCATTATACAAGAAAAACATAATTGCTTTCTAAAACTGATTTTTAATGGAAAAGTTTCGGGGGTCATGAGCTCAAACTGTACTCAGTTATTTAACTGTACTGCTCAAACTGTGCATTATAAAATTCAGAATAGCACTGCAGAAAATAGCAAGGCACTATTTAATAAGTGTAAAAAACATAAATATATTCTTATGTAGTCCAAAGTTTGGGCTTCCTTGACATGCAATGCATTTATGCTTTGAGAACATGTATTATATGCTGTAAAGATGTACAATGATTAAATGTGAATAAAATATATGTATGTCATGACTGAGAATTTTCTTCTTTTGCGGTTTCTCCCTTTATAAATGGATTTGTATAGTTTCTGTCATCTCTTTGTGTATTTTTTATAACTTTAGAAAAAGAAACTTTGAGAAGGTGACATCAGCAAGTAGAAGACTACGAAGTCCCACACTCACACCCTCTAGAGAAATATTGTATTAAAATTATATATACTCCAAATACATTTAAGAGAAGTCTAGAAAGCTGTAAGAAAAGAAGTTGCAGCGCTGAAGATAAGCTAAATCTGTCCACATTGAAACAAGGAAAGAATTTCCCTTTATCCAGTTCCACCATTCTTAAAACCAGAGCAGTTTAGGGACAAGACAGAGAGCTTCAGTCCACAATATATTTAACAAGGGGAGGAAGTAGACCGTGCACTTGGAGACAGAGCTAGGTATTTTTGACAGGGTCTTCCTGTGCCATGTGCCTCCTGCTCTCAGCTCCTTCACATTTGCTAGGATTAGAGGCAAATGAAACCGTGCTCAGCATGTTCAGGTCTGCCAGGGAATCAAACCTGAGCAGTTTTGGTTCCATGCAGTTTTCTCAGTCTCCCCAATCAGTGGCACTATCTGTGTGCCAAGGCCAGCCAGGCCTGGGCTAGTATTTTTATACACACGAAAACTAGATACATCTTCGAGTATCACCATGCACACTTTTTGCCCATCGTCCGGGCTGGGTAAAGGCTGGGGGTATATCACAGCATTGAGACCCTTGATGGGGAGTGTTGTCTTTCTCATTTTCTCTCTCTCTCTCTCTCTCTCTCTCTCATCTCTCTCTCTCTCTCTCTCTCATCTCATAGAAGAAAAAAAATAAAGCTTAAGAAAATACAAGTCTCAGTTCTAGGTACACTTTTTTTTCATTGGACTTGAAAAAGGATGAACTGCTTAAAAAAAACTTAAATGCCATGTGACTATATACAAAGGGGGAAAAATCAGTTTTCTATTATCTAGTGCCTTTATGTGCACTTTTGAAATGAACAAAAAAATGAAAATTTTGAAAATGTTTGTCTAAAACTAAAAAGGAAAAAAAAGAAAATGTTTTCCAATATTTCAATATTTAATTCTCAAAGTATATTTTGATTCATTATATATTATTTCAATATATACATACATATTTCATTATATATATATTTCAATATATTCTGAGTTATATATGCAACAGAAAGGATTTTTAAAACAGTCCTATATAGACATTTTCCATGATATATACCCAATACAGAAAGGCACTGATGAAGATTTTTTTTTTCTTTTTTTAGAGAGGTTTTTGTTATAGGGTGCATGCACTCGCTAGAACGAGAGAGACAGAAAGTGAGAAATCACCCCCCCCGGGGGGTGGGGGGGATGGCAACACTGCAATCCCTTCTTCTCCATTCTCCTCTCAGGATCTTGGGCATGCATGCACACAGGCCCTAGCATTAGTTTAAGCCACCAGGTCTGGGACTCGAACCGCAGTAGACTACATGGGAGTCCAGCATCATAGCCATTAAGACAACTGCTGGCCCCAAAGATTTTAAAAATATATGATTAGGGGACCAGCAGTTAAGCGTAATGGCTATGTCCGCTGGACTCCCCACGTAGTCGACCGCAGTTTCGCATCCCGGACCCGGTGGCTTAAACTCACGGCCGGGCACAGTGTGCATGCGTGCCCAAGATCCCAAGAGGAGAATGGAGGAGAAGGGATTGTGGCGTGGCCATCCCCTCTGGGGGGTGATTTTTCGCTTCTCTGTCTCTCTGTCTTCTCTCTCTGTCTTTCTGGCGAGTACACGCACCCTGTAGCAAAAACCTCTCCAAAAAAAAAAAAAATATATATATATATATATGATTAAAAAAAATTATTATAAAACATCATAAGAAGTCTACAATCCTTGGTTTAAATAAAAGGTTTGAGACCAGCAGTTAGCGTAATGGCTATGTCACTGGACTCCCATGTAGTCAACTGCGGTTCGAGTCCTGGACCCCGGCGGCTTAAACTCACGCCGGGCACATGTGCGTGCGTGCCCAAGATCCTGAGAGGAGAATGGAGGAGAAGGGATTGTGGCATGGGCCGTCCCCCTCAAGGGGGGTGATTTCTCGCTTTATGTCTCTCTCTCTCTCTCTGTCTTTTCTGGTGAGTACACGCACCCTGTAGCAAAAAAACTCTCAAAAAAAAAAAAAAAGTAAAGGTTATAAACTAATTTTCTCACTTAAAAGGTACAAAAGCAATTCATAGAAATCATATTTTATGTTATTTCTCATATTGCAGCATTAAATAGCATTAATTAATACCATATATAATAAAATGTTTTATTCAAACCTTTAAAAAACACAATTTGTGTAAATTATTTTTCTGAACTAAATTAAAAATTAAAATAGCAAAATCAATTTTTATTAAAGAGCTTTTAAACATAACTGATAACACACACCAACATCATACATGATTTTTTAAACAATATCCTAAACAGTTTTCCCTAGCATTTTCCCATTGAGGTAATGAGAGAAATATAAATGTTATAGATGTTAGAGGTTAATCATGTGATTAAAACTAATTTTTGACCCATGTTACTCATGATTTTTCACTGATTTCATAAGTAACATTTTATTGTAAAGGTGTAACCAGGGATTCCTGATTCATTGAGACTCACACATTCTTATTATGACATTAGAAGATATACAAATCTAAAGAACTGTCAAGCTCTTTCCACAGACTAGCAATAAAGTGGAGCTCTTTGCTAGCTTCTCTTTCAGCCTGAGAACCATATTGTTGAAATAATAAACCTTAATAATATTAGGCACTTTTGGAAAGTAATAAAACTTTAAGCTTACTAACTTGTCTCATTATAGGCACTTCTCTGTAGTGAGCGTCACCAGGCATTTACTGAAAATGGCTATTACCCTGCATACAGTAAAAATGGTTCTTTCCCTGAAAGCTCATTTCTGTTTATCATTTAAACTTGCTGCAGATGTTACTGCTAGGTCTGTGGTAGGACATCCATTAAGCACTTAGTTCCCTCCTGTAGGCTGAAAGTTTGACCCACAGGGTCTGTTTTTCTGCCTTACTGCCCTTCTTTCTGTGTGGATGATTTACTTTTATGACCACCTTCACTGTTGATATGCGGAGTTGGAAAAAAGAAAAAAAGAGAGAGTCCTAAAACAAAGAAATGTGTGTTGATTCCCTGAAACCACTACAGGTACAATAAAAATATCGAAGCATGGATTCCATCAAACTTGGGAATGAGATTATGGAAACTGAAACATAACTGACTGGCTAAAGAAATACGACTGAAAGAAAAAAAGATGATAGATAATAGTCTCATTTTTTGAGAAACATGTAACCAGCAGGACAAAGCTGTTTAACGTGGTGGTTAAGACTAGGCTCTTGAGGTGCTCTGGAAATCAATGTCAGTTCTAAAACACTTACAGGCAGGGTGACTTCAGACAGTTTACTTAACCTCTTCAAGCGCCAGCTGCCTTACTCACAAAAAGTAAATGATAACTGTTTTGATAGCACAGGATGATATAAGTATTAAATGAGAAAAATTTTTTGTAGCATTTGCGTAGTACCTTTCAAATGCTATGCACTCCACAAATGTCATTTAAAATGATTTAATAATACAACCTTAATGAAGAACTCAATTAAATAAACAAGAAATGTATCTGACCTAGATACAGTGCAAAATATATTCCTAAATATCAAAGTAAAATATTATGTAAATAAGTATACTTATAATTCCAAAATAATTGAGTCATTCTTCTATTTTTAATTATTCAACAAATATTAATTCAGAACATGCTGCCAGTATGCCTTTTTTTATTTTTATTTTTAAAGTTTTTGCTATCAAAGAGAGTACGTTCATCAGAAAGAGACAGAAAGAGAGAGAGGGAAATTGAGATAACCACCCACCGGAGGGGATAGCGCCACAATCCCTTCTTCTTCCATTCCTCCTCTTGGGATTTTAGGCATGCATGCATGCCCAGCGTGTTCTTCAAGCTGCCATTCTGGGACTCAACGGTGCAGCTGGCCATGTGGGATCCAGAGTCTTAACCACTATGTCACTTGCTGGCCCAGTTACTGTGCCTTTTTATTAGTACTGGAACACATACATGAACTTGTTCCCAACTAATGAAGGACAATGCTAATGGGTAGTAGGTTCCTAATTCTTTCCATAGATTTGTATAAGTACAGCAGACTTATTTTCTCACTGAGAAGTATGTTAGATATTCTGTAAATCACTTTGCATAAACCTGTTTAAGTGCTTCAAAGATAAAGATCCAGAGAACAGAACAGTTTTTTATTTGACAAATTTGATGAAAGCTATCTTTTCAGTAAACAAAACTAAATAATAACACTTTTTTTCAAAAATTGAGTCTTATAAGATTAACTTCTGGGAGCCAGTAGATGTCACAGTGGTTAAGGCAATGGACTCCTACATGGCCAGCCATGGTTCAAATTCCAGACTTGGCAGTTTAAAATTGCACTGGGCATGGGTGTGTGTGCATGCCTAAAATCCCAGGAGGAAAATAGAGAAGGGATTGCAGCATGGCCATAGCCCTCTGAAGGGTTATCTCTCACTTTCCTTCTCTCTCTCTCTCTCTGTGAGCACACATGCACTATGGGAGAAGAAAAAAAAATCAAAAAAAATTATTGAACTTTGAATTGGATTCAGAAGTGTTCTACGGTATCATAAGGTACTGGCAGGGAGAAGTGAAATGAGAAACTTAGTAAAACGGGTACAAGTATTAACTCTGCGGTATCATGCAAAGGAATACAATTACTAAAATTCATTAAAGACAATTCATTATCTTATCAAAATAAAGATTAAGTATAAGGCCTATATTTTTACCATTCATAAAAAAATGAAGAGTAGGAATTTAAGTAAGTTAAAAACAGCATAGTCTGTATAGTAATTTAGAAATTACAACAGAACTCCCTTTGCTTGCAAGACTTTCATGTGTTGTTGAAATCTGACTATAATTCTCTTCTATTAACTATCGAGTAATTTTAATGTAACAGAAGCAGACTCAAGTTATAAAAGCAAGCTTTCCTCTCTTTTTTTAAAAAATTCTGAGTTTTCATAATTTAGTTTTTCAATAAATAACCACAAATTTATGAAACTTGATTTTTATTGATACATTTAGCCATTCAACACATATTTCTCGACATATCAACTGTACCTTCTCTGCGGTAGTTACAAAGCACAGAAATAAAAGGTACAACTCATGAAGGAAACCAATGAGTGTATATTTATAGTACATGGTAATAAGCACAAAAATCTATGAAGTTATTTGAGCATATAAGATGGTGCATATCCTGCTGGATATGAGAGTTTCTCCAAGACACAGAGTCAGAGTCAAATCTTTAAAGCTAACCTTGAGCTATTGAAGGGTAAGAAGCTCAGGGGAGAACATTCTGGACTGAGTCTCTGTGCCAAAGCTACTTCAAGACACCGTAGAAAGATAACCAATTTGGAGAACTTCAATATTAAGAAATGGCAAAGAACTTGATATGGAACCTGCCACATTAAATTGCATTGTGAGATTTATGTTTCAAAAAGAGAACTCAGGCAGCAATGTAAAGAGAGGGATTAATAGAAGATGAGACTGAGGTAGAAAAATCAAGGCTTTGGCTGTTGAGGCTGGTAATGGCGTGGTTGAGAAGCAATGAGGTGGATTAATGCACTATTAAGAAAGTCAAACAGGGATTTATGGTCAATAAGTATTAGTTAATAAAGGAGAAGAAAGGATCACAATGAGTTCTGAGCCTAAGTTACTAGATGCTGGGGAGTGGGGGAGACAGAAAGACTGAAAAAGGAGAAGACTTACCTTTAGCACACACTGAGTATGAAGGTATCTGGAATTTTATGACAGCATTAAATCTACTTATGTTGAAAAACTGTTAGCTGAAAAGTGTAACAGAATTTCCCAAGGTGTCTAATATATAAACTTGGAGTAGTTTTCCTAGTTCAGTTTTTCTGCCGCTTAAGTATCCACAATTTACAAGGGATCATTACTACTTAATCAGTTTATCTTCTCTAGGAGATTAGTTAATGGAAGCATTCTATTTTTAATCTAACAGTGGTGAAGTAATTTTCCAGAAGTCCTCCAGAGAGACTAAAAAGACAAAAATCAGCTTTAACTTCTGAGTACACTTTCTGCCAAAAGTTACTAAAATAAATGATCTTTGCTAAATAGAAAAAGAAAGAAAAAAGGAAGATCACGCACTGTCACTTAACAATTCAATTTATTCTATGCATATTGTAGATAAATTATCTTTGGGCAGCAATGTTTCTTGCTTGAAAACTATTTTAGCCTAAATTGTTAACGGTGGAAAAAACAGAGGATGCATGCAGCAAATGAGCTGCCTGTTGTCTTTGGTTTTATATACTCCCACTCACAAAGACACTGCTTTGAACTGGACTGAGTTCCAATTGTTTAGATTAATTAACCTAACTTACTGGCTGTCCGCCATGATATAGAATTACCCAAGATAATTTTGTCAAGCCAATAATGAATTTAACCAACACAAATGCCTGGCTTTGAGACCAGCAATAAAATGAAGTCTGCCAGTACTTAAGAGATGAATTCTGGTTAAAAAAAAAAAAGAAAAAAGATGTGCAGTAACATGCTTGACGAACAAATACTGCATCTTGTTGCAATTCCAAAGTAATGAAAATATATGTGTTATTCCTACTAGCAATATTGGTAAATGTTAGTTAATATGTCACATAATTTTCACTTCCAAAATTTTTATTGTAATTTTCTTAGCTAAGATATAGTGTAAAGTTCCCTGAAGTTTCACCCCCCAATCATTAATCCTCTTCTCCACCAACTTTTAATATCCTAGTCACCAAAAATTGTTGGTTCTTTGCCACCATGCCAAGCACTTCCATGACTGTTCTTAATCCTGTTGCTCTGAGCGTGGTGGGGCACTAGACTCACCAACGCCAGTTCGTATCATGGTCTTTTACTTAATCTAGTTCCTATGGCATGATTTTTTAATATTTCATTCAAAACCATTGACAGCTTTTCATGTCTATTCATATTTCATCTAATTTGGATATAGTGAGTTACTAAAATACTTCAGGTACATATGTAATTAAAACTAAGTTAAAACTAAGTATTCTATTTTTTAAGATAAACCTAAGCCATCTGCAAGAACATCAAAGAAATACTTTAGTACTTCCGGATTTCTGACAGAATTATCGTTGTAAAGTATTAATAATGCATTTTTAGTTATTTAACCAGTCAGGGTATCAGACGACCAGATACAAAATCAATGATACCAGGAAACCATGAACCCTAAATGCATCACGTGCAGCAGTGTTGCCTTATGACTCTATCGATCCTAAAACGTCAATACTCCTGTACCTTAAGAAGTCCAAACCCCATAGCTTAAAAAGGTGCTCTGCTTAAAGGCTAAGGAACATTTTAGTCTGGTGTGGGAACACACTGAAGATGAGTGGAAGAATGACTGGGAGATCTGCTTTTGCAGAGTTTTGGAGCAAGCATATGGTTTTATTTCCTTGCCTTTAGGCAACACTTATGAATAAAACATATGTTTTTCTTCTAGACATTGTAAAGTAACCATCATTTGCAAAGGCAGGAAGTCAGGAAGTATTCATTTCCTAGTGAAGACACATTTTTTTAACAATCTCAGAAGGATGAACTCTACATGAAAACTGTTACAAATACATAGCAAGCATAATTAGGAAAAAAAAACTTTTTAAGACAAATGGCAAAGGCTTTCTCTTCAATAAATTCTTTGGTTACAAAGCAGGTTTTGAGTGGCATTGGCTCTATGAACTAATAATGGATTTTGCTGGTGTCTCTTCTGTGTATTCCTTGAAGACCAGAATAAAATTAATTATCCTGGGTTATAGTGCATAGAACATATTTAATGCAATTTAACTTGTTTTAGTGCAAAACAATTACAGAAGAAAAATATATATTTAGATATGCGATAGCATATATTATTTATATTACTGCTGAGCATGTTGCATAAATTTTTCATCCTTTAAAAAAATAACTCAGATGTTCTTAACAGGAAGGATAAACAACAATGAAACACAAACTCCTTGTACAGCTTCCCGTGACTCTTGACATGATGGTGTGCATTCACTGGCCCATAGACTCCTGAGTCAAAGAAAGCATAATGAAACATAATTAGCATGTCTTGGTTATTCTATAACTTACTGTCTCTTTAGCAAAGCAAAAAGTGCTGGGAAGAGGGATCAAAGCTACAGTCAAAACAAAGAGTTCCTATTCTGAAGTTAAGAACCTAAGAAAATGCTGCATCTAATCAATAAAGAAAATCAACTATATAGATTAGCTCATAGTACCAAATACATGGAAAATAAATGAAATGGAACAACAGAAGAATCCACAAAATCTGGGAGAAGAAATAAGGCTATATAAACAACTGTAAAAGAAACTATAAAAAAATAGAGAAGAAAAGTAGGGCTGGCCCCATGGCCTAGTGGTCGGGGGAGCCAGATTCCACATGGTCGATCATGTGTTTTGAGTTCCAGCTTTGTAGTGGCTTGAAAAATATGCTGCCAGACAGAATGGAGAAACAGAGGAGAAAGGATTACATCATGACCATACTCCACTTGGGGGTGCTTTCTCCCCCTCTCTCTTTCTCTCTCTCTGGCATCTGCATGTGCCCTCTGGCAAATAAAAAGAAAAAAGTAAAACCGATAGAACAAAAGATTTACTGTTAGATAGGTTTCTATGGGTTCTAGAAAAGATGCTATTTATTTCTTTTTAACTATAAACTTTCTTCCATAATAATATGATCAAACATAATTAAGCACATAGTGAATGGCTAGTTCTTTTATGTTTTTTTTTTTTTTTTTTTTTTTTTTGGAGAGGTTTTCGCTATAGGGCGCGTGCGCTCGCCAGACAGACAGAGAGAAACATAGAGACAGAAAGCGAGAAATCACCCCCCAGGGGGGATGGCCACGCCGCAATCCCTTCTCCTCCATTCTCCTCTCGGGATCTTGGGCACGCACACACACGCGCCCGGAGTGAGTTTAAGCCACCAGGTCCGGGACTCGAAACGCAGTTGACTACATGGGAGTCCAGCAACATTACCATTATGCTAACTGCTGGTCCCTGCTAACTCTTTATGAAATTAAAAAATAAAGAATAAAAAAATAACTGGATTAATATATAGCCTATGTGTATTGAATTTTACCTTTTATTTGGAAACCACTCAGAAATAACTTACATTTTTTCTGTGCCTAGGTGCATTATTTTCTATACCATTGCTATCATCGGATTTCCTGGATAAAACACAAGAAAGAAAATCACTATATGTTGACATTGCACAAAATTAAGTCAGTACACCATCTCGAGCCTAGCTAGCACATTAAAATGTAAAATGTCATTACAGACAGGATTCGTACCTCCTAAAAGCTTTTCACTTGCTATGTTGGTATTGCTTGGAGAGGAAATATTACTGATGACAGTGACAAAAGCTTGTTCATTTTATGTACAGAGAGACTTTCTTCTCTCCAAGCATGAGTCGTAAAAATGATTTTTAAAAAATCGTACTAGGGATCAGGCAGTGGCATATATCCAGACACACACGGGAAAGGTCCTAGGTTCCAACCTCCCTGAGCCTGACAGGGGAAGTATGATCAGGGCTGGCTGAGACTGTGGGCGGACAACAGTGTGAAGACCCTGCTAGGGGTGCCTGTCTGTCTCTCTCTCTCTCTCATAAAAGGAATACATGAAGAAACTTTCAAAAATATTAAACATATAACACCAAAGCAAGCCAATCATCTCCAATAGTGCAATGAGGAGCTCACTTATTTATCAGATCCACTTAGATACTGAATCCACACACTCCCACCTACCATAACCCTTCCACCATCTCTGACATAACTGATGGGTGGCTGAATTTATTATCTACTGGTATTGTGCCCAAGCCTGCACACGCATTACCTAGTGTTAGTCATCTTTATCTTGAGAATCTGAAGCTGATATTTGTAGTTTTGCTTTGATATACACTGGGTAGATACAAAACTGGGTGTACCCCCTCTAATTCTATGTAATAAACATATCAACGTATAGCTCCTATACCACACATGTTGACTGAGCTCCTACCTGATTATTACCTGCCATATTTTAAAATGACATATAAGTCATCGTCATTCAGTCTGATATTCATCTGTCTTGTACTCAAGTGAAACTTAAATCCATAAAACATAATACTTACAGGTGTTCAATTTGTTCAAACTCCTTTCCATGATCTGTGAAAAAAACAAAAAGTTGACTATTAAGATTAGTTTATTATTTTTAACGGGACATACACGTTCAACTCAACGTTCCCCCTAAGTTACTATCCCACCGTGCTGTTTTCTTTCTCAGGAATGAAAGAGACACACACCACGTTAGCTAGATGCCCCTCATGCATGCCTTCTCTTTATCTGCATTATGTGCATTTCTGATCAAGCACAGAGTGCCCTAAGATTTTCAAAATAAGATTGATTAGTTGTTATTTAAGTTATTTTAAACTTAGTAAAAATCCAGAAACGATATAGACGTACAATAAACTTTCTCGAGGTAGCATTGGTTTCTCAGCCTATAACCCATCAGGCACGAGCTATAAAAGTAGGAAACTGTGACAGGACATTTTTCCTTTTACAAAAACCCCAGAATGCTTGATAAACTATTTGTTTAAAAAAACGAATTATCTAAGTTAAGGAACAATTGTTCATCTTTGAGCACTTTTATTTACAATATCATAGTTTTTTTTTTTTAACATTTTGCTGTTAAGACATAAATCACCTAATTGGTGCTGAGGTACTAGCACCAAAAGAAAAGGGAAAAGGGCATTTTCTAATATTAAAATTTCAGGAAGCTAAAACAAGAGGTTCATCAATAGAGGTTCATAGCTCACTGTCACCATCATCTTCAACATAAATACTGTTACAAGGAAGAAAAATTTGATCCCCCCTTCCCAAATCCAAAGTCACTGTAATGTATTCAGTCATAATCCAAATCATAATTAAGTGACAGTTCTCAGAACTAAGTGATAACGTTATCTAAAAATGATAAATACTACCTGGGTGCTTCTTTTTCTTTTGTGTATACATTTCACAAAGCAGAATAATAGCCACCAAAAGAACCACCTCAGCCACTATTGCAAGAAATGGCTTGAGGGGCACCAGATAGCTCAGAACAACAAGTTCGATGTGCTCTTCACTCTCGCCTAGTTGGAATACTGCCTGGCACCAGTAAGACCCTCCATCTTCCTCCGAAAGTTGTGTTATCTTAAGTCTCGTTTCATTAGCATATGTTCCATTGACCACATACTTATTATTCATTTGGGCATCAACAGGAATCTAATAAAAGGAGACAGTGAAATTCATTTGTATCATATTGCATGAAAGATACATGTCTAATATGAGCAAAAGCTGTAAGACAGTGCCAAGAAAATTGCATATTAAAATTTGTGAGAAGTTATGTATATAACAGAGGTGTAGTCTTACCTAGAATTTGACTCCAGGCAGCAAACAGGAAAAAAAAAAGCCTAATTTGGGGTAAGGATGCAGTACTGAGTGTTTGTAACAGCAGCAAGTAGGTCCTCATTAGTAAATATTATATGAGAGTTAAAATAACAGAAAAATTCCAGTCATCTGGGCTTCACGTTCTAATCCCTGGCAAGTGCTGAGTCCAAGTACTTCTTCCCTCACAAGCACAGGCATACACTGAAGCAACTCCACCCTTGAGGCTGATCACGCCTATCAATGATCACACGCTCTGACAATGGGAGGAAATAAAATCTTGGGCCTTCGGAGTGAATGGAGAAGCAGAAACCCTCTCATCCTCCCCTGGGACCTGGTATCTGGGTGGTCTGCGTCCCTTCTGTATTTGCCTAGATGAATTTCCTTCTCTCTCTGGCGAGCTGGCTTCACCAGCTAAGATTGGCTGGTTTGTCCCAGGCGGGTCAGATACTTACCAAGCTATTGGGTAATCAGAAATGTCATGTTTTGCATAGAAAAATATAGTAAAAATACATCGTGACTTTTCTAACAACTCAGTATCTGGAGTCTGCTTTATTTCATCTTAAAATCTTATTCTCAGGCCATCTGATGCCTTTGCTGCTCTATCATTCAACTGAACTGTTCCATAAATGTTAACCTGCAAATGAATACTCTTGGAGGTTATCTAAAGTGCTATCTATGGACATATTTGTCAATAAAAAGTTATAGTGACCTAGCTCCACGTGCACAGCATTTCCCGGGAAACTTGCACAAATGCACTCTCTGTGACGGCACTGACAAATTAAAGCACTGCATTTTTCATAAGTACCCAGCTGATTCTGATGCAGTTGGTTGCTCTAAATTCTGAAAAACCACTTGGCTTAATGTTGTTACTGGTACCTTCTTCCCTGTACTTTTCTCAGACCCTACTCTGACTCATTTTCAGTGTCAAATGAAGAGGATAATGATTAGGATAGCAAATAGAGAGAATCTCAGGCATGTGTAAAACAACATTCTAACAGTTCAATGCAATTAAGATTTAGGTTACTGGCTGTCTGGTATCACATATGCATAAAACAGTGTCCTTCTAAGAGCCCAGCAGATATTATTCCCACAAATTCATATGTTTTTAAAAAAATATTTACATACACACTATGATAACCTTTCCTAATTATCAAGAAGAAAAGCAGAGGTAGGAATGGTTTCAGTCTACATTTACATGATTTTTTTGGAAAATTAAACCGATGTTACCACAGAATCAGATATACTCCTTCTAAGTGCTTCCCTGTTGGCCTTCAACAGTCCATAATAGAGCCAATTTTGTCTAAGAAGAAATTTAGTATTTCATTGTTAGATCTATAGTTTTGTATGTTTCTTCTAGAATTCTAGCTTGCCTTGAACAGGACTTTAATTTCAGTGTTCATTAGCACCTTGAGGCAAGAGAAGGGTATACCTTAAAAACAATGTCCTAAATTTCCCTACCCTTAAAGGCTATTTGGGAAGAAGAAAGCAAATGGGTTATTGAATACTCATGCTTTACTTAATGTTGGATCTTGGAATAAGCCATTTCTCTTAGGTTAATAGGTATTAAAAATATTTAGCTCCCCTCAGGTATGAAAGGCCAGGGAAAGCAAATGGCCCTGTCAGACCTCAGAACTAATTTTAAATTATCAAATTTTCATTCTTCTCTCAAATGGTACCATTAGGTTGCATTCTAGCACAGATATTTCAAGAGACAGCTGGAAAAGAAGTCTGATTTTTTTTCTAATTACTTTCATGGAATGATAAGAAACAAAGAATCTGTTCTGATGAAGTTATTTACAAACTAGTCAACTAAAAATAAATTGTAACTTCCTTTCAAAGAACTTAAATAAATTTTCAAAACAAAAGGTATTAGCTGATGAAACATGAAATATTTAGACATATAATGTAATACACTAAAAATATCAAATAATTACTCCATTTATCATTGCCCTTTCTTTGTTGATATATTTAATGAACAAGATAACAACAAAACCATAAATCATTCTAGAAACTCTGAGTCTGTTACAATATTGTTATATATGAAAAAAAGACTTTTCATTATCTTTTTCAAATCAAAGAAATACGATCTTACCTGTACACTCCCATTACTACTATACCAGGTCCATCTTGAAGGAAAACAATCTTGACATTTGCATACCAAAACAGTAGAATCCCCCACATAAGTAATCAATGGTTTGCTTTTTCCATGAATTTCAGGAACTAAGAATAATTTAGAAAAATGTATATTATTCAAACAGTTTAAACAAGGGGAATTAAATAGGAAGACATACTTTTTCTTTCCTCTTTTCATTAGTATATGATTTCATGTAGTTTTAGTTATAAATAAGATGAAACTCATTTGGATCAGCAGGTGGCATGGCGATTAAAGCCACTAAACTCCCACATGGCCAACCATGGTATGAGTCCTGGACCCTAAGGCTTCAGAATCATGCCAAGTGTGAGGGTCCAAAATCCTGAGAGGAGAATGGAGTAGAGGGGATTGTGGCATGGCCAAGATTGCAGCATGGCCATCCCCAGGGGGTAAGGAGGTGATTTCTCACTTTCCCTCTCTCTATTTCTGTCTTTGGCAAGTGCATGTGTCTTATGGCCAAAATCTTAAAAAAAAAAGAAAAAGAAAAAGAAGCTACTCTATAATAAAGGTATAGTTAGTAATGGTAATGACTGTAGTATCGTGGTAGGTAGACATCTCCAATATAATTGTCTCCTATGTAGAACTGGAATAAAGGTCTTCTATTATGGAGTCTAATAACTATTACAAATATTGTAATAAACTGTTACAAGTTCTGAAAAAGGAAGAAGCTTCATATTTTTGAAACTTTCCTTACCTCCCACCTACTAAATTACCTTAAAGCAATCATTTTCTTCAAAGTTTTATCCTTAGCATTTGAGTGAGGATACAAAATTTCCTAGATAGGAATCTTTAACTGACAGAGATTTATTTAAAAAGTCAATGAAAAGAATAGGTATGAATGTGAGGGGAAAACAAAGGAAAAATAAGAAAAAGGGAACAGTATAAGAAAAAAAATTATTTTTTTAGAGAAATTTTTTATATAGGACACACTGCTCACTGGAGAGATAGAGAGACAGAAAGTGAAAAATCAACTGGAGGAGTCCGACCCAGAGAGGCCCCAGGATCTGTCTGAGCCCCCCCCCCCACCTTTGAGCTCCACTTCCGGTCAGATCAATATGCTGGCAAGGCCACTGTTGTGCACCCCCCCCCCCCACCTTGGAACAAAGCTTGGGTCAATTAGCATGTCAGCAACTGCTTGCTATTTGCTCCAGAAAACTGGTAGCCTTGCTGGGAAGCGATCCCCCTCTGACTCCCCAATTTACTACTATAAAAGAATTGCATAGCTCTCTTATACATCCTAAGTATATGATAAAATTTTCCAGGAACTCCCCCGACCACTCCCCTTTGCTATTATCACCTACTATTAATTACAATGCTTTATCTCCATGGTCACAGTAGAGGGTGGGCTGAAGTTCTATCTAGGCGGAAATGGTCTTTGGAAGGCCCTTCAAAAATACATTTAAGGTAAACTTAATCCTTTATGTAAAATAGGATTAGGCCAAAACTGGCCCAGGACCACCCCCTGCCCTCACCAAGCGAAATTGATAAATATTTTAGGACTCCTCAAATCAAGTTTTAGATCCCTATAAAACTATGTAAGTATCATTCTTTATTAAGATCCATAGGAACTAATATCTATTCTTGAGATTTTCTTTTCTCAGAGCCATTCCTAGTAATCACAAGATGGCTGCTGCGCCGCTGCTTACCGGAACCACCTTCCTGAAACTGCATTCTATGGAGACCCACCTACAATCGCAGAAATGCCCGACACCCACCCTTAATCCAACCCTGAATAGAATCTATGTTCCCTTTTGTTAAAACCTTTATGAGCTGATAATTGAAAGCACGCAGCCCCTCTCCCATTTACTTGCATGTAATACATTTTCAATAAAAAGGCACGATGATTCCTAGCAGTTGTCACTCCTCAGAGAGCGATCTTTGGGGAGTGTCCGGCATAGGACGTGCGTGAAAAGGCATCAAGGCCTGTGTCTTCTGTTCACCTGCGCCGCCTCCGTCGAGATAACCCACCCCCGCCGAGGCTGGTCCCCGACAATCAACCCCGCCAGGGAGGATGGCCACGAAACAATCCCTTCTCCTCCAGTCTCCTCTCAGAATTTTGGCCATGTACACACATGGCTCTGGCAAGAGTTTTAAGCAACCAGGAGTCAAACCATGGTCAACTACATGGCAGTCCAGCGACATAACCATTGCACCATCTGCTGGTCTTAGAAAATAACATTTTTAAAATTTTCTACGTAGTTTTATAATATCTATTAATACATATCATGATACTTTTTTTAGGAAAGAAAGTTTGAGGCAGATGCCATTAGTACTAAGATAAAAATGAGCAATGAATTTCAAAAAAAATATGTCTTAAAGATGTAAATACCTGTGTAAAGAAAACTGAAATAACATAAAAAGAGTAAAAAAAATTCATGAAGAGCCTACATAGTGAAATCAATTCCTTCTGATTGACTTCAAAAGATATATTCTAGAATATATACTAACTGAAAACAGATTGATCAAAAAGATTACTTTTGTTGAGTTTTTCTTTTCTTCTTTTACCAGTTTTAACAGATTTTTGGTTCTGTAGGATTGTATTTACTTTTTTTGTCTGTTTAGTTTGCCAGCACAGAGAGGATGAGTGATATTATAATGTGCAAATGGTGATACTATGATGATCAATTTTATAGATATTATTTAATATTCATTTGTTATTTTATTTTTTTAAGCGTATTTGTTTCTTCCATGAGAGAGGGTGAAAGAGAGACTAAGGGGATGAGAGAAAGAGAAAGAGAAACACCCTCAATAGGGTCTTCTCACCATAATTCTGCAACCAGAGTCAGCCAGCTAGATTATACGCAAATATTGCGCACATCTCACATGCACTAGGAGACCTTGGGGTGCAAAACCAGGACCTTCATTATGACCTCAGCATCATGGAGTATTGTGTTACTGCTGCAGCAGCTCATTGGCTATTGTAGATCTCATATTTGTACAGGAAAGGCTTTGGAATGGAAACATTAATTCCAATTGCTAGCATTAGGTTTCTGGATTAAATACATTTTTCAAGTGCTCCTGAGTATCTACTACACAAAGATAACTGGGCATTTGCTGAATATATAAATGGTAAAGATGTGAAGAGGGGGGAAATAATTGTTAATAACTGAAAAAGAAATTTGATCTGTATAACCACCAGACAAGGGGTAAAACTGGAATTGGAAAACAGGGCCTCCGTATGAGTTTTGTCCTCACTGATTAATGTTATAATGGTGAGTGAGGGCAACTTTATTTTGATTTCCTTATTGTTCAAAATGGGTCTAAATTCTTGGCTCCGATATAATTGCACATATCACTCGTTCTGAAAACTGCTGATCCCCAGAGGACTGAGGAATTGCTAGTAATAGAAATGCAAATAGAGGAGATATGTCACCACGAATGTGTAAATGCTTCAAGTAAATGTAAGGAAGATGACCAAGAAATCTGTAAGTCAGTGTGGTTCCCACACTTTTCATGACCAAGAAAATATGTTCTGATGAAATAGAATGGTCTATAATCTAACATTAAACACAGATGTGAATTTGCAATCACCCCACTAATGGTCAATGAACACCTAACCCAGGAGTGACTTGAGTGCTACTGAGGGAGGTGACAGGAGAGGTGAATATCTGTGACCAGTTTAACATGCTGCCTGAAGGAAGATCTGGTGAGCTGACTGGAAGATCTGCTAAGCACTCCCTCTGAGAAGCTACGAGTGTCCCACACTCTCTACTGGCCAAGTCTGAGGGCTTTAAGGGTTAATAAGTGAACATTTCAAAGGTCATGACATGAGTGTTTGAAGGAGTCAACATATTGTGAGAATTATCTGACAAAGATAAGATCTCAGACCAGGAAATACTTGACTTAGAATTATAGCTTTGGTGTTACACGCTTTGAGAACATGGGCAGGTCATATCCATTCTTGTAAAGGATTAAATAAGGGAACCTGGTATGGAAAGTGCTTTGTACATGGTAAACACCATAGATACAAACTTTTATAGTGATTATGCAATGGCACTAATTTTCTTTTCTTCTCTTTTTTTCTTTAAGTTTTGTTTTTTTCTTTAATTGTCAGAGGGCACATGCACTCACCAGAGAGAGTGGGAGCACTCTTCCCAATGAGGTATGGTCACACCACAATCATTTTACCTCCATTTTTCTATCCCATCAGGATTTTGAGAATCCATGCACATACACCTGGCCTATTTTTCAAGCCTCCATGGCCAGAAATTAAACTGTAGTCAGCCATGTAGGATCCAGCTCCCAAAGCACTGTGCTTAACTACTGCAATGTGGGGTACCCAGTACTGCTTTCCTTAAATAAGCTTTCTCTCAGTTTGTCATACCCATAGCCCCTCTACATAGTGGTTATTAGCCAGTTTAATGGGATGAATTATCTAGACATGGAAAATTTCTAGGCCAGCTGGTCATAGAGAGCAGAAAAGAAATAAGACCTAGCAAAAAGGAATACTGGAAATTCACCTGAATATGTCTCAGAACCATGCTCCTATGTGGAAAACACCCAAGAATGAGGAGAGTGCTCTAAATGAACTGCCCAATCCATGTGAGAAAGACTAAGAGAGTAAAATGATTTTAAAAAGAGGACTCATTCACAAGAGAAAAGACCCAAAGAATAAAAAGCAGTAGCTTTTGAGACACTTGTGATGGTACCAACCCATCCATGAATACCATACAATAAGCTTTTCAATGAAAGTATGAAGCTAATTCTACTGCTTTAACTATACCTTCAAGAGTTTGGCTAAAGCAGCTGAAGAAGATTATGTTGTATAGGCATTATAATTTAAGTATAAATTAGAACAATTTTAATCACTGTGCTAATTACAGCTCCTTACCAATAATGAGAAATAAAATTGGTTAAAAAGTTTAAAAACATTTTGTTACCAGGCCTAGGTGGTTTATGGAGAAGAACGAATACATAGAACAACTTTACAGTTTACTATAAAGCTGAAGCATAAAAAGGAAATGGCCCGTGCATAACATATAGGTTCTAACAAGAAAAGGCAGAATAAAGCAAATACTCTGATATAACCATAAGGTAACTTTTTATGTAAGTGGGTAACTCCATTACAAATATATTTTCTAGATAAAAAAAGTAAAGAGCCTGTATCTCACGGAAGTGTTCTATCCTATTAGATCGAGCTGCTTTTGTTAATTTGAGTCAATTTCCTCAGTCTATTGCTGCCACAACAGAGCTCATTTGAAGACCCTGATTGCATTATGATGGAGGAAAATAACCAAGATATGAAAATTAGAAGTGATTCTTGGATCCAAAAGAACAGGCTAACCATCTGTCCTGCTAGTAATGTAATAGGTATACTTAAATTCTTGAGAAACGAGAAAATGTTTCAATGTCAAAATGATTAAGGCTCAATTAGGCTGAACCACAGAACATTTCATTCTGTATCTTTTCTCTTTTTTGTAGTAAGACAGTTTCTTCACTAGATATTGAAAAATGTGGCAATAGCAGGCTGGGCAGTGGTCTATGGATTGAGGTCCCTGATGATCTCTATATAAATTTCCTTCCTCTCATTCAACCCTCCTGATTTCTAGCCCTAGAGAGAGATCTTGTCCTGGACTGGTCATGTTCCAGTGCATTGTCTGGGCCCTTTATTTCAGAACTGGGAATGTGGAGACAGAAATAACTCCATGCTATTTTCCTCTAGTTGAGGAGGATTTATTTTCCTTTCCAGAGAAGTAAGAAACAAATAAATTTTGGTTTGTGAGTGTGTAGACTAGTCTGCTTCAGTTTAAAGTTAGTAAGAAACAGCTGAAGAAAAGGAAACCAGCTGTCCATGCAGTCAAGCCTCCTATGCAATTCTACAGCAGTGTGTGTATTAACGACTGACCAATAATAAAATGCTTTGTTTCTTCTTTTTGTACATACAGTCAGCCCTCTGTATCCATGAGCTCCACATCCACAGATTCAATCAACCATGGCATGAAAATACTTGGAAAAATATTAATGATAACAAGGAATGAAACAACAAGAGAAAGCAATACAGAACAGCAACTATTTACATTGCATTAGGTATTATAATTAATCTAGAGGTGATTTAAAGCACACCGGATGATCCATGTGGGTTACATGCCAATATTACATCATTTTATGTAAGTGACTTGAGCATCTGAAGATGTTAGTAGCTGTGAGCATTCTGGAATCAATATCCCATGGATACCAAAGGATGCCTACAGATGTAAAATTTCTATAGCTGAGATTTTTGTTGTGAAGAGGAGTGCTGGGCCAAGAGAACTAAAGTATTCTTGGATCTCCTGACAAAGCACTGAATCAGATCAACACCACTTTCTAAACATACTTCTTTCCAAAATACCCAATACCTGGTGTGGTTTTATTAACAAGGTAAAGTATGAAAACACAAGGCATTTGAAGAATAAAGTCCTGCTTGAAAAGATCAACCTTCCTTTAGGGAAGATGTCAACTATAACCCTACAGATTAAGCAGGGATTAGGGCTTGGCTAAAATAGGGATTATTTTCTGAAGCCAAAATTCCCTCCGAATCTCAGATAGAATGGATCCACACTTCTGGAGTTCCACATGGAAAGAAAGCAAGCATATCAGTAAAGTTTGGATGCAATTACTTCCAGAACTAGGCCAGGCTCCTGTTAAAACAAACACTGCTTTAAAGAGCATACTTTGAAATCAGTCATTCTGGGCACTGGTCAGGGGCAGTTTCTGCTTTCCCAGATTGTTTATCTCCTAAATATTCTATTTCTCAGTCTCTGCCTGTTTCTCTCTGCAGAGCAGGTCATGCTTTAGCAGAAAAATGTGTGTTGAAATGTGATCAAAATATTGAAATTTACCCACAGGCTAAAAATCAAAAGCAGATGAAAGGCAGTGCATGGGGGAAAACATAGCAAAAGAGAAAATGTTTTCAATCTGCCCCTAAGAGGCACATGCTTGGGACGTATAACTGGCAGCTAAATGGAGCTTTTCAAGAAAATCTTACACTATTAAACCATCCCCATTACCTAGGAAGATCAAGCTGTCGACTGCAGATTACTGACAATGGCTGAGTGACGATACGGAGAAGATGAAACGAAAATTGTGGTATCTTTTTATTTCTTCTGTTTTTTGGGATGTTCCCCAGACCAATCCCCAGGATAACATTAATCATTTCTCTATATGCTTTATATACCTGCTAACAGCAATGTGGGTTGAAATAATAAAATGCACCATGTTCAGGAAACAGTCATTCGTTTGAGCTATTTGGTAGGGGGAAGGGAGGTGTCACATGTTTCTGGGCCACTGCTTATGTTTGAAGGAATTTTATTAACATAAGGACAGTAAGACAGGTTTTTAATGTGCCCCCACTTTTGTATGAAGTAGAGCACCTGAGAGTCTTGAGGTTGGAATAATCCAAGTTTGAAGATGTTGCAACTGCTGATTCAAGTTAATGTCTAGGAAGACAGGGTTTGGATCTATCCAGTAAAAGTAATAGCCCTGTGGAGATTCAATGTTGGAAATTCATATCTGCATATTCAGAGACTACAGCAGATTGCCCTAGATGTCATTTTTCATTTGAGGGCATTTGCTACTATCACCTTAGGAAAAACATTCCTCCATATGCTCAAAGACAGCTCACTGGGTTTCAGCGCTGGGATTTGGGGCTGAAAGCACAGTTGAGTCAATTATGTACTTTTTAAAACTTTGACTTCTTGTATAGTTCCCAAAAAAGACAGATGGCTGAGCCATGACAGGTTTCATAGCATTTGGTAATATCAAAATCTCACCATGACTTCTCAAAAGTTCTTGCTCTTTACCAATTAAATTTCTGCACACTTTCTACTAAGAGATTTTTAACATGGATGAAATCTTACGGAAGTTTTCAGCAATGACTCAGAGTATTTGACCCCTCACTGAGACACAATGTGGACCATCACTCATCTTTCTCAGGTAAAAAGTACCCACCGAGGTATTAGCAGTTCCCAGCTTCCAGTGAGCACTGCTGCCAGGGTCTTCTCTGTCCTGGCATCAGTAGCCAAACACATAGCAGACAGCAGGATTGGTTTTGTACTGCACTACTCAGTGATGTTGAGGTCTTTTACAATTTTGTAGTAATAAATCGACCAGCTCCAGTAAACACAGAAGCAGGAATTTTGCTAATGAACTACTCTGAGGGTTCACGTTCATGCACTATAGGTGATTCATGTACTCAATGGCAAAAACAACAACAAAATTGGGGGCTCAATTTAACATTGAGGATAAAACAGGCTTTTTTTTAATCTACATTCAATTATAATGCTGCTAACCAAAAATAATAATTCTTAGGAAAAACCATAAGCAAACTACGTGAAGAGAGAATATTTATAAAAACAGATACCATTCTATAAGCCTTAAAGACCTAATTAAATAATAACTATAATAGGAATTGTTCTGTAGCCACCTTTAGATTCTACTCAAATAAAGTTATTTCTGTAAGCAATATTTAATTTAGACAAATTATGGATACTTATCATTTTACCAAGGAAGAGCTATAAGACCAGCTTATTAATTTGATAAAGATCTTCAAGATAAGGAATATACTTTAAAGTTCTATTAATGTTAAGTGTGCATTAAAAACAAATTAGTTGTACTAAACTGCTTCAAGTAAACTAAAAAAGGGGAAAAAAAGAAAAATTAAATATCCAGTGGCTCTTTGCATTACTTAAAGACTAGACTTAAAACCTAGTTCTTGTATTAGTGCTTCTGAGAGTAGCCAGCAACAGCTTAGTTCTCTCTCTGTTTTTTTTTTAAGAGAGACTTTTGCTATAGGGTATGTACACTCTCTGGAAAGACAGAGAGAGACAGAAAGCAAGAAATCACCCCCCACTCCCGCCCCAGGGAAAATGGCCATGGTATAATCCCTTCTCCTCCATCTCCTCTCGGATTCTTGGGCACACGCACACACACCTGGCATGGGTTTAAGACACCAGGTCCAGGACTCAAACCACAGTCTAGCAACATAACCATTTCGCCATCTGTTGGTCACACAACAGCTTAGTTATCTTAAAATAGTTGAGGAATCGTGATCAGCAGGTGGTATGGTGGTTTAGGTCCTGGACTCCCACATGGCTGACTGCAGTTTTAGTCCTAGACCCAGCGTCTTGAAACATGAACCAGGTCCACGTGTGTGCATGCCCAAAATCCTGAAAGGAGAAGAGATTGTGTCATGGCCATCCCCATGGGACAATGAATCCTCATTTTCCCTTCTCACTGTCTCTGTCTCTCTCTGGTGAGCATAAGTGCCTTAAAGCAAAACATTAAAAAAAAAAGTTAAGGAAATCAAGAAGTTTTCCCTAAAAATACTTGGCATTAAATGTACTGGTATTTCAAAATGTAAAACAATTCTGTTAATCTTTACATTAGAAGCAAGAATGATATTTCCATATAATAATTTAAGCGATTTATTACAAAAGAACTAATCAGGGTAAATGTAATATAATCAATATTTAAGGAAAAAATAAAATGGGTTTACTGAGATATTTTAGGGGTGTATGTGTTTGTGTTTAATATTCTTTCTGTTCATTAGAAAGAAAAAGAGAAAAGAGAGAAAGAGGAGGAAGGGAGGCAAGAAGGAATAAAGAAGACAGTGAAGGACAAAGACAAGGGAAGAAAAGGAGAGTAAAACAAAAGGAAAGGAAGCATAAGGGGAGAGGGGTGGAGGGAGGGCAGGGCAGGGAAAAGAAAAGAAAGGAAAGGAGCGGGGAAGGAAAAGGAAACAGAAAAGGCATATATATATAGTGTCTCCTTTCCTTCATTAAGTTAGATCAGGCAAACAGAGAAAAGAAAGTTAAGAAAAAATACATATGATCAAAATAATCAAAGACTAATACTAGCTTCTGCCTATGGAGAGACCAAAATGTACAAATACAGGACTTGTCATATTGACCACATCAGAACAGTGACAAAGTCCCATGAAGAAAACATGCTTGTGGGTGCAGAGCCACAGCAAGGGCCACAGGAAGAAACCATCCCATCTCACAGCACTGACGGAGCAGACCACTCCGCTCCCAATGGAACCTAGGGGTAACATCTACATTCTGTCAAAGAAGCCAGTGAGGCTTCAGAAATTTTAGGCGAAGTGGAAAATAATTTTCAGGTTCCCTGGAAAATTCTCACAAAGCAAAGCCTAAAAGGAGTTAATATGGCAAAGGTAAAATGCTTTATAGGTTGGATTGCCCTTCTAATGTAACTTACAACATTTTGTTTTCTTTTGTGGTTCATAGAACATTCCAGTATGACAGTAGAAAACAGTAACACTTTAGAAAAGCCTTCTAATACATTTCTCAAATACCAACATGGACCCTCTGGTTCACTAATCTACCACAAAATATTGGTTTCTTCATGAAGGTTATTATTCAATTCAAAAATCAGTCTCTTTATGACATTGAGACTTTCTGGAGTTTTAGATGATAATTCTTCCATGGGGGAAAGAGTTGGATTAATTCTAGGGCTTGTGTGTATGTATTTTTTAATGCTCTTACTTGATGATACAAAATGCAGTCCATTCTTTGTGGATCTCCATGTTATTTCTAAATTTTATGCAACCCTAAAATCCCAAGTCCTGGACCCATTAATATACAAAACCAAACTATATTCTCACAGGGAAGGACTGCAATAACTTACAAATCTGAAGGAAAATATAAAATTTCTAAATTTAGAGGGCTAAATAAGTAAGTAAATTCAACAGTAAATTCAGTATGATTAACTAATAAACTGTGAGACTGGCCGTTAGAATGAAAACCTGTGCTTTAAACAGGGGAGTAGAAGGAGAAAGAGAATCAGTTGGAGAATGCAAGGTCACTTATTTATTTATTTATTTATTTTGCTTTATTCAAGACCATTTTCAAGGTCACCTCTAAAATCAGCACAAAGCATGATTTTCCCTCAGATGCATTATATTTATTATTGTACAAATAATTGTAAAATCAGAGGAAACATTAATGCTCAAGTTGTTAATCTTACTAATATTCAAGTTATTAATACTGACCTTTGAAATTAAATGTTCCCCTTTGTTCCTTTCCTTTTTCAAAGACACAAGAATAACTTCCCAACTGCTTGTTATCAATGATGGTGAACCTAAAGATAATTCAAGTTAGTAATATAGGCTTAGTTCTCCAAAAACAATTACAACCCCTTAATGAAAATGAAAAGACTTGGCCATTAAACAAAATTTTAAAATAGCAATAATTCTGTAAATATGCAAATTAGAAGATTAGCATAACATGGAAGTGACTGTAGAGGAAAAATGCTCCATCAGCAAAAATATTTCAGACTCGAGGCTGGCAGGTGGTTAAGGTCACTGGTCGACTGTGGTTTGAGACCCAGACCTAGCAGCTTGCTTCAGCTTGCTTTCTCACTTTCTCTTTTCTCTCTCTCTCTCTCTCTCTCTCTCTCTCTCTCACTTGTGCTGTCCCTATCTTGTCAAATTTAAATAAATAAATAAATAAATAAATAAATAAATAAAGTTAAATACAGTAATTCTTAAAAAAAAATTCATCTCACTAATCTGGATTTACAATACAGATGAACAGATTGTATACTCACTTGTATTGGGTATATAGGATGTTTCCTGTTGCATTGACAAGGTAGTTATTCTCAAGTAGTTCATCATCTTTTCTCCAAGTCACATTTACTGAATTTAGATCCCCAGATTTTGTAAACTGGCATACAAGTTCTATATTAGAAGGCTTTTCTAAAGTGATATTTTTTTCTACTGGCATACTGGAATTTTCTATGAACCACAAAAGAAAACAAAATGTTGTAAGTTACATTAGAAGGGCAATCCAACCTATAAAGCATTTTACTTCATTAACAACTGATGACCTAAAGGAAAGACGAACGCTTAATTAGTGAAATAAGAGAGTTTTATTAATTAGTGAAATAAGAGAGTTTTATTCAGATCAGAAAGGAGGACACTTGCTGGGACACACAGCTTCAGCTCTGGATAATGCAGGCTGATACCTTACAGGTTGGGGGTGGTTTTAAAGGCAAAAGGAGCAAATAGGGAGAAAAGAATAGGTCCAACACTCAGACAATGGTGAGTAAATAATTCTCCTTGGGAGTTGGATGGACGTGGAAGAAGGACAATAGTTTCTGACAAATGCTGTCCATGTGTGTTGGCATTTCTCAATCTTCCTTCTTGTGATAAGAGTTTAGTGATGAAATTTCTAGTAGGGGAGGGGCAAAGGCAATTGTATTCTCCTCTGTCAAGGTCCACCTACAGGCCAACAATGGAATGTGGAACAAAGTCCTCCCAGCACTTTGTGAGAAAAAAGGATCAAAGCTGATCCAGAGACAAAGGCAGGGTTCAGTCACTTTCCTTTCCTCAGGTGCCTCTTGGCCCCATATTGGAACAAATAGGCTCTTTAACTAATTTTTTTTTTAATTCCATGGAACAGTGATCTATCAATAGTTCCTTAAAGTAACAAAATTTGTTTGAAAAATTATTCTTCTGTAAACAGAGATTTTGTTCCCTTTCTTAAATTTTATCACAGGCACACCTAAAAAAATATTTGGTACAACTTTACCAGAATGACAAAATCCTAAGGCTGTAATATTATCTCCTTAAAATATCTACTGCTAAATGGGATATAAGGGAGAGTGTACTGAGGCCAGATCATGGTGTAGCAGTAAAACACCATGTTCTCCAAGGCAAACCCACACGGGAAGGTTCCCAGTTCAAGTCCAGAGGTCTCCCTCAGTACAACAGGCACACACTTGCCCATGATCTGAGTAGGGGTGGATCATGGTGCCAATACCCTGTGGAGAGTGCTTCTCTTTTTCATGCTCTTGGAAGAAATAAATAAATAAAAATTTTTTTAATGAAAAAATAATAAAACCTATGCCACATGCTTTGACAATGTAAAAACAGCAAATCTTAAACATACTAGGGGAATGAGAGTGGAGAGATGGTTTTTAACTCTTTTGCACAATCATGTTATTGATCTTTATTAGAATCCTTATAAGAATGTCTTATGTCGGGGGAGGCAGGTAAAGTAGTGGTTAAGGGTGCTGGACTCCCACATGGCCAACTGCAGTTCGAGTCCCAAACCTGGCAACTGGCTTTCTCACTTTCCCTCTCCCTCTCTCTCTGTCTCTCACTTTGTCCCTCTCTGCTCAAATTAAATAAAGAGATAAATAAAGTTAAATAAAATATTTATTTAAAAAGAAAGAATGTCTTATGTGCAATGTGAATTTGAGTGGCCTCAACTATCATCTCTAGTCTTCATAAGAACCTGCAGGGGCTAAATAAAGATACAGATGTAAAACAGAGAATCAACATAAGTATCTTGTAATTCTAAATTTTAACAGAATTTGAAATATGAGTATACATTCGTTAGGTGTTATAGCTTAAAAGAAACACACACACAGAGAAAGAGAGAGAAGGGGTCCAGAATACACCAATGTGGCATAAAGATTATTTTGAGCAGAAGGCATTCGAGTTCCTGAAATCTCTTTTCCAATTAAATGCAGAGCTTCTCAAAGTACTCAAAATAACTCAAATGTCATAAATCCCCTCCCCAGAAGCAACCAGGGAAGATAGACTCTTACCACCAGAGATGAGACAGCTCCATACCACACCTACACAGACACAGTCACAAAAATATCACTGCTCCCATATAGTCTCCTAAAGGCTCATTTATCTTCTCAAAAAGTCAAATGTTTGTTTTCCTTTAAGCAGATTTTTCCCCCTCCCCTTCCTCTATAGATGGTATATAAATTCCAAATGTATATGCCATCTGCCCCTTTGGAACACACTTATTTTCTGAGAATGCCTGTTCATACATGATTAAATCTACTTTCTCCTTGCAGTGTTTTGATGAATCTAATCTGGTAAAGGAAAAGTTTTTCCTCACATAGTTTGGCAACAAGAATGAGATGTTTTGGACTCCATCACTCCTGGAGCCTGCAGCCAAAAATCGCAGGACCTCTGACTCAGCTGGAAGGAAATGCTTGATTTAACGGTCGGTCTCCCAGTTTTCTGCTGGGAGTTCAGTTAAGCAAGGGCAGTAAATGCCTTTTCTTTCTACAGTTTGATCATCAGGTCCCAATCACTAACTCTCTAACTACAGATGATAGTGATACCAATGCGCTAAAAAATTTAGATGTAGATATAGATGTAGATGCATAGCCCACGTATGGAGATCACACAGAGCCAACTTGCATACTGAATACTGGTAAATAAAGGAAACATATCAACCACATGCCTTGCTTGTCCTACTGACTAACCAAATAGTAAAGAAAACTTTCTTTTTATGAAGGAATTCTAGCAAAGAAGTTAAAAAAAAAAATAACAACAACACAGAACTACAATACAATGCTGTGCCAAGGGCCAGTAGGTGGCATGGTGGTGAAAGTCTGGACTTCCACCTGGCCAACCAGAGACTCAGCAGCTTGAAAATCATGCCAGGTGCATGTGTGTGTGTGTGTGTGTGTGTGTGTGTGTGCGTGCACGTGCGCCCAAGACCCTGAGAGCAGAAGGGATTGTAGCATGGCCATCCCTTTTGGCTGGTGATTTCTCACTTTCTCTCTCTCTACTTCTCCCCGGCAAGCTGGGAGAAGGCCCTATGACCAACTCTCCCCACCCACCCCGCCCCCCCAAAAAAAACCCACCCACAATAATTTTGCAAACTTCAGATAATCATGGATCTAGGCTTTTTGCATCAACTGTTACAATCATCTCAAAAATGTAATTATGTATGTCTCTTGCTGAAGAATACCCCACCCACCACCTAGGAAGTAATCTTGACCCCCCCAAAAAAGTGTGAGGAAGAAGAGATCCTGCAACTGATTAAGGCTCTAGATCTAATTCCCAGTTTATAGAAAACATAGAGGATGGGAAAACATATTCAACTACATCTCATAAATATAATCAGCAAAATTTCAGATGGCATAAAAATGCTGTGCAATGAATGATCTTGATTTTTTCAAAAGATAACTAAAAATAGAGAGAGAGAGAAATGTTTAGAACAACCTAAAAATTATGAGATACTTCAAAAAAACATACCTTCAAATAAGGCAAAACTAAACTATAATATTTAAGGATGTACACTTGGGAAGTCAAAGAATACAGAAAAGCAAGGAAGTGACTACATAGAAATCAGAATAGTGGGGAAGGGAGGAGTTATGTTTGGGAGAGGGAACTCCATTATATAAACAAATTCCCCAAGCTCTTCTCATGCTCAATGATGGTATGTTATAATTAAAAGTAGAATGCAGAGCCAAAATGTACAAAGAAAAAGAAAAAGAAAAGAAAAAATCCTATCCCTTTTAATTACACTTAAAACTTTATAAAATGCTTCCTTAAGCAATGACCAGGTGCAAAGTTTGCAAACAGTGATCTAAAGCTATTGTAAAGTGCTTTGTGAGCACATGCTTGAAATAACTGCTTGTATAATTGCAAAATTGCTGAATTGAATTTTACACTCAAAAGAAAAAAATAACATAAAAGCAAAATTCTAGATATAGAAAGACCTTAACAAAAGTCAATTATATAGGAAAAAATTGAATTGATAAAATGAAGGGTGCATATTTCAATATATTTTCTGAGTACCTACTATATGCCAGAAGTTATACTAGGTAATAATATTAGGGGAAAAAAATGTTTCAAGGTCATCTATATTTGGTACTAAGTTTTGTTTTCCATTTTGGTATTAAGCTTTGTTTTCCACAGAATTTTTTTCCTATGTTTTTCTATGTAAAAATGTGGCATGACTTTTCCAACAACCCAATATTTTTCTCACTTCACCTTTAGATCTGGGGTACCCTTAAAACTTAATTCTGTCTTTTGGTATAGTCTTTGTCAAGAAAAAATAACTTCATTAGTTAATTTCTACAAAGAATTAGTTCCACAGTTTCTGTCCTCACCTCATTCACACTTCAATACAGCATATTTGGTGGTTTATCCTGCTCACATCATAGAAAATGTTTTCTCTCAGATTAAAAATAGCCTTACTATTTAACCTGATGACCTCTTTTCAGACCTCATGCTTTACTTGATGTCTCCAGCATATCAAATACTGCCAGACACTACCTCTTCCTTAAAATTCTTTTTATTTTGTTTCTATTTTACTCTCCTATATATACTGAAAACATTTTGCTAGTCACACCAAAATCCTCCAACTACCCCTGAAATGTTGGTGCCCCTTGGATTTTGCTCTCTGGCCTCTTTCCTTCTCCATTTGACACTCCAGTATCGGATTCGACTACTACCTTTAACACTCTATCTGCAAAACCCTAAACTCTCGTCAAGGCTTCTTTCTTGATCTTCAGGCCCATACCTCTGAGTATCTCCTGGACATCTCAATCTGGTTGTCCTATAAATAACTCAATATATCCAAGGAAGATATACCAGTTTTCCTTTCCTCTGCTCCATTACACTGAATCGCATGCAGTTTTGTTCAGTTGATTCTACCTCTGGTATGTTAATCAAATTTGCATAGTCTTCTCTAACTTTCCTTGTCATAGCCTTGTTACCTTTCACCAGAATCAAGCAAGTGATTTCTTAATTTCTCTTGGCTAATTTCTCTTTCTACATATATTTTTTACAAGGACACCAACATATTGTCCTTCTAAAAGCAAAACTTGTTTTTTTTTTTCACTGCCCTCACTAGAATTTCTTTAGTTTGCAGAACAAAGTATCTTCTTATTGGATATCACAGTTTATCACATTTGTAAAATGGACAATACACGTGTTATGAGATTGTAGAAAGCGCTATCCGAGAGTCAGCCAATGGCTGGGTCCCACATGGCCCACTCTGTGGGTCAAGTTCCAGACTGGTGGGTTGAAAACCATGCCCGACACATGTGCATATTGCCCAAAATCCCAAGAGGAGAATGCAGGAAAAGGGATTGCAGCGTGGCCGTACCTGCAGGGGTGGGGTGCTTTCTCACATCTCTCTATCTTTCTTGGTCTCTTTCTGGTGAGCACATATAAACCTTATGGCAAATTTAAAAAGAAAAGAAGTAGTGTTCTAACAAAAAATGCTTAAACAACATAGCAATTGCTCAGTAAACACCCACCCATTTCTCACCATTATCTATCTCATTAGGGAATATAAGAAAAGCCACCATGCATGGGAGCTAAGAGTTATGTTGACTTTATCATTTAATCTTCACAACAGTTCTACAAGGTATTATTGTAACCATCCTACTTTATAGTTGATGTAAAGAAAGACTATCGTGGGAACCAGCAGTTAGCGTAATGGCTATGTCGCTGGACTCCCACGTAGTCGACCGCGGTTCGCGTCTCGGACCCGGTGGCTTACAACTCACGCCGGGCGTGTGTGCGTGCGTGCCCAAGATCCCGAGAGGAGAATGGAGGAGAAGGGATTGCGGCGTGGCCATCCCCCCTGGGGGGTGATTTCTCGCTTTCTGTCTCTATGTCTCTCTCTGTCTGTCTGGCGAGCGCACGCGCCCTATAGCGAAAAACCTCTCAAAAAAAAAAAAAAAAAAAAAAAAGGAAGAAGAAGAAAGACTATCATATTCAAGATCACATGTCAAAATAATAGCAATGTTGGGATCAGCAGATGGCATAATGGCTATGTTACTGGACTCCCATATAGTCAACTGTGGTTCAAGTCCTGGACCTGATGGCTTAAACTCACATCAGACATGTGTATGTGCATGCCCAAGTCCCTGAGAGGAGAATGGAGGAAAAGGGATTGTGGCATGGCCATATCCCCTGGGGGGTGATTTCTCACTTTCTGTCTCTCTCTCTCTCTCTGGCAAGCGCATGTACCCTATAGCAAATCTTCTTTAAAAAAAAAAAAAAAAAGACAATAGCAATGTTTAACCTCAAATTTAAGTACGGCTAATTTAGATTCTCATAACCAACAATATATACCAACTCTCAAAGATAAATTCTCATGATAATGGAACGAACATTATCACATTCAAACTGTGGAGCCAAGATTTTTAATTACAGAAAATACTAATAGAAGATGAAGCAAACATATAATGCAATAATATGCCAATGTGAATGTGATGATAGATGAATGGTATGAGCAACACATTTAAAACATTCTCATTTTCAGATTAAAGCTCTTACATAATTTAAACTGTGATGCAGTAGCAAGCCATTCTCCAAGCCCTAATTATTATACTGTCTTTTCTATAATGCTTTGTTGGTACTTCTGCAGCCTGGTCTCCTTACAGTCAAGGAATCACAACATCAAAGAAACGTAAAATGTTCCACCTGCAACATCAAAGTATTTTAGAGTAAATCAATACACTATTGTGAATTTGACAATGTTTCCCCATTCCTAACACTTCCTAATTGCAATGCAGTTCTGCTGTTTTATAGTATTTCAAGAATATCCATGATATCAACATTTCTAGGACTGTAGAAATTTGCTTCATTTCTGAAATACAGGTTAACAAGATTATTCTTAAAACCATCTAGTAGCCAGCCCAGCTGTAGCAGCAGAGCAGTGGCACAGTGCTCTGCAATGCTGGAAGCCATGTGGAAGATGGCAAGTTCAGTTCCTGGGTCAACTTGGGAAAGTCCACTCACTTTTCAGAACCTTAGCTTCCTGATGTACAAAACAAGGTGATTGATAGATTCAGTGATTGTTGAGAAACCAACATGTTTATAACATTCCGGTATCTATATTATAGTTTCTGGTGTAAATAACATTTTAAGATTTAATTAAAAGTGATAATACACAGACTCACGTACCTGCTATGACCCTGGTTCACTAGGAAAACTATCAAGGTTTATGCTGTATATGTCAACCATGCCCTTCATCCACAAAATGGTTAAAATTCTAAATAGTGTATATGTCATTTAGAGCTAATAAAGCTCTAGAACCTATGATAGTATTTGGTCCTGAGAATAACTGTGTGATGTGGTGATCACACACCTGCTCAGTCCATCTGAAAGGCAATACCTGACATTACCAGGGAGCAAGATCCAGGCTTGGGCAGCAAGATGTCTAGGACTCAGAACAGCCAACTCCTGACTCTGCATACTCCATTCAACAGGCAGCTGAATTTATAGCTTCATTTTTCTTACAGCTATAAATCAACTTATATCTTTCTTTGTCCTTTTGCATTTACAAATCAAGAACATCTCATAACATCATAATTGGCCTCCAATTTTTATATCTAATTCAGTCTTCGCTACCTTGATGAAAAGTTTCTATATATTTTGAATAATTTCACACATCATCTCTTTAATACAATGGAAGGAAGGAATAACAAGTGAAAATGCCATATTATTGAATTCTCCACTACAAGGTACCATTTAAAGTTTGAAATGGATTATTCTGATGACTTTCAAAATTATTTTAGTAGCAGAACTCCTTTAGAAATAAAACAGGGAAGAGCTGGTTCAGTGGCATAGTGGTGATTTGCTTCTCAGGAAAGGCCAGATTCCACATGGCAACTAGTTGAGTACCTGCCTTCTCAGCCTAAGCTAAGCCAGGTGCACAGCAGGTGCCCAAGATCCAATGGGCTAGAGATCGTGATGTGGCCGGACCCTGTGGAGAGTGCTCATTTCTCTCTCTTTCTCTCGCTCTTAGGTGCATGTGCACACATTCTATCATAAATAAAGGGGAAAATTATTAAAGAAAGAAAGAGGTCTTAGGGGATGGCAGGTGGTGTGGTGATTAAGGTGTTGGACTCCTACACAGCCAATTATTTTGAGTCCTGGACCTGGTGGCTTGCTTTCTCGCTTTCTCCCCCTTTCTCTCTGGTCAAATTAAATAATAATAATAATAATAATAATAATAAATAAAGTAAAATAAATAATTATTTTTTAAAAAAGAAAAAAAATCTTAAAAGAACTCCCCCACACACATATACATTATATAAAACTGATACATGTGTGGCTGCAAGGATTATATATAGAGATGTAGAAATCATTCAATATTGGCTTCTTCAACCTCTCATCTTCTTTGCCCACCATGGGTACACCACATGGAATCAAAAATTTAAAAATAACTGTACTGGGGGGACCTGTAGTGGTTATGATGCTGGACTCCAATGTAGCCAACCACAGCTCAAGTCCCAGACCCGGCAGCTTAAAATTCTCACCAGGCACAGGTGCATGCAAGCTCAAAATCCTGAGAGGAGAGTGGAGGAGAAGGGATTGCAGTGTGGCCAAACTCCCCAGGGGGTGATTTCTTGCTTTCTGTCTCTCTGTCTTTCTCTGTTTCACTGGCAAGCGCACGCACACCACAGCAAAAGTCTTTCTAAAATTAAAAAAATTAAAAGATATGTAACTGGGGCCAGCAGGTGGCATGGATGGTTAAGGCAGCTGGACTCCCATATGGCCGACTACCATGTGGGAGTTATGTTGGAGTTCACAGCTAGAGCCCCAAACCCGGCAGTTTGAAAATCATGCCTGCTAGGACCAGCAGATGGCATAATGGTTATGTCACTGGATGCCCATGTAGTTAACAGTGATTTGAGTCCTGGACCCAGTGGCTTAAAACTCACACTGGGTGCATATGTGTGCATGCCCAAGATCCCGAGAGGAGAATGGAGGAGAGATTGCAGCATACCCATCCTCCCTAGGGGGTGATTTCTTGCTTTCTGTCTCTCCAGCACATACACATGCCCTATAGTAAAAATCTCTCTTAAAAAAGAAAAGAAAAGAAAAGAAAACTATGCTGAGCACATGTGCATGCATGCCCAAAATCCCAGGAGAAAATGAAGAAGGGATTTTGGTGTGGTCACCCCCTAGGGGGTAATTTCTCACTTTCTCTTTCTCTCTCTGTCTCTTTCTGACAAGTGCATGCACCCTATGGCAAAACCTAAATATAAAATTTAAAAATAGCTTTATCTCTTCTAAGAAGAGTAAAAGCACAGAAGTATTTAGAATCCAGGAAATTAAGACGAGGGTTCATAAATACGTAATGTAAACTGAAACCATGACTCATTACTTTGGCAATCAACTTCTCCAAACTGCAGGTGCTTTACACGTTGATGTCAGTCCTCGGGATTTAGTTCTCTACCAGTGGTTTCCATCTCGTGGTATCAACCTCCAAGGTGCAAAAAATGCAGATACCCAGACCTCCTTCCGAAGATTTTAATTCTGTAGGCCTAGACATATGCCTTTTAGTTTATACTCAAATTACTCTCCAGGTCAAATGCCTCCTTCTTGGAGAGCTCTTCCCTAATCACCTTTCAAACACTGTTCTCCATTCCATCACCTTTATTTACTTCCCAGCACCTGGCAGTCTGGCATTCTCTCTTTAATTCATTTATTTGTTTATTTATTCATTGCCTCTCCCCACTGTAAGGTAAACCGTATGATCCTGGGGGAAGGGAGACAGAACGACAAACGTACTGTGTTTATGACTATTAATCATTAGACCCTCAATAAATTTTTGTTGAATTCTTTAAATTATACAAGTGGCTTCTGGAATATAGTATTTGAAATACGAAGTCATTTCTCTTGACGGATGAGGCAGCTTGCCTTAGACTGTAGGTTCAGGTTTATTAAGACTTTGCCTCAGGAGGAATACAAAGGATTCCAGACAGGAAATATTTAAGAAGATATGCAGGAAATAGACAAGAAACCTTGTCTCACAGAGTTGATTTACTCAACAGCTAAAACAAATTTGTTCAGATATTTTACATATTATATATAATATGGAGGTGAATTTACAACTGTTCACGTGAGCAGGTGAGATATGATTTAAACTGAAAGAACTACAATTAATACTAAATGCATATAGTTTGATATCTGTTTATAAGGATGTGTATAGTATTCTCGACTGGACTGAGATGTGTATCATGCTGGGTAAAGTCTCTTTACAATCTAAATTATGTATAGTGATTGAATGTACAAATAATAATAATAATAATAAAGGAAAACCAAGATTCAATGCAATCAGAGGGGAGGAAAGAAGACAGCTAGAAACACCAAGCACAATTCCTATTCAAGGAGAAATACCAAATCAAACTAACAAAGAATTACACTTCAAAGAGAAAAGTGAGGAGACAGCACCAAAATACAACAAAGAAGAAGAAGGAAACTCTGGGGACCAGCAGTTAGTGTAATGGCTATGTCGCTGGACTCCCACGTAGTCGACCGCAGTTCGAGTCCCGGACCCGGCGGCTTAAACTCACGCCGGGCACGTGTGCGTGCGTGCCCAAGATCCCGAGAGGAGAATGGAGGAGAAGGTATTGCGGCATGGCCATCCCCCCTGGGGGGTGATTTCCTGCTTTCTATCTCTCTGTCTCTCTGTCTGTCTGGCGAGCGCACGTGCCCTATAGCAAAAACCTCTCCAAAAAAAAAAAAAAAAAAAAAAAAAAAAAAAAGAAGGAAACTCTGAAGCACAGTCTTGGGATAGAGGCATACTAAAAAGAAGTACTCAGCCAGGACTAACCCGAGAGAAGCTCTCACTGACGGGAGAAGTAAGCGAAATATCTCTGGAACACCTACGGAACACCACCTACAGAATAAAGTCACCACAGACCTCAGGCCAGAGTAGAACTCAAGAGTCCTTTTGGGTGCCCTAACCCAAAAATCATACACATAATGGATCCCTGCCTTGGGACCCAAGCTCCAACAACACAGCGCATTATGAGAACGTAGCCACAACTAAGTGCATCCTACTGAGGGTCAGTAGACCACATCCCTGAGGCCTCACTGTCACTCCACCATGCCTATGCAAAGGGTGGCAGATCCTGCCAGCAGCTGAGTCCAGTGGTCTGGCAGTGATAACAGCACTGAGTCCACACAGCAGCTTGCACTTCAGATAAGAAGCAGTAACTACAATGGGGAGAACACCTGGGACTCAGGGAGCTAAGGTGGTGCTAAGGCCTCTTGTCCTACCCCTCACCAGGGATAGAAGATTCTGGTCAACCCCTCCAGAGAATGAGACCTCTAGAGCTCTACATGCAAGAGACTGAGGCTTCAGGAACCTACCCCCAACCCCCCAGACACTACAGTCTCCAGCCACCTGTCCCCAAAGACTAATGTCTTTGGTGCCCCTTTCCTCCCACAGCCCAATGAATGTGGACATCCTTCCCTACACAGCCGTCACAGGCAGTCTCACTCCTTTACCCAGCACACTTGGCCATGCCTAGGCAGACTGGACAGCCCCACACCAACAGGACATGCACAGCACAGCTTCTGTAACCTGTGCCCACATGGGGGCCAGCAGGTGGTATGGTGGTTAAGGCAGCTGGACTCCCACATGGCTGACCATGGTTTGAGACCCGGACCTGGCAGCTTGCTTTCTCACTTTTCTTCTCTCTCTCTGTCACTCTCTAGTTAACTTCAAAAAAAATTAAAAATAAAATAATGACAATGAATAAAAATAAATTGAAAAATAATTGTTTAAAAAAAAAAACAAAGCTGTGCCCACACCTGGAGCCAGTGACAGTGTGGCTATGCCCTTGTGTGTCCCACCCTGCCATGCCCATTCAGTATGACTTCTGCGTACTGCACTTGTTACACTCAGGGTCTGAAAACACTGGCCTGATGACTCTGCCCCTGGATCCCTACACAATACACAGGATTCACAAAGGGCCTGAAGACACTAGTCTGGGTACGACAGCTGCTAGGAACTATAACCTCATCCTCTACACTGATGGGACCTCCATATCCTGCACACACTTCACCCAGAAGTCAACAATTTGCAGGAAGCTTGCACCTGCTACAACCACTGCCCCCAGAGATAACTGCTAGACTAATGGGGCCCTTGTGCACTCTGTACCCTCCATCTATATTCAGAGGGCCCTATTCCGCACTGCTAGCAAACCACCCACCAAAAGCCATGTCACTGCATCTTAAAACATTCAAACTTGGCCACAAAGGCATTCACAGACACTGCTCAAACAGACTGCAGCAAATAAAACATAGAGAAACAACAAAACTAAACCCAACCAGAACCAAAGTCGAAGCACAATATCCCTAAAATTATAGGTCATACCTACAGGAAAAAGTCTTTCCCCTACAAAAGTTACTCCATAAAATACAAAAAGGGCCAGATATCAATGTAGGACCACAAAAAAAAAAAAAAAAAAAAAAAAAAAAAAAAAGAGAGACAGAGAGAGAAACAAGAAAGCACATCTACTCCAAAGAAACAATTTATAGCAATAGACTACAAACAAAAGAACAGTTTTTAAAACTGCCTGGTATAGAGTTCAAAATAATCATAAAGAAACTCGGTGAGACACAGGAAAATTTAAGATCAGAAAAATAATTCACGATATGAATGATAAATGCAGCAAAGAGATAATACATTTTAAAAAAGAACCATATAACAATCCTGGACATGGAGATTTAGGAGATGAAATAAAAATACAGTAGAGAGCAAGCAAGCAACAACAGGTTAGGTCAAGCAAAAGAATCTCTGATTTTGAAGACAAAATTTTTAAAATAACTCAGTGAGACAAAAAGAAAAAAATTAAATAAAGCCCATACTATCAGAGGCTGGCAGGTGGTATGGTGGTTAAGGTGCTGGTGTTCGAGTCCTGGACTTGGTTACTTGCTTTCTCATTTTCATTCTCTCCTTCTGGTCAAATTAAATAATTAATTTAATTAACAATTCTTTTTTTTTTAAAGGTACACCACCGAATGAGCAAATGTTTACATGATAAGAATTGCAAATAGCAAAGAGACAAGAAAATCATGAAAAAATAATTCATGAAATAATAACTAAAAACTTCCCAAGTCTATGAAGAGATAGGGACAGTCAAGAAATACAATGGACACCAAATAGATTCAACTCATAAAGATTTTCTCAAGGCACATTATAGTTAAACCATCAAAGTAAAAGACAAAGACAGAAAGAAAGAGAAAAGCATCGCTACATGTAAAGGAACAACCATCGAACTTCCCAGCAGAAATCTTACAAGACACTGGAGAATGAGATGACATATTCAAAAACTCTCAGGAGAGAATACTATAGCTGACAAAGTTATCCGTGGAACTTGAAAGAGAAACAAAATATTTTCTAGGGACCAGCAGTTAGCGTAATGGCTATGTCGCTGGACTCCCACGTAGTTGACCGTGGTTCGCGTCCCGGACCCAGTGGCTTAAAACTCACGCCAGGCGCGTGTGCATGCATGCCCAAGATCCCGAGAGGAGAACGGAGGAGAAGGAATTGCGGCATGACCATCCCCCCTGGGGGGTGATTTCTCGCTTTCTGTCTCTCTGTCTCTCTCTGTCTGTCTGGCGAGTGCACGCACCCTATAGCAAAAACCTCTCAAAAAAAAAAAAATATATTTTCTAGACAAGCAAAATCAGAGAATCCATCACTGCAAGACTGGTTTTTCAAGCTTAAGGGAGTCCTACATTCAAGTCCCAGATCTGGTAGTTTGCTTTCTCACTTTTTGTCTCTCTCGCTCTCTCTCACTCTTTCAATGGTCAAATTTAAATAAATAGATAAATAAATAATTGTAGATAAAATAATTTTAAAAAAAGATACAAGACTGGTTGAATAAAAAAAGAAACCTACACTATATAGTGCCTACAAGAAACTCACTTTGTCTATAAAAAACATATATAAACTAAGGGATGGAAAAAGATATTTCATCCAAACAAAAACCAAAAGCAAGAATGAGTTGCTATATCGATATCAGATAAAATGGGCTTTAAGTCAAACTTTCTTAAATCAGACAAGGATACAAAAAAAGGAAACTATAGAACAATGTGAAAAGATGCAAATCTTGAACAAAACCAAAATTAAATGGCACGTCAAAAGGATAATACATGATCAGAGAGGATTTTTCCTTAGAATGCAAGGATGGTTCCACATATGCAAATCAATAAACAGGATACATCACATGAACAGGATGAACAAAAAAATACATATGAGCATATCAATTGACATAGAAAAAGCATATGATTAAGACTCTTAACAAATTAAGTATAAAAGGCATATACTTCAATATAAAACAAGCAATATAAAGAAAAAAATTAAGGGATCCAAACTGAAAGAGGAAGTCAAACTGTCCCTGTTTGCAGAATGTGTGTGTGTATGTGTGTGTGTGTGTGTATGTGTATAGACACACACCTCACACTAAATAATCTGCTAAAATGCTCTTAGAAATGACAAAAGAATTCAATAAGGTTGAAAAATACAAAACCATGGGAACCAGCAGTTAGCATAATGGCTATGTTGCTGGACTCCCATGTAGTCGACCACAGTTCGCGTCCTGGACCTGGTGGCTTAAAACTCACACCAGGTGCATGTGTGTACGTGCCCAAGATCCCGAGAGGAGAATGGAGGAGAAGGGATTGCGGCGTGACCATCCCCCCTGGGGGGTGATTTCTCGCTTTCTGTCTCTATCTCTCTCTCTGTCTGTCTGGCGAGCGCACGCACCCTATAGCGAAAACCTCTTCAAAAAAAAAAAAAAAAAAACAGCATGTAAAAATCAGCAGTGTTCTTGTATACCAAGAACAACTACTTGAAAAAGGAGAAAGCAATCGTATTTATAATAGCTACCAAAAAAAAAAAAAACCACAACAAACAAAAAAAAAGGGATAAATTTAAATAAAGAGGTGAAAGATATCTACAACACAAACTATAAAATCCTGATGGAAAAAAAAATGAAGACACACACACACAGAAGAAATGAAAAGACATCCCTTGTTCATGGATTGAAAGAAACAATATTGTTAAAACATCAATACGGACCAAAGCGATCTACAGATTCAGTTCAATCCCTATCAAGATAATAATGGCATGTTTCTTTCCTATACTGTGTGTATGTGCAAGTATGAATATATATGTATCCATAGAAACTGTATCATATTGTTTTGTATTTAAAAATGAAGTATCAAAATTTTTATTTTAAGAGATGTTTACTATAGGGCACATGTGCTCACCAACTGGGAGTTGAGCATTTTAATCACTCTGCCACCTGCTGGCCCCACCATAATTTTTCATTTGTATTTTGGAGTTGGAAATACTTTGTGGGTGTGTGTGTGTGTGTCTTTATTAATATCCTTCATTTTGATATTGGCTTATTTCTTTTTTTTTAATTAGCTTCTTTCATTGCAAAAAAGTCATTTTTTTTACAATTAATGTATCAGTTGGGAGTTATGATTCATGTATCAATTGGAGTTTCCATGAAAGAAGGAAAGAAATTATTCCATCACAACAAATCAACACCTATTTTCCTAACTATAATAATTATTTATAATAAGAAGAAACCTGTATGGATATTTAACCTTCTACTCACTAGTTACCCTTCAGATAAAAAGTATATCATCATGCTAAAAATTTTTCCATCTCTTTTTCACTAGATATTGGCTTTTTTTTTTAAGCAAAATGAGGTAGCTATAAATTTAAGATACTGATTCAGTATTTTTTTTATAGAAGTTGCTAATAGTTTTTCACTTGTGTTTGAACTTTTATGTGATCTAACTGGAAGAAGTTTTGTTATGTGTTTATTCTGCTATTTTAATACCTTTTTAATCTTCACTTTTTTTACACTTCATCTGTTTCTTTCTTCCATAAATGAGAGAGAAAGAGATACAGGTACCCCAACAGTGTCCACATGTTGTGATCCACCCCAGCCTCACCCAGCCCTGGATCTTGGACACATACCTGCCTAGTTTGTCCCAGGAGCACTGTTTTAACTGCTATCTGGCTCCTCAAACTTCACCCCCGTGGATACAGTTCTTATGTTTTATATGTGATTGAGAACTAATTACATTGTTGTTATATAAAGACAGCAAAAGTCTTAACATTCTTAATGGATCAATTATCTTTTTTCCTTTAGCTTTGAAGTGCCACCCAAATTATATTCCTAATTTCCTAATTTCCATATGGCATTCTGATTTGTTTATCTGTTTGTGATTTTTCAAATGCTAATAAAATTATATATATATATATATATTTGGACATACGGTATGTGGGCTCACCAGAGAGAGAGACTCAGAGAAGAAAAGTGAGAAATCACTCCCTAGGGAGGATGGCCATCCTGCAATCCCTTCTCCTCCATTCTCCTCTCAAGACTTGGGGCATGCATGCACACACTCCTGGTGTAAGTTTCAAGCCACAACGTCTGGAACTCGAACTGCGGTCAGCCATGTGGGAGTCCAGCATCTTAACCACCAGGATACCTACTAGCTTAAGAAATACATTTTTCCTTGTAAATTTTACCTGATTTGCCACCTCTACAGTCACACACACACACACACACACACACACACACACCACAAAACATTCATCAAAGAACACCTACACCTAATTGGTTTGTTATACTTGAATAATTTTCCTTCCAGTCCATTAAGAAAACAAATATGGTCATAACCACTAAACTGATTTACTGACTCACTGGTAGTTTGGCTTGCATCTGAAAACTTCTGCCTACAGTATTCCCTTAATTACCACTGGCAAAGTAAGGAGAAACAGAGACAGAAGGAGCAGGTGGTCAATGAGGCTTTAACTTCACCTGTCATTTTCTATTTTATCTCTACGAGTTCTACACGGCTATATTTCAAACATGCTCTGTCTTCTTTTTCACATTATAATGTTCAGTCCTCATGTTTCTTCTTTTATGTCCGTACCTCACACATGTATGATCTGAAGTTCTGGAATAGCAATGGCTGCTGCTTCTCAGCTGCCTGTCAAGGTGAGGGGCTGCTTCACTGTTCTTCCTACTTCTCTCTTGTGACACATCTCAGTAGGGACAGCATAGCCAGACTGGGCAATGCATCCTTCCACAGACCTTCTTCTATTGCTTACCTGTAGAAGAACCACCTGCCAGGGGCCATGGTGGTCTTACTTTTCAGTGCGGAGGTTCCTGTACAACGCAGGTAACGTAAATTTATAAACTAAACCTCCTTGAGGGCAGGCCCACAGCTTTGAATATTCAGGAGAATCTTTTGATTTTGAGAGCTTTTTCATTTTTCTTTGATCTTTTATTATGTTTAATCAGCACATAGCAATGTGAGTCTTGTGTTTAATTCAGAACAAAGCTTTATATCTCTTTGTACTGTCAGCTGATTTTTCCCCTCCAGGGCCAGTCTTTCACTGTGTTTATAGCCCAGGAAGGACCAGCTTTCTAGAGATTTCAGTTTCAATTCTCTTTGCATGGATTCAAGGTCTTGTTTTTATATTTCTCTGGCTCTTAAAATCCAAATGCCTTGGCAACAAGTGCAAAGAAACCAAACATGACATCCATTCACGGGCTTGATGCCCTGGTTACCAGTTTTGGTCAGTGGAAAGTGCCTTTATCTTTTTGTGTACTTAGCTACATGTTTTAATTAAAGGTTTACTACATTATATATATTCTAAATACAGTAGGAGTATTTTTGGATTCTCTAATTTATTATGATGCTGAAAATATTATACCTAAAATTAACTTATTTTTACTTATGCAGTTAAAAGTTAGCAAGAACAAGAGAATACAATCTCCTTAAGTGCTTTATTGAAGATGTGGTTTTTAACTTGATTCTCAAAAACAGAGAGAATTTGCATGTCAGAAGGAGGGAGAGGGGAGATGGGATCACGAAGGAGCAGGTTCCCTGCCTCACTCTGTTATACCCTGTGTCTGTTACTTAGCACTGTCATCTAACTTTTTGGTGACATGCTTGATTAAATGTTAACAACCATGGGATTATTGAATCTGATGTTGTCCCTAGAGGAAAGGATCAGAGGCACTACAGGCTATCCTATGTGATGGGCAGAGCAGTGAGTGGGAATCATTTCATCCCCCAGGAGCCTTGGGGCCGTATCAGGACACATTTTCAGCTATACAACTTAGCAGTGCTGCTCACAGCTATGGAATGAAGAACATGGATTCTACTAAACAGCCTAAACCCTCCCAAACAGAATGACTGACCCAGCCGAACATGTTGATATTTCTGCTACTGACTGAGGAACTCTGGTCCTCGACAAAAGATGCTTGCAGCTGTGGCCTCATGTGTTGCTACGGCTTATCCCTCTTCCACCTTCTCTCTCCTTATCTGTGAGCGTTAGGACTCACATTGTTATTTCTCACTTTCTATGAACAGACTTTAAGTCAGGTTTGGGGACTGCCTCTGAGAAATATCATAAACATTTGTATCTAAGGTCTTCTCTGCAACAAAGTGTCTGGGCAGCCAAATGTTTCTTCTCAGCCTTCTCATCTTCTCATTTGTGAGCAGTCCTAACACAAATCTCTTGCCTGCCTGGCTCTAGGCAACACAGTTATCCTTCCTCACCTTGAAAAATCTTTCCAGGCCTGACGCTGTGCCTTAACCTGCACATCTGGACCCCACTGCCTAATGACACTGGCTCCCTTGCCTCACTACTCACTAGGACCTTGTCAGGCCAGCTGCTCCCATCTCAACATGATAAATAAAATGAGCTGCTGGGTCAACATGGGAAGAGAAAGTGCCAACATTGCCAAGCTGGTCAAAAAATCTGCCAGGTGAGCTTTGATTGTAACCTCTTTAGTTAAAGTATAACACACTGATTGAGACACTAAACACTACAAGGGAACTGTGGAAACTGAAACTAACCGTTTAAATGCACTCTAATTGTGGGGATACAGTGAACTCAAACATTGACAATGGGAGTTTTAGTTAAGTGACATAAAACCAGTCCATTATCAAAATAAGAGTTTTAAACCCCTAGTGATAGCAGAGAGGTAAAACGGAAAAAAAAGAAAGCTTTCAGCCTTCATCAAGTCAATTCATTATTCAGCACATATTAATTTAGAATCAAGGCAATTAAAATAGTTTTATTTTCATAGTTTTTGAATACATCATTTAAAACTGTAGATCTCTTTAAAATAGGTATAGATGTTTTTAAATTGCTATTACAAGAAAAGAGTAACAAAGGCAGCCCAGGGGCCAGCAGGTGGCATGGTGGTTAAGGCGCTAAACTCCCATATGACTGATCCCAGTTCGACTCCTGGACTGAGTGGCAAAAAAATCATGCCAGGTATGTGTGCCTGCATGCCCAAATCTCAAGAGGAGAATGGAGACGACAGAAGGGATTGTGGTGTGGCCATCCCTTGTGTGTGTGTGTGTGTGTGTGTGTGTGTTTGTGTGTGATTTCACACTTTCCCTCTCACTGTCTCTCTCGCATATGTCCTGTGGCACAAACCTAAGGAAAAAGAAAAAGGAAAGAAAGGCCCAGCATGATGATGCAGGCATCACATTTGCATGAAGTTGATTACAAAACTTAGGGTTTTAAGAATTATTTTATTTCATTTCATTCATCATGATTTTTTTAAAAATTCAAGCATAGAGAGAAAGAAAGTGAGAAAGCAAGCTGCCAGGTCTAAGACTTGAACCGTGATCAACCATGTGGGAGTCTAGCAGAGTACAACACCTTAACCACCATGCCACCTGCTGGCCCCCTAATGGTTTTTAAAGAAAGAACATTCTCAAACTTAAATTCTATGTTTCAATAAAGGTATTTCTTAAGAATAAACGTTTGCATTAACATATGTGAATTGTACATGTTTGTGAGGGCATAATGATTTTCCAGTACATGAATACAATGAGTAAAATTTAATCAGAGTAGTTAGTATACCTACGATCTCAAACATTCGTCATTACTTTGTGTTAGGAACATTCAAAACCCTCTTTTTTAGCTACTCACAGATATAAAATCAGTTGTTAACCACATTCTCCCTACTGTGTAGTATAACCCCAGACATTGTTCCTACTATCTACGGCTCTATTTCGGCTAATCACTATCCCTCTATCCCTCCCACTCCATCCTTGCCAGCTTCTAGTACACTCCATCTCTGCTTCCATGAGGTCACTTTTTTCAATTTCCATATATAAAGAACAGACAGTATTTCTCTTACTGTGCCTGATTTTATTTCACCTAACACAATGTCCTCTAGCTCACCCATTTAACCTCATATGACAGAATTTTGTTCTTCTAAATGGATAAACAGTGTTTCATTGTGTGTGTGTGTGTGTGTGTGTGTGTGTGTATCACAATTTCTTTACCCATTTATCTGTTGATAGGCACTTAACGTTGATTCCTTATCTTGGCTATTGTGAATAGTGCTGCAATAAACACTGAAGTGCAGATATAAGATCAAATTATTTTTTAAAGAATCATTTATTAATTTTATTTATTATTATTATTTTCATTCACAATCGAGCATATGTGCCCACCAGAGAGAGAGAAAGAGAGAGAGGAGGAAAGTCATAAAGCAAGCCAACAGGCCCAAGACTCAAACTGTAGTCAGTTATGTGGGAGTCCAGCATTTTAACCATTATGCCAACTGTTGGCCCCAAGACCAAACTTTTTTTCCTTTTTATTTATTCATTCCATGAGTGAGAGAGACAGGCAGAGAGACAGAGATAGAGGGAGGGATACAGTGAGAGTCTTCACACTAGAGTCCACTTCGAGCTTCTACCAGCCTGGGTCACTGGACACACACTACCCTGCATACCTGGGGAGGTCTTTGGATTTGAACCAGCAACCTTCACCTCTGGGTCAGCCTCACAAAGCACTGTGTGTACAGCTGTGCCACCATCTCATCCCTTTTTTTTTCCCCTTTTTTGGCAAAAAAAATGAAGTCAAATTTTTTTAAGGGAAAGTAACCAGAGAAATGGCCCTTCTTGAAAAGGCAGCCATCTGGTTTACAGGGCAAAGATGCAATGTTACAAAATTAATGTATTTTGTCAAATAAAACCAATTCAAACTTAGATAATTATTTTCTTTAAAAATACTATTGCAAAAGAGAAAAATCTCCAAACTCAAGACCTGCAAGCTTCTCACATCAAACAGTAAAAAAGCTTTTTTTTTAATAGGAAGAGACAAACAAGCCAGCAGGAATTTTTGAAGGAAACCAAGCAAATCAGTGAGTGTGTGAGACAGCACGATAGGGCTCTGGTCAGCCAATTCTCAGGATATCCTGCAATTTAGTTCTTGCTTAGTCTTGGGGCAGGCGGACACTCAGGGGTCTTCAGAAAGAGAAACACTGGATCAAGCCAAGGAAGAAGTAAACAATGGACAAGTGAACAATTACTGGTCTCCTTGCAACAATAGGTATACTGGTTTCAATGGGACTATTAGCATAAAAGAATGGTTAGGATGACATTTGTGGGAATCAGAAATGGTTTATCTGTTAATAACAACATGCATAGTATTCTCAACTGGACAGGTCTGAGAAGTATTGCTTGTTGGGTAAATTCTCTTTGCAAGCAAAATTATGTACAGCAATCAAATGTTTAAATTTTTTTTTTAATTGGAAAAATAAATAAATAGGGACCAGCAGTTGGAGTAATGGCTATGTCACTGGACTCTCATGTGGTCAACCGTGGTTCCAGTCCCGCACCCAGTGGCCTAAATTCATGCCAGGCGCGTGTGCGTGCGTGCGTGCCCAAGATTCCAAGAGGAGAATGGAGGAGAAGGGATTGCAGCGTGGCTATGCTCCCTGGGGGGTGATTTCTCACTTTCTGTCTCTCTGTCTCTCTCTCTTTCTGGCGAGTGCATTCGCCCTATAGCAAAAACCTCTCCAAATAAATAAATAAATAAGATAAAATAAAATAAAGCTTCCAGACAGGCTAAGTAAGGACATAGCGAGCCTGGCATCCAGGTAAAAGTTTGCTGCTTGCTCTTGCCTGAGCACTGGATCTTTGTTTCCAGGCTCCAGCTGGACTGGGTAAGTGAGAGCAGTCCTGCTGCCAATGCTGCCAGGCTAGTCAAAGGATATGCAAACTGCTGTTTTCACAAGAATCTCTTTTAAGGAAAGAGTTCATACTAATGGAGGACACCAACAACTAGAACAGGCAAAAATTTGTAAAAGAACATATAACAAAAACAGGAAGTGTTATAATTATTTTATACAAGTAAGGAGAAGCTCCAAATGTTGGAATGGGGGAATATGGGAACAGATAAGAGCTTACAAAGTCAAAAAGTGTTCCAGTAACAAGCTCAGTGCAAGCATTCCCCTGGTATCCGACTGGGCAGCACATATGTACACGCACACCTTCTAGTCACATTGAACAGAAGGAGAGAAATAGCTCACGAGACTGGAGGACAGATAGAAATGTAACATGTAACTGGAAAAACTAGTTACTTACTTAATTACAGGTTTAAAATATTTTAAATTCTAATTATATCAGGGCCAGCAGATGGCATAGTAATTACGTTACTGGACTCTCACATGTGGTGACCGTGGTTCAAGTCCTGGACCCAGGGGCTTGTAACTCATGCCGGGCACATGTGCATGCATGTCCAAGATCCCAGGAAAAAAAATGGAGGAGAAGGGATTGCATCATGGCCATCCCCCTGGGGGGTGATTTCTCACTTCCCCTCTCACTGTCATTGTCTCTCTCTCTCTCTCTCTCTCTCTCTCTCTCTCTGGAGAGTGCACACGCCCTAAGGCAAAAAGTCTCTAAAAAAATTAATTATATTAAAACTGGTACTAAAATAGATTAACTACTGTTATAAGTTTAAAGAATTCTAAGATTACTTTCAAAACATTGGAATCTGTGAAAAAATAAAGTGGAAAAATCAGAGCTAAATAAAACTAGAAACAGAGCTAAAAAAAAAAAAAAAAAAAAGTTTAATTTTGCATTTTTTCTTCTTTACTTGCTTCTCCATAGCACTGTATTGACTCACTGGATATCAACTTTACTTTTTCTGACCAAAGGTTGGAAAAGTCATGACATATTTTTCTGTGTTTTTTAATGCAAAATGCATCATAACTTTTCAGACAACCTATCACATGCATTTCTCTCTCAATGTACAGTGATTTTAATGGCTGTACCAGCAGGAGCTGATGATAGAAACATAAGAGTATGTGTAAATGGAAATGAATTTGTCTCTTCTCAGATGTCCCCCTTCTACGAGGCCTTACTTGGCTCAAGCACACCTGGCCTGGCTGCCCTGCCATGTACCCACAGCACCATTGAATCTCTGGGTTAGATTTTCTCATCATACCAAGTAATCGCCGTATAAAGTACTGGTGTGTTTCTTCCACTAGGCCCTGAACAAGGATTAGTACTTCACAAGGCAAAACAGCAGAGGCTTAGGTAAAAATAAAATAACTTATTTTAGCACGGTATCTGAAACGTGATATATTTACCAGTCAGTGATATGTTATGACTCTCCAAGGAAAGGTTGGAGTATTTTGCCATCATTTCTTCTCGGACGGGCAGACTGGTAAAAGGTGAATCTGTAAGAGAAACGACATGTGATTACAGACTCTTACTAAGACTAAATGACTTTCTAGAAGCCAATCTGAGGGCCAGACAGTGGTGCAGCAGTAACGCAATGCTTTGTGACGATGGACCCACACGAGAAAGTCCTCAGTTCTTGTCCCGGGGTCTCCCTGTGTACAGCACAGGAGGGGGAGATGCGCATGTAAGTTCCCAGGCCTTCCGATGAAGCTAGGGTGGACTGCAGCATAGGGCCATAAGGTTCATTCTCTCTCTCTCCCTGCCTCCTAGAATAAGTAAATAAATAAGCAACTGCACCTACGACAACTGTGCAAAACCATGTGTACAGGCTACCATATACTATGGATAAATCCTACTATATACTATTATTAATAAAAACAAAGTATCCAGGAAACGCTGTCTTGAATGTTCCAAAGATTTCCAAAAGTATATTGGAGTATAAAATGTGCCCAAATTTCTGACACTTTAAATACTCTTTTATCTAAAAATCTCTATGGATTTATATCAAATGGCTTTTCCTAAAAATAAAAACTTCTATTTTCTTAGCCTATGATTTACAGTTTCTTTATAAAATGTAAATGAACTGAAGACATTGAGTAATTAGGTAAGAGTGCCAGAAACGGGAAAGACCTGAAGAGGCAAAGAGAGAAGGTAAGAGAACAAAAGGAAAGGGAGACCTTGAAAAAGTGTAAACAAGAAGGAACAATATAGAAAGCACTAGGCCTACAGGACAGGGAAGACAAAGGGCGGTGCTGGAGTCCTGCCGTCTGCTTCCCAGCTTTGGCTACACTGTGGCAGCCCTTCTACAACTGTCCCAGCCCCTCTGCCACTTCCCTCTCCTTCCCAAAACTTTCTGTTCCTTTTGACTTTAGGGCACCAGACCTTATTATATCCCACAAAAACTACCCCAACTCTACTAAACAAATGAGAGAGTAAAGAAGACATTATTGGGTCAGCCTCTGGCATGGTTTAGACAGCTGGATCCCACGTGGCTGACTAATGCGGCAGCCAGAAAAACATGACAGGCATGTGTACACATGTGCCCCAAATCTTGAAAGGATGGAAGAATGGACACAAGGGACTATAGCATGACTATCCCCCCTTCCACCCCCCAGACTGCTTTCTCCTCTATTTCTCCAGCTAGCTCATTGCCCTCTGGCAAATTAAAAAAAAAAGGGGAGGGGGGGACTGATTATTATAAACTTGGCTGCATTCTTTCAACTTCCATTCAATTTAAATGAAACCTAAGCCTTTTTGATTGAACTTTTCAAAAATACTGTACTCAGAAAGTTATTCCTAGTGAAAGATTAGATTTCGAGTTCTTTTCTTCTTGCGTGAAAAATGTTATCAAAGTTGGTGACCGATTTTTGTTGCTTCAGCTTTACATATGGCCTTTACAATATTGCCTAATAAAAAATGTACCCAGTAGAACCTAACCCTCCAATAAGCTGCGTTCCAAAGGCTTAATCATCTTTAATACAGCTTTGGAAGTTGGAATGTACTTTCTCATAAAATAATCTTTTAATAATATACTTAAATCATACGACCCTCTGACAGAGATTATATAGGAGACTGTGTACTGGGTTTCTCACTGGGCCATCAGGAATGCAGAGCTTCACTTTACCTGCATCATTCATTCATTTGAATTTGTATTCATATCCTACCTACCTTTGGTGTATGTGTGTCTAACACACACAAACACACTGCTAAGGGAGCTCCCATCAACATTCTTTTCCTAATAGAGAAAATTATCTTTCTCTATTCTTGAGGATAGCTCCATTAAAGGTTATATTAAAAAGAAAATGTCTCGGGACCAGCAGTTAGTGTAAGTATGTCGCTGTACTCCCATGTAGTCGACTGCAGTTCGAGTCCCAGACCTGGTGGCTTAAACTCACGCCAGGTGCGTGTGCGTGCATGCCCAAAATCCCAAGAGGAGAATGGAGGACAAGGAATTGCAGCGCGGCCATTCTCCCGGGAGGTGATCTCTTGCTTTCTGTCTCTCTCTCTCTTTCCCTGTCTTTCTGGCGAGTGCACGTGCCCTATAGCAAAAACCTCTCAAAAAGAAAAAGAAAGGAAAGGAAAGGAAAGGAAAGGAAAGGAAAGGAAAGGAAAGGAAAGGAAAGGAAAGGAAAGGAAAGGAAAGGAAAGGAAAGGAAAGGAAAGGAAAGGAAAGGAAAAGAAAAGAAAAGAAAAGAAAAGAAAAGAAAAGAAAAGAAAAGAAAAGAAAAGAAAAGAAAAGAAAAGGTCTCAAGACAGATGCTATTCACTTATAGATGAGAAGCCAGGTGGGGCAGATGGGAAGTAAAGAGCTGATCTATTATCTCATCTGTTCACTGAAACTTGCAAAACATGAGCTTGGGTAACCTTGCTTCCTTGCTAGGGATTTCTCCTTTCTTGGCCTCACCTACAGTGGAACAGAAGGCAATCTTGAGGATTCTCACCACATTCCTTATCCTTAAAACAAGCCCATAACCCCTCAGAGATTGTCGGGCATTATTTATTAATTTTTTATTGTTTTAAAAACATTTTAACTGTTACAATCTGTGTAATCTTTCAAAGTTAACTTTGGCTCCATTTTTTTTTAACATTTTTTAAACTTTACATTTAATCACTGTACATCTTTACGGCATACAACATGGTTTTTCACAGCATGAATACAGTACATATTAGTCAAGTCAAAAATATTACCATATACGTTATCATCAACAGAAAACTTTTTCATTGTTTGTTTTTTGTTTTCCCCATCCCCTCCCTCCCTACTATTACTCACCCATTATTATTATTATTATTATTCTCACTATTAGTAACATAAAAGAATGATAGGCTTAAAAGTGCTTTTTATCATTTTTATTACTATTTCTCCTAAATGAACATAAAAGCACCTAATGCTGCTCAGGAGTCCAAAGCAGAGTAAACTTGGTCCTTAAAGGACTACATGAATTATAATACTAGTGGCTTAGGCTCTTGATCTGTGACTGAGGCATTAAAATTGTAGCACAGCAGTCCTCGTGATACTGGGGATAACTAATCTGTATGTTTTATACAAGCAGGCACATGAGCTACACAGTGTGACGCTTGACCCACCAGCTGAAATGAGGATGAAGGTAATGCCAAGAAGATGAACTCTCAGGATGGGACTGTTCCCCTATTGCCTCTCACTAGAACTTGTTAGGAAAGAGCCTACCCAGAAAACACATTAGAACAAAAAGAGAAAAAGGGTCTAAGTCTGGCTTAGGCAAAATCTAAGCTGACAGCAGGTGAAGAAATAGAAGGAGGAGGAAAAAGCAAGCTTCAGGGAATAAGAAATTCTGGAGAGTTCCAGAATACACTAGCTAGTGGACATTTCTAATTCCAGTTCATATATTAAAAAATACAATCAGACATCCATAAAGCAGACACCACTAGTACCCTAACTTCATGTTCCCTTTAAAACATGAATCTGGATCAGGTTCCAGTTCCCCCTCAACAAGCCTCAAGTGCAAAAGAACTGTTGTGATTTTTGCCTTGAGAATGTTACCTTTTATGAGGCAATATATGCAAATGCCTTGAATGGAAAAGTAGGGGCAGTCTATAGAAAGTGTCAGAATAGTAAAAGAAATTCTTTGTTTGGACAAGATTTTTTTTTTTTAAACAAAAAAGTGAGAATGTAAACCTTATTGCTTTCAGTAGAAGGACAGCTGGCAGGAGGCTGATTCAGCTTACGTTGGTGTTTAAAGGAAATTGGCAGGAGATTTAAGCAGATGTGGTTTGAATACTTCCCTGAAAAGATTAGGCTGAGTCACAAAAACAAGCATAAAATGGAGAGGCAGGAGTTCTGTGTCCTAATCCAAGTTCTGCCACTGACATATTACTTGAAGGTTCAAAACACAATATGCCCAGCTCAGTGCTATGACATGTCTACACTGTAAACTTTTCAAAAATAGGGTGAAAAAGGAGGGTCCAAAAAATTGTACAAATGTTGAGCAATGTGTCAAAATGATAACATATATTCCTCAAGTTGTCATACGCAAGCTTTTCTTGATCACTGCTGGTAAATTTCAACCTGGCAATCTTTGACAGGTTGTGGCAAAGTGCCAACATAAAAGAAGAACATCTATCAGTTGTTGCAGAGACTAACAGGTTTTCTTTTTTTTCTTTTTCTCCTTCTATAGCAGAGATAGGGCATGAAAGTGTTGCAACAAAGAACTGAGTAACATCCAAATTTTCACCTATTATTATTCATCTATTATTACTTGATGCAAAATAGTCTCTATTTAGGTATTTTTCACATTACATGTTAAAATAGGTATTGCTACAGGGATTTATAATTTATGCTATTAACATTTTAAAATAAAATAGATGTGCTATTATTTCCACTTAAAATATTAAGGTCACATTTTCACATATTTAATTTTGGAGTTTCATTTAACTGAAGGAAATTAGAAAGGAAAAGAAGAAGATAAGTAACACTAAAAAACTTCATTGACTTTTAAGATTTGCTTTTATTTAAATCAGGAAATAAGTTCAGTGATTAAGAGTAAATATTCTTTCTTAATATTCCCCAAATCCCTTTTATTATATTTTAAAATCTTAGAAGAGACTGTATTTCATTTAGAAAAAAAGGTATAAGAAGTAGCTATTATTAAAATAAATATCGAGCCAGCAGGTGGCATGTAGGTTGAGGAGTCTGGATCCCACATGGCCCACTGTGTGGTTGAAGTCTCAGACCTAGCGGCTTGAAAACCGTGTGTGTGTGTGTGTGTGTGTGTGTGTGTGTGTGTGTGCGCGTGCGTGCGCGCCTGCCCAAAATCCAGAAAGGAGAAATGGAAGAGAAAGGACTACAGCATGGCCATCCTGGTGAGGGGAGGAATGATGTCTTACTTTGTCTCTCTGACAAGTACACATACCCTGTAGCAAACTTACACACACACACAATAAATAAGTAAATACCATGTTTTTCTCCTTATCTCTCTTTCATTTACCAATTGCTATCAATATGCATAATTAAAATTATTTGGGTCCAGCAGATGTCATGGTGGTTAAGGCTCTGGATTCTCACATGGTGGATCATGGTTCGAGTTCCAAACCTGGCAGTTTGAAAATCACACCAGTTGCATGTGCAGGTGTGACCAAAATCCTGAGAGAAGTAGAGAAGGGACTGTGGCATGGCCATCCCCCTTGGGGGACAATTTCTCACTTTCCCTCTCTTTGTCTCTCTCTCTTGCTTCTCTCTGGTAAGAGCATATACCTTATGGCAAAATAAAAACTAAAAAGAAATATTCTAATATGTTATTATAAATGTGCATCCCAATTATAGAACACACTACATTGTAGAAATGGATAATATACACTTTTATAAAACAGAGATTTGGAAGTCAAAATGTATTTGCTCATTGTAGCATATTACCCATAAGCATGAGACCCCAAGTCAAATTGTAAAAGCCATTTAAACCATAATATGGCTAAACTATAGCTTTAAAATATTAACCACCAAGTAAAATACTGCTTATTAGTAATGCATTTAGAGTTCTATTTCTGAGTTCTAGTAATATAGTAATCCTACTCTTTGTCCGTAACTGCAGTGGTTCAAGGATGAGATGGGGGATAAAACCGTTTTGAATCTTAGACATTATACTGTCAAGAGTTCATCAAGAAAAGAAAAAAAATGTAAAAAAAAAAAAAAAAATACAAGTTATCTTGGTGGAGTCAACTATAAATCAGACTTTCTAAGTCAGAGACAGGTAACAGCCCAAATAAGACACTCATATATTTCACACAGTATTAGAAAAGAAATCCTTTTATAGACAAGTTTTAAAACAACAAAAATAAAATAAACAAATACCTAATAATAAGCACATTATACACATTTACATAGCCTTGTAAAACTATTTCTAAAACTGGATTATATGAGAATAAAAAGAAATTTATCTTTTCTTTAAAATATGATTTGTGGTCTAGTTGCAATGGCACAAATTACAGCAGTGCTGCTGTGTGATACTGAAGCCATGTAGAAAGGTCCTGAGTTCAGACCTGAGGTCAACCTGAACCTCGGGGCAAACCTGTGATTCTGGCTGGCTGAACAGCTCACGGGAGGATCGTGGCCTGGCAAGACCCTACCGAAGTGTTCCCGCGACTCCTCTCATGCAACACATAACTTCTTTAAAAATACAACTTTTGTAATAAAATATATTTTAGAATGCATTATAGAAATTCATGTTTCAGTTCACCACTACACAGATCATTAAGATATTTAAACACTAGAACTTTTTTTTGTTGGGAGAGGTTTTTGCTATAGAGCACATGTGCTCACCAGAAAGAGAGGCAGAGAGACAGAAAGCGAGAAATTACATCCCAGAGGGGATGGTCATGATGCAATCCCTTCTCTTCCATTCTCATCTCGGGATAGTAGGCATGCATGAACACGTGCATGGTGTGAATTTAAGCCACCAGGTCCAGGACTCGAACCGTGGTCAACTACATGGGAGTCCAGTGACAGTCATTATGCCAACCGCTGGTCCCAACACTGGAACTTATAACAAATAGAACTCTAAAAAAAATTTAGAACTCTAAAAAAATTGTAAAAGCCAAACATATCACTAAGATTTCTACTCTTTCTAAAGGCTGGAGAACAGATTGGAAATGATGGGTATTAGTTATATTTAGGAGGTTGTCTTTGTTCCCATAACAAATTAAGACAAATTTGATGGCTTAAAAGAACAAAAGTGAGGGACCAAAAAATGGCATAATGGTCACATCACTGAACTCTCACGCAGTCGAGCAGGGTTAGAGTCCAGGACCCAGTGGCTTAAAACTCATGCAGGGCACATGTGTGTGTGCCCAAGATCCTGAAAGGAGAATGGAGGAGAAGGGACTGTGGCATAGCCATCCTCCAGCAGGTGATTTCTCACCTTCTGTCTCTCTGTCTCTCTCTCTTTCTGGCAAGCACGCACACACTATAGCAAAAATCTCTCTTTGAAAAAAAGGAATAGGGGCCAGCAGTTAGCGTAATGGCTATGTCGCTGGACTCCCATGTAGTCGACTATGGTTCAAGTCCTGGACCCAGTGGCTTAAACTCATGCCTGGCGCGTGTGCATGTGTGCCCAAGATCCCAAAAGGAGAATGGAGGAGAAGAGATTGCGGTATGGCCATCCCCTCTGGGGGGTGATTTCTCGCTTTCTATCTCTCTGTCTCTGTCTTTCTGGTGAGCACACGCACCCTATAGCGAAAAACCTCCCCCCCCCACCTCAAAAAAAAAAAAGGAATAAAAGTGTATTCCTTCACAGTTCAGGAGGCTGAATATCTGAAATTATGGTGTTAGCAGGGCCAAATGCTCTCTGAAGGCTCTAGGGAAGAATCCTCTTTGCCTCTTCCTGGCAACTCTGGCAATCCTTACCATCCCTGGGCTTGTAGCTACATTGTTGAGGACTATGAAGACTCAAATAGTATTCAGATTTTGGCAACTTTTCACTTAGACTTGTCTAGACACTCAGTGGGTGGAGGCAGGGTAAATTCTCAGCAGAACATCTTCATTGCTCCTATCTCTGAAATCACTAGATTTCAGCTCTCACGGCAGACCGAGAATGTTATCTTAAGAACACAAACAGAAGGTCATTTCTCAACTATCGTTGTCAGGACTTGAAAATACCTTTTCACCTACTTTATATGTAGAAGCCAGAGATGCCGTTAAACATTCTGAACCTCTCTCCCCAACCCATTCCACTGACAAATCATTACTCATCCCAAAAATGTCAATAATGCCAAAGTCGAGAAACCTAGATTTTCAACAGATACATCCTTAATCCTGAATCTTCAAAGTGATGATTTTTAATAATCTTCAAATGGCCCTGTAGCTCTGAAGTTCTGCTCTACATAGTGTAGGTACAAATTTTTTATTAATTTATTTATTTTTCATTTCATTTTCTTTTATACATTAAATCACATTATTATTTGTCTTACAAAATGGATATTTCACCAGGTGAACATTTCTCCCTAATACAGTAGATAAAACTACAAAATACCTTCAACAGATAATACCACATTTCTTTGTGAGATTAATACTTTGCCTCCCTATTTTTCTTCTAAATGTCCTTTGCAAGACCCTCCTCTTGCAAATATCCTATATCTGGTATTTACATTTATATACTGTGTTCCTATATCCTTTAGTGAATTAGTTTCAATCGTAGAGTGTGGACACTCAGTATATATATCTTAAGTGGAGACATACAATGCCTCTCCTTCACAGCCTGGCTTGCATCACTCAGCAGTAAAGCATGAACATCTATTGCCACCTGTCCTTGCCAATTGCACCTGTCTGGGGCTATTCTAAGAACCTTTTAGAAAGAAAAAAAACACATGCCAGTGTTGAAATGTAAACCAAAAAAACAGTTATGGCTACCAGCTAGCTTACTCCTCTTATTTAAGTCACAAAAGCACTCTAGGCATGGGAACCAGCAGTTAGCGTAATGGCTATGTCGCTGGACTCCCACGTAGTCAACCGTGGTTCACATCCCGGACCCGGTGGCTTAAAACTCACGCCGGGTGCGTGTGCATGCGTGCCCAAGATCCCGAGAAGAGAATGGAGAAGGGATTGCGGCGTGACCATCCCCCCTGGGGGGGTGATTTCTCGCTTTCTGTCTCTATGTCTCTCTCTGTCTGTCTGGCGAGCGCACGCGCCCTATGGCAAAAACATCTCCAAAAATAAAAAATTTAAAAAAAAATAAATAAAAAGCACTCTAGGCATCAAGATTGATCAAATGAGAGACATCTAAATTTTCTTTGAGATTCTCAGAACTATGTAACTGTAAGGCCATAATAAGATTCTGTCTTGAGATTAGGCACACATTAGCCATGATAACCTCAATAACACTAAAAATGCCAGAAAAATGTGATTTTTGATTGAAAGAATACCATTTTTAAAGTTAACATCTATTATTTGTGTACTAACATTACTTGAGATACTTTGTTATGTTCCAATACTGACAATATTTTATTAGGAGTAGTGTGTGTGTGTGTGTGTGTGTGTGTGTAAGCTTTTTAAAAATTGTTTACTTAATGTTATTTATTATTTTTTTATTTTTTTCATTTATTTTATTTTACTTTATTTTATTTTGAATTTGACCAGAGAGAGACAAAGAGAGAGAAGGAAAGTGAGAAAGCAAGCTGCCAAGTCCAGGACTCGAACTGTGGTCAGCCATGTGGGATTCCAGCTGCCTTAATCACCATGCCACCTGCTGGCCCCATATTTATTATTTTATTTTGATCAGAGAGAAAAAGTTAGAAAGCATGGCAATAGGTCTGGGATTTGAACAGCAGTCGACCTTGTGGGAGTCTAGCACCTCAACCACCATGCCACCTGCCGACTCATTGTGTTTTTAAAAACAATGTTCTGAGATTTTTTTCTTCTATGTCAGTATGTGTGTCCTATCAATACGTTATTTCCAAGGTTCACTTTACTCTGTAAATTATGAAACAAAGTTGTTTTAAATATTCCACAAAATAGACTTATACATATAGATTTTTTTCTGTTTTGTTTTTTAGAGAAAGATTTTTTGCTATAGGGCATGTGCACTTGCTGGAGAGACAGAGAGATAGAAAGCAAAAATCACTTTTGTTTGTTTCCCTACACAAAAACAAAAACAAAAAAAATTGAAAAAAAATGAAAAACAGGGAGTTACATAAAAGATTTAATAAAAGGCAAAAAAAGAAAAAATGTATAAAACTTAACCAAGCTATGCTTTGACTCTTAAAAAAAAAAAAAAAAAAAAAAAAGTCACTCCCCCCAGGGGTAAAGCCACGCCACAATCCCTTCTCCTCCATTCTCCTCTTGGGATTTTGGGCATACACGCACATGAACCTGGCATGAGTTTTTACCTGCCAGGTCTGGAACTTGAACTGAGGTCAACCACGTGAGTCCAACAACATAACCATTACACCACTCAGGAACTTAAATAGATGAGCACATCTCAACTATTGTTGTAGTTTATCTATGTTAATTCAAGCTCTTTTAGAAGGAGCTAAATTAATTTTTTTTTGTTGTTTCTTTTCACTCTCACACTAACGGAAAAGTTTCAAAAACAGAACATTTTCCCTTGTGAGTGTAAGCTGCTGACCTGATGGTGCTTACCCCTCTACATTATTGAGTCTCCCTGCAAAAAATGTTCCCACATCACCCCAATACAGCTATTAAAAATTGGAAATAACATCTACTCAGTATCTTCTCAGCTCCCTCAGCTATGTGAGTTTCAACCAGAGTCCTGACAATATACATTTTAGCAAAAGGTTCCAGCTCGGAATCACACGCTGCCATTAGCTACCAGGTTTCACCATCCTCCTTTACTCTGGAATAGCTCCAGGTTCTCCTGATTTTCCTGACTGTGACAGTTATGCAAATCTCAGGAGAGTTCTGTTGTACTGTGATTAGATTCAGAGCAGGCACTTTTGGCAGGAATACCACAGAGGTGACACTGTGTTCTTTTCACTGCATCCTATCAGATGGTACACCTATTTTTTTCTTGTCTCTTTACTGATGATTTCTCACTTTGATCACTTGATTAAAGCAATGTCTGTCAGGCTTCTCTACTGTAAAGTTACTTTTTTTTTTCCTTTTGCATTAATAAAAATTTTATAGGGAGCTCTTTTGAAAGCTATTTTGATGAGGCATAAAAAACTTTGCATTGATCGATTTCATTTGTTTATATCTGTATGAATTCATGAATTTCTACAGTAGTCCATAGATTATTATCCACTAGAATCATTAATTATTTTGATGCTCGTATCCCAGATTTATCCAGTGGGAACTCTGCAGGCTGGCTCCTCTGTCCTTTGGACATGACTCATCATTTTTTGAAAAACTTCACTGCTTTCTGGCACAAGGCATTCTGAGTTTTATCTGATACCTTCCCATGCCAACCCTGAAATCAGTCATTTCTCCAAGAAGCCCTAGTTACTATTAGTAAGGAATGCAATTTTAGACTCCAAGACCTGGGTTCTAAGTATACTTATCCCTACTAGGAAATCACCACTCAATCTCAGTGGACAGAGCTAAGAACACATACAAGCGTATTTATACACACATGCACACACACACACACGTGCATGCTTATATGTCTATGTACATATATATAGTACATAAAATAATCATATAGGTATATAATATGCATGATGTATATGCATTATACCCATGTATCCCTATAGACAGAAGTAAAATAAATAAGATAGACATTTAAAGTCATCTAGTCATGATTTTAAGTCATGAACTGGCAGTTCTAGTGATAGTGCTAATTGCACTCCAACATCAGAGGGTTCATTCTACTGTTTCCTGTCTTTATTGCTTCATTCTCTAGTGAAAAAAACCTGGGTCCAATTAATCCTATTAGATTAAATCTTTATCAGCCTATACCCCCTTATAAAGAATGAATCTCCTACTGTTGCTGCCAACCCTGCCCCAACAGAGATGTCTTCCTCACCCAATCTGGCTCTGACCTTCTGAGACCATCTGCCCTTCCAGCCTGCTCTACCTGCTGTTACAGTTTGGATAATGGTTTGTCTCCCATAGGTTCATGTTTTGGAAAGTGGTCTTAGTGGACAGTGTTTGGATATACTCCCAAATGTTCATGTGTTAGGACCTGGCTGTACTATAAAGGTGTTAGTGAAAACTGAATTCCTGCATATGTCCCAGGATGGCAGCCTTTGGCTGTAATGTCATTAGGGCAGAGGCCCCCCAGAATTGAGTTCTGGTGTATATTTTAGAAGGAAGTGAGGCAGGCAGACACATGGATGCAGACCAGAACAAGGAGAGGCTTACAGACAGCCTCCTGCTCAAGATCCTGCCCTCTGCCATGTTGTTACCTCACCACTCACCAGATCTTGGACCCTGGACCTCACACCTCCTAACCGTAAGCTGGACAAACCTCTGTTCTTATGAATCACCTAGTCCCAGGTATTTCTGGTTGCAATGCAATAATGGACTAAGACACTTCCATAGTGTGAAGGGATTCAAGACAGCACCTGTCTGGCTGTCCCTGAATAGAAGCTCTTGTCAGTTTTCTCAGCTCTGAGACTTTATGCAACACTATTCCTCTGAAGGAGCACACACTTCACTGTGCTCAGGCTCTAACACTCTACTTCAGGCCATCCTTCTACCTTGATACCATCCTTCCCAGGCTCAGCCTCTGTCACCACTAGGTGAGGAGACCCTCCCTGCTCCTTCCCACCCAACAGCTATAAGACCCACCAGGGAAACAGGAGTGAGAAGGGAAATGGGGTGGAGAAGACAGAAGACCAAGAAGAGGAACAGCCAGTTGAGTTACTTCCTAACAAATATTTATGTACTATTATTTGAATTGTGGTAATAGATTTAGGGTAAAATTTTTGAAGTATCAGAAATTGACTCATTAAAAATGTCAGCTAAGTGCTTCACAGAAAAAGCCAGATCCCACATGGCCAACCAGGGTTCAAGTTCCAGCTTCAGTGGCTAGAAGAACATCAGGACATGTGGCTAGAAAAACATCAGGACATGCATGTCAAGAATCCTGGCAGGATGAACATCTGGAAGGAAAAGGTTTGATATGTTACCAGGCCCCATTTGGAGAGGGGGGCCTTTCTCTCTTTCTCTTTCTCTCTTACATTTGTGTGTGTATGCTCTGAGATTTAAAATAAGTTAGGTTTGAACACTTTAAATGCCCTTAAAGGTAATAACTGCTAGCATTTTCTACTTAAATATAGACTAACATAGTAGTAGGTAACTATGAGTGCTCAAATAATACTTGTTCTAACAAATATTTACTAATAGGTAGTTACAGGAGAGGCCTGTTGAGTAGGAAAGGAAGTTGATCAAGGAAGCACATAAGCTGTGTCCCCTGGAATGCAAAAGGATAATTTCAAGTTATTCCACCATGCACAGGTTTCAAAAGCTAAACATGACCCATTCCCACAATCTGTTCCATCTAATAATAATAATGGTAATGTTTAAATATTCACATTTATGTAGTATTTCTCTTTAGAAAGATACTGTCTTTTTCTTACTGAATTGAAAACCTAAGAATCGAGGTGAGTCCCTGTACCCAGCTTTGAGGACTTGAACTGTCAGCATGTCCTTCAGCTCAAAGCAAACATCCACACTGTGCATTCTGTGAGTGAGTCCATATTTTCATGGCATATCATATTACCTCAAATACAACAGAGAATTGTATCTAACACAGGCTCTGGAGTCAGACTGACCAAGGCTAAATTACCCGCTCCACTGCTTAACTAATTGTGTGTACTTGGGCAACTATTAACCCAAACTTCAATTTCCTTATATAAATGCCAGGGATATAAAAGCTAACCTAGGTACTATCAACTGCATAATATAATGTGGGACCTCCAATTGTTACATGAAATTATAATAAATTATAACCATTTCTTATTATTAATCTTTGTCCCCAAATGTTAACACAATACCTATCTCCAAAGAATTCAAAACATCTTTTGGGTCACCTGAAAAATCATGATGTATATTTCTATGTTTTTCGATGCAAAAAAATGCATCATGACTTTTCCAATGACCCAGCAGATAAAAAACAGCCAGTAGGGACCAGCAGTTGGCGTAATGGCTATATTGTGGACTCCCATGTAGTCAGTCGATCGCAGTTCGAGTCCCAGACTCAATGGCTTAAACTCACACCGGGCGCATGTGCAAGCGTGCCCAAGAAGGGATTGTGGCATGGCCATCCCCCCTGAGGTGCAATTTCTTGCTTTCTGTCTCTCTGTCTCTCTCTTTCTGGTGAGCGCATACGCCCTTTAGCAAAAACCTCTCCAAAAAAAAAAGAAGAAATGGCCAGCAAACTTCATAATATCCCTTAACAAAGAGGTACCTGAATCTCATAGAGATCAATAAAGAAACTAGGAAACAAGTTAATTTTTAAATTCTGGTTTAAATTAGATACTAACTTTGTGTGCTAGTATGTGTCACATTATTCCATCATTTTAGCTTAAGTGGAGCTAAAATAATACCGAAGGTACACCATACACCTACACAGACATTTCCCCATCCCATTTATTTATACCTTCATTCATTGCATTATCATTTGTTTTCTACCCTTTTTTATATTTAGAATTCTGCTTTGGATATCAGTTTAAACCTGATGTCAACAGACTAGTATCTATTGAACTCTGCAAGTCATATTTTAAAGCAGTGGCTTTCAACCTTCACATGATTAGAATCACATGGGAAATTTTTAGAACTCCTACTGTCTGCATTGAATCCCAAGCTAAATGAATTAGTGCTTTTTTTTTTTTTTTTTTTTTTTTTTGGTAGGAAAAGTTTTTGCTATAGGGCGAGAGTGCTAGCCAGACACACACAGACAGCCAGAGAGACAGAAAGTGAGAAATCACTCCCTAGGGGGGATGGCCACACAATCTCTTCTCCTCCATTCTCCTCTCAGGATCTTGGGCATGCACGCACACCCGCCAGGCGTGAGTTTAAGCCATTGAGTCCAGGACTCGAACTGTGGTCCGATACATGGGAGTTCAGTGACATAGCCATTACGCTAACTGCTGGTCCCATGAATTAGTGCTTTTGAGATCAGGATCCAGGAATGAGTCATTTTGAGGCTCTTCGTTAATTCTGACATACGGTCAATGGAAAATCAAAGTTCTAGGACCCACCCAGAATGCACTGGCCTCAGAATTGCAATATTCTGTGGTAAATGATAGGTGAATTGGGGATAGAAGAATCAGGAATACCCAGACAGGGGCAAAATGTCCTGGATAACCCTTCATAATTGGTATGATGGAAAGGAGATTTGGGTGAGAAAAATTTAGAAACCAAAGTGACCCAAAATCTTCTATCTAACTTGTTAACAATAAAGACTTAAATTAAATATATATATATACATATATATATATATATATATATATATATATATTTGTGTGTGTTTTAACTATATATATATAGTTAATATATGTGTGAATATGTAACTACCTATATATGAGGAATACATATAACTACATATACATATAACTACACACACACACATATATACACACACATATATATTAAATATTCCTACCCTTTAATTATCTTTTCTTTTTTATGATGTGTCACCAAAAAACTACATGCTAAAAGATCATGAAAATAAGTTCCTATGAAAGACTGAAACCTTGTGTAGATCAATGTCCCATTGTAGTTAATGACGGTCAATATTTACCAGCTTGAGAGATGGTCATGTACTGTTACGCTTACCGATCGCTTAACACCTAGAGATTTGTACCCAAGGAACTTGCAGAGACAGGTTAAAGGAATACTTTCAACACACAAGAAAGTATTTATGACCAAGTGAAGATTAAAATGACAAATTTGGCTTGGAAATGTTTTGCACATAAATGACTCCGTCTTTGTATCTTAAACAAACAATAAAATTACCATAAAACCAAAAGGGAAAAAAAAAAGTTTGTTTTCCTAGACCTTGGCGTAAAAAGAAGATACACAATGCTATCCTTAAGTTGCTGGAGCTTTGGTCGGTTGGTTGGTTGGTTACCATACTTTTTCCACTGAGCTCTAAAAAAACACTCTCAAAGCCAACCCACTTGCCAAGAAGAAAGGAGGCGATATTTGAACCTTCCTATCAATTCAAATGAAGGGAGCTGGCCTTGGAGAATGTGGCTTTCAGAAATCATGCCACATTAGTAGAAACCTAGTCGCCGGTTTGTCCTTGCCCCCACACTCACGCCCTACCTTCCTCCTCCGGAAAAAAAAAAAACAGACACAGACCGTCTCCCCTACTCGCGGGGCGCTTGCTGGTTCCAGATTCCCCAAGGAGCGGAGCAGCCCAAGTCGCCCCAGTGCCCTAGTTGAGCTTAGGCGACCCAAGCTAGCCAATAGGAGGCTGCGCCGCGCACCCGCTTTCAGCAGCATCCTCGCGCTTCTCCCCACCGCCCCTGGCCCGGCGCACTACGGACGCACTCCACCCGTGGGGACGCGCACCTCGCGCGCCCCTTCCTGCGCGCCCTCCGCCTCCCTCTCCCGGCCCTGGCCCCCAGCCCACCTGGGGGGTTGCTGTCTGCCAGGCTCACGCGCGCCGCGGCGAGGAGGCACAGGGGAAGGAGCAGCCAGGGCGGCGGCGCCCCGAACCTCCGCGGACGGGGGAGGGCGCTCATGGCGCCGGCGGGTCCGCCGCGATCCTCTCAGAGTCGGCTCCCTTTTCTCTCCGCTCTCTGCGGTCCGCGTCCGGAGTCGCTGCGCACACTAGCGGGTGGCGGAGGCCGGCTGCCAGTCCCGGGGACAAGACGCGCGAGAAAAGGCGGAGTGGGAGGGGCCCAGCCACCCTGCCCTCCTCCCCAGAGACTATCTCGGCGCGCCAGAGGCCAGCCCTGCACTGCGCCGGGCCGCGCCATCAATTATGCAGGCGGCAGCCGGCTGGGGGTGTGTCCGGATGCGCTGCACCACCCCCAACCCCGCATCTTCTCGGCCTTCCGCCTCTGGGCCCTAGGAGTGGGTAGGTGATGTCTAGCCCATCTACTCTGGAGAGGTAGAAACTCTCCCTGTAGACTATCCTTTGCAGTTCTGAGGCACCGTTCAGTTATTTACTACGATGGGACGGGTGAGAGGTTAAAGGACAGTTTCTGCTCCCTCGGATGTCTTGGGCTTTCTTAGTAAGAAGGCTTGTATTTTGTGCTGGTGGAAGGCGCTCTCCAGCTACCCCACACCTGGACTGATCTTTCTTTGCTCTGCCTGTCAGTCACCTAAGCCCTCCTCTCCAGTCTCTGAAGGCTGAACCGGTTATCAGTAGATAAATACTTTAGAGTCCCAGGGCGCCGAAGTGTGTGTCTGTTTTTATTCTCCTGTATGCTTACCTAACAGCTTTTGAGTAGCCATCTAGAGCTCAAGAAAGAAAAATCGCTGAAAGTTGATACTGTGTAAACTACACCAAGATGCTGACCTTTGTCAAACTGGAACACTTTTAAGATAGTACTAGCCTTTTCCGTCCCAGGCTATGGCGGGGATTTGTCAGGGTTCGCGATCAAATGCAATAAAACAACTAAACACTAGTGCTTTATCAGGGAAGGGAAAGGGAATCTACATTACAACAAAAATTGTAAGCGTCGATGATTCTTCAGGATGTTGCAACGCATTAGAAGTTGTTTGTTTTTAATAAGTATTTCTGGTGAACTTGTTCCCTCTTCCATTTGAAGCTCAGATCTGACATTTGCAAAATACATCAGTATCCAAAAAGGATTGAATGAAAGTGTTAGATACAAATTTTGAAGATTGAACTATTAAGCAGGACATATACTTATTCTTGACAAGAATGGTTAGTTTTAATTGGCATGCAGTATTAAAAATATTTTTGTTTCCAGTTTAGTATTACATAGGCAGAACTTTGGAAAAGAATGTGGATTTTTCGAATTGGTATCATGAGCATATGAGTGATACAACTCATTCAGCCACATTAGGTGTCTACTAAGCGCCAGATGTGTTCAAAATAGGCTGCATGTTAAATTAACGCAGTGTAGTTAACAGGATACAGAATCAATATACAAAAATATGTAGCATTTTTATACACCAATTATGAACAGACCAAGACAGAATTGAAGAAAACAATCCCATTTACACTAGCTACGAAAAAAAATGAGATACCTAAGAGTAAACCTAACTAAAGAAATGGAAGACTTCTACAAGGAAAACCAAGAAAAATTGAAAAAAAAAAGATATTGAGTATGATACCAAAAAAATGGAAGGACATTCCATCCCATTCAGGCAGGAGACAGGGACCCTAAAAATATAGTTAGGGTATAGACCTAAGATGGAGTTAGGAAATGGCTAAGTTTTGAGATAGAGACAGTAATGGCTCAATAATTAACCTAGGCAGCATGACCACATGGCATATGAAAAAATGTTCAGAGTCTTTTGTGAGAAGGGAAATCACAGTAAGATACCATTTAACCCCAGTTAGGATGTTTAGGAGTCAAAAACATAAAGAAGAAAAAGTGCTGACAAGGCTATGGTGGAAAGAGAGCCCTCTTACACTGTTGGTGGGAATGTAAATTAGTACAACCTCCATGGAAAACAATATGAAGGTTCCTCAAAACCTACAAGTTAAACTACTACATGACCCAGTAACCCCACTTTTCGGTATTTACTCAAAAGATAAGAAAAATCAGAAAATACTTGCACATCCGTGTTTATTGCAGCATTATTCACAATTCCTAAAACAGGAACCAACCCAAATGTCCAAAAACTGATGACTGGTTGAAAAACTGTGGCACATTTATACTATGGAATTTTACTCAGCTATAAGAGACAATGAGAGTCTATCATTTCAAGCCATCCACTTGAAGTGGATGAGTACGGAAGACTTAATGTTAAGTGAAGTGAGCCAGACTTTGAAAGATACACATTGTATACCCTCACTCAATTTGTACAGTCATCAGAATGCTACGGTAGAAATGGAAAGATCTGAGATATGATAGTAGAGAGGATAAGTGTAGACAGAGAGACTGTAAAGGAGGAGGGTGAGTGGAAGAAAGTGGGTGTGAGGTGCAAAGGGGAGGAAACACCTGATGGAAAAATGTAAAATTCTCCATTGGAAAAAAAATATATATAGTATACATCGTGATAGGGACTTTATGTAAAATGTGAAATTAATCTGAAAATAAATAGGCAGCAGGTACAGTTTATGTACACAAAGAGTACACACACAAATTAATATAGGAAACCATCTGTGAATCTCAAATATAGGAAAAGCCTCTTCTCAGGCAGAAAATTATGATTGTAATGATTAAACTTTCTGAACAAAGCCTTATGAGAGACCATGAAGAACTAAAGTTTACACACTTTTACCCTCTTGGGGCATTGCCTAGGCTCACTAAACCAAGATTACCTGTTCACTGGCTGCTAAATCATGCCTCTGTTTTGCTACCCGGTGTCCTGTTTCAACACTAACTGCAAACATTCCTTTTTACCATGGGAGATTTTTTTTTAACAGTGAGCACTTCACAGAACAAACTGAACTCTGACCTTTTTAAATTAGTCCTATAAAATCCTTAAGCTCAAATTCATCTTCTTCAAATGAGCTGACAATATTCTAAAAAAAAAAAAAAAAAAAAAAAAAAAAAAAAAAAAAAAAAAAAAAAAAAAAGAAAGAAAGAAAAAGGAAAAAAAAAAGTCTTTGCAGTTGAATCAGCCTATTTCTGAAGAGGGAAAAAGTGACTTACCAAAGTTGAAAATACTGCTTCTATTGCTATAGCAAAGCAAGTTGAGAAAGAAATGTATTTCTTGTTTTGCTACGCATTTTGCAAATCCTATAACTTTTTTACTGTTACATTTTAAAGTATTTGGTCATTTTGAGTCTTATCCCCACTTAATTTTTTTCAAATGCTCCATCCACATTCTTTAAACGTAGCTTATCTGATTATCAGTCCCTTATCGTCTATACTCCCTATACAGCTTTTTCTGATCTTTGAGTTTCAAATCAACCTTTTCCTCCATGGTGAATTAAATATAGCCACAAACACTTTGAGACTTTCTTCAGTGTGAGGTATATTGAGGGAGAAGTAGTGGTTTATTCTTCTCCTAGAGCTGGACAGGCTCTGTGGCTTCTCTGACCTACTGAATGTTGTTCAAGTCCCACTGTGTGAACTTCTCAGAATCAGACCACAACTACCTCTTCCTTTCTCTTGACAGCATCCTTCTTAGCACACAACTTCCAGGTAAAGACTGTTACCTTAAACCACCATGCTGTGAGAAGTCCAAACTACATGGAGTGCCCTTGTCAGAATAAAATCAGATCAAATACAAAAAGAAATATGAGTCTATTTTACATACAAAAGAAATTAGGGGCCCTCTAACCAGAAGTGCTAAGAAGCTCGCTCGGCTCCCAAGAGTTAGGGAGCAGCTTATTAGGCATTAATGGGGAAGTACCTTGGTCTCTACTATGATGAGCTACTACAAACATATATTTCTTTTAGGCCAGGTAAGCTGAACAAGCTTATTTACCTGTAGCTGATTAGTTGAAATTATCTTAAGGGCAAGAAAGAAAAGCTTAAGTTTTGTTTATGATTAGTGCTTGCATTTCAGTAAAATTAGGATAGCTTAAGTTTTGATTACATGGCTGTGGGTGGTTAGCTTAGCAATATACCCAAACTGTGGCCTCCATTTTTATATCTCAGCAATTCCCCTATTTTGATCATTCTCTCCATTGACTTGTTTTTCATTTCATAGCCATCTGAAAATCAAAAAACTAAGATTCCTGTAGATTCTTTTGATGACTCAATGCTTACAGTTTTTGTTGTTTGATCCTCCTGGAAATCATCCAGTGAGTTAATGGCTACTGACAAGAACTTAAAACTTCTGAGAGAGCATAACACACAAGGGATATTATCAGTATGACTAGTATGAGAATAATACCAAGAGTTCAAAAATTACCCCAAAGCCAAGGTTCCAAGCGACTGAACCAGCTATATAAATCAAATTGTTTCTCCCTGATTTAGTGGAATACCTAGATTTCTGATCATTTAGATCTCTAAAATTTAGAATTACAATTTCTGATTTCTTGACATGAAAACATTTGTTTCCAGTAAAATCTCTGGCTCCTTCTTGGTAAGATCACTAAGAATTTTCCTTGGGCTGGCTCAGTAGCCCAGCATAAGACATTACTGAAGCAAAACTGGATCAATATGGAAGACTGCAGGTTCAGTTCCCAGGTCAACCTGCACACTGGTCCTGCATACTCATGGCTGACTGGAAAGGCTGTAGAGGGACTGCAGCATGAGATCTTGTTGCAAGTGCTTATCTCTTTCTCTCTCACTTCTCACTCTTAAGAAAGAAATAAACTTTAAAAAAAAAAGGAAAAAAAAAAAAGACACTCCTGTTTCAGAGTACAGCTAAAGCTAAACTGCTCAATTCAGATTGTATTGCTTAAAGAAAATTTAAGGTGTCATTATAACTCTTTTTCAAGAGCTATAGAAATTTGGATGTTATCTTTCTAATTCAGAGTCACCTAGTCAAAGAAATAGTACTCTAATGAAATGATGAAATCAAGAGTTGTTATGTATAATGAGTGATACTCTCAAGTAATTCATTTTGGGGGGACTACTTTATGTACAAATGACCCTAAGTTACAAATTTGATAGCATTTAGGAAATCATATCTGGTTATTTGGGTTAAGAGGTAACTCAGACCACTGCAATCTTTGTCTACATTATTACCGTAAAGAATTACATTGTGTTGTTGATACAAAGAGTTAAGGTAGATTGGATTATTCACAAAGCAGGTGTGGTTATTTTTTTGTTACATTGGCATCTGTGCATTGCCATTTTGGAAGACTATTTAAACCAAGATAGGTGTAAAAAATATTTCTGTGGATTTGATAAAGTAATCTACTCGTTTCATTACCAATAAGACTGATTTCTTTTCCAGATGTGGCCTGAATTTAGATCTATTCAGTATATAAAACTGCTGTTAATCTTACATGGTGATGTTATAGAGGCATTCCAATTGCTTCTGTAATGCAGTTTCCATTAAACCAGTGTTTGGTTCCAGTGAGTTCTTTAGTAGTGTAATTGAGTGTCAAAGTCATTTTCTGTTTTCAACTCTTATTTTACAAGTCCAGTCTATATCATCTAAATCACATCAGCAAGTTAGATTGTAGTGAATCCAGAATCTCACCTAACTCATATTCAATACCATTAAGGTTTTCTATAGCTGGAGATAAGTTACTAGTAACACATTTTAAAGAATTAATTAATTAATTTTAATTTGACCAGAGAGGGACAGAGAAAGTGAGAAGGCTGGCCACCAGGTCCAGGACTCGAACCATGGTCAGCCATGTGGGAGTCCAGAGCCCTCAACCACCACACCATCTACTGGTCCCTACTAGTAACAAATTATAAATTGGTGTCTAATGGCTCTGACCAGTGCCAAACCAGTTGGCCTGATATTTTGAATGATTTGATTTACCAGGAGGAGAATGCCAAGCTTTTCAGTAAAGCAAATTTCTCCAAATTGTCATCCAAGCATGCATGGGGGCTGGTTCCAGTATTAATCAGCAGTCACTATGATTAGTAAGAGAGGTTGAATAATAGTCTTTACTGGATGTTTGGCCTGACTTTAGTGGATGAAAATCCTCAGTAGATGTTGGAATATAAATTTAAACATTTAACGTTAGTTCACAAAGTAGCAAGGTTATACTAATTAATAGAAAGATAAAAATAAATATTGGTGGAACCAACAGTTAGTGTGGTTTAATGTGTTGGACTCCCACATGGCTGGCCATGGTTTGAGTCCTGGACCTAGTGACTTGCTTTCTAACTTTCCCTCTCTCTGTCTCTCTATCTCTGTTGAGTGTGTGAGCCCTATATCAAATTTAAAAACAATAATAAATAAAACTGAATAAATAATTCTTATTAAAAAATTGATGGCAAAATAAAAGGAAATCCTATGAGTTCTTGATCCATGTTCTTGAGTGGAAACAGTTTACTTCATGTTGTCATTTGCTTCTGGGTAAAACTCTTCCCTTGGATCTCTTTAATTTTAATTGAGCTGTAGTTTGACAGACCAAGGGCTTCCAAAGAATTATTTTTTAATTGAGAGAGATGAAATCAAGTTTAATATCCTATAATTTGACTGCCACATGAAAAGTTAAAAGAATTTCATTGAGTCCCTTCCAACAAGGTTCAAGTGTGTTCCTACATTAATGTCTTCTCCAGAGTATGCCGTCACCTGTTTGAACATATGGGTTATAAAGTCATCGCCTGGTGGAGGACCTCTAAAGATTTATTTAACCTGTAGAAATAAGCATGTAGACATTCCATTAATGCTTTACAATATTGAGTTACATCAGAATTCATAGGAACTAGATGAACATGGGGTTCTATCATTAAAGGCATGAGTCATCCTTTGACAATTTTGTAAGGAATCAGTTTATTTTGTCCAAAGCATTTTTATCTCATTGGCATAAAATCTATAGGCAATACTTCAGACCAAGGTAATCCTGTGGTTTCACTTCATCTTGCCAGTTTTAATTTTAGAATGCCATCAGGTTGTTTAGTATTTCATGAAGATGAGGATTATAGGGATAGTGGTAGTGTCATAATGTCTGAATAATATTTAGCCATTTCATAATTTGTCCAGTAGAGTAAGCTGCTTTATAACTTGAAATTTTGTTTGGAACTTCCCAAAGTGGGAAAACCTTTTCTAGAGTAGGGCATGAGGCTCAGCCGGGCCGGCAGGGGACACTGGTGCCGTCGTCCAGCCACTGTCGCCACCCCACTCAGTTCGCTTTTCCTGGGCTGGCAGGCAGAGGCCAAGCTCATGAACTCAGCTCAGGATCATGTGGTCTTTGAGGATGTGGACATATATTTCTCCCAAGAGGAATTGGAACTCCTTGATGAGGTTCAGAGATCCCTATACTGCGATGTGATAATACTATAATGTGATCACATTATAGTATAATCCCTATACTATAATCACATTATAGTATAATCCCTATACTATAATGTGATGCTGGAAAACTTTTCACTTTTATCCTCACTAGATTGTTGGCATGGAGCCACAGATGAGGAGGCACCGTCTGAGCAAGAGTTTCTGAGGGAGTGTCACAGGTCACAATTCCAAAGTCATGTCCACCCATCCGGAAGACCAGTCCTGTGAGACATATGGCCCATTCTTGAAAGATATCCTACACCTGACTGAGCGTGATGGAACACATACTGAGCAAGAGATGTACATTTGTGAGGCAGAGCTTTACCAGCACCCAAAGCAGCAGATGAGAGTCTTTTCAAAAGTGATGAGGGGAGACCTTCATTGGTAAAGAATGGCAGAGTTCACATGTGAGAGAAGACTTTCACCTACAGTAAGGGTGGTGATGAGTTTATTGCCCATTTAGACCTTCAGCACCAGCCCTCTTACAGAAGGTGGAAGCCATACAAGGACACCAGGGATAGGGAGGCTTTCTGAAGCACACAAAATAGTTATGAATGCAGTGAATGTGAGAAAGACATTAGCCATCAAGATAAACTTTTTGAGCAGCAGAAAATCCACATTGTAGAAAGGCCATATGAGTGCAATGAATGTGGGAAATTGTTTAGCCACAATTCCAACCTTATTAAACATAGGTTTAATACTGGAGAAAGGCCATACAAGTGTAGTGAATGTGGAAAAGCTTTTAGCCTCAATTATAATGTAGTCCAACACCAGAAAATTCACACAGGAGAAGGACTTTTTTTTTTTTTTTTTTTTGAGAGGTTTTTGCTATAGAGCATGTGCACTCACCAGAAAGACAGAGAGAGAGACAGAGAGACAGAAAGCGAAAAATCATCCCCCATGGAGGATGGCCACCCTGCAATCCCTTCTCCTCCATTCTCCTCTTGGGATCTTGGGCACGTATACACATGCGCCCAGCGTGAGTTTAAGCCACCGAGTCCAGGAGTAGAACCGCGGTTGACTACATGGGAGTCCAGCGACAAATCCATTATACCAACTGCTGGTCCCGAGAAAGACCTTTTGAATGCACTGACTACAGGAAGGCCTTCATAAGAAAGGCCCACCTTGTTCAGCACCAGAGAATCCCCACTGAAAGATTCTTTACACAAAATCCTGGCCTTATTCAACATCAGAAAGTTCACACAAGGCCAAGGCCTTATAAATGCAGTCAATGTGGAAAGGCTTTCCTTATGCAGTCCCATCTCATTGGTCATCAAAACATCCACACTGGAGACAGGCCTTATGAATGCAACGAATGTGGGAAATTATTCTAGTATCTCTCCACACTTGATGCACATCAAAGAGTTCACACTGGAGAAAGCCCTTATAAGTATAGTGAATGTGGGAAATTCTTTAGGCACAACTCCAATCATATTAGACATCAGAGAAATTATACTGAAGAAAAGCTTTATGAGTGCAGGGAATGTGGAAGATTCTTTAGCCAAAATTCCCATCTCATTAGGCACCAAAAAGTTCACACTGGAGAGAGACCCTTCGAATGCTCTGAATGTGGGAATTTTTTTTTTCATTAAATATTTTTTATTTATTTATTTGCATTCATTCTCTGAACATCATTACAGCATACAAAATGAGATTTTCCATCCAAATGACACTATATATTGTCTCAATCAAGCACATCAACAAGCATGTTATTGTCAGCAAATGATCTTCCATTTCTTGTCTTCTGTATGTTTTGCTTTTTTCCCCCCATCCTAGATTCTCTATCTCTTACCCTCTGCCATCTCCCACTCTCCTCCCACAGTCTCTGGTATCTATGTTTGCTTTCTATACTGTTTTCTCCTCACATTTTATTGTAACGCCAAAGACCCTAATCAATCCAAATACCCTCATAGCAAACACAGGTGATACCCACATTTCCATGAACACAAGTCTTACTTTACGCATCCTATAAAGTAGCACCTAGCTGTGGCTACATATCCCACTGCAGTCATTGAATAGATATATATTTTTTTTTCTGAAACTTTTTTTTTTGTAACTCAATTTACATTCCTTCCCTAAGCTTCATCACAGCATACAAAATGCAATCTCCCATCCAGTACACACTGCATGGTGATACAATCATGCACATTACAAAAAATTTTCCATTACTAGTTCCTAGAATTACTTCCACCCCTCTTTCTGACCCTCTGTCCCTTCCCACCCTCCTCTCACACCACCTCCGGTGTCTACAATTGTCCTTCATTCCCTTCCCACCCACGTTGCATTGATCACACAATTTCCTACATAATCTAACTACTTTCAATGGTGAGTTCACTCATTACTACTAAGAAAACCAGTTTTAACTTAACTCAAAGAAATGCCAAGGAACTTTGCTTAAAGCCAGGAAACAAGTTAGGATTCTGTTCAAATGGAAGGTGCACGAACCTATCAGTCTCATGTACTTTTATCTTCTGTTCTGGTTCAATTTTCCTGATTAAATTCTGGGATATAATATTCAAATTCAGACTTGTCTCTCTGATTAAGTTGGCCACTTTCATAGTTTTTGGACTCTTATTTCCGTGTGTCTGTGTTTAATTTTCTTGATACAGCACACCCTTGAGAACTTCTTGGAGATCTGGTCTGGTGCTGGTAAATTCTTTCAGGTTTTGTTTATCTGAGAATGTTCTTGTCTTTTCTTCCCACCTGAAAGATAATCTTGCCGGGTACAGTATTCTTGGCTGAAACTGCTTCTCTCGTAACACTTTGAATATATTTTCCCATTCTCTCCTCGCTCGCATTGTTTCCGATGAGAGATCTGCTGTTAGCCTGATGGGATGTCCTTTGTAGGTAACTTGATGTTTCTCTCTTGCCAATCTTAGTATCTTGTCTTTGTCTGCGGTTTTGGTCAACCTGGCTATAATGTGTCTTGGCGAAGATCTTCTTGGGTTGATTCTATTTGGGGCCCTTTGTATTTCCTGGGACTGGATCTTCGAATGCCTCTCTAGGTTTGGAAAGTTTTCCTGCAGGATTTCATGGAATAGATTATCAATGCCCTTATGGGTCTCTTCCCCTTCTGGAATGCCAATTATCCGGATATTTGGACGTTTGATGGTATCCAGTACTTCTCGCATATCATTCTCAAATTTTTGAGCCATTTTCTCAGTCTTCGTGGTGGACTTTTCTAAGCCAGCCATTTTCTCTTCTACATCTGAGATTCTATTTTCTGAATGATCTAGTCTGCTTTTAATACTTTCAAGGGAGATTTTGACTTCTTGTATTATAGACTTGATCTCTAGCAGTTCCGTTTGAGTCTTTTGTAAAGTGTGTAATTCCTCTTTTAGATCTTGCAAGAATTTCCTCATCTCCTGGAACTCGGCAACTTCTTTCTCCTTTCTCTTTAGCAGTTCATTATCTCTCTTCTCTTCCATCTCTGTTAGCTTCGACATTACGAATGCTCTAAATTCCTTATCAGACATTTCCATGACTTTCACCGAACTGCTTGTGGATGAAGGAGAGTTACTCTTTTCCATTGGAGGAGAGGTATTTTCTCGTTTTCCCATATTTCTCGTGATCCGACGGTGATTTCTTGTCATCTGATGAATGGCGTGTTTCTTTCAAATTCTTGAAGTTAAGCCTCAATGTTCAGGAGCAAGCAGACAGAGGTGTTCTAGAATCGGATTGCCGTTCTGTAGTGATCGCACACTAGCTTTGCTTGCTGGAGGCTGAATTATGAGTAGAAAATCTTCATTCCTCCTGTGCCCTGAAATATCTAGTTCCCAGTATCCATGTGGAATCTTCTCAGAGAATGGCTCAACTCTCCTGCCACACTAGCTTTGCTTGCTGGAGGCTGAATTATGAGTAGAAAATCTTCATTCCTCCTGTGCCCTGAAATATCTAGTTCCCAGTATCCATGTGGAATCTTCTCCTGTGGGAATTTTTTTTTTAATGGACAGCTCCACCTTCATTAGTCATCAGAGAGTTCACACTGGAGAAAGGCCTTATGAATGCAGTGAATGTGGGAAAGTTTTCAGATACAACTCTAGTCTCGTTAAACATCGGAGAATTCACACTGGAGAAAGGCCTTATGAATGCAGTGAATGTGGGAGTCTTAGGCAAAATTCTCACCTCATTCAGCACCAAAAGGTTCATGCCAAATGAATTATGAGTAAAGCAAATGTGGAATTACTTCAGACAGTAGTCTGCTTTGATATAACACTGCAAACTATTGTTAATTATATTGATATAAAAAAAGAAAAACATTTTCTAATAGCCTTTGGCTATACTAATTATATTGGGCTTTTGTCAAGGAAAGGCTTCTATCTGACTGAAACTATGTTTATAATTAAAAGCACATATTAATAATCCACAGAGCTAATTGAATGAAGTGTATCTACAAGCATTCAAATGTTCCTGATGGTGGACGAGTTATTCCTAGAGTCATTTTAATGATCTTTCCAGAATTATGGGTTTGATAAGTCAGCCATTGACTATAACATGTTTGACTACTTTAGGAAAGTCTCCCTACCAATATTTTTTCAGTGTTGAGTCATTATATCAGCTCTATTATAAGTAAGAGAACGGAAAGCTCAGAGGATAGGGAACTTTTGGAATTCAGAAGTCCCGCTCTCTGCCTTCTCAGAATCCCTTACCTATTTTACATTCTTTATCCATCCATTTTTATATATTTTTTCAGTGTCTGAGGCATATTTTAACCATTATTATAAGTGCTAAATGTCTCTCATGTCTTTTGAATGGTCTCAATACTTGTATTAGTTTCAATTTATTAGACCAGAAATAATGCAGAGAGGAGATCAACAATCTGAGGTGCAGTTTTTGTAGACACGCCATTTGACATGTTTTATAGACTTATCATTTAATGTTAAGATTCTCTTCTGTTTCTGTAGCATATCAAAATCATAAACTATTCTAAAAACATACATACCTACCATCAGTATAAATACCCACAGTCATCTTTTGCTATTTTACAGGCTCAAGTAAGGGTAAATGATTCTGCAATTTGGACTGAAATAATTTGGAAAGATTTTTCTTTCTAATAATTCTATAACAGATTATAATAGTATAACCAACGTGATATTTTTCTTCAGAAATTTTGGAACAGGCATTATTAACATAGAGAACCAGTTATGGATTGGTTAATGGGCTTTTTGGGGGGTTTTTTGGTAAATACAGTCTGGGGATCAAATTTTGAAAAATCAATTCAACATAGCTATGAGTCTCTTCTGAGTAAAAGTGAAATAGTAGCAGAGTTTGAAGAGCTGCTGCAAAGAATGAGCAGATTTCAAAGAGACAAAGGAAGAATCTCATACAATGTTAACTGGGTAGTTGATAAATGCAGGATGCATTTGGCATTTAGAAAGGTTTTTGTAGAGCCTGAGAAACTTGTAGGCATAGTTTTGCTTTGAACAAATTCTGAAGAGGATTCTACAATCTTGGTAGCTGCAAACTTTAAGCAATTTGGATATGGCTTAACTATGCCAGATCTAAATGTAGACTATACTGTTTAGACTCTACAAGGCTATGAACCCAACTTTCTCATTCATTATTTTGAGTGAAGACTCTTAGAGACTGATTATTTCATTTAAGGAGAAACACTGTGAAGCATTTAGAATAAATGGAGCATCCTGATGCAGGAGGATTTTGCAATGCCCATTTATGTTCAGTCAGGGCCTCCTCATATTTTGTTATCCATAAAAGATTTTTCTCAGTGTTATTTTTACTTAATTCATAGAGAGGCTAGTAAGGAAAAACTGTGGACCTAGAACTTGCTATATCCTGCAAGCCCAAGGAATACTCTTGACTTTCATTTACTCATAAGTCTAGTGTAACTTCACATTGTATTTAATTTTTGTGAAGACAGAAAGATTCCTTTTGCAGATAATCACGACCTAAATAATGTGCCTTCTCTTGTGAGAATCAAGCTTATCTTAAGAGGCCTTATAGGGTGAATATGTTGAAATGGATACATTGTGTCCATTTTTTAGTTCCACCTAGATAAAGAACAAAGGAGTAAATAACTTACATACTGAATCAAGGTAGATTTTCTTGGAAATTGCATAGTATTAAAATCCCAATATAAAATATATGGTAGAGGTAGCCTTGGTTAGTCCCTGAGGTATTCCTGTCCAACTACATTGTTGATTTTTCCAAGTAAATCAAATATTGAGTCTCTATATACACAACTGCTAAAAACAAAATCAAGTAAACGAAACTCCAAAATTACTGGCTATAATTTACAGGGTAATTGTTTTGAGCCTAGTTCACATTGAGAATTGTTAACAAGATTTAAGAGGGTGAAAAAGGATCCAATACTGCATTGAAGGGTAGAGCCTTTGTGAGGAGATCAGTGATTTGGTGGTTAGGGTGAGACTCCATAATTAAATCCTAGTAGGTTTATAAGGAGATGAAATGAGGCAGAGCGAGACCCACACAGGACATAGAACACTCTGTTGTGCTCAAGTCTTCACCTTCTGCCATGCTGCTATGCCAATGTGGTTCCAGACATTGGACCTCCAAATTGTAAGCTGAATAAGCCTCTATTCCCTTAAATTACCCAGACTCATTTTTTTGGGGTCAGTTACTATAAAAAAGACTAGAACACTGACTTATACTGGTGCATTTCAAGATCCTGGGAGATGAGGTAATAATGTTGATTTGCCAATAATTTTTTAAAGTTTGTTAAAATATGCAATTTTAACTAAATTTATTTAATACTACCATTTATTTCTCTTTTTTCAAGGCTTGTTCTTGTTTATTTTTGGGTAGAAAATCAGGCTCTTTAACACTGTATAAATATCTCACAAACTGGTGCTCATAGGTCACAAAAATCAAAATCAGTTTTAACACTGGGCTCCTGAATTTGACATTCAAGTTACCATAGTTCTTTAGAAGCTGGAGCTGGTATACCTTATGTTTTGGAAAGTGACTCAACAAAACCATGTTTAGTATTGTCTAAAGTGTCCATCGCTTAAAAATATCTATCTTTCCTCCCAATGTCTATAAATCACTAAAAGTCTTTTTGTTTAAAAAAGTAGGGGGGAGGAGTATTCTAAGGAGTTCAACAGAAAAAAGAAAACAAGTGCCTTTTATGGAAATGACTTTCAATGTCTCTGGGCCCACAACTTCACTGAAATAACTTTTCAAAGTGTCTTCACAGAAACATTTACCATCTTGCTCCCAGTAACAAGATGGATGAGATCAGGTACACTGAGGTCACTAAAAATGCCCTCATTAGAAATGCCAATAAGCCCCTCAGATAAGCCCCTCATTAGTAAAAACAATAAGCTATTCTTTACTTCCCTAAGTCAAATTCACACCCCTCGAGGCTGTGCTCTGCAGAATTAGCTGTAGGAGAAACAGCAAAGATCCTGCCAGACAGTCAAGAGCAGCAAGAGTAACAGCCTTTGCATCCCCCCTAGGGAAGCCCTAGAGCTGAGAAGAGAACGCCATGCTCAGAATGTCAGCCTTGGCAGTGAGTACAGTAAGGGGATGGTCCTGAGTAGGTGGCCATCCTGGAAGCTCCAGATTCTCATGTCCTAGCCCACTGCCACCAAGAGTCCTTTCTCTTTGTGCACATGCAGGGCACGTAGGGTATACATTCACATGTCCTGTGAACTGCATTATACACTTAGAGGCACTCAGCTGCAATAGCTTGATTTTTCCAGCCATGTCTGATGCCAGCAGGAATTGCTTTCCTTGGAGGAACTGCACAGAGGCCACAGCCCAGTCGTGGAACATACAGATGGCCTTCCACCCCTTGCCTTGATTTGGGGCACACAGATCGGCAAAGATCCGCTGAGAACGACAGTCATTAAACATCAGAGGAGGGATCAGCAGTTAGCGTAATGGCTATGTCGCTGGACTCCCACGTAGTCGACCGCGGTTCGAGTCCTGGACCCGGTGGCTTAAACTCACGCCGGGCACGTGTGCGTGCGTGCCCAAGATCCCGAGAGGAGAATGGAGGAGAAGGGATTGCGGCGTGGCCATCCCCCCTGGGGGGTGATTTCTCGCTTTCTATCTCTCTGTCTCTGTCTCTGGCGAGTGCACGCGCCCTATAGCAAAAACCTCTCCAAAAAAAAAAAAAAAAAAAAAAAAAAAAAAAAAAAAATCAGAGGAGCCATGGGAGCAAAAAGTGCTGGACCAAGACGACATTGCTGGTTCCATAGGACTGCCAGGGTCCTATCACCACATTGGTCAGTAAGACCCTCCTAGACAAGCCTATACTGAAGCAGTAATTTTTTTCCCCAGAGGTTCAGGGACCACGCACCGGCCAGGGATTAGAAATCTGGAAACTGTGGGACCAGCAGTTAGCATAATGGCTATGTCGCTGGACTCCCACGTAGTTGACCGCGGTTCGAGTCCCGGACCGGGTGACTTAAACTCACGCAGGGCGCATGAGCATGCGTGCCCAAGATCCCGAGAGGAGAATGGAGAAGGGATTGCGGTGTGGTCATCTACCCTGGGGGGGTGATTTCTCGCTTTCTATCTCTCTGTCTCTCTCTGTCTGTCTGGCGAAGGCATGCGCCCTATAGCAAAAACCTCTCCAAAAAAAAAAAAAAGAAAGAAAGAAAGAAAGAAAAAAAAAAAGAAATCTGGAAACTGTAGACACGCCAGGCTGGTCTATCGGGTGACTGCTGACGAGCGGCGATACTGGGAGCAGAGTGGCACAGCTTGGAGTCTCTGCGACTCCCAGGAGGCACAATAGAATATGAGGATCCAGATGACTCAGCAACGCCCTGCACACAGAATTCACCTTCTGGTTAGTGAGGTAGTTTCCAGATGACTCAGCAACGCCCTGCACACAGAATTCACCTTCTGGTTAGTGAGGTAGTTTCCAACACTGCACCTTGAGAGACGGGGTCCTCAGGCCATGCAGGCTGATGATGCCACACTCCGAGTCTCCCACTTTGGTTCACTATGAAGAGTCGATCACTATTGGCGTCCGCCAGTATGAAGTTAAATTGGCCCCTTGCCAAAGCAGAAGGATCCGAACTCGGAGTCTGGGCCCTTTTCCTCTGTACGCCGCTCACTCGCAGCCCTTGGAATAGATTGTGATCATTTGTGGTGTTGAGAAAACCCAGCTGGTTCTTTTCGGCCCCAGGAAGGTGCATTAAATCGTGTTCTGCTACTTTATTTTTTTCTGTTTGTTCTAGTCCTCTTGCAGCCTTAGTCATTTGCTCTCCATTTCCTTCTGCGGATGCTCCCCTCTTGCGAAGGGTTTGCAGTTAAACTTGTCCAGGGAGCAGGCGGAAGTAGCTTTCTGTTCAGGGTCAAGTCATAACCTGGCAGCTCTGGCCCGGAAGGACTCCCAGCTCGGCTGCACCTCGGCGACGGCGCCTCGTCATCGCTCTGGCCACAGTCCTGTTGGCTATGCTGCCCCTGGGTTCCACCTTTCGTCAGAATCGTGTTGTCTGAACTGAAGGTTCTGCCGATGGCTTCTACTCCCATGCGTTCTCCTATCCGGAAGGATGCTCTTATCCACTTCCGCTCCTCGTTAGAGGGTCATTTTCGGATCTCACTCGCGACCAGCTACGCAGGAGTAAGGGGGCCACCGTTTATTTCTACCACACCTCTTCTTTCTTCAGTTTCCCACGTGTCAGATGGCGAGCTTAGGGGAAGGTGAGTTAAGGATACATTTTGTAGGAATTTATTACAATATAGCTTGTGATTGCGGTTCTTTCTGTGTAGTGACTTTTTTTTTTTTTTTTTTTTTTTTTTTTTTTTTTTGCTATAGTCACCGCTGTGTATTGAAATGGCTTGGAGGTGGGGGTGGGTGGGTGGGGGGGTTGTTGGCACCGTGGCTCTGGCTGGGAGGAAACTGAAGGCCAAGGCTGTGGTGGTCACGACCACCAAGCAGGAGCAGCTGGAGAATTGTGGGGAGGAAGCAGAGGAGGCTAGCATTTGTTAACCACCATTGCATTAGTTGTAATGAGCTTGGATGTCCAGAAATTTCCAGTGAGGGTGAACTCTGCCAAGCCCCAGATGGGCAGCTTGGGGGTGATGCTGCCTACCTGGATAGCAGCAGTGTGGATTATTTTTTAGTTTTTTTTTTCTTTTGAGGGATGTGTGTGGTGGTGGTGGTGGGGTATAGGATGCCTGTGTTTGCTGTAGAGAGCCAGAGAGAGGGAATGTGAGAAATCATTCCTGTGGAGACGGGGGAGGGGGTAAGGAGGATGGCCATGCCACAGTTCTTTCTCTTCCAGTTTCCTCCTGGGATTTTGGGCATGCGGTACCCACACCTAGCATGATATTCAAGCCACCAGATCTGGAACGGGAACTGTTCCAGAGGGCCAGTGTCTTAGCCACCAGGGCACCTGCTGGCTCCTGGACAGGTATTAAGAAGGGCCTCTAGGCGAATACAAATTCTTTGAGCCTCAAAAGGTGGTAGAAGTGTTGAAGTACTTTTCTCGGGGAGGGTTGAAAAAAAATCCTCATGCTTAGCTTTCTCTGGTGATGTTGTGGCATTTATGAGGGGTATAGCCAAACTTTAGTCATGTATCTGAAGCCATGGTTTCTTCTTCTCTAGAAATGATGGTTCAGTTATGAGGCAGCCTTTTAGTAAGGCATTGCAGGTTAATGGATTTGGTTTGTTTAATTAAAGTTGAAATAAAGTATTTGAGTAATAGAGTATAACTTAATCTTATTTTAATGAATGGGCAAAGCTAGTCCTGTGGCGTTGGTGGTTTTTGTATGTTTCATAGTGCAAGGTCATCATGTGCCCTGGAACTCCTAGAGTTGCTGGTAAAGTATCTAAAATACTTGTAAGAACTATGGGAACAAAGTAAATCTTGTTTTTTTTTTAAAGAGAAAAATAAAAAGAAATGTGACTGGACATTCCAACAGGAAGATCAAGTGTCAAAAACAAGGTCTTAAACTCTAATATCCCTTGATATCAGAATAAGTATGGATAATAGGAGATACCAGTTTACAGATGCATGGAACCAGGAGCTGGTTGATGGAAAATTCTTCCAATCATCGGGCCGGTTAAAATTAAGGGAATATTTCAATTCTCATCTCCATTTTAACAGAATTACAATTTGTCTTATAAGGAATATGTTTTATAATACAGCATGTACAATTAAAATGTACCACGATTTTCTCTTTTTTGATGGTAATTGTGTGAAATAGATTGTCTCAAAAAAAGGTTAATGGCAAGAACTAGGATACCTGCCACACTGCAGCTGATCTTGGCAGCACACGTGAAGCTCACGGTCTTTTTAAACTAGTGTCCAATATGGTTACCTCTGTCCATCAGCTAGCACCTATTTTGGTTTCTGTTTCTTACATGGATGTCTAACATAGACCCACATTCTAGAAGGGTTTGAGCTTCTAGTTACCAAGCCCTTTTCAGGCCCTCAAGCCTTTTCATGAATGAATTACTTGAGTGCCAGCCCTGACAAGATGGTGATTTCTTTTCTTGCCTCTGTTTCTTTGTCATGATAAAGTCCTGGTGTATAGGTGGCAATGATATCTTATGGTTATTGAGACCTTTACTCTCTGGGAATGTGTCTCATTTGAGAACCGGAACTTGAAATCCACAAAACCCAGAGTTATAGGAAACACAAATTTTCTAATTCCCATTGCTTAGTTCCTATACCCATATAAGTTTGTTGATTTAAAGTGTACACTCTGGGGACCAGCAGATGGCATAATAATTATATTGTTGTACTCCCACACGGCCGACCGAGATTTGAATCCCTGACCCTGGCTTCAAAATCACATCGGGCGTGTGTGCATGCATGTCCAAGATCCCAGGAGGAGAATGGAGCAGAAGGGATTGCCAGTGTGGCCTTCCCCTCTTGGGGATGATTTATCACTTTCCCTCTTACTGTGTTTGCCCATCTGTCTCTCTCTCTCTCTCTGGCAAGAGCACACCCTAAGGCAAAACCCTCTAATAAATAAATAAATAAATAGTGTACTCTGTCCCATAAGATGGCCCTCTATTTTTTCAAAATATTTCTTCTGAACAGTCACTTTAATCATGAATTGGCAGTTCAGTCCCTCTCTTAGGCTGACAACTTCTGGGGAATCAGACATGATAAGGCCAGTGAATCCCGTGATCATGTGCCCAGTCCTATACCTCCTTTGCTAGAAAATGAATCCATTGGTGCATCACAATGCCATGTGGGTTTCCAGGCCAGTGAATTGAATATTTAGTAAGCCTTAGAAGAGAGGTGCAGGCTGAAGGTCTCCTAGCTGGAAGACAAACCCAGAAAACATGTCTATTTCTGTTAAAAAAAAAAATCACTGGGACCAGCAGTTAGCGTAATGGCTGTGTCGCTGGACTCCCACGTAGTCGACCGCGGTTCGAGTCCCGGACCCGGCGGCTTAAACTCACGCCGGGCGCGTGTGCGTGCGTGCCCAAGATCCCGAGAGGAGAATGGAGGAGAAGGGATTGCGGCGTGGCCATCCCCCCTGGGGGGTGATTTCCTGCTTTCTATCTCTCTGTCTCTCTCTGTCTGTCTGGCGAGCGCACGCGCCCTATAGCAAAAACCTCTCCAAAAAAAAAAAAAAAAAAAAAAAAAAAAAAAAAAAAAAAAAAAATCACTGTCTCTTAGTGGTGTGATATCAGAAATGTAGCATTGGTCTGTGCTACTGACAGGTTGGAAATTCACTATCAGCAGAAACTAGATCATCCTTTGTGTTGTAGGTTGAATTATATCCCCCACCCCAAGTTTATATATTGAAGTTCTTACCCCTAGTAGTTCAGATTATGACCTTATTTAAAAACAGGATTGTTGCAAATATAGTTTGTTAAAATGAAGTCATATTGGAATAAGGTGCACCCCAATCCAATATGACTGCTATTATGTAAAAGGATGCCATTTGAAGAGAGAGAGTAATATACAGAGGGAAGAAAATATAAAGATACAAGGAGAAAGCTAACCATAACCCAAGGAACACTTGAGACCCAGAAGCTAAAAGAAGAGCATGAAACTGTTTTTCCTTCACAGCCCTCGGAAGGAACCAACCTTGTCAACACCCTAACTTTAGAATTTTAGCCTCAGGAACTGTGAGACAGTACATTTCTATTGTTGAAACCATACAGTTTATGGCACTTTGTTGTGACAGACCCAGGAAGCAAATATACTGGGCAAGTAGGAACTCAAGCTGTTGATGTCATTCCTAGCTTCTATCCCTGCCACAGCATTTACTCATTTCAAGTGATCATTGTCTCAACATCGAGTCAGCCTAATTTCAACTGGCTGAGTGGGCATTGACATGAAATTCAGAAACTTCACACTTTATGCCCATTTCCAAGGGTCCATAAACAGTTATTTTTCTACAGGCCTTCTTTTCCTCAAATTTGCAGTATTTTATATTCCAGATCTTTAACCAGTTGACTAAGACATTTTTATTGTTCATGGACCTGTTTATAGTTTAAACTTGGGTCACTTCATAGTCAAAGTTGGATGATCCTTTGTACCACCTGATCTAACTAGCATAATGTCATTGATATAGAGGACCAGTGTGATATTCTTAAAATATCCAGCTAGTATAAGTGCCTTCATCTAGTTTGTGCTGTGATAACAAAATACCCAAAGACTCTTCTGATCGGGGAGGGGGGTATTTCTCCTTATACTCACCTTTCCTGGTCGGTTATCTGCAAGTGGGCCTAAGTACAGCTGCCAACTGTGAAGGAAGCTCAGCTTTGTTCTTCCTCCATCAGTGAATCATTTGGGATCCTCAGTACAACCACAGAGACAGTTGTGAGAGGTGCTGATGCTAAAGTAGTGGATGCCATGAGGACTGGTCTATCTTCTAATTCAATTTGCTTGTTCTCTTGGTCTCTGCTCATGCTTCATCCTAGATGCATCAACTTCATCTTAGTTGCTGTTGGTTTTGCTTAACCCTAAGACTATGGGTCTGACCACATTGATGGTTTCAGTTCTTCTGGTTTCACAGTCACCACCTATCATCCAGAGCGCACCCCATAAGCACTTTCTTCAAAGATATGTAATCCTCTAGTACAGATTACATGGCACTAGTCTAGTCCCAAAGGGATCTGATTTGTGATTCTCCTAATTTGGGCTTACCTTCAAAAGGGAGAAAGGAAATTTTCCTGCTCCTATAAAGATTTGATCCTGCTGAAATAAACTGACAATAGATAAATTAACAGGAGAAGAAAAGGCATACAGACTTATTGATGTGCATGGAGGTAGGTGACAGGAGAGGAGATTACCCAATAATGAAGTGAGGGTCAGGTGTTTATATGCCCTTCTGTTTTAATTATAATATTTAATTGACGTATAGTAATTGCATACCTTTCTTCATAAGAGAGGAGAAGGTGGTGGAATGTACATAATTTTGAGGGATGGTAAATGATTTTAGGAAAGATTGAATGAGTGGATCAGAAGACAGAAAACAGCTTATAAATGATTCTCTTTGGAATTTGAAGGAGCATGAGAGATAGTCTCTTGTGTCAAAATTTGTCTAGGTGTGGTTACATTCTTCAATTTTTCCAGTGATTGATAATGAAATTGAAGGTAGGGATCTAAGACAATTGCATTCTTTTTCAATGAACTTTCCTTAGTCTATAAGGAAAGTCCAGAGAAAGCCTATCCCTGTGACCTTGGGATAGGGAGGTCAGAGTGTTATCGGTTCTGAGGTTGTTTCTTTAGTTCAAATTACTCAACGTGCCAAAGCACCATATTTGGGGGCAACAGTTTCTGAGCTCAAATACCATAAACTCCATATGGCAACTTTATATATATTTGCATATATATGTATATTAGGTTGTTGGAAAAGTCATGATGTGTTTTTCTGTTTTTCTATGCAAAAATGCATCATGACTTTCCTGATGACCCTATAGTTGAATATCCCTTATCTGAAATGCTTGGATAAGAAGTGTTTAGGGTTTGTGATTTTTTGGGTTTGGGAATTTTTGTACATACATAGTGAGATATTGTGGGGATGAAGCCCAAGTCTAAACACAAAATTCTTTTGTGTTTCACTATACCTTACATAGCCTGGAGGTACTTGAATATGATATTTTGGTGATGCAGTGTTTTGACTGTAACCTGTCCATGAGGTCAGGTATCAGATTTTCTACTTGTGCCATCATCTTGGCACTCAGAAAGTTTCAGAGTTTAGAGTATTTAGGACTTTAGATTTTCAGATTAGGGATATTCAAACTGTGCTATGATTGAAAAGGAAGAAAACTAACATGTCTCCAAGACAAAGTGGAAAATGTATACTGTTGCCCATTTAAAGTGAACATAAAGTTTTCCTGATTTGTTTTTTCTTTCAATAGGGAGTGAAAAGGAAACATTTGCTAGATCCTGCTGTTATGGACTGAATCATGTTCCTCTAAAGTTCATATGTTGAAGCTTTCACCTTAGTACCTTAGAAAGTGACTGTATGGAGATGGGCTTTTAAAAAAAGTAATTAGAGGAGCCAGTGGGTGGCATGGTGGTTAAGGGTGCTGGACTTCGACATAGACAATCATAGTTTGAGTCCTGGACCTGGTGGCTTGCTTGCTCTCTCTTTCTCTCTCTCTCTCGTCAAATTAAAAATAAATAGAATCAATAAAGTTAAATAGAGTACATTTTTTAAAAAGTAATTATATTAGATGAGGTAATGGGATGGGAGTTGCCTAATCCATTATGACTGGAGCCCTTATAAGAAGAGGAAGTGACCAGGGATGTGGGCATACAGAGAAAGGGCCATGTGAGGACACAGAGAGGTGGCCATCTGCTGGCCGAGGAGAGAGATCTCAGAAGAATCTAACTCTGCTGACACCTTGACTCAGATTTCCAGCCTCCAAAACTGTGAGAAAATAAATGTTTGTTGTTGAAGTCGTGCAGTTTGTACTTGTTACTCAGCAAGGTAACACAAATGCGTACACACTACGTACCCGAGGCTGTGTTTGTCTGCTTGTGGCAGAGGAGCACAGTTGGCACTGCAGCTGCAGCTGGGACTACTACTTAGTTTACCATAGTGCACTGTCATCCTACAGGAGCCACATGTTTTTTGTTTGTTTTGTTTTTGATTTTGAGGAGGGTGGAAAGACTAATTATCTAGATGGGATATGTTGGAGATTTGTGCCACTGCATGCTTTAGGTCTTTAATGGTGGCGGTAATACCTGTATTACCCTGGGATGTGATATTGGTTTTGATTTATTATCTTAGCTGGAGTTAGGGGAATTTCCATAGGCTTCCACTTAGCTTTCTTTGTTATAATAACTCTTACTCCATAATATGAGAATCTAACATAGATATTGTGTCCAAACCAATTATGTTTATTCCCATTATGCATTCAGAGACTGGGTGAGTGATTGCTAAATGGGTTTCCAGACCCAGGGCATCCACAGTGAGGCAAACCTGGACCCGGATTTTATTTAGTACATGGTCCTAAGAGATAATTCCTAGTTAAAGGTCATTGACTTTTATTTGGGTGATTTCTCTAAGCCTCCTAATCATCTTGATTTCTTTTGATTGTATAGCTAAATATCCGTGTTGATTGCACATCTATTTTACTCCAAGTGTGCGATGTTCAAATTATTCCCAAAGATCCTTCTGGGTCAAGGCCCTTGGCCACCCCTCCAAACTTTCCATTCATTTCTATAATTTGTCCGTGTAGCTTCTGATGGCTAAGTGCCATCCCCCACCTCTATTATTTGCAGATCACCATGATCTATCATAGTGCATAGTTCTACAACGAACTCTATTCCTTTCTTACCGAGGAGAGTCACCACTGAACTTTTTAGTGATGCTGATTCTCCTCTTCTCACTACATTTTAAATTCTTCCCATGAATGGTGTAGCCTCTGTGCCCTCCCTTCTAACATAGCCAAATGATGAATTTTCTGATTTTACATATTTAGCTCTTTTGCACCTAAATCTCCGAACCTTTTTTTTTTAATTTTCTAGAGAATATGTGTGCTCACCAGAGAGAGACAGAGAGAAAAAGAAAGAAAACACACCCCTCTCCTGCCCCAGGAATGGCCACATTGAATTCTTCTCCATTATTCCTCCTTTGGGGATTTTGGGTATGCACATACACATGCCCAGTGTGTTTTTCAAGCCTCCAAGTCCAGACCTCCAACTGTGCAGTTAGCCGTCTGGGATTTAGTTGCCTTAACCACCATGCCCCCATCTGGCCCTGTTCATTCTTTTTTTCTTTTGCCAGAATGCTTGTATGCTCACTGGATAAAGACAGAGAAATAGAGGGGGAAAGCAAGAAAGCACCTCTCAAGAAGCATGGTCACGCCCCAACCCCTTTTCCATCTCTCCCTCCTTTCAAGATTTTGGATATGCATGCACACACATCTGGCATGTTTTTCAAGCTTCCAGATCATGTTCAGCATGTAGGATCCAACTTTCTTAACCCCCAGGCCATGGGCCAGCCCAAACCTTTTCTTCTTTCTTTCAATATAAGACATGGAAATTCAGATATAGAGCATGCCTTTTTTCATTGAGCTTCCACCATCTTCTTGAGTCTTTGACGTGATTTAATCCTTTGTCCCAGCAAAATGCTTCCCATTCAAAAAAACTATTCCTCATTTAAGCTTATTTTCTCCCACTCCACATTCCCAGTCAGAACTCCTCAGAATCCATCTTCATGTGTGCTTTTACAAGTATATGATGGAAGTGCAAGTCCATGCAGTATAAGGGCAACTTTGGAGCTCAAACTTGATCGCGTCTATTTTACATCCAGTTCATGAGGGCACCTTGCCTTCATGAAGGTCCTGAAGGTATAGACAGATAAGTCTATTTATAATGGACTCAGCTTCACTCATGGTTGGTATTTAGTGAATACACATGTATGAACATGTTGCCACCTACGTAAACAGGGGCCCAACAAGTTTGCTGTTTTATTTTTGTGAAAAGCAATGCAATTATGACTTTTTAAAATTTTGTTGAAGAAATCTCAGCTATGATGGGCATAGAACTGCTAAAACTTAACTTAGATAAAGCCACTTTATAGGGAGAGGTAGTACCTATCTTCTATTCTCTGATATTATTGCCTTTACCGTCGTGTTTAGATTGTGGTCTGCTTTGATTCATCAGGTTCTATCAGCATAATATGACTAAGATAGTGAACGAATATAATGTCCTATTACAGTGATCCAAATTATTTCAGAAACCAGTCCCACAAATATTCTCAGACCATTATTATATAAGTCATCACATTCTTGCTTCTTTTCTATTTCATTTATGGTTCTCGGGAACATGCTGGGTTTCAGCTTTAGTTATAATATGGGTAAGAATGGAGGAAGATTAGTTTTTATAGGGTAATTTCTTCAGATGGTGTTGTCACTGGATCTTTTTACAAGTAGGAATCTGCTTCTTCAGGAGCTGTTTCTGTTGGTAATAAATTTGAGTATTTTAAAACTCTGAGTTATCTGGGCCCCTGGCAGGGTTGTATGGTGATTGAAGCACTGGACTCCCACATGACTGATCATGGTTTGAGTTTCGAATTAGTAGCTTGCTTTCTCATTTTTCCTCTCTCTCTCTTACTCTAGTCAGATTAAAAAATAAAAACAATAAATAATATTTGATAAATATTAAAAAAACTGAGTCATCTGAACTTTCTCATGTTTTTATTCTAATTCTCATAGCTCTACTCTCTCCCAGGATATACATGTCTTTTTATACAAAAAAACTATAACTATTCAGTGTCAACTCACTTTAGTACAGCAATTCAAAGGCTGATATTTGTTTGATTTTTAGCTAATGTAAGTTGTTTTCTTTCTTTCTTTTTAAGATTTTTGCTATAAGGTGCACACACTTGACACAAAGACACAGAGAGAAACAAAAAAAGAGAGAAATCACCCCCCACAAAAAATGGCCATGCTGCAATCCCTTTTCCTCCATTCTCCTCTTGGGATTTTGGGCATGCATACACATGCAGCTGGTGTGAATTTCAAGCTGCTGTGTCTCGGACTCTAACCATGGTCAGCCCATGTGAGAGTTCAGTGCCCCAACCACTACCTACCTGCTGGCCTCAGTTGTTTTCATTTTTGTTTTTGTTTTGTTTTATGAGACAAGGTCTTGCTATGTTGCCCAGGCTGACCTTGATCTCATGACCTTTCTGTAGTGGCACCTGACTACTTTAAGTTTTGAAACTGCAAGTGACAAACTATTATTTTACAATGGATAGCAACTTCCTGTTCTCTCATGCCTTAAGTCAAGATTTCATGACTTTTAGCTCATTATTGTTTGTTTTGACTCTCCAGTACAATTGGAAATAAGCAGCCCTCCCACAGTCCTTGAATTCTCAAGTTTAATAAACTGTCTCACCCTTGAAGCACTTGACATCCAAGGCCCTCCTATCAATGATAGTCCATTGTGACTGCTAATTGAATTAGTTACTTGGTCAATACATACTATCAAATGCCCCAGTTCTTGCTTTTAATATTAGCTGTATTCTCTCAGCCTTTCTCTTTGATGGAGAAATGCCATAATGCCACCAAGATAATCCAGTCCCACTTTTCTATATCTTTGAATGTGCTTTTTCTTTGGCTACTTACATATTAGCCTGTCACTTGTGATTCTTAGTAGCTAACAGACAAACTAAAATATCCACTCTGCCTGATGTAACCAGGAAAGAACAAAATCATCACATGGTCTGGAAAAGAAGACTCAAGTTTATGGGGCCAAGAATAGCATGGCAAAATTACATCATAGAACTTTGCCTACAGAGAACAAGGCCACTGCATCCACTCTGTCCACCAAGCATTAAATGGCAGGAGTCCAAACATTTTAAATTATCCTGCAGCAAGCACCAATGCCACTTTGCATCAGGCAGTGAACCTTGAAATCACTGCAACTTACAAAAATAAGATGCCTCTATTACCACCTACACTATCACAAGTGGAAGATCTGCAGAGTCTGTTTTCTCTTCCTGCTAACTTATGAGTCAGGGTGTCAGATGGGTGCTCATGACTGGAATAGGCTAGGTCATATGCTTGTGGTCTGAATAACTTGGAAGACATAACTTACAATATGAACATTTACTCTAATATAGGAAAACTATTCAAAAGATAATGGGAACCCAAGAATAAGACTAATGCACATAGTAGTGTCTATTTCCTTTTTCCCCCCTAGAAATATTTCATTTAACTTTATTTATTTTCTTTATATTTATTTTAATTTGACCAGAGAGGGACAGAGAGAAAGAAAGAAAGACAGAGAGATGGAAAGTGAGAAAGCAAGCCACCAGGTCCAGGACTCAAACCGCAGTCAGCAATTTGGGAGCCTAGTACCCTTAACCACTATGCCACCTGCCAGCCCCATGTCTGTTTCCTTTTTTGATAAACTTTGTAGGTCTTTGTTTATTGTTTATTTAATTTTTCATAAATACATTCTCCAGCAAGTCTTTTACCTGGTGGCATTGCTTATCAACAATATTTTTTTATGTAGCCAGATTACCCAGTCTTTTTAAAAATGGCTTTTATTTTGGTCAAACCTAGAAATATCTTTTTTTAAAATAACAAAGATACTTATGTTTTCTTTTAGCTTTTTTTGGCTCTCTTTTTGTTTGAATCTTTGATGCATTTGCAAACTTTTGTCTAATAATTGTCACATTCTTTTTTAATATTCAGCCACTTTTATTTTAGAATTTCATGTTGCTTCTGCATTTTGAAGGTATGAAGTAATTCAGTCATTTAAATACATTGTTTATTTAAAAAAATATATTCTGAATGTTTTTTTTTATTTCAAGCTACCTAAAGGAAGTGAGAAAGTCTGATTAAATTATGGAAATAAGTGGCTCTTCAACGACATAATTGGAAAAGGATAAAACTAAATTTTCTGAATATTTAGCCTGATGAAAGTAAAGATTCCATAGCTGGATAACATCTTAAGAAATCCAGTAAATGTTTATATTTTAGAAATAAAGCAATTAAAAAAAAAATAATGACAGCATGTATATTTACATAAGAGAGTAAGAAATAAAGAGAAAAAAAAAAATCCTTGACAGGGCTTCATCACACCATAATCCCTTTCCCCAGCTCTCTACACCTTGAGATTGTATGTCCAGCATTTTCAGCCCAACCCAGGGATCTGAACCTACAGTCAGCCTTATGGTTTCCAACACTACAGTCTATTATCCTAGGAAACATACCACCTAGACTTATAGGAGCAAAATCAGAAATGTCGAAGCCCTTATAAATGAAATTTTATCTCAACCTTTATAGTGGGTTGGCAAGGGAGGGATGAGAGGAGACAATGTTTTCTATAATAAACAATTTAAGTCTCAATTTTTATCTAAATGTTTGAGCTAATGCTGAAAATTTTATCTCAAAAGAAAGCCAACATATTGTTTCACATGGCATGTTAGCTACTTTGCTAAAATTAATTTAAAAAAAAAATGTAAGGGACCAGTGGATGGCTTAATGGTTACATCACTGGACTCCTATGTAGTTGACCACTGTTGGAGACCTGGACCCAGCGGCCTAAACCTCACACTGGGCATGTGTGTGTGCATGCCCAAGATCCCAAGAGGAGAATGGAGAAGCTATTGCAGTGTTGCCATCCCCACATGGGGGTGATTTCTCTCTTTCTGTCTCTGTGTCTCTTCAGCAAGCTCGAGTGCCCGCTAGCAAAAATCTCTCTAAAAAGAAAATAAAATGTAAAGGTTACATAGAATTAATTCATGTCTACAACTGGATATCTGGTCATTTGTAGTGATAACCTCATTTCTCTTACCTTAACTGTTTCAGAAATTACGTATTTTAGTTTTAAGAACATGTTAGGTGTGCTCTATAAATGTTCTTTTAAAGATGTGGTAAAAATGAGTAAATAAATAGTAGTTCTGGTGTAGGTTCTGATACAAAACAGCTTTGCTTTCTTTCATCCTGGACTATTAATGATTGCTAAGAAAAATGTTTAGTTAATAAATAGTGACATTGTTAGAAACTCTTGACCAAAAGGGAGAGGCAGAAGGAGTAGCTTCTCTCAGTGAGGAAAATTAGCAAAAGTTAGAGGTCATATGAAAAAGAAAACCCTCCATTTGGAGATGTTAAGAGGATATTAAGAGGCATTAGTTTTGAGACTTGCCACTGCTACCTACTCTTTTTGTGAAATTGGGAATAATCACCTTACTACTCTAAGCTTTAGTTTCCTTTCTGTAAAGTAGGAAAATAATGCATGTCTACCATTGTTGTACGGGTCAAATAAAAGACTGGCAGTACTGTCAACTGTAAAATATAACGTGTTTTTTTTTTTTTTTTTTTTTTTTGAGAGATGTGTGTGCTTACTGGATAGTCAAAGAGAAACAACAAGACAGAACTAAGTCAGAAGAAAAGCAAAGGAAATTCAAAGTATGCCAGAAATGGAAAGTCCTAGAATGACAGTTGTACTTTTACCTTAAGTGCAACCAACACAGACAGGAGAAAGGGGATCTCCAGGAGGCAGTTGACATGAAAATATCTGAAATGTCTAAGTTTACCTTGTCTAAGTTTTCCAGAGACTACTGGAAAATGGTGAGGGAAGGGAGAGTGGAGAAGATAGCCACAGATGCATAAAACAAACAAGAGAAAAAGAAAAGGGGGTGAGGGGATAAAAAAAAAAATTCTCATAATAAACTAAAATTATCAACTGTGAAAAATACTGTTTTATGTATAGTACTATAAACATTGAATATTTACTTGAACAATAAAACCACAAGGTCAAGTGGGGTTTATTTTGAAATACAAAGAAATAACTCAACATAAGAAAGCCTATTCATATAATTTGCTATTTGACATTAATGTAGAAAATAAATACTTATCTACATGTATACTGAAAATGTATGTGATAAAAATTTAACATCCAATTTTATTTGTTTTCTATTAAAGCAACTACAACAAAAACTGTTAGTAAGCTAGGAATAAAAGGGAACTTTCTTTGTATAATTATAGATATCGATCAACAACAGAAGAATGGAATACTGTTGGGATTCCAATTAAAATAAGAAAATAATATTTTCACTGTTATTCAATATTTTTGTAAGTATGAGAAATTTTTGTAGTACTTTTGTTTTCTGTTCAACATATATACCCTAAGCCTATCATTTGGAAATCTCTCACTGATTGAGGAACACTAACTAACTGTGTTAAAAGTACATTTTTCCCAACTTTGCTATACAGTATGTGCATACAATATGGGATTAGCCAATCAGATACACTCAAACAAAATCTTGAATCAGAAAACAATGTAAGGACAGAGAAGCCACTGTAGCTTCCCAAAGAGAAAGAAGTCAAGGACCAGCAGTTAGCGTAATGGCTATGTCACTGGACTCTCACAAAGTCGACCACGGTTTGCGCCCTGAACCCGGTGGTTTAAAACTCATGCCGGGCGCGTGTGCGTGCGTGCCCAAGATCCCGAGAGGAGAACGGAGGAGAAGGGATTGCAGTGTGGCCATCCCCTCTGGGGGGTGATTTCTCACTTTCTGTCTCTCTGTCTCTCTCTGTCTGTCTGGCGAGCGCACGCGCCCTATAGCAAAAACCTCTCAAAAGAAAAAGAAAAGAAGCCATAGTATCAGTGGAAGTACCCAGTGACAGTGCTGCACTGGTGTTCGCAGTGCAAGCTGTAGTTCCTCTATTCAGTAGTAATGACACAGTAATGTGTTCACCTATGAAAAGCTCAAGCTTTTATTTCGGCTCTTTAGTCTTTTATTTCCAGATGATCTATGGTTTTCTCTTGGGCTAATTTTTATTTTGTAATTTTTGCTAAAATTAACCAGAGTCTGGCTTGTTCTAGTGTTTGAAATTAAGTGCCATAATGATCACATGGAAGCCTTAAACAAATTAAATAGGGCTGGCCCCATAGCACAGAGGTTAAATGCTATGCTTAGGGAGTCTGATTTCATGTGGTAGACTGAGGTTTGAATTTCAGCCCTGGAAGCTTGAAGAACACTATGGTCACATGTGCATGCATGTCCAAAATCCCGATGAGATGGATAAATGAAGGAAAAAGGATTAAAGGATTGCATCATGACCAGGCTCCATTGGAAGATGCTTTCATTCTCTCTCTCACTCTCTGGCATGCAATAAAAATAAAGAAAGTGAGAGAGAGAGGAAAGGAAGGAAGGAAGGAAGGAAGGAAGGAAGGAAGGAAGGAAAGAAGGAAGAAGAAATTAAATAAGCAAAATAAATATTGAAAAAGGAGAAACAAGAATCACTATTGCAATTTCTATGACTTTCTATATAGAAAAATCTAATAGAAAAATGAAAGAAAAACCATTAAAATCAATGGAATAATTTAATAAAATGGATAGTTTTTAAAAACGGTATATGTTAATGTATTTTAATTTGTAGAAATAAATTTTACAAAGACAAAAGTGGTATACTTATGATACACTTAACTAAAATTTTGTACAACTTCCATGAAGGACATGTTAAAAATTTCTAAGACCTGATACATGGAGAGAGATTACCAATTAGAAAGATTTTAACATTGCAAGGATATCAAATCTCTCCAAATCAATCCATTAATTCAACAGATGTTCTATTTAAATACTAAAAGAATTTTTTATCATGAAAAGTTGATTCAAAAGCTTCCAGAAAGTAGAAATTAAAACTATAACAATGGAAATTTTGAGGACTATTGAAGGAGATTTATCCTACCAGGTATCACGATATACTGTTAAATCAAATGATAGTTGGCCTAAGAAACCTGGTTACTGAGACCAGCAGATGATGTAATCATTACATCAGTGGACTTCCATGTATTTGACTACAGTTCAAGTCCCAGACCTGGCAGCTTAACTCTTGCATGTGCATGTGTGCCCAGAATCTTGGTAGGAGAATGGAGGAGGAGGGATTGAAGCGTGGCCATCCCACCTCGGGGGTGATTTCTTGCTTTCTGTTGCTCTGTCTCTCCAGCACAAACGCCCTATAGCAAAAAGTCTCTGGGGGGTGGGTAGGGGAACCTGACTGCTTGCATACTTGAGATTTTATGTAACACATTACAACCTAACATACAAGTACAAAAATAAACTGAAAGCCTAATTTAGGAGTAGACTTCTGTAACAAATAGCAGAGTCTCAGACAATTATAGCTGGTCAACTGTTGAAACTGTGTTCAAATATGGCAAACACCAAGCTATAATGTAACCAATCCAGCTGTTTCTGTACCTCACTTCTGTTTTCTGCATGTCACTTTCCTTATTCTGTCCATAAATCTTATATGACCATGCAACAGTCCCAGAGTTTCTCAACATGTTTTGGTTCAGAGAGCTGCCCCATTCACTTACAGTTTTTTGCTCCGTTAAACTCTGCTAAATTGAACTGGTCAGAAGTTTCCTCTTTGCGGCACAGTGGCAAAAAACATTATGCCCTGTGATTCTGACCTACATGGAAAGATTCCAAGTTTACATGCAAAGACTTCCCTGAGTCTGACTGTCATGCATGTGTGCATGATCTGGGCAGGCTGAGTCAGGGCTGGATCATTTTGTCAGGACCTTTTTGAGGATGTGTGTGCATATGCTCTCTCTCTGTTTTTCTTCCCCATGGATGACATAATTAAATAAACTTAAAAAATATTTTTTTCTTTTCAAAATGCTATGGTGCCGTTATAACATCAACAATGTATTTATAGTCCAAAAAAGACAAATAGTCTAATGAAAAATAATAGAGACAAAAATGTCACATAAATGAGAGTTCACTATACGTTATATATAATATCTCAAAATAGTAAAGAGATAAATCAACAAGTGTTTTTTATCCAATAAATATATGCCTGTTTTGATAAATAAACTTAGATCACTATCCTATAAAACGTATTAAACAATAGATTCCATATTGATTAGGGTTCTAAAGACAAAATATAAAATTGTTCAAAATCCATAAACTTATTTTGGGACTATGAAAAGCCTTTAGATACATGGAATTTAAGAATATAGAAAAATATTGAAATTTTTACTACATTGAATTTTCAAGAAAATTTATATCTGAAGAAAGACACTACAAAGTAAAAACAAAATACAGATTAGTAAGAAAAAAATTAGCATTGCCTACAAATGATTTATATCTTTATTATTAAAAGAGCACTGGCATCAGCAGATGACATAATGGTTACATTACTGGACTCCCACGTAGTCGACTGTGGGTTCAAGTCCTGTACCCAGCAGCTTAATACTCACACCCATCATGTTAGTGTGTGTGCCCAAAATCCCAGGAGGAGAATGGAAGAAAAGACTTTGCAGCATGGCCATTTTCCCTGGGGGGCGATTTCTCAATATCTGTCTCTCTGTCTCTCTGGTGAGTGCATATACCCTATAGTGAAAATCTGTCTCTCCTAAAAAAAATAAAATAAAAAACCCAATTGAAAAAAAAATGTGGGATGGGGTGCAGTTGGGGAGATATGTGAATGGATTAAGCTTGATCTTAAAATGTCAGGTGATAAAGTAGTCTACGGCAGTTTCACAGCTTTCTTTGCTAGGCTCCAACCACAAATCTCAGTTCATGTCTTCCATAATGAGCTCCCACATGGACAAGAAATAAAAACGACAGCACTCTCAACAAAGTTACTGAAGAGAGACTGCCTAAAAAGTGACCAGAAAGTTCATTTAGAAGATAATGTCTGTGGAGGTACCGGGTGTGAAGCAAATGCTGCAGTATCTCAGCATCTTCCAGATCTTTGAAGGAATGAAATATATGCTCCATCTGTTTTGTGGCCCAGCAGGGACCCTTAGTAAAGGGGAAAAAAGCTCTCCTGTCCTGGTGATGCTTTGAAAAAACACTTTAGAAATACTGACCCTTTTTAGAAAGCAAGCGAACATGGGCTTGGGGTAGACCAGGGCAAGAGTGTGAGGCTTAGTGAGTTGTCTCCATGAGGTGGGCAAGAGAATCTGGAGAAGTTCACCACAACAGAGGTTGGGAGGAGTCAAAAAGGATATAGTCAAAGAAGAGTGTCTGCAGCAGTACTTGGAAGACAGTGGCACTGATCTCTCTGCCTTCGTAGGATCCTCTCCAGGGCCTTAATCTACTGGACAGATGAGGGTCCATAATCCAAGAAGCCAGTGCAAAATATAAATGTGAGGCCCTTGTTCAAAAACCATGAAAAGGGTACATTAAAAGAACTACTGGGGCAAGCAGATGGGGTGGTGGTTATGCTGTTGGATTCCCAGATTGGCCGACCGTGGTTCAAGGCCCAGACCTGGGCATTTGCTTTCTCACTTTCCCTCTCTCTCTCATAAGCACACATGCCCTATACCAAATTACATGATGTAATAAACAAAATTAAATAAATAATTTTTAAAAAGGTACTAAACTATCAAGTTTTTTCTTTCATGGTGTCACTCTTAATTTGCCATATCTTTTTTATCTGGTGTTTAATAGTTTTTGAAGTAAAGAAAAAAAATACTGGAAAGACTTTTACCATTCATTTTATATTGTGTTATGCCAGATAGATGCAAATATCCATATTTAATTTATATGCAGAATCACTGAAATGATACACTTTCTATTTCTTAGCTCATACATGTGTATTTTATTCTTATCAAATAAGTGGAAATGCTGCCAAAAGTAGTTCAACTGTTTTTATTTTACTTCTCGACATTTGCACATTCTACCAGCCTTTGGTTACTGATGAATAAGGAAGGACTAAAAAGAAAAGGAACTACGATGTTCCTGTTTTTCTCTTTTGTTCTATGTTGTCATTTTCGGCATCAGTCGTTGGTTGAAGTCGCATGAGTAAGAAATGGACTGATAGGGTTTCTTGTTCATTGGTGTTTTATATATAAGGTCATTGCCTCTTTCTACATCTTGTTCAAAGGAGAGTGTGGCCTCTAGGGGCAGTCAGTGTCCTGTCGCCCAATCAGAGATATAAAACAATTACCTCGTTTTATCTTGCATCTTGAATTCTCACACGTTATGGGTCTACTGGAGGTCTGTGCTTAGGCGGTATTTCAAATGCCATCTGCAAATGGTGTGTCAGGAATGGCAGTGCACACTCATACTGAGTGCATCTCCTCTGCCTGTGTTCATATTCCATGTTCCCAATGAACTCCACTGAGAAAACACATGTTCAAGGATAAAATTAAGAGTGTTAAAAAGATGCTAACAGTTAAACCAAGAGGGGGGCCTTTCTGAGAACAGCATTCTATGTAGCAGCATTGGTCACCTGCTCGTCAGGCCCACCCTGACTAACTGAAGTCTCTCTACACCTGTACGATAGCTAGAGGGGAAAATGATGGTGGGCAGGAAGGGATGGACTCTAATTGCATCCACTCCCATTAATCAGTTTTCATGGATGTCCCACTAGTCACATCTTTTTGCATTTTATAGGTCAGAAGATAATCGCTTACTTACAAGGAAGGAAGCTAAATTTAATGCTTATTCCAGGTAACAATGTGTCCCAAATAACAATCAATATTATAGGTTTAATTAATAAAGAGGAAAATGTGAACGTATTCAAGTTAATTTGTAATGACAGATTTTGCATTTCTTTTTTCCTAGATAAAAATATATCTAAGTGCAAATTGTATTCTTTTTATTTGTACTTTAAATAGTATTCTAAAACATTTCCTGAACAACACACCACTTGCTGTGGAAGCCACGCATTTAGAGAATAGAAAAAATTAGTCCGAAGAGACAGATGATGACTAATAGTTTACATGATTTTATCACGCTTTTGTCAAAAGCGTGACCAATGAACTAGGTCCAGTTGCTTATTCTTACAATCTGTAAAATAAGAGTCAGAGGCTGGAGGAGAGTTTATTTTTGCAACCAGGTTTCAAGGAGACAACAAATACCACCAAACTGTCTCAAAAAGCTCAACATATTCTCAGTATTTATAAATAGAAGATACAAGCACATGCAAATCATTCTCACTATAATCCATCAAACTCCATTGCTTCCCCTGAGTAATTATCCTGATCCTTGTTTGCTTTAAATATCTATTCCTAGTTTCTCACCTGACCATTCTCCAAACAGACCTCCCCATGACTCAGCACTTGGCCAGATTATTCTCATCAGAGACCTTTCTTAATTTCTAAATGTCTGCAGCCCTGCTAAACCTCAAAATGGATTATTAACCTCAAAACTATTATAATATACATATAATAAGCATTCATTATCTTATGGTATTTAAATATTTTCCTGAATAGATGTTAGTCAAAGATACCAGGGTCAGCAGTGGCATGGTGGTTGAGGTGGCTGAATCCCACATGGCCAACTGCACGGTGGAGGGCTGAATCCGGGGGCTTGATAAACATGCTGAGTGCCTGTGCATGCATGAACAAAAATGCCAAAAGGAGGAAGAGATGGAGAAGGGTTAGCAACATGAATGTCCCCTGTGGCTAGTGCTTTCTCCCTTTCCCTTTCTCTTCTCTGTCTCTATCTGACAAGCACACACACCCTGTGGCAAATTAAAAAAAAAAAAAAAAAAAATCAAGGAAAAATATTCAGGTACCCTCAAAATTACTCATGTATAGGGTGAAATGTGAGAATGAATTATGCCATGCGCATGAGACTGAGTACTAAAAATTAAAGATATTTTGGATACATACACACACACATCACTCACAAATGTACACATATGTATATTCATGTACTTATTCACCTTTTTCTCCCAAACTGAAAATTAATGAATTTTGAAAGATTAAATTCCTGTTAGGTTAAGGGGGCTAAAATTCGACTTTATTTTTATGATTACTCTTTATAAAACTATCTATAAAACACTGTCATTTTCTTACAGACTATTTTATTTTCAGTTAAGATTATGTAACATAATACAACTTTAGAAATGGTAAAAAAATGCTTACTATTTAGTTAATTAATCAGTTTTACCTTAAAATATTACTAAAAATAGCTCTAAAAATATAGCACAATTTTAAAAAATACCCCCTACCTCATTTTAAAAGCTATGGTATTTTTGCAATTTCTGAAGAAATTTCAAATAACTGATCATACTTGTTGGTAGCCATACATTACCCATGTTTCTTATTTCATCAAAGTCACTTATCTTTGAAGTAGAGTATCATTGCTAGCCATCAGTCTTTCAGTTTTACCTTCCTAATCAACTCACAGATGTAGGAGACAGATAACACCATCTATAAATAAGAGAAAGACAAGAGAATAGAATATGAACTTTTATCAATATATTACTGAATAGAACCCTCAGTTGAATTTGTTTTCTTACACAATTTCTACTATTAAACTAGCTTTGTATACAATTCCTTTATTTTTTGTACTTGTCTGGGTTAACATCTCTGACACAGAGTTATTGTTTATTTGACATCAATAGCCAAAATTTTCTCTAAAATTTGAATTTCCCTAAGTAACAACTAGAGTCTGGTCCTTAAAATATGTGTGTGTGTGTGTGTGTGTGTGTGTGTGTGTGCATGTGCATGCAAGTGGACAGGTGGGTGTGTGTACTATATGTGATTACTGATTCACTATATGAAGTAGTCTCTGTACCTCTATCTACTATGAATTAAGGAGAGTAAATGCAAATCTGTTTTATCAAAAAATACAATATTGGGACCAGCAGTTAGCATAATGGCTATGTTGCTGGACTCCCATGTAGTCGACCACGGTTCAAGTCCCAAACTCGGTGGCTTAAAATCACGCTGGGTGTGTGTGCATGCATGCCCAAGATCCCAAGAGGAGAATGGAGGAGAAGGGATTGCGACATGGCCATCCCCCCGGGAGGTGATTTCTCACTTTCTGTCTCTCTCTCTTTCTGGCGAGTGTACTTGTTCTATAGCAAAAACCTCTCCAAAAAACCCCCACAATATTTAACTTTCTGTATTATATATATTTGTCAGATAGCTTCACTGCTGCATTCTTCATTGGAAATAAACAGATTTGGAATATAAAATGCATTTTCCCTATATTCCTAGGTAATGGGAAATTTCATGAACATTATACTATATCAACATAATTATATAACATTGGTCATGAAGTTTTAGGATTATTTGTAGTTATCTATTTACTACTCTTTTTTGAATTCCATTGAATCATCTGAAGAACGTTTTTTATGTGTTGGCTAGTGTGGTTTCCTTTATTCTCTTTTGTCTGGAAAAAAGACATTTTCACATGATAAAACAGTAATAACCTCAGGGTGTGAAAGCACGTGAGATTGCCTTAAAATACACAAATTTATTTCTTTTTAAAATTATTTTATTCATCATCATCATTATTATTATGCTAATTTGAACAAGGAGAGAATGGGAAAGTGAGAAAGCAAGTCGCCAGGCCCAGGACTCAAACCGTGGTTAGCCATGTGGTAGTCTAGCACCTTAACCACCACGCTACCTGCCAGCCCTCACGAGTTCATTTCAAATCACTCACATAGGTGTGGATATTTATATTCATATATATAATTTTCTTTTGTTCATTTGGCAAATAGTAAGTTATTTCCAGGTTATGTTTTAAGTTTTTATTTTGTTAGACAACAGTTTTTAGTAGTAAGATCACCTGGATGTAAATATATTAGGTAATATTACACAGACTTGTCTTTATTGCATCCTTTTGATTAGAGTCCCAGAAATAAATGTTCGATTACAATATTCTTCTTTTTTTAATTTTTATTTTTATTATCATCATAATCTTCTTTATATTACCTTGGATTACATATAACTTTACAGTGTATTACATTGCTTTTTCAAAAGGGAATGCCATGCATGTCAGTCAATACAGAGACATTAATCTCCCCACTTCACCAGTCAATATCTTTCCTATGTTTTTCCCAATCATTATTATTATTATTCTAATTATTTTTTAAAACAATCACTATTTCTCATTTTGCTTGTAAAAAGGCTTTACCCATCAGGAAATACTTCTCAGACCAATCCAGTTGAGAATAATATACATGTCATCATCAACAGGTAATAAGCCTTATCTGTTTCTCACTAATGTCCTCCAATAGAGTTGTTCTCTTTCTATCTTTCTCTATCCTCTTCTCTTCACCCCCCCCCTCCATTCCACACTGTCCTATTCTCATTAAGTACCTTCACTGCTTTTATGTCCTCCAATTTTTTGCTCTCTACCATAGAGTGCAGATAGTCGGTATATATTGAGTGGATACATGTGATATCTTTCTTTCATAGCCTGGCTTACTTCACTCAGCAATAGACCCTCCATATCTGACCACTTTCTATCAAATGCCAGGGTCTTGTTATTTTTTATGGCTGAGTAGTATTCCAGAGTATATATACCACACTTTTCCAATCCATTCATCAGTTTGTGGACATTTAGGTTGGTTCCATGTCTTGGCAATTGTGAATAATGCTGCAATAAACATTGATGTGCAAGCACTTTTCTGACTGAGCATTCTCCTGTCTTTCGGGTAAATACCCAGAAGTGGGATTGCTGGATCAAATGGTAGTTCTATTTGTAGATCTTTGAGGAACTTCCATATTGTTCTCCACAGTGGTTGAACTAGTTTACATTCCCACCAACAGTGTAGGAGGGTTCCCTTCTCACTACATCCCCGCCAACACTTATCACTTTTTATATTCTTAATCTTTGCCATTCTGACAGGGGTTAGGTGATATCTCATTGTGTTTTTTATCTGCATCTCCCTTATGATGAGGGATGTTGAGCATTTTCTCATATGCTATTTGGCTGTTCGTATGTCTTCCTTAGAGAGATTTTTGTTCAGCTCATTTTCCCATCTTTTAATTGGGTTAATCATTTTTTTTTTTCGCATAAGGCACTTGAGTTCCCTGTGTATTCTTGTTATCAGTCCCTTGTCTGAGGCATATTTAACAAAAATATTTTCCCATTCTAAGGGTTGTCGGTTCACACTTGTTACTGTGTCCTTTGCTGTGCAGAAACTTCTTAGTCTAATATAGTCCCACTTGTCTATTTTAGGGATTATTGCCTGTGCTTTGGGAGTCTTATTTAAAAAGTCTTTGCCTGGTCCTCCCGATTGCAATATTCTTGAACCTACTCCACTGAGGCAGAAATTGAGCTTTTACTTTTTTTTTCTTTTATTAATTTAATTGTATTATTTTTCTTTTCCTTTCTTTTATTTTCTTATTTTTATATTTAATTATGGCATATATACAATTTCAAGCTCATCTATGTGACAAAATTTTTATTATCTAAATTTATATCTCTAATGGAATGAGATTTAGAAAAGTCATGAATTTCTGACTAAAAGTCCAAACTCTCCACAAGAGACCAGAATTTAGTATGTTTTACTCTTTAAAGTATGAAATATTATTGTAATATAATCATTAGAACTACTTTGTATACGAACTAATTTATGGTACTAAAATCTCAAATAGTGGTGGCTATTTCACCTGATCTAACTTTTTCAGTCTAGGATCAAAACCCTTGTGTGTCTCAAATCAAACTACATACCAAAAAGTGAAGAAACAAAAATACAGTGTAGTTTAAAATTACACATTACTTATATTGGTTGATTTTGGAAAATATTTTACAAAAAAAAATTAAGTGCCAAATATTAAGGTGTCTCATAATATAACTATTGTAGCCAGGAACAAATTTAATATTATAACCAATTGTAATTAACCCAGTTGAAAATCAAAACTCTCAATATATAATGTTGTTCTTTAATACTGCATTAATTTAATTACATACTCCATTGATACTCCTTTAATACTCCAACACTGTGTTCAAGTCAATATTGACTCAAATTTTTCTTGGCTTCAGATTTTGTGTAGTTATTTTTCTTAGGCTTTTGTTATCTCCAATATTCTGTTGTGGAGTAATTCAGAACACTATTTCTGCCTATTCTGGCTGTGAGAAATAGTGCTGAAGTATCATACAACCCAAAAGGTAGCAGCATCTGTGAAAATGTGCAGCCATGATGTTAAAATAGAAGACATGAGAATATGGAACTTCCAAATTTGAGCCATCTCTTTTCCCTTTGCAGAAACCCTTCCTCTCATTACCATCTTATCTTTATGATTTCCTTTTCCTTAAGGGCCATCCTTGTGGATAAATTTCTCTTGTATATATGACTGCATTTAAAAGCCTTTGGTCTGATTAATACAGAAGATAAATAGATCGACAGAAGTAGAACAGAAAAACTCGGTGCCTCAAATTACTCTAGTTGCAGACTAAGGTGTTAAGAAACTGAACTTAAGATGCCAGCATCTTTTCGAGGAAAATATCCAGTTTGCTAAGCATAGACCAAGTTGGAATGTTTACTGGTGTTTGATTTACAAATGAACCAGGGAGAAAGCAGTAAAATGTGACCCAGAAATAGGACAGAGGTTTGTTAATGCCATCCCAACAGTAGGTGTCACTAATACTCAAGTAGCAAATTAGTTGCTTACACAAGACACACATTATAGATCATTTCTGTGGTTGTTCCTTTCTTTATCGATTCATTATCAGGTCCCCTAAACAATGATTCTCAGCCTAGTTGCACATCAACATCAATTCCGGAAATATCTTACAGCACAGTTATAATGTATAGTCCGATTTAGATTTACTGAATCAGATTCTAGGATTTTAATAAATCTTTTTCCCTCCCTTTAGACATGTTAGAAGGACAGGATCACTGATGCAAGAGGAAAGACAGACATAAAGAGCCAATGAAGAAGTGGAATAAATCAGTAATTATAAATCCTTGCTCAAAAGAATGAAAGCAAATATTCAAATGCCTTAGCTGCGTTTCTTTTTAAAGTGAAAAATACAATATCCAGCTCATTGTGAAGTTGCACCAGATTGTTCCAAGACATCTGTCAGACCAGAGAAGAGAGCCCCATTTGCGCTCCCTGTCTCTCGCTCTGTGTGTGTGTGTGTGTGTGTGTGTGTGTGTGTGAGAGAGAGAGAGAGAGAGAGAGAGAGAGAGAGAGAGAGAGAGAAAGAGAGACAGGGAAAGAAGGAAAGGAGAGAGACAGAAATAGGTATTTTGGCAAAGTCTTACTGTGTTGCAATCCTGCGCCAGCCTTCCAGTTAGCTGGGATTACAGACATGTGCACTCACGTCTAACGTGTTCAGACAGGTCCTGAAACTCAGCCCATGCCACCAGTGTGGCTACCTGTGAGACAAATTGCTAGCCCAGCAGTCCCATTTTACTCCTGTTAAAATAGAACATTTCTTTTTTTTGAGAGGTTTTTGCTATAGTGCACGTGCGCTCACCGGAAAGACAGAGAGAGAGAGAGAAACAGAAAGCAAGAAATCACCTGCCCAGGGAGGATGGCCACCCCACAATTCCTTCTCCTTCATTCTCCTCTCGGGATCTTGGGCACATGCACACGCGCCCAGTGTGAGTGTAAGCCACCGGGTCTGGGTCTCAAATGGCAGTTGACTACATGGGAGTCCAGCAATGTAGCCATTACGCCACCTGCTTATCCCAAAACGTTTCTTTTAAGGATCAGAGTTCCTCACTGTCACACTCCCATGGTATATTGATGCTCCTAAAGATGCTTAAACTGAAGGCTCAGTATGATGGTTTATGTGTCTCTCTCTGTTTCTTATTTTTGTTTGTTTGTTTTGTTTTTGTTTAATTTGCCAGAGGGAGTCATGAATTTACCTGATTCAGAGAGACAGAGAAAGAGGGAAAGGGTGACAGCACCTCACCCATGAAGAATGGTCACCTGCAGTCCTTTCTCTGACATCACTCTCTCTTTTTGGGACTTAGGCATGCACATCCATGTGCCCGGTGAATTTTTCGCTCTGGTCTAAAACTTGAACTGTGTAGTTGGCCTTGTGGGATCCAAATCCTTAGCCAGCAGGTCATGGACTGACCAATCTTTATTTTCATAACATGGATTGCTTAAAGAAAGTTTAGCAACACTGAATTTGTCTCTAATTTTGCTAAATTTACCACACCCCTTCATTGTTTCCACTGCCTAAACACCCTTTCCCATCTTACACATCTCTTGATTTCTATTTATCTCTCCAAATTAAGTTTGTACATGCAGTAATGCCTGTCTAGTCTCTAGTATTGTGATTGCACAGAAAATACGAAATGGCTTTGAAATGTTACTGAGGATATTGCAGTCTAGCTGTGGAGAATGATAAGTAAATAAACAATTACAGCAAGGTGTGATAAGGGTGATGCTGAGAACATTTCAGTAACATAGCAAAGGGACACATAAATTGAACTACAAGGTCATTCTAAGGTGAACTTAAAAGTAACATTTGTACCGATACTTGAATTTCTCCTCTTAACGGTTTTATTCGTGGACTAAAAATGTAGAAAACATTCTTAACAGGAGTGGACAGTGGCACTGTAGCAAGATGAGACACCTTGCAAGGCTGACCAACATTGGAAGGTGCTGGGTCCACCTATGGAGACCTCCGTAAATTTGCAGAGCACGAGTGTGATTCAAGCTGGGGATGGACAGCATAAAGATCCTGTGGGAGGTGCTGTTCATCTCTTTTTCTGTCTCTGTCTCTCTCACTTTTGTTCATAAAATAAATCAATAAATGAACTTTGGGGGGGGGGAGAAAATATTCTTAGCAAAACTTGAGGGAAAGCAAAGCTACAAATGGGAAACATAATATGTTAGAGGAAGGAAATAAGATTCAAACTAATGTCAGCTTTCTAGGTGGATGGTCCAAAAATCAATGTAACAAAATTAAAAGAGGAAAACATATGCTACAGAATGAGAGACAGCTATCTTGAAAATATTTTTAAAGTATTTATTTATTCCATGAAAAAGAGACACAGAGAGAGCAAGAGAGAAGAGACAGCATCCCCAACAGGGTCTTGACACCATGAACGACCTCCAGTTTTAGCCAGATCTAGATCATGGGCATGTGCATGCCTAGGGTATTCAAGGACGTCTCCAAACATGAACCTGTGACCTTCCCACGTGGGTCAGCCTTGGAGAGCATTGCACTTTACCACTGCACCACTGCCCAGCTTGCTAAAAATATTTTATAACAAAATATGTGCAGATTTAAGAAAATAGTTTTTATAAGCCATCATGTCATGTAGCCATCTAAATTTATACCATTAATTTAAAGTTTCGCATGTGTAAAACTAAACAGTATGTATATTAAAACTTTAAGAAAGCAAAGAAAAGATAAACATAAAATTCAGAATGGTAGCTACCTAAGAGAGAGGGGCATAAGATGAAATACAAGGGCAATAGTGAATGGAAGAAAAAGGGTATTGGCCTCTACTGTATCAGTAATACTTTGCTTCATAAATGGCATATCTGTGTGTGTGTGTGTGTGTGTGTGTGTGTGTGTGTGTGTGCACATGTACAAGTGAATTCTTTCAAAATTAAATTAAGAAAAATAATAAAAGCTTAAACATGCAGTAATTGTATCAATCAGTGTTTAACCCGAGAAGCAAAACCACTAGGAGATTAATGCATACGATCTGTCATGGGGGATTGGGCAATCGTGGAGCTGGTTAAGCAGTCTCTGTGAGCAGTTGTTTCTGCGGCAGATGCTGGAACATGAAGTCCACTAGACAGGCAGTCTGGAGGAGAAGATGGGTAGATGTAAATTAGGGGAGATAGGGGGAAGGTTGGAACTTGCAAGCATGAACTGGAAACCCGAGAGAGCAGACTGAAATCCATGTCAGCTTTCATTGCCTTTCCTTTTGGTGACAGTCATATTCTGTAGAATCCCAGGTCCTTTGTCACAGAACCAGGCATTACACACCTGACCCAGGAGTAAAGAAATGTGACTCCAGGCAAGTTTGAACAGTTGCAGGCCCAGCTGCAACTTCATTCCCAAAAAGTGAGTCAGCAGATCAGCAGCAAAAGATCTGCTGCTTCTCCTCTGCCCTTCAGATCTCTCATGTACCTCCCATGTGGTCCCCTTAAAAAAACGAGAAAAGAAATTAGGGAAAATGTGGTTGATATGCTGTTGACGTACAGGCTACTTTAGAAGGAAGCTTATCATTTGTTTTCTCATACTTAGTTTTATTGTATTTGGTAGACACTATTTACATTAAATTCTGAGCATTGCATTTTAAGGTCATAGAGGAAATGAAGTATGTTCCACATTCCTAATAATCATCAGAGGAAGATGGTGGTGACTCTTGAGATTTTTGAAGGGCTCTTCTATGGAAAATGTAATAGTCTTGTTTAGTTTACTGCAGAGGATCAACAGTTGAACTGTCAAAGGAGGGTGATTTTTGGTTTCCTTTAAAGTCTACAACCCTGTCTAGATTGCAAGCTCTATAAGGACAGAAATATTTGTGTGTGTGTGTGTGTGTGTGTGTGTGTGTGTATTTAATTTCCAGTTCTCAGTGCATAGTCACATGTACTTTTAAATTTTATTTAGTATTATTTTTTATAATTTCCTGTATGGCACATGCACTCATCAGCAAGTGAGAGAGAAAGCAAGCCACCAGGTCTAGGATTTGAACCGTGGTCGACTATGTGGGAGTCTATTGCCAGCACTATGCTACTGCTGGCTTATACCCACAGATATTAAAGTGATCGAAAATGTTTGTTGGAAGTAATCAATTAATTAATGGATAACTGAGACATTTTTCTTAAACAGTAAAATTTCACTAGTTAGGGACCAGCAGTTAGCTGGTAATGGCTATGTCGCTGGTCTCCCATGTAGTCGACCATGGTTTGAGTCCCGGACCCGGTGGCTTGGAACTCATGCTAGGCGTGTGTGCGTGCGTGCCCAAGATCCCGAGAGGAGAATGGAGGAGAAGGGATTGCGGCGTGGCCATCCCCCCTGGGGGGTGATTTCTCACTTTCTGTCTCTCTGACTGTCTTTGTCTGTCTGGAGAGCGCACACGCCCTATAGCAAAAACCTCTCCAAAAAAAGAAAAAAAAATTTACTAGTTAACTATGAAATAGACCATGCTTGTATTCACAGCATAATAAGTGTACCGTCTCTTCATAAGCATGTGTTCTTTCAAGTGTGTAAAAAGCAGATAATGGGAAAGTTAAAAACATAAGGAATCTCCATAAAGCACCGAGAATATCTTAGATTTTTGACATGTTTTACATCTTAGTAAAAATCATAAAAATAGCACAGTGATTAAAAATATTTTATACATTCTTGGGCAACTTGAATGTGTCTGTTGAATTGTAAAATTACATGGAGAGTTTATAAAGATTTCCATTTTCTTTTGTAATAATGGATTTTTTTCCATATGAAATAATAGACTAAAATATGATTTCATTTTTCATTTACTTTTACTGAATGTGAGTAATTCTACTTCACAGACAAAAACACTAAGGATAAAAATAATGGTCACTTAAAAATGTGTATAGTTTCACATCTAGGTATCTGACATGTCTCGAGCAACTTATATACATACATATAAAACTAATGTTTGCATCACAGGTCATTTGCACCTCAGCAGTGGCCTATGGATGTAGTTAGAGTGCCAATAAGTTCTCTAAAAACTTAAAAATTCTGACATGTTTGCTATATTGTTAAGGAATTAGTTCCTTCTTTTTTTCTACCTTTGATTTTCTCTGGTTACCTCTGGTATATGGGGCATCTTCAAAAAGTTCATGGAGGGAACTAGCAGTTAGCGTAATGGCTATGTCTCTGGATTCCACGTAGCTGACCGCGGTTCGCATCCTGGACCCGGTGAATTAAAACTCACGCCGGGCGCGTGTGTGTGTGCGTGCCCAAGATCCCGAGAAGAGAATGGAGGAGAAGGGATTGTGGCGTGACCATCCCCCCGGGGGGTGATTTCTCGCTTTCTGTCTCTATGTCTCTCTCTGTCTGGCGAGCGCACGCGCCCTATAGCAAAAATCTCTCCAAAAAAAAAAAAAAGTTCATGGAAAATGTATAGCATGAAAAACAATTTATGGACTTCCAAAATTATGTTCAACAAAATAAACTCATACTTTAATTTCATTTTTCATAAACTTTCTGAAATACCCTTGTGCGTGTTTCCATAAGATATAGTCATAAATACATATAGTCATTAATTTCATTAATATTTTATTTGTATTATATAGTCCTTAAAATTGTGCCTGACATATAGTAGGTACTAAATAAATGTTAACTATTGTTATTATTGCAGTTGTCTTTAGTAGTTCCAAGAAAAGCTATAATTTTCATTTTCAAAGCATATTTTTAGCATTATTTTCCCAGTTTTCTGCCCTCTAGTGGTAGTTCAGAATATGACTCTGTGCTTGATTTTATACGAAATGCTTGTTGAGTAATGACGGTTTTGTTTTCTTGGTCCTATTAAGCCCAAATTATTAAGTTCAAATGTGTACACACACACACACACACACACACACATGCACACACACTCATATAATTGCAAGATATTTGCAAGAGTTTCTTGTGGATTTGGTATGGAATAGTTTGAGGATTGTTTTGTAAAATAAATTTCTCTTCCATGCCTGTTTGTATTCATTTCTCTAAGACATTTCTGTCCTAAAACAGTCTTTTTCTCTTTGATTACCTATCCTTACCTATGAAATGTCACTCCATTCGAAGTCCTGTAAAAGTAACCAAGAATTTTCACATTAAAGGTATTACTTTCTGCTTCCTGAAAAGTGTTTGCCTCCAAATATAACAATGTTTTGAAGATAGAATTGTGCATATCCATAAGCTGTTGAAAGCTTTAATCAGGGAATAAAAATACCTACTTAAGCTATTCATTCATTGCCTTGGAAAATCTGTCACCTTCTTCCTATTTACCACAATCTTCTTCCCAATATAGTTTTGCTCAGTATTCAGTATGAATTTAGGAGATAAAGAAAAATACTTCTATCTGCTTTATGGTGGAAGAAAGAAGATACTGTTATTATTATAAACAAAAACTGCCCAGCCCATACCCCATTTCCATTTTCTTCCAGTCTCAGAATAATAAATAACATCAAAGACCTAATTGGCATACTTTTTTTTTTTTTTTGAGAGGTTTTCGCTATAGGGCGCATGCACTTGCCAGACAGGCAGAGAGAGACAGAGAGACAGAAAGCGAGAAATCACCCCCCAGAGGGGATGGTCATGCCGCAATCTCTTCTCCTCCATTCTCCTCTCGGGATCTTGGGCACGCACACACACACGCGCCCGGCATGAGTTTTAAGCCACCGGGTCCGGGACGTGAACCACGGTCGACTACGTGGGAGTCCAGCGACATAACCATTATGCTAACTGCTGGTTCCCTAATTGGCATTCTTAGAAACAGCGTTTTAGGGTGTGTGTGTGTGTGTTTTAAATACACTGTTTATACAGAGCTTTTTGTTCGCTTGTTTGACTTATTTATTTATTTACTCCATGAGGGAGAAAGAGAGAAAGAGATAGATACAGAGAAATAGGCACCTCCAACGGGGTTTTCACACCACAATCTGCACCTGCTATCAACCAGCCCCTGATCATGGGCAGGCATGTGCAGGCATATGCACTAGCATTTTTGAGGGAGGTCTTCAGATTAGAACTCAGAACCTTCCCATGTGGGTCAGCTTCACAGAGCATTGTGTTACTGCTGCTCCACCATCGGGCCCCTACACAAAGTTGTAAAATAACGTCTTGGACTATATAGCTGTTGCACATAGATATAGCATGAAGAGAGTTACATGAAACTATAAGAAATTAATTGAGTTATCAGAAAGGGCTTGCATTTTATATTTATTAACCAGAATATGAAGTCAGAAAGGAGAATTGAAGAACTCTACTGAGTAATAAACTATAAGATTTAGTGAGTAGATCAAGTCTTCAAAATCTGATCTTAAACTACTTAATATATTCATACATTATTTTGTCCTTGATCAGGATAGCATCATAAATATGAGCGAAGGAAAAACTTCCTGGCTGAACAAGTCCGTTCAGTTTGACTGATAACATTAACTTCCTTTAAGTGGTCCTTCTTTGAACTTGGAGTAGAAAGATGCTTACCGTACATAAAATGTTATTATCTTTGCTTTCTGGATTGGAAAAAGAACAAAGCCATGTTCTGATGTCAGAAATGTAAGATGTAAGACTGAACCTTAGGATAAGAAAGGTAAGAGTGGAATTAAGAGACAATATGCTTACTCACTTCCAGAAAGAGATACTGGGGTCATCCTGGGCGTAGACAACAGTGACTTAGAAAAATACACAGGGATAGAAGGTAATGTGGTTTTTAATTGGCTGGATTCCCACGTGGCCAGCTGGAGTTCAAGTCCTGGATCCTGTGACTTGAAAATTATACTGGCCACATGTGTGGTTTTGCCCAAAATCCCAAAAGGAGAATGGAGGAGAGAGGATTGCAGTGTGGCCGTCCCCCGGGGGATGATTTCTCACTTTCCCTCTCTCTACCTTCTTCAGTGAGCACATATACCCTATGGCAAAAACCTAAAAGATAAAAAAAGAAATACATATAAACCTGACACATAAGCAGCTATTACTGGAAAACAGCAATGGTACTAGGACTCAACATTTGATACTAATTCATGACAGTTCATTTGTTTAAAAAAAATTTTTTTTTTGGAGAGGTTTTCGCTATAGGGCGCATGCGCTCGCCAGACAGAGAGAGAGAGAGAGACATAGAGACAGAAAGCGAGAAATCACCCCCTGGGGGGATGGTCACGCCGCAATCCCTTCTCCTCCATTCTCCTCTTGGGATCTTGGGGACGCACACACACACGCCCGGTGTGAGTTTTAAGCCACCGGGTCCAGGACGCGAACCGCGGTTGACTATGTGGGAGTCCAGTGACATAGCCATTACGCTAACTGCTGGTTCCCCATTTGTTTTAAATTTCAAACTACACATGCATTTCAATATAAGTTAATATAATTGTGTTAAGCTTATATTGTTTATTTATTTTGACAGATTTTTGCTATAGGCTGCAAATATCTCTCTTCCTGGAAGGACAGAGAGACAGAAAGTAAGAAATCCCTCCTCAGGGGGATGGTCATGCTTCATTCCCTTCTCCTCCATTCTCCTCTTGGGATTTTGGGCATGTACATACATGCACCTGGTGTGTTTTTAGCCACCGGGTCCAGAACTTGAACCGTGGTCAACTACGTGGGGGTCCAGCGATGTATTCATTATGCCATCTGCTGGTACCATCTTGTATTATTTATTAAAATTTCTTTAACACATTTAATTTACTTTAATCAATTTAATTTAGAAAAATATTTTAGAAGTATTCAAAGAAGGAAGTGGAAAAAAAAAAAAAAGAAAAAAAGAAAAAGCCAGTGGCCCAATCTAGTCAAAATAATAAGGCTAAAATAAAATAAATGTATCAATTTAAACACATTTTTATTAGCACTTATCACAAGTGAGGCATCTTTCTAGGTGCTGGAGACAAAATAATAAAATGATTCTACTTCCAAGAAATGGCAATATGATGGACCACCCACATGAAAATAAAATGGTATGTAAGTGCTATGTTGGGCTCATGCATAGGATTTTTCAGAGGACTTACTTTGGAAAGTCAGTGAAAATTTTCCAATGCAAATAGTATCTAAGATGAATCTTGAAGAATAAATGAGTGAGGCAGATGCAGAGTTGAGAAGAATGTTTCAGGGAGAGGGATGAGCACATGCAAATGCCAGGAAGTAAGGAAAAAGACCCACAAACACTAGTGAATTAGCAGGTTTAAGCAGCTGGAGTAATCTATATAGCTGGAGGGTGGGGTTTGGGGAAAGAGAAGAAAGCCATGGAGAAACCCTAGGCGAAGGAGGAAAGTCAGAGCCGAAAAGCCTTTTTTTTTAGAGAGGTTTTTACTATAGGGTGCATGCACTTGCCAGAAAGACAGAGAGAGAGAGAGATATCACCCCCCCCCCCCCGGGGGGGGGGGGATGGCCATGCCGCAATCCCTCCTTCTCCAGTCTCCTCTCGGGATCTTGGGCACACATGCACATGCGCCCAACCGTGAGTTTAAGCCACCAGGTTCAAGACTCAAACTGCCGACGACTACATGGGAGTTCAGCAACATAGCCATTACGCCAACTGCTGGTTCCTACCAAAGCCAAATCTTAAAAGTGCTGGAATTGTGCGTAAAAGAGTTGATACTTCCTCACAGGGATGAGGGACATTCAGGATTTTAAATACTGGTTAACAATAGCTGTGTGTGGTGTGTGTGTGTGTGTGTGTAAAATGGAATGAAATAATTAAGACAGGAGATAGAAAAATATGAATTTATTCAGAAGTTCTTCAGGAGGCAGAATATGAAGGAACCTGGGATGGCTTAGCTGTGGGGTACAAAGGAGAGAAGTAAGAAGCTAAAGAAGGAATTCTTGTCTGGGGCACGGGAAGCTCAGTGAGTGGCCATCCCCCTAGGGAGTCATTTCTTAATTTCCTTCTCTCTGTTGAGTAAAAGTGCCCTATAACAAAAACAAAACAAAAATAAACAAAAATAAATCTAAAAAATAAAATCTAACTTCATGCAGTTTTTAGTTCAACTTTCAAAAACTTGACACTTGTTTCTGTACTTTAATTGTATTGTCTTCAGTTACTTATGTCTTTAATATATTTTCCTTGTTTGGTAATTCTCAGGAGGAAAAATCTTCACTTTTTTCTCCACAAAGGTAAAAATGCATACCATGAAATCTGCAAATTGATACAAAAGATGGGCAATGAGGGACTTTTAAAGCCATTGTTCTCTTTCTTTCTCCTCTTGAAGTACACAATTTCAAAAACTTTACTTTTTGTTTTACCTACATTTTCTAATAAATAATTAACATAGAAGTTATTGAAAATTATCTTAAATATTAGTGTTAAAAATAAATGTTTTATATTTAAAAGGTAGCAAGAATTGTTCAGCTCTTAATAACATTCTACATTACGACTAACAAAAATTAGTTTCACTTAAAAGTGACCTGATTCTATTCTGTTATTGTTTCTGATAGCAAAATACATATTGCTTTAAGTGGATTTAGAAACCCTTTATCTTCATTATATTCGAATATTACCTATGAAGTTTGAGTAATATAGCAAAATTAATGTTTTATGCAAATCTTATCTTGTAATACAAATTTCCCTGATAGACCCTACTAAAGTTTTCTTTTCACATGCTATTTTGCCTTTCAGTCATCCATAAGTTTGATCCTTTCCTAGAGCCAGACACTCTTTTAGTTGCTAGAAGCAAAATTAAAAAGGGTTTTGCTTTATGGAGTCTGTTTTCAGTCAATGTCTTAAGCAAAACTGCAGAATGAGAATGCAAAAGACAAGGGGAGTATATTGATTCCATAGAAAGATGAAGCAAAAAGTAATAATAATAATTACATGATATATTTATTTTATTTCAAAAAGTGAATCTGTGCTTCAAATTTTGTTGCCATTCATGTTTGAAAATAATGCCACTAAAAAGACAGCACTTGAGGGAACCAGCAGTTAGTGTAATGGCTATGTCGGTGGACTCCCACGTAGTTGACTGTGGTTCGTGTCCCGGACCCAGTGGCTTAAAACTCACGCCGGGTGTGTGTGCGTGCGTGCCCAAGATCCCGAGAGGAGAATGGAGGAGAAGAGATTGCAGCATGACCATCCCCCCTGGGGGGTGATTTCTCGCTTTCTGTCTCTATGTGTCTCTATGTCTCTCTCTGTCTGTCTGGCGAGAGCACACGCCCTATAGTGAAAACATCTCAAAAAAAAAAAAAAAAAAAAAAAAAAAAGACAGCACTTGAGACCAACATTAGATGCCTGTTAAACTGTATGTACAATGCAGTAGCATAGGAATAGATTCCTAGTCAGCAATATTGCTTTCCTAACAAAAAAAAAAAAAAAAAAAGAGAGAGAGAGAGAGAGAGAGAAAGGAAAAAAACTTAATTTAAATGTGTACATTGCACACACAGCCCCAAACTGTCTTCTGGAAGAGATGAAAAATACATAATATACATTCATATCTTAATGCACTCACCATGACTAAATGTTTATTCCTTGAACCTGGTGAAGTTGTGTGATGAGTATTCTGAAGTAGTTCTTTTCCTTGAATTTAAATACTATATAATATTGTGATTCATGCTTATATCCAATTTTCTAGTACTTCTTTTTTTTATCTCATACATATTTCCTCTAAGATTATAGCTTACTTGTAGGTTTTTCTTATATTTGTTTTTGTTTACTTATAATTTACTTCTTTCTTCCATGAACAAGAAAGACACAAAGAGAGAGACAGAGAGCCAGTACCCCTAACAGGGTCAACCATGATTCATCCTTAGCTTAGGCAAACTATCTAACAGGTATATGCATGCCCAGAGTATTCAGGGAGGTCTCCTGATAGGAACCTGGAACCTCTTCACTGGAGTCAACCTCATAGAGCATCTACTGGAATATGATCTGGCCTCTTTCTGCCTTTTTTTTTTTTTTTTAAATCTTTTTAGCATGGAGATTTAAGAATACATTGTGTTTTTATGGGGCCAGCAGTTGGCGTAATGGCTATGTCGCTGGACTCCCATATAGTCGACTGCAGTTTGAGTCCCGGACCTGGTGGCTTAAACTCACACCAGGCGTGTGTGTCCATGATCCTGAGAGGAGAGTAGAGGAGAAGGAAGGGATTGCAGCATGGCCATCCCCCCTTGGGGGTGGTTTCTCACTTTCTGTCTCTCTGTCTCTCTCTGTCTTTCTGGTGAGCACACGTGCCCTGTAGAAAAAAACCTCTCCCCCAAAAAAGAAATCCCCCCAAAAAACAAAAAAAGAATACATGTGTTTTTAAAAGCCTAACAAAAAGCCTACAATCTAGGAAGTATCACTCAGGATTCTCTAGAGAAACAGAACAGTAGGATGTGTGTGTGTAATATATGTGTGTAACATATATATTATTATAGTATAATACATTATACTTACATTCTTACTGTGCATTTATGTGTATATATAATATATTGGGTTGTTGGTAAAGTCATGACATATTTTTCTGTGCAAAAATGCATCATGACTTTTCAGACAACCCAATATACATATACAATATACATATGAACACACACACATAAAAATGTAAAAAGATTTATTACAAGGAATTATCTTACATGTTTAGAAAAGCCTGTAAATCCCAAGATCTGCAGGTTTGATTAGTAAGCTAGAGTCCCAGGAGAGCTGTTGGTGGGTGTACTTTCAGTCTCAGCCCAACAGCCTGAGAACTAGGAGAGTCAGTAGTGTAGTCCGATCTGAAGGTCAATAATGTTGAGACCCAGTTAGGGCCAGTGTTTCAGTTCAAGTCAAAGACAAGAAAAAAAAAATGTCCCAGTCCAAAGGCATTAGGCAGAAGGCGTCCTTTTTAACTCAGAGGAGGATCAGCCTTTTTATTCACTTGGGTTTTCATAAAAGTCATGATATATTTTTTCTGTTTTTCTATGCAAAAATGTGCCATGACTTTTCTGACAACCCAGTATGTGGGCCTTCAAAGGACTAGGAGAGGCCCACTCACATTAGGAAGGGTAATCTTCTTTACCTAATCTACCAGTTTAAATGTTGATTTCATTTTAAAAAAAACTACTCCCACAGAACATCCAGAGTAATGTTTCACTAAGTGTATGGGTGTTCCATAACCCCGTCAATGTGATGCAAAATATAAACCATCACAGTGACATTATTTCCTTTGGCTTCTCAAGCTAACAAATAAAATCATAAGCATTCAGAGGAAAAAGAAAGAACTGACACAAAACTCAACACATTAGTAAATATTTATTATGTACCTACTGTGTACCCAGGGTCTAGTCATCTGGCTGCCAATTTAATCCATGCAGTAGACATGATGAGTCTCACAGTAGGATGTCAGATGGGATGAGAAGTTTCACTGCAGCTGGATAGAATTTAAAGTGGAGACAAGCAGGCAGGATGAACATTGCAAGTGTAAGTATAGAGACAAGGATGACATGTTAGAACAGGGAGCTTAGTTTACATGGATAGAATATGCCCAGAGAACACTGATGGGAAGATGGATGTGTGGTAGTCAATTTATGAGAAAGTGTGAAACAGTGTTTTCTATTTTAACATTTTTGATATATGTTATCTTTTTATCCTTTTAGTAATTCTGTGAGATATATATTATCATTTTTCTTTTGAGCAGTGTCTCACTGTACTATCCTCCTGCCTTAGTTTTCCATCTGAAAAAGTGCCCAACTATTTTTTAGACAGGATCTCATGATATTGCCTCAGCCAACCTCAAACTCGTGATTTTTCCTCCTCAGCAAACCCCAGCTGCTAAGATTACAGGTACATGTCACTGCACCTGGCCAATAGATTGGTCTAGGGCCAGGATTCAATATTAATTTTCATAGTGGAGAATGTTTAATATTGTATAAGTTTTGAAACTATCTTCTACTTCAGGGCCCTTTTCCCATAAGTGGCAAGAGAATACTATTGTGACTCTTTTTTTTATTAATTTATTTTTCTTTTTTTAACATTATGCTATACATCATTACAGTATACAAAATGAATTTTTCATCCAAAATGCACTGTCTGTTGGCTCAATCAAGTACATCAACATACGTGTTATCAACAAACAATTTTTCATTTCTTATGTCTTGTATATTTTGCGTTTTTTTTTTTTTTTTTTTGGCCATCCTTGATTCCCTATCCCTAACCCTCTGCCCTGTCTAACCCTCCTCCCATTGTCTCTCGTATCCATGATTGCTTTCTATGCCTTCCCCCCCCATTTAATTGATTTGCTAATGAACTTAATTTGTCTAAATATTTGCAATAGCAAGCACAGCTGATATATACATATACAAGAACCCATGTCTGACTTTAGGCATAAACATCAGTGAGTAGAATGAACATACTATAAAATAGTACCTAGCTGGGGCTATATAGCTTACTGTGGTCATCAAATACACAGTTTTTTCTTTAAATTTTGGTAACAGTTTTAGTATTTTTTTCTCTGAATTTTTTTTTAAATTTACATTCATTCCCTGAGCATCATCACAACATACTAAATGTGGTTTCCCCTCTAGAGAAAACTGCATAGTGGCTTAATCATGCATGTTATCATCCATAAAATTCCATTACTACTTTCATATATATATATATGTTTTTTACCCCCTGTCTGACCCTCTGCCCTATTCCACTCTCTTGTTACACTATTTCTGCTGTCTACAGTTGTCTTCAATTCCTTTTCCCCCAACATTTTGTTGACCACACCATATCATAAGTAATCTAACTACTTTCAATAGCAAGTTCAGCTGGTGGTTTCAAGAAAGGCAGTTTTGAACTGGTAAGGATATTTCCTTGAAATTTGAAGCCTAGAAACAGGTTGATATTTTGTTCAAATAGTAGGTACATGGATCTATTGACAGCTCAAGACAGGATAAAAATCCTTAAAACCGGACAACAAAGTTTAGAAGAAAAGCAGCAATATCTTAGTCAAGTCACAGAATGCTGTTTCATCAGTTCAGCCCCATGTACTTAATCTTTCTTCTGTTTCTGTTGAGGTACGATCTTCCAGATTGAACTCTGGGATATAATATTCAACTCCAGACTTTGTCCCTACAATTAAGTTGTCCATTTTCTTAGTTTTTGAACTCTTATTTCTGTGTGTCTGCACTTAATTTTACTGACATAGCACTCCCTTAAGAACTTCTTGGAGATCTGGTCTGGTGCTGGTAAATTCTTTCAGGTTTTGTTTATCTGGGAAAGTTCGTGTCTTTTCTTCCCAAATGAATGATAACCTTACTGGGTACAGAATTCTCAGTTGAAATTGCTTTTCCCTTAATACTTTGAATATATTTTCCCATTCTCTCCTCGCTCGCATTGTTTCCGATGAGAGGTCTGCCGTTAGTCTGATGGGATACCCTTTGTAGGTAACTTGCCTTTTTTCTCTTGCCAGTCTTAGTATCTTGTCTTTGTCTGTGGTTTTGGTCAATCTGGCTATAATGTGTCTTGGAGAAGATCTTCTTGGGTTGATTCTATTTGGGGTCCTCTGTATTTCTTGGGACTGAATCTTTGAGTGCCTCTCTAGGTTTGGAAAGTTTTCTTGCAGGATTTCATGGAATAGATTATCAATGCCTTATGAGTCTCTTCACCTTCTGGGATGCCTATTATCCAGATGTTTGGGCGTTTAATTGTATCTAGTACTTCTCACATATTATTCTCAAATTTTTGGGCCATTTTCTCAGTCTTCGTGGCGGATTTTTCTAGGCCAGCCATTTTCTCTTTTACATTTGAGATTCTATTTTCTGTATGATCTAGTATGCTTTTAATACTTTCAAGGGAGATTTTGACTTCTTGTATTATAGCCTTCATCTCTAACAGTTCCATCTGATTCTTTTGTAAAGTGTGAAATTCCTCTTTTAGATCTTGCATGAATTTCCTCACCTCCTGGAACTCTTCAACTCTTTCTCCTTCCTCTTCAGCAGTTCCTTGTCGCTCTTCTCTTCCATCTCTGTTAGCTTTGCCATTATGAATGTTCTGAATTCTTTATCAGACATTTCCATGATTTCCATTGAACTGTGTGTGGATGAAGAGGAGCTATCCTTTTCCCTTGTGGGAGAGATATTTTCCTGCTTCCCCATATTTCTTGTGGTCCTGCAGCAATTTCTAGTCATCTGGTGGATGGTCGGTTTCTTCCCAAACTTGGAAGTTCAATCTGAGGGTCGAGGAGTGTGCACAAAAGGAAGCAGAGAGAGGGAAACAATACCAACAACAGCAAAAAACCAGACAAGAAACAGAGAAAAAGAAGAGAAAAACTTTTAAATAAATCTAAAAAAAATTAATATTCAAAAAATTTCAATAAAACTCAAAAGTTAGAAAACCGCGCGGCGTGCAAAATGGCTAGATTGCAGGAGCCGTGGAGCTGTCTGTCTCTTGAAGAAGGGCTGTTCTGTTCCCTTCTGCCTCTCCTGGGTTGGGAGGAGAAGAGGGAATTATTAACAAGATAAAGGCCTAGGAGGGGCCAAAGGGCCCTGTAAAATGCCTCACCTTAAAAAATTCTAAAAAGCAAAAATTAAAAAAAAAGACAGAGAGAGAGGACAGAGACAGAGGTAGAGGGAGACAAAGACTGATACAGAGACAGGAGACTTGAAAGGGGTTTCCTACCATGCGAGTTTTGTATGCTGGAGGCCCACTTATCAGTGGGACATCTTCCTTTCTCCCAAAATGGCTAGATCGCAGGAGCCATGGAGCTGTCTGTCTCTTGAAGAAGGGCTGTTCTGTTCCCTTCTCACTATTGTGATTCTTAAGCAAGGGGTGTTACTATAAAAATAGTGTTTTAGAAGGTCTGAACATGGATTATGAAATACATTATAGAGTGAAACCTAAGAAGCCAGGAGAGCAGCAGTAATGCTTAGTTATCCAGGCACTTAGTGTTATCATAGAATAAAGGAATGAAAGAAAATGGACAGAAAGTGGAGTCATGTTTAAAGGAAAAAATGGCAGACTTTTTAAGTGTGTATAGTTAGATACACAGTATAGGCACACAGATAAGAGAAGACAGATACCACTTCAAAAGTTAAAAAATGAGTTTAAATGACCTTAATTTTAAAGATGAATAAGATGTTCAATTTTGTTTTACTCCTATGTAGCCTTGCAGTATCTCACACACTTCAGGAGAAATAATTCTCAAGTTTGTTCTCAAGGATTTCTGTCACCTCATAGAACAGTCAATAGAGTCAAATGATTTAAGAAAAAGGAAGGTTATTCATTTCTGTCTTAGTCTGCACTGCTATAACAAAATGCCTTAGACTGAGTAATTTATAAACAATAGAAATTTATTTCTTAATAGTTCTGGAGTTTGGACAGTCCAAAACCAAGACATCTCCAGGGTGTCTGGTGAGAGATGGGTTTCTGCTTACAACATGGCACCTTGAATTCTGTGTCCTCCACATGTATCAAACATTGTGTTCCCATATGGTGAAGGAAACAGAAGTAGTGAGGCAGTTCTCTGAAGCCTTTTATAAGGGCATTAATCCCATCCATGGAGGATGGAGTCCACATGGCCTAATCACCTCCCAGGAGCCCCCTACCTCTTCATACCATCCCCTCGTGGGTTAAGTTCCAATGTATTAATTTAGAAGGGATCCATAAATTCAAACCATATCAATTGCTATTGGGTCTTCAGGAAAGTCATGATGTGTTTTTCTATGCAAAAACACATCATGACTTTCCTGATGACCTAATGTGTTCAAAGCACCTTTTTTGTGTTTGTTTTTCCTTCCATGCATCTCTTCCTTCACAATAATAACGTCTTTAAAAAACTGCTAAATACATCTCACGTATATCTTTGGACAATGTTTAGATATACAGCACTTTTTTGTTCTTGTTTTGCATTGTTTTTGTCTCTTACTGAGTGCAGAAGAAAATTGAAAATAGGCTCTTAGGTAGGAAGGACTGAGAAAGAAGACTAAGATCTTAAAAATCAAAACAAAATAAATAAAATTAAGCTTCTTTCTATGTTTTAGTTACACACTGAAAACAAACTTTAAATTAAAGTCACTTTATCTCCTTGTCTCCTTTTGGTTTTGATATACAACAAATACATGTTCTCTTAGGAAAATAAATGACCTAAGAAAATAAAATAAACTTCATTCTTATAGACTCTTAGAGCAAATCCAGTCATTTAAGAGACTTAGTCAGCTTCAAAGCAAGATTGACCTTTACAAGTAGAGTTTATACTAACCAATATTCTGTTTTGTTTTGTTTTGACACTTACTCTAGGTCTATTAGAATTTAGAGAAGAAATACAATAATCGTTTTCTATTTCTTATGTAAAGATTCAGGGAATAGAAAAGAAAGCACAAAATAAATATGACAATTTCTACTCTTCGTGAATTGAAAATGTAGTTAGAAAGTAGGTATAAGAAGTATTGAAGTGTTGTTTTAGTCAAACACACCATGTATGAGGAGCAAGTAAGTACAAACTAATATATTATCTACATTAGTAGTACAAGTGATGAGATGATGCAGAGTTGTCACAACCAACATCAGGTAGGATGAGGAGGGAATGTGCTTAATGAAGTAGTTTTAATATAGAATCGTCCTGAAGAAGGAGCTGGACCTGAAATGACAATAGGTAAGGACAAAAGAAGCTGAGTGTGGGAAACAGTTAGTATATTTGGAAGCGTAGTTGCAGTTAAGGACTCTTGGATGATTAAAAAAGATTCTCAAACTCAGTGTAGGAGGAGAAAGCATTATGGGAACATATCACAAGACTTCGACAAAATCAATATACTTCAAAATGAAACTGGCAAAATGTCAAATCTTATATACTTTCCATCAGAATGGAGAAATGATTCTTTCTAAATCTGTAGTGTTTAGACTTCTTAGGAAGTAAAGGAGGGAGGGAGGGAAAGAGGGAGGGAGGGAGGGAGGAGAGAAGGAATGAAGAATGGAAGGAAGGAATGAAGGGAAGGGGAAGGGACAAAGAAAGTAAGAGAAAAGGAAGGAAGGGAGAAAGGAAAGAGAGAAGGAAGGAGGAAATGTTTTGCCAAATCAAGTATTTTATTACAAAAATTTAGTTCAATCTCAGTATCTTTCTTGTTTCCTATCCACAGGAAAACCAAACAATGCAGCCACAACCAAACCATAGGACAGATTTTATTTCCTTCCTCATTACCATATACTTAATTTAGTCGCCTGTAGATCATCTATTCCACCCATGGAGCTGTGTACAAATTTATTTTTACTTTTTTTCCCAGTATATTTTAGAAGTAGTATCCTATTTAGACTTCATATTTGATAGGATGAATTTTATTTATTTTGTTAAAGGTACATGTGGTCACCAGAGAAAGAGAGAGAGAGAGAGCATCCTTCAGTGGGGTGTGGACTTGCCACAATCCTTTCTCCTCCATCTCACTCTCCTTTTGGCATTTTAGGCTTACATACACAGGTCCCCAGTGTGTTTCTCAAGCTGCTGAATTCAAGACTTTAACCTCAGTTGGCCATATGAGATCTGGCTGCCTTCACCACCAGGCCACAGAGCTGGCCCTAAATTTATTTTTTAAATTACACATAAAACTGGGAAAAATATCCTCACTTCCAAGCTAAATTTAATATTGCCCATGTGGTGCTGTCATCAGCAGTTTACCTACCTTTATACATTTATAATAATGATCACTTTTTGTTTCTTAGAAAACGAATAATTTTTCCTAAAACATTGACTTCCTGCTGAGATGCTTCAAACATAGATATACCATATTTTGTTTTCTCTCACCCACATGTTAATTATAGAGATTATACTATAATCTATATCTAAATGATTAGAGGCAATGACTATACATAGTAGGAACTCAGTTGCTGAAGAACGAAGATATGAGTAATTGAATAAATAATGAATGTTAAATTTAGTAGTGGGGGAGAAGTGAAGTACAGACCCTATTTGTGATTAGCTTGAAAAAATATCAAAAGGCAAATATCTTCGGTAAGATAGAATGTATCTCAATCAGCATTAAACTAAAATGACAAATATGGAGCAGTAATGATTTTAAATTTCTATCATGTAGTACAAAAATATATTCTCCTTGTAAAAATGTTTAAAACAGTGTAGATAAGATTAAGGTCCCTTTGAACAGAACATCACAGACAGTACTTTATATTACTTTGCCTACATGTGGAATTATTTTTCCACGCAAACTCTAAAAAGGATGTTTTCTAACAAGAATTGGTGATAAAGCCAGGGCAGATTATTCATGTAGCAATAATAGAAATAGTCAATATCTACTAAATGCCACTCACTTTTAAAAATATATTACATACATTAACACACTTAATCATTACAAGGACCAAAAGTAGATGCTATCATTATTCCCATTGTGCAGATAAACTGAGGTTAAGTAATTTTTCTGACTCACAGAACTTGTAAGTGGCAAGGCTGGGACTTGAACCTAATGAGTGTGACTGAAACCACCATACCACATACAAAATTCCCAGAAATAAAGGAAGCTTATCATGATTCCGATAAACAACCATCTGATGACATGCAATATTCCTCTGCATTTGTGTAACACAAGGTCAACTCACATTTGTCATCAGTTTTCTGTTGGATACTCAGAAATCCTAGCATTTACACTTGACTTATTAATTTGCCACTTTTCTTTAATCTGGTCAATCTGCCTTCGTTTTCAAATTTATTTCTTCTTGATAAACAAGTGAGTCAAACTCACCAGTGAGGACTCATATTTCAAAGTCGTCTGGCTGCAGCTCTGTGAATCAATATTAGCATATTCTTCTTCAGTATAGACCATCCCAACCAAGTATTGCTTCCATTAAGCCACACATCAATGATTTAGGTGCCTTCGCTCTGTCTGGCATGTCCTTTCTGGTTAGTTCACGTGCCAAAACTCTACTAATCTCTGACTCTTGCTAGGTATGATCTCCTCAGTGGAGCCTTCCTTCCCTGTATCACTGTGTCCTCTGTGCATGCTTTTGGTACTGCACTGTCATTGTGGGTGTTCATTGTTTTTAAGGGATATGCTGTTCTTACACAAGGGTTTCAAATAAGTAAGATAATTGAGAATAATCGTGTAGGTTTGGTATCTCCATGTTGAAGCAAAGTGCCAAACGTACATTCAGTGCATCACAAATGTTTGAAATTCAATTGAAATGTGCCTGTTCTATTAACATTGCTACAGTTTGGCAATATTTTATAAAGCTGTATTTACTGCTCAGTTTGTTTCATTATTGTTATTTATAAAAATAGAAGTCTATTCAGTTCCCAGCTTGGAGGTCAATGGTCTAGGGACCACATCTGATGGGGGTCTTGCAAAGTCCTGAGGCATCAGATCATGAGGGCAAGAGCACGTGGATCGTCAGTGTCCATCGGTTTGTAACTCAGTTTTCAGCCAAGGTATGAAGTAACTCGTACATGTTGAGAAAAATAGCTTTCATATTTTCCCCAGATTTTCTACAAAGCTCTATTTTTGCAGTATGTCTTATTTTCCTATAATCTTATGGTGGCATTCTTTGTATTATTTTACATTAAAGAACTCTTTCTATTTATTTCTTAATTATGATGATCCTAGTGATACAGCCATCTGATACATGCAGTATTCCTCTGCATTCGTATAAACCAAGCACCTATCCAGGTCAGCTCACATCTGTAATCAGTTTTCTGTTGGATACTCACAAATCCTAGCATTTACACTTGACCTATTAATTCACAACTAATTTAATCAAAATTAAAATTGGGATGATGTCTACAAATTAAAAGCCACCACATAAATAGAGTGGCAATTTTTTTTTTTTTTGAGAGATTTTCGCTATAGGGCGCGTGCGCTCGCCAGACAGACAGAGAGAGACATAGAGACAGAAAGCGAGAAATCACCCCCCAGGGGGGGATGGTCACGCCTCAATCCCTTCTCCTCCATTCTCCTCTTGGGATCTTGGGCACGCATGCACACGCACCCAGCGTGAGTTTTAAGCCACCGGGTCTGGGACGCGAACCGCGGTCGACTACGTGGGAGTCCAGCGACATAGCCATTACGCTAACTGCTGGTTCCCTAGAGTGGCAAATTTTATGTAGTGATTGTCTTTTTTAAAAAAATACTGTACTTTGTGCGGCCAGCAGGTGGTTTGGTGGTTAAGGTGCTGGATTCTTACATGGTTGACTGTGATTCTCATCCCAAACCAAGTGGCTTGAAAAATAACATCAGGCACATGTGTGTATATGCCCAAAATCCTGAGAGGAGAATGGAGGAAAAGGAATTGCAGTGTAGCAATTGGGGGGATGATTTCTCACTTCCACTTTCTTTGTCTTTCTGTGTCTGTCTTCAGCAAGCGCACATGCCCAATGGCAACAACCTTTTAAAAAATGTAGTTTAGCACTATAGAAAACAGCATTTATTTCTACTAAAATGAGTTTACTAGTCATTGTTATCCCCATGAATGGGATACATTTTCTTTTCAGATGATTTTTCTGAATATAAAGATATATAGCATAAGGATAGGGTGAGTAAAGTATAACAAAACATTTTAAATACAGAGCTAAGTGTTTAACAAAGAAAGGGAGATTTATAAGGTATCAGAAATAAAATGGAAACTGAAAAATGAAAGGTAAGTATGTGAATGGAACCTGTCCTGTGACATACTTTCCCTCCCAGAAATGCAGAACTTGAGCTATACTTCTGTAGGAGACGGGTATATATGGCAGAGAATTGGAACTGAGGGACCTGAACAAAACAGGGACCCTCAAATGTCTACATTTGGTGAATGATTTAATTTTTGAAATTAGTCAGTATCATGGACAGACAGCAAGGAAACTTGTCTATCTTTTTTCTACACTCTACTTGGAAAAACATATTCCCAAATAAAGTGAAACTCTAGTCCTCTGGCTATCTTGAGTTTCAAGTTAAAATGAACATATTGTTAATTTCAACAATGTGACTCATATTGTTCCTGAGACCATGATTGCCATTAGGCCACCTGGCAGAGCTAATGCAAAACTATTTCTTAGAGCCATGCCGCAAATAGTCTCTCAAGCAAAAACAGGGGAAGGACTCATTAAAATAAACCGACAATTAAGAAAATAACAGAACATACGGAAACAGAAATAACACTGTCGTGAACGAGACTGAGCAGACACAACAGGAAGTTGAAAAACTCAGAATTTGGGAAATTAAAAGGTAGAGAAAAGTATAAATATAATATGTATAAATGTAACTTTTTTAAATGCACAAGGTAGAACGGTATGAACATGGCTACAGGGATGGGTCACTTGTCTGTGTGTCTATGAGAAGGAAAAAATCAGACAACTAAACAAAAAAAGGATCAGAGGCACTTAGCCAAAATAAGTCATAATCTATGTAGGGGGAACAGTTTGAAGAATAAGATTTTAGTAAAAATACTACTTTGCTCCCACTTGGGGATACCAAAAAATCCCTGATTGTCTTTAACGATCTTACTTACTTGAGACCCTGGAATGAGAAAAGTATATTCCTTAAAAAAAGCAAATACCCACAGTGTCAGTACCAATAGCACATACAGAGGACAGAAATGATAGAAGCCTCTGCTGAGGAGATTGCACCTAGCAAGAGGTTAGAAATTAGTAGGGTTTTGGCATATAAACTAACAAGAAAGGACATTTTTGACACAGTAAAGGCACCTAAATCATTAATGTCTGGCTTAATGGAAGCAATCTTAGTTGGGATGATCTATATTGAGGAGGAATATGTTGATTTTGATTCACAGAGCTGCAGCCAGACAACTTTAAAATAAGAGTCCTCACTGGTGAGTTCGATTCACTTGCTTATCAAGAAGAAACAAATTTGAAATGAAGGCAAATTGACCAGATAAAAGAAGAGTGGCAAATTAATAAGTCAAGTGTACATACTAGGGTTTGTGAGTACCCAACAGAAAGTTGATGACAAATGTGAGTTAATCTGGGTAGATGCTCATTTTATACAAGTGCAGAGGAATATTGCATGTCATCAGATGATTCTATGATCAGGACTCCATCATAAGCTCCCTTTATTTCTGGGCATTTTGTCTTTGGTTTGGTGGTTTCAAGAATGGGTGTTGGAGTCACACTCAGTAGGTTCAAGTCCCAGCCTTGTCACTTACACTTCTGTGAGTCAGAAAAATTACTCAGCCTCTAAATGCCTCAGTTTATCTGCACAGTGAGAATAATGACAACATCTACTTTTGGTCCTTGTAATGACTAAGTGTGTTAAAGGATGTAAAATATTTAGAAAAATGAGTGGCATTTAGTGGATATTGACTATTTCTATTATTGCTACATGAATAGCCTGCCTTGGTTTTATCACTCATTCTTGTTAGAAAACACTTTTTCAGAGTTCATGTGGAAAAAAATTCACATATAGACCCAAGAATATTATGTACTGTTTGTGCACTTAAATAGCAGTATGATTTGGAAATGGAACTCTATTCAAGAGTGAGTCTGGTAGTCCACCACTCCCCTCCTGTGCCGTGTCTGATTTACAGTAGTTCAGCTGTGACGAGTTTACCTGCTCACACCTCACCAATGCCCTGCACCACTCTAGTACCTTGTTCATTTTCTGAAATTAATAATGTATAATTGGAATGAAAAACAAACAAAAACAAAAACAACAGGAAAACAAACACAAGTGAAGCGTTCAGTATTATCCCGCCTTAAAAGTAGTACCTGTTAGGATCAGCAGATGGCAAAATGATTACATAGCTGGATTCCCATGTAGTTGACCATGGTTTGAGTCTCAGACCCAGTGGTTTAAAACTCATGTGGGGCACATGTACACACATGCCCAGAAACACGAGAGGAGGATGGGCGAGAAGGGATTACGTGTGGTTATCCCCCTGGGGATAGTGATTTCTTACTTTCTGTCTCTCTGTCTCTCTCTGTCTCTGTGGCGAGTGCACATGCCCTATAGCAACAATCTCTCTTAAATTTTTTTTTAAAGTATCACCTGTATAGTACTGTAATAGCTATTTAGAATTCTGACTGCTGTAATAGACGGGTAGGGAGAAAGGTAAAATGACTAAAGATTCATAAGTGTTTAACAGTCCTTGTGGGGTGAGGGGCGGATATTAGCCTTTGACCATTATTATGGTGTAAATATTCCCACTATAATTGACTTCATACTTCAAACAGTTTAACAACTGTTTTGCAAAATTCCTATAATTTAACACTTGACTGTCTCAAAGCACTGGCTCCAGCACACCACAGCTCTCAGCCAACCTTCTGAAGGCAGGATGGTACCATTCCAGGGCTCCCTCACAGGCATTGCATTTTTTTCAACTAGTGGATTAGCCCATGGATGAAAAATATTCTAGCTAACAAGTTACTGCTATCCTGGGTGCTAATGGTAGTGTGAGCTTTGACTTTTTCACAGTCTTTATATGTATTTTACTAGGAAACTGGGAAACAATAAACCATAAACTATATTAAATTGGACTCCCAAACTATAAAATATTAATAGCATTTCTAAATTTATTATTTATTCATTCAATAAAAAAAGTGTGAAGCACTTTCTAGGCATAGTTTCAGGTGGCTAGGATAGAGCATTGGGGGAAAAATAAAGTAATTAAAACCAACCAAATAATCTCTTTTTCCTTGGCTCCCCCAAATTCTTTCCTAATTTGGTTTGTAAAATAATTTATTTATTTTCTTTATGCAAATTAAATGCCTGAGACCACCTATACATAAAAACCTGATTTTGAATGAATAAATTCTAGAAATAAATAAATCAAATCTGCTAAAACACACCAAAAAATGACAGGCCATAGTAAAATATCTACAAGTAGAATCTTTTACAAAAATAAGCTCCCTAAGTTTTGGCAAGACACAGGATCAAGCATCCACCTATGATGGTAAATAAAATAACAGATTGCAACAATTTTGTAACAGAAAATAATCTGACATAACTATCAATTGGAAAACAAATAAATCATGATAGATCCATACAATGAAAAATTACATAGCAGAGAAGACGAATAAATTCAGACTATACATATCAATATGGTGAACCTTGCTAATTTAATATTTTTTAAAAACTGTTAAAAATGAATAATATGGATGCTTTTTAAATATGTATATGAGAATATATACGTATAGTCTGACATTCATGGCAATAATAAACATCAGTTTCACCAAACTAGTAGCCTCAGAATCTGAAGGAAGTATGATGCTATTAAAAAGAGATTCAGGGACCAGCAGATGGCATAATGGTTACATTGCTGGACTCCCACGTAGTCAATTGCGGTTCAAGCCTCAGACACAGCAGCTTAAAACTCATGTCGAGGATGTGTACGTGCATGCCCAAAATCCCAAGAGGAGAATGGAGGAGAAGGGATTGCTTTATGATCATCCCCCGTTGGGGGTGATTTCTCGCTTTATGTCTGTCTCTCTTTGTCTCTCGGGTGAGTGCATGTGACTTATAGCAAAAATCTCCCTTTGAAAAAAAAATAAAAAAGATTCATAATAAGCTTTAACTATATTCAGGATGTTTTGTTTCTAAGTGAACAGTTAGATAAACAATTTTTAACTTTTTTATTCTTTTGGAATGTATGAAATGTCCCATAATATACTTCGTAATTAAAATTTTTGATCTATTGATTGAACATTTATAGCTTTACAAATACTTGTGTGATGTGAGCATGAGTCAACAGAGTATTATATTGTGCATAAAAACCCTGAGTAATCTTTTCCATTTTGTAGTGTTTTTCTCAATATTTAATTATCAATATGTCGCTAACATAATTAAGGATTTTCTCCCAAATTTCAAATAATAATCTTTAGAGTAATATATATACAAAAAAATCAGATTAATAATTTGAATAGACGGCAGATATAGTCAGAATAAACAAGAAGAGTCAGAATAAATTACTTAGAATAAATATGATGATGACATTTTAAAAATTTCTTTGTTATCGTTTATCCACATTATGTTCCAGAAACACCAACCAGATTTTTCATAATAAAGAAACTTTCTGACATCATGTGAGTGTGTTTGCTCATGTGTGTGTGCGTGTGTGCATGTGTGCGCATGTGTATGTAAGTATGTGTGTACACATGAATATCTATCCAGGGAAAAGTATCAAGTGTAATTTTTAGTTATAGGAATAGATCCAATGCACAGAACACAAATAACAATCAAACAGAAATATTTTGTTTCCCTGAAACTAACTTAACTATTGATTTAAGAAAACTCAAAGAGATTAAGCTTCGGGCCTAAAAATCCTTGCTTTGCTAACCTCAAGACTGAAATTATAATATTGGATGTAAACACTGCTGAGATAACTCTAAGTGACCCTGTGGAGACTACTTTTCTCTTGCTGTTGAATTTTAAGATCAAATAGAGGTATAAAAATTGCCTTACATTAAAATGACTTTGAGGAAGAACAAAAATGTAGTCAGCCATGTGTTTTCAGAATTTACATCCTCTTTTGTTTCTGTCCAATTTTGTGGCCTTACTTCTCTGGCCATACTCTTCCATGTTTTATTCTTTCCCCACTTGTGAACAATATCTGGTATTTATAATTATGCAGTCCATACTTACTCTTATTTGCTATGAAAATCCTAAAATATTTTGTGGAATTTGTTTTCCCAAGACAACCCATGACTTACATGTGCCCCGGAATTTCCCCCTGAAATAACAAAAGTTTCCTAGTCCTACAAAATCTGAAACAAAGTGTTTTCTTCTGGTTTGTTCTTAGTGGAAAAAAAAAAAATTAGATTACGTGGGACCTGAGCAAATAAGGAAAGTACATGCAGTGGTACTCCCACACACACATGAAAGCAAATTTTGAGGAGAAATGGAATGAAGGAAAAAGTTTTACTAATGCCCAAACTTTTCTTTTTAGCTAAGCACAGGCAATTTTTTCCTTAGAACTACATAGCTAATGAGGCTTTATCAAACTCTAGCACAACTGTATTTCAATAAAATAAAACATTTGTAAATCTCAACCGGAAAAAAATTTGATACATCAAAAATTATAAATTGTGACTAGTTTGCTTTCAGATACTTAGACTAAGCGTTAAGATTCTGTTTAATTTTTAAAAATTACATCTCATTTTAAACTTTAATGTGAATACTTATTGCTTAAGGTGTTATACTGCTTTATTTTATTTTTAAAATACATTAATTGAATACCTTGCATATATAAAAATGGTGTTATGATGGTTCTTTTTGTTTGTTTTTTTCACTTATAATTAAGGGCTGAGTTGCAAATGTGAGGAAATCAGAACCTCCATATCAGTCCTTGTAGATGAATGCTTTAAAATGTCCAATTCTGTAATCTGATAAAATAGTGCAGATGGACTCATGGTATAAAATAGACTAATTGTAAAAGAAATTTAATCTGTGGCTTCATAAGAAATGCCTGTAGGTTCCCTTTGTTGTTGTTCGTTCGTTCGTTCGTTCTTTCTTTCTTTCTTTCTTTCTCTTCTCTCTCTTTTTCTCTCTCTCTCTCTCTCTCTCTCTCTCTCTCTCTCTTTTTAAAAAATGCACATTTAGTTACCAAATATCATCAGTTCAAAGCAGCAAATTCTTTTACCAAAATCATTCTGGTGGGAGAATTTTCCTTTATTTTCCACCAAATTTCCCAAACTCTCTAAAGGAGGAGTTACTTGATAAATGCTCAGAAAGTTCTGATCCAGATTGTAGAACCTACATTATGCAGCTGCCCAGAGCCCCATGCTCACATCCACCCCCCTCAGTTGCGCAGTAGAGTTCTTTCTCTGCCACTGTCCACTGGTGGCCCACCTGCTAACACTGCCGGCTGTCTCAGCCCTCCTGGGTGTCAAATGGACTTCAGCACGGCCTTCAATCACTGTTCACCAAGGAACTGCAGCAACCCAGGCATCCAGGCCCAAAGTGAAAGGATCCACAGTGGTTTCAGTTCTTCCCAGCATGTTCATATTCAAGTAAAGCAGAGTGGAATGGGAGCTGGGACAGGGCTTCCCAAGAGGCTGATAACACAGCTCAGAAGTGGGTCAAAAGGAGGTAGTCAATCCCCCATGGACAAACTTAGACTATCAGGAAAATGGAAAGAGCCAGCAGATAATCCCTTTCCTTTCCTTCCATCTCTGTTCTGAATTGCAGAGGTGTTTTATCACCTGCTTGGAAGACTTTCTCTCTGATGTGAGTGAAATGTTGGGTTTTCTTCAATAGCGGTAGCCCCTTGGGCAATGTACCACTTTTTTTTTCTTCCCTGGATCTCTTCTTTTTCCCTCACTCCCACTACATTCACATTGACCCTCCCAAGAAAAATCTTAAAACATTAGCTTTGACTCAGACTCTATTGTTTAGGCAACCTTAAGACATACACAGTACATATCTAATCTTAAACCTTTAAGAAATCCATTGTAAAATATGATAATAATTAGGAAGTCTTTCAGTATAATTTCCCTTGGATATCCATACTACTCTTTAATCATAATGCTCCAAATTAAAAACAAGAAAAAAAAAAAAAAAAAGAATCACATGGAAAAATTCTCCTTAATGCCAGTAATCTGCTTCAGGAGGGGCCGTCAAGTGGCATGGTGGTTAAGGGCGCTGGGCTCACACATGGCTGACTGTGATTTGAGTCCCGGACCTGAAGGCTTGCTTTCTCACTTTCTCTCTTTATCTGTCTCACACTCTGGTCAAATTTAAATCAATCAATCAATCAATAAACTTAAATAAATAAAACTCTTCTATCTAGTTCAGGAAAATATCTTATTTTTTTTCATAGCTCTGGGACATGCAATAGAAAATAGTTTGAGGCCAGCCCTGTGACTTAGAGGCTAAGGGAATTGAATCCCATATGGCTGATTGCACAATTCAAATCCCAGCCCTGGTGTCTTGAAAAAAACACATTGGGGTCATGTGGGTTTGTGCCCAAGATCCCACAAAGTTGGAGAAATTGAGAAGGGATTGCAGTATGACAATGCCCCTTGGGGCTGGGGGGAGGGCTGCTTTCTTCCTTTCCCTTTGTCTCTGTCTTTCTGTCTCTCTCTGGTGAGCACAAATGCCCTCTGGCACATAAATACATAAAATACTAATACTTTAAAAGAAAACATTAAAACCTCAGTCAGGCAAGTGAAGGATAATAAAATAATCAAAAGTCTTTTTAAAGAAATTCAGAAAACATATTTAGTTTACTATGGGAAATAGATCTTATTAACAGTAATGATAAACAATAACAAAAATGTATTCACTGCTTTTTCCTTTGAAGTAAAATTTAGAGGTATAATTTACATAAAATGCACCCATTTTAAGTTCAATGAGTCCTAACAAATAGCTTTACCTGTGTAATCACCATCACAATTAATGTTTAGGATATCTATGTGATCCCAAAGAGTTACCTCATGACCCTTTTGCAACAACATAGTCCTATCCTCAGCCTTGGGCCAATCTTGGCTTCATTGTTTTTCACTTTCTGTCACTATAGTGTAATTTTGTCCATTCTAAATTTTTCAAAAGAATTACTTATTTAATTGTATTTATTATTATTATTATTATTTATTATTTGACCAGAATGAGAGAGAGAGAGAGAAAGTGAGAAAGTAAGACACTAGGTCTGGGATTCGAACCATGGTCCATGGTCGGCCATATGGGAGTCCAGCACTTTAACCTCCACACCGCCTGCTGGCTCCCACTCTAAAATTTTATATAAATAGAAGCATTATACACAAACAAGTGTGTGTGAGTATGTGTGACTTCTTTCTCTCAGCATGTTTTTGAGGTTCATTCATATACTTGAGTGTGTAAGTAGTTTGTTGCTTTCTATGGCTGAGTAACATGTCATTGTATTAATGACTACATTTGTTGACAGGCATTTATATTCTAAGCTGGAACCATTCCCAGTAAACTGTTAATATTTGTATGCAGATTTTTCTGAAAGTATATTTTTTTCATTTATGTTAGGTAAACATCTAGTAGTGAAATTTCTATTTCATATGATGAGTATTTATGTAATGTTAGAGGAAGATGTCAAATTATTATTGAAAGTAGTTGTGCCCGCAAGCAATGTGCAAGAGTTTGAGCTGTTTTGTATCTGCCCTGATAGTTGGCGCTGTTCGTCTTTATTTTTATGGGTAGTGTTACCTCCTGGTAGTGTTAATTTGCATTTCCCTGTTGAATACTGACATTGAGCATCTTTCCATGTGCTTGTTGACCACATTTTATAATTTTTTGTGAAGTGTCTGTTCAAATATTTGGTCCAGTTTTATTAGTATGCTTGTCATATTAGTCACTTTTCAACATTGGTAGGTCCACAGAATCCATTGCAGGACCTTAAGGTCTACAACTATACCAGCAATTTTTAATTAAATTCATGAGCTAGACTACTAAAAATTATCTCATTTTCTCCTTTCCTTCTCCTTCCTCAGGAAGCCCCAGCTATTCTAGCCTTCTATCCATTCTTAATACAGGCCCAGTTTTCTCCACACCTCACATTCACCTTGTAATCAGATCTGCTTGGAATTCTGTAGTCCCCATGTTCTCAAGCTACTGAATCCTTCTTCTCTTTCAGGTCTCAGCTCAAATGTCCTGTGTTCATATCTTTGGAGATAACTTCCTGACCATTCAAGTCAAAATAAAGCCTTGTGTGCCATTTTTTATCACAGCACTCCATTCCACCACTTCTAATACTCTGCAATATTATATAATATTTTTTGTATATTTGCTTATCTGTTTATTGGTCCCCCCCCCCCCCCCCCCCCCCAGCAACCTGTGCTCCATGACAGCAGAGATCATATTCAACCTGTGTTCAAGGACTGGAGGTTGAATAAATGTTGTTCAATGAGTAACAACTCAGTTCCCTTAGAGTTTAGAGACTCTTTGAAGGGTAAATATATTTAGAGAAATCATTCCCAAAAGTTCTCGCTGGAATTTTACACAACTATCAGTAATTCACAAATGGGGATGTCCTTGGACTCTCTTGCTGCTCACCTACTCATCAGAAGATTCCTGGAGTAGAAGAGGTTTCATAAGCTTTCCTAGTTGGTTGTGTGCAAACAAAAATTCTAAGGAGCCACAGTATACTCCTTGGCTTTTGGGGAGCTTAATATCATTGTTGAATCTTTTGATGATTACAACCTTAGGAACTATCCTAGAGAGATGCTTGAAATAAATAGGGTTACCCAAGGTTCATTGGACAAATGCTGGGCTCATCAATACACCAGGCAGATTATACAATGAGCAAAGCATGCCCAGTGTAAACAATGGGAGTGACAGCTTAAGCACCAAGTCAAGTGTTATCATGCTAATTGCAGAATCAAATCTTCCCAATCTCTGATAAATGAACAGAGTCATGGGTTTACACGTGGACTGTCACCTAGGAATTATATAAACACTGGCAAGTTACTTAATTTCTATGTATTGGAGTTTCCTTATCTTTAAGCAGGTCTAATAATAATAATTTATAAACTATTTTCTGAATTAAGTAAAATGCTTGTAGAGTACCTGGTATATTTGTATATATTAGAAGCTTTATTTTGTTCTTTGTTCACTTGTTACACATTTTAAACCTCTTCAGCTTATAAGTATTAGAAAGCAAGCATTTTCTAAAACATACTGCAGTTCCATTCTCTACTTGAAGTGCTTACATAATAAATATTCACTGATAACAATAAAGGCTTAATGTGCCTGGAAGCAAATAAGTAGCAATTATATAACGCATAGTCTGCAGCAACAAATAAAAGAAAAATCTAATTGTTAAAAGAAGAAAAAAAGAGGAAAAAAGATGTGTAACAATTAAAAGAAAAACTATATTTCATAATAAAGTTAATAAAGAAGGTAGACAAACTTCAAAAATAATTCTTTTAAGATATTAAGCATTCTCCAAAGAATGTTTATTTGATTAAAAAAACTATTGTGCATCATTTATCAGATAATATCATGGAATTAGATACTATTTCTGCATGTATTTTCAGATATTCAAATATTATCCTGTGAAATAGCCTTTAAAATGACTTTGCCTAACTATAAAATTATAAATATGATGCCAATACTATTATGTAGCAATTGTGTCTCATGTTTTAAATGAAGTATGGATAGAATGGCCAATGTACGTTAATCATCCTGTCCAAAGATAAACAGTTAGGAAGTTCCTATTCAATACTAACTCTTTTGGGAGAAGGAGAAAGAGATATTTGACTAATTTCAAAAATCACATTCAAAATCAACAGATATATAACTAAAATCAGCACCTCTCAGCAGATTAATCTCAAATCCTCCTGGTCATATGCTCTATCTTCATATTGACCACACATACGTGTGTATCCTATTGTCATCTCACACTCAGCAAGCCCAGAATCAATGGTTTTATCTCTGCAAAAACAGTTTAATTTTCTCAGTCAAAATCATTTTTATTTTCTCTCACTACCACTTAGAAACCATACATTTCCCATTCTGTCCTTATTTGATTTCAAACCTCCTGAAAACCAGTCACCAAGTTCTAAAAAACTTTCTGATGAGATGAGAAGAAAGATTGGTGGTTATTTCTTATTTCTTTTCTTAAGCCTCAAACCAGAAAGGGGAAGAGAAATCCTAAATGTAACAACCACATTTCAATCATTTGCTTATCATTGGAAAAAGGAGCCTCTGAATTTAAAAATAGACCTTGCCTAGAGTCAAGTTATCACAATCTATTCTTGTCACAGCCACTAACTAGCCCTATGACATCAGATAAGACACTTCCCCTTTCTGCTTCAGTTACCTGCTCCTGAAAATGGTGGGGGAAGGTGGTATGCTAAGACTTCTTTCCATTCTGAAATTCTGTATGATTCTCTCCTCATATTTGTCCCTTTCTTTTCATTGCCCACTGTGGCCAACCTTAAAAAAGCCATTTAGGGGAACCAGCAGTTAGCGTAATGGCTATGTCGCTGGACTCCCACGTGGTCGACCGCGGTTCACATCTCGGACCCGGTGGCTTACAACTCACACCGGGCGCGTGTGCGTGCGTGCCCAAGATCCCGAGAGGAGAATGGAGGAGAAGGGATTGCGGCGTGACCATCCCCCCGTGGGGGGTGATTTCTCGCTTTCTGTCTCTATGTCTCTCTCTGTCTGTCTGGCGAGCGCACGCGCCCTATAGTGAAAAACCTCTCCAAAAAAAAAAAAAAGCCATTTAGCACCGTATAGATGTTTACTTCTTAAATCCCCTCAACTCTTTGCATTAAAATTTGCCTTTGACCTTAACCAGAAAACTTGAACTTCCTTAGACACCCTCATTCTTTGTTATTTCCTTACCCCAAATGGCAAACAACGTTCGATAAAGTCATGTTCCAGTTCTTTTCAAGTCACCTTCCACTGAGATTTTTTTACAAACTACAAGCATCATCAAACTTTCCGCTCCAGTCAATCTGGATCACTCATTAATATTAAAACAGAAACTGAACTTTCTTATCTCCTCTCATGTCCATTTCGTATAGAACTTTCTTCTCTACCTGGAATGCCCTCATCATTTCTTGGTTCCCTCTGAAATTTTACCTTGTTCATATGTTCCATCCTCTTAAAAAGTCATTCTGTTGACTGCAAACCAAAGTGATTTGTCTTGACTCCAAACCGATGGGATTTGTCTTACATCTTTAAAATCAAATGAAAAACGGAAGTGCTAATAGGTTAAATAGGAGAAGGGACAATCAGGCCTTCAGGGACAGAGAGGCCGCCCAGACTAGGCACCTTGCGGTGGAGAATCCCCACTGTTGTTATCCTTCAGCTATCCTATTAAGCCTTGTTTGTTTATTCATTTATTTATTTTACAACAGTGAATAAGTACTCCAGCATGGGTTGTTGGTGCCCTGCCCATAACTCATCTGCGCTGTGCAGTGCCAAGTGCCATTACCTCGAGCACCTGGAATTCTCCAGCTGAGGACTTCCTTTGGCTTCTGTTCAGAGCAGACCAAAAGTTCCAGGGAAAAAACTTTCCCAGAAGAAACCCATGGCAAATGAAGGATGAGACATTGTGGAAGGATACCTCAGTTTCCTTGCTCCTGGGATTGGATAATTCTGAGGAGTGTTCCACAGTTTATAGGAGGTCTCCAGATGGATCGAGCCCCAGATACCCCAAGTGGTAACCAACACAAGAATGTCCCTTATATTACCTGCACTTTCCTCTTTCTCTTTTCTTTTTTATGCCAGAGGGTTCATGCAAGCAAGAGAGAAAGAGGAAGGGGGAGGGAGAGGGGGCAGGGGGAGAGGGAGAGAGGGAGAGAAAACTTTCAACATGGCCTGGATGTGCTACAATCCCCTTTCCTCCAGTTCTCCATCCTGTCAGGATCCTGAGCACACCCATGCGTGCAATGTGTTTTTCAAGTCACCAGGTGGAACTGGATCTCTGTCCGGCCATATGGGATTGGCTTCCTCAGGCAACTCTACCCATACTTTCTTCAAAGTCTTGCTTCTCCACTTTTTATCAGTGCTTTGGGAAATCAATTCTCATATAAACTACTCGCACTTAAGTGCTTGGAGTCTCCTTGTTTACGTTTTCTAAATATTTTGTTTGGTTTTTATCTTTTTTTTTTTTGCCTTGGTTTCATTTATATAATTTAATCTTTTGAAGATACTGTAATTTTATCTGTGCCTTTAAATATATTGATATATATATATAGAGAGAGGGTTTTCTTGGGCTTTTGCTATAAGGCATGTGCACTCGCTAGAAAGACAGAGAGAGACAGATCACCCCCCAGGGGGGATGGCCACTCTGCAATTCCTTCTCCTCCATTCTCCTCTTGGGATCTTGGGCACACATGCACATGCGCCCGGCATGAGTTTAAGCCACCAGATCTTGGACTCAAACCACAGTCCACTACATGGGAGTTCAGCAACATAGCCATTACGCTAACTGCTGGTCCCTATATTGATATATATTTATTCATGCTGGTCCCTATATTGATATATATTTATTCATTATTTCTCTTACACTTTTTTAAAAGAATTACTTTCTTTAACTTTATTTGTTTGGCTATTTATTTATTTATTTTAATTTGACTAGAGAGGGACAGAGAGAGAGAGAAAGAGGGATAATGAGAAAGCAACTGCCAGGTATGGGCTCAAACCTCGGTCGGCCACGTGTGAGTTCAGCACCATTAACCAGTGTGCCACTTGCTGGCCCCTGTTCTCTTATACCTTTTTAAATGTCTAATGTAGTAGTAGGTTATGTCTATTTTCACTCCTAATACTTTTTTTGTCCTTTTCTTTTTTTTACTTATCATGCTTTAAAGAATGTCTATGTTATTTGTTTTTTCAATGAATTATGTTTATTTCTGTTGATCTTCATTTCTGATCTAGAGTTGTGGTTGTTTTTCTTATTCACATTATTTTCTATTTCATTAATTTCTACTTGTAACATTGATACTTCTTTCTTTATTTTCTTACAGTTACATTTCTTTTTATGTAAATGTAAATTTATGTATTCTCAATTTGTGTTATATTTTAATTAACAGCTATAAAATTGTAGATTTCCATTCAAATATTAAGTTGTGACCGTTAGGAAATAAAGTGCCTTTATTATGTATTATTTAGAAATAATTTCTAAATCCCCATTGTGATTTATTTAACAATATATGCTATTTAGCAATATAATATTTTATTTCCAGAATTATGTATTTTGTTAGACAACTTTGGTTGCTAATTTTAGTATTATTTAATTTGATTAAAAAGTTGTGGCCTACATAATGTCATTCTTTAAATTTCTCTAAAAAAATTGCCAGAGTAATTATTCATTTTTATAAAGACCCAAGTTTTGCACTTAAAAATGATATATTTTCTGTTGTTGGGTGAATTCTATAAAATATCTATTGGCTGAAATACATGTTTCAAATTAAGGTATTTTAATACCTACTTTTGTCTGCCCAATCTATCCGTTTATTAATTAGCAGGTTAAAATATCCCACTAGAATCACAGATTTGGGATTCAATTTTTGATTTATATAGTGCAATATTCTGGTGCAATACACACAAGTTTGGTTCTTATATTTTGGTGGATCATCCATTTTATCATTTGAAATAGCTCTTTGTCACATTTACTGCATTCTACGCTGATTCCCCCCTCTGTGGGGCTTGGGACCTTGCCTCTTCTCTCTGTGCTGGTGCCGAGGTCTTAGCTACCAGGGGGTTGCTAGATAATGATTTGGACCTAATGGCCTCATTCCAGCACATGGCTGTAGTTTCTTCTTTGTTTCTGGCAACTAGACATCTAGACATTCCAGTTTCTTGATTTACCCTTGAAAACACGTTCTTTAATCTATCCATCCATCCATAGCAGAAAGAGATACATGTACAAACATATACTATACGTAGAAAGAGAAAGAGAAAATGTCTACTAAAGGGTGATTTTAGCATGTGTTTCTTCTGCAATCTTGATCTTGAAGTCTATCTTATCTTTTCTTAAAGAAAAGTTGATTACTTGGCATTTACGTGGATTTATTGAGGTACGAATACTTTTCTTTCATTTGCAACTACTTTTCCTGAGCAATTTAGTGAAATCCTCATTGCTTGGCTATAATAGTAGCCCAAAAGATCTCTACAAAACCTGCTACCAATCGTTCAGTCTTTGCACTGGAAGGCACAGTTCCCCTAGAGCAATACTACTGACTGATGTGTTTCTATAAGACGTTTTGTCAAATGATTATTTGCCTTTAAAAACAGTACCTGGACTGAAGCCTGAACTTACATTAAGAGGGGAATGATATTAATTGCCCTTTAAAAACATTTTTATAGCCTAGCAGAAAAAAAAATCACTTTACTCTCATAATTTGCTTTATATATTGCTATTATCATTGCTAATTACTCTGTCCCCATAAAGCATTTATTTATGAAGTCCTTTCAGTTTAGTTTCCTCTTTTAGCAAAATTGTTGTTGCTTTCTCAATAAACTGTCCTCTCCCTATTAATATTTTATATAGTTTAATTAGATAAAGAATATGGATGGAGCATCAAAATAACTAGTGGCAGAGATTGCTTAAATCAACGCCTCTCTTCTTTTATTCTGTTTAGACTTAAAGCTTAAAGCTGTTTTTGCTTTCTAAAACTAAGAGAGTCTTAAAGGTCTAAATCTAGTTTCACCAGATGCATACACTTGCATCTTTAAGGATTTCAAATATATTTTGACAGATTTTCTTCCTTTGCTATTTAGATTATGATTTATGGTTTTATTTCTCAGCAGTTATATATTATAGTCATTTTCAAGGAGTGAAAAATTATCATAATCTAGCTACCTTTACACTGTTATAAATGAATCATTTAGAAAATTTTAGGACACTATCCAGCTGCATTTCTCATAAAAAATTTTTCTGTTCATATACTGTGCAATGCTGGGACTTAAATACATGTAATTTAGAAAATTACTAAACAAAATGTAAGTAATTAAATAAAGCATGTTATGCAATGCCATTGTGACTATACAATTTGAAGAAAACCTATGAAAGCAAATTTTGTTCAAATGTATCACCTTATATAACATTTTCCAGTATTCTACATAATACATATACTACATGTATTTGTAAATCTAAATTAAAGATAAAATTGATCATTCATGTAGAAGCAAAAAATAAAAGTTATTCTCTGATAACTATTAATTATTAATAACTACAAGTCATAAAGAAGTCATGTTTTATTTTCTCACCAAGATTTTGAATTGTTATCAGAAATATCGTTGAAGTTAACATTTCTAAAGTGGTAACGCAAAATGATTTACTTTAAGGTTACATTACAGAGTTCTTGAAATAACTTAACTCATTTTTATTATAATTTCAAATCAGATTTATATATGCTTAAAAAAGATTTTGTGATTTCACATACTAGATCACTTGAACTATATATGTATTTTTTTTTTTTTTGAGAGGTTTTTCGCTATAGGGCGCGTGCGCTCGCCAGACAGACAGAGAGAGACAGAGAGACAGAAAGCGAGAAATCACCCCCCAGGGGGGATGGTCACGCCGCAATCCCTTCTCCTCCATTCTCCTCTGGGGATCTTGGGCACGTACGCACACACGCCCGGCGTGAGTTGTAAGCCACCGGGTCCGAGACGCGAACCGCGGTCGACTACGTGGGAGTCCAGCGACATAGCCATTACGCTAACTGCTGGTTCCCATTGAACTATATATTTTTAAAGAATCTTTCCTTTTGTAAAATTGTTTTAGACGCCAGCAGGTGGCATGAATTCTATATGGCTGATTGAAGTTTGAGACCCAGACCTGGTGGTTTGAAAATAACACCAGTTGTATGTGGGTACGTGCCCAAAATTCCAAGAGGAAAAGGAAGAGATTGAGGCATGGCCAGCACCCTGGGGAATGATTTCTCACTTTCCATCTCTCTGTTTCTCTCTGTCTCTCTCTGGTGAGTGAATATGCCCTATGGCAAAAACATTAAAAAAATTATTTGTTTCTTCCATGAGCAAGACAAAGAGAAAGCATCCCCATCAGGGTTTCTATGTCACTATCCATTCCCAGCCTCATCCAGCCCTGGATCACTGGCATGTGTGTGCCCAGCATACTGAAGGATCTCTGGATATAAACTTTGAATTTTCACATTTAGATGAGCCTAACTATTACGGTTAACCTCTGTGCTACCATCCTGTCCTATGTGTCTTCTGATATTTGACCTTAAAGTCTATCTAGTCTCTTCTTCAGCAGGATGGTGTGATTAATTGGCATGACTATTAAATTATCTGATGAAGTGGTTATTAGTCTATATAGATTTTCTATTTTTTTGGTTGTTTTTAAATTTTGAGAAAATCATTTCATATATGGTTTCTTCTGTACTGGTATATATTTATTCATTTTGGTTATTGAGTAGAACACTCTGGTCTCCTTCAGTTGTATTATTGAATCTCTTTGGTTTTAAAATTTTAACTGTTCACACCTTTTATTTTTCTCAATTCTCTTCCTATTGAATGCTTTGAGATTTTCAGGTGGAAAGATTTGATAGTAATGCAGTTTCATTTTTGGTTCATCAAGAGCATGAATTTTCTTCCAGATTAGTGACATTTCTGAATGCATTACTCATTTTTATCAGCCATCATTTTATCACAATATATATTATTATAATTATATAACATAATTGCTTGAAAACATTATGATGTTGTTTTCTCTACTGGATTTCCCAACTTTCAAATTGTTTTCTCTTGACATTCTCTGAAAGCAATGACTCATGAAGTGGCCTCTATAACAGGATGCAATTGTCCAGTGGGCAATAAGACTCGAAGTGAGACAGTGGATAAAGGCTGAAAAGGAGAAAATGAGCACATAGATATTTTTAAACACAGAGCTGCATAGAGCAATTCTAAAGTCTAGTTAAATCCACATTTTTTTTCCTCTAAGAAAAAAGTTACACAAGAGCAGTGCCTAGAGAATGAAGAAGAAGGAATAGAAGAACAAAGAGGAGATGGGAAGCAGGAAGAAGGATGTAAGGGGAGAAGGAGGCTGAGAGAAAAGGGGAAGCAGAAGAGGATGAAGCAGAAAATAGAAAGGTGTTCTAGTTTGTTCTGCTGCCAATAACAAAAATGCCTGAGTCTGGTTAATTTAAGGGAATAAAGGTTTATTTAGTGCAGTTTGGAAGTCCCAGGTCCCAGATCTGCATCTGGTGAGGACTTTCTATTGAATAGCGTGGCAGAAGACAAGAACTTGAGCACTGCAGAACACGTCTGCCTTTTTCCTGTTTCTTTATAAACCCACCAAGACCCAATCACAGCTGCCCCTCCATGACACCTGATCACTTCCCAAAGGTCCCACCTTTCAACTCCCAAATCCCTGTTAAGAGTCCTCTTAATACCTTCAAAATAGAACCAAATTCCATGGATTTGATAAAGACACATTCAAACCCTTGCAAAAGGTAATTGGTGATTCCCTATAAATTTTTATTGTAGTACAGAATTTCTTTCAGCTTTTCTGTCAGCTGAGAATGAATATAATCATTACTTAGTCAGAATGATAGCTTTGAATTTGTAAGTCAAGACAGGATGCCACACATCACCTATACCAAATTGTTCTACAAGTGAAGAGCAGGTTTTGCAGTGACTGGCAAACATGGCAGTAATCAACACAGATTTGCCATCGGACTTTCATTCTGAGACATTCTTTTTTTTTTTTTTTTTTTTTTTTTTTTTTTTTTTAAGAGATATTTTTGCTGTAGCGTGCATGCACTTGTTGGAAAGACAGAGAGACAGAAAGTGAGAAGTCACCCTCCAGGATGGATGGCCATGCCGCAATCTCTTCTCCTCCACTTTTCTCTCAGGATTTTGAGTACGCACGCACATGCACCCTGCATGAGTTTTAAGCCACAGGGTCTGGGACTCTAACCATAGTTGACTATGTGGGAATCCAGCAACGTAACCATTATACTATCTGCTGGTTCCTAGACATTCTTCTTTAATGGGGTAAGTTCTGATTAGCACTCTAAGGAAAATAGGCACACACACACTGAATGCAAATTGAAACAAAAGAATAATCCTGATATTGTGATTAATTACTCATTTTATAATTTTATTACTACTCTCAGTAAGCATTTGAGAGACTTTGCAACCTTAACATATCATTAAATAGGTTGATGCAACATGTGTTAAAATATTGAACATTTCTAATAATTTGGGCTTTAGTGCAAATTACTTAGACATCTAAATGATCTATACTTATCTTCCAATACACTGTCCAGAATGATTGTTTAAAATTATAAACATTTCCTAGCCCACCATAAAAATCTGGGTATGTTGGCATGAACCTATAGTCCCAGCTAGTTGGGAGGTTGATGTAACAGGTTCACAACATAATAAGAGCCTGTCTGAAAACACAAAAAATTCCCCTCAACACAACAAATACAGACTATAAATCTTAGTTTACTTTTCAAGTTAATTTTCTTTTTTTAAAATAATTATTTTATTTTATTTATTATTATTATTTTAGTATATCCAGGGAGAGACACACAGAGAGAGAGAAAGTGAGAAAGCAAGCCTCCAAATCTAGGCCTCGAACCATGGTCAGCCGTATGGGAGTTTAACGTCCTTAACCACCAAGCCACCTGCCAGCCCCTCAAATTAATTTTCTAATGGTTTCTCAAGACCAGCTTTTTTAGCATAACCTTAACAGAGTTTGAAAGAAAGAACTTGGTATATCATTCTCCTTTTTCTCTGTGTTCGAGCCACAGAGATCATCTTCTGGTTCCTATATAGTTCCACATACCTCAGGCCGCAGCACCTTTGATTCCCTGCTCTTTGCCAACATATCTCACCATCTTTCTAGTTAACTCTTGCTTTAGGGTAAGCCCATGTGTCATTCGCTCATGGAAGAATTCTTCAGACACCTGTATTAGGTCAAATCACTGTCACGTGATCAACAAGGTCCCAATATTTTCTTTCTTATCATTTGGCACAGATTGACATTGAGTAGGGAGAGGTTAATAAGCATTGGTATATATTATACTGGAAGGTCCTTGAGTACAGCCCTGTATCACCATTTTATTCTTTCAACCTAACCCTGTACTTAGGATCTACTAATAGTAAGTGCGTGTGTAATATTTTTGACTGAATGACTAGAAAAGTATATGACATGATAGTTATAGCTTTTACCTTTTTTATAGTAATGAAAAAAGTATAATAATAATCACATAAAACTTCCACTGTTTTATATTTTCTGCAAGTGACTTCAACGTTTAGAAGTTTATCACATTCACAATTATGTTGTGATTATCAACAAAATAGAATATTACACACATATTTATTATTTTTACAATATCTCTAGATAACATTGTCTGCCTGATAAAGGATTTAAAAACAAAGCTATAAAGTTTTTAGAAACAAAATCTTGATTGCTAAAAAAAAATCTAAGTATATCCAAATGATCAGAGGTATTTCCATAATGAACTTAATCACTATAAACAATGACTTCTGTTGTCATAATGAGTTTGCATTCATTGGGTCAACTAATCCTCAATATATTTCATTTTGAAAGCAGGAAACTAACATCAAACATCTCATTATGCCCCTGTCTTCCTCCTTCAAAAAGAAAAAAAAAAGTCATTGTTTTGAACCTACCTCAATTTCCCACAAATAAATGCAACTGTCTTTACTCCTTTTGCATTAATCTTATTCAAAGTAAAATAAAGAAGCGGGAACCAGCAGTTAGCGTAATGGCTATGTCGCTGGATTCCCACGTAGTCGACCGTGGTTCACGTCCCGGACCCGGTAGCTTAAAACTCACGCCGGGCGCGTGTGCGTGCGTGCCCAAGATCCTGAGAGGAGAATGGAGGAGAAGGGATTGCGGTGTGACCATCCCCCCTGGGGGGTGATTTCTCGCTTTCTGTCTCTATGTCTCTCTCTGTCTGTTTGGCGAGCACACGCACCCTATAGAGAAAATCTCTCCAAAAACAAAAAATAAATAAAAAATAAATAAAAAAATAAATAAAAAAAGTAAAATAAAGAAGCTAACGCTCTTCCTGTAGAAGACTAATCCCTTCACAGTACTCTAACATTACTCTTCCTTTGCTTTCTTATTTTATTATTAACTTTTATAGAGGTTTTTACCTTGGGATGCATGCGCTTGCCAAAGAGAGAGAGAGTGAGAGGGAAAGTGAGAAATCATCCCATGGGGGTCCGGCCATGCCGCAGTCCCTTCTCTACACTCCTCCCAGGATATTGGACATGCATGCACATGTACCTGATATGATTTTTAAAACACCAGATCCAGAACTTGAACCATAGTCAACCATCTGGGAGTCCAGCAACGTAACTGCTATGCCATCTGCTGGTCCCTATTTTGCCTTCTCAAAAATCTGACACTAAGGGACCTGCAAATGGCATAATGGTTACATCACTAGACTCCCACATAGTCAACTGTGGTTCGAGTCCCAGACGTGGAGGCTTAAAACTCACTCTGTGTGTGTGTGTGTGTGTGTGTGTGTGTGTGTGTGCCCAAAAACCCAAAAGGAGAATGGAGGAGAAAAGATTATGGGTTGACCATCTCCCCTAGTGGGTGATTTATCGTTTTCTGTCTCTTTGTGTCTCTCTGTTTCTCTGGTGAGTGTATGTGCCCTATAACAAAAATCACTCTAAACAACCAACCAAAAAAACTGACACTACAGGGCCAGGAGGTGGCTGGTGATTAAAGTACTGGATTCCCACATGGCTAAATGATGTGCCCTGTGGTAAAAGCTTGAAAAATAATAATAATGGGAACCAGCAGTTAGCGTAATGGCTATGTCGCTGGGCTCCCACATAGTCGACCGTGGTTCACGTCCCGGACCCAGTGGCTTAAAACTCACGCCGGGTGCGTGTGCGTGCGTGCCCAAGATCCTGAGAGGAGAATGGAGGAGAAGGGATTGCAGCGTGACCATCCCCCCTGGGGGGTTATTTCTCGCTTTCTGTCTCTACGTCTCTCTCTGTCTTTCTGGCCAGCGCACGCGCCCTATAGCGAAAAACCTCTCCAAAAAAAAATAATAATAATAATAATAACTTCGACACTACTAATTACTATTCTTCCTTGCCTTAACCATAACTACATTACCTTTAAAATATCTTGGGGCCAGATAATGGTACAGCAGTAAAAAAGACTGACCCATATGGGGAGGTTCTAGATTTGTCTGGAGACTTCCCTGAACGTGCTGGGTGCATATGTACCCAAGATCTGGGTATGGCCGAAGCTGGGGTTGGATTGTGGTATAAATACCCTATTGGGAATGCCTGTCTCTCTCTGTCTTTCTATGCCTCTCTGTCACTCATAGAAGAAATAATAAATAACACTTTAAAAAACATTCAATTCTGGGAACAGCAGATGGCATAATGGTTACATTGTTGGATTCCCACATGACTGACCGCAATTTGAATCCCAGATCCTGTGGCTTGAAAGCCAAGGTAGGCCCATGTGTGTACCCGCCCAAAATCCCAAGAGGAGAATGGAGAAGGGATTGCGGCGTGGCCATCTTCCCCAGGGACTGGTTTCTCGCTTTCTGTCTCTCCAGAGAGTACATGAGCGAAAAACAACAAGAAAAACTGAATTCTTCTCTGTATTGAAATTCAATCAAAATAAAAGAAGCACAAGCAAATACTATATATATAAAAATAAACCTCACTCTTAAATCCTTCCCATCTACCCCTTCACAGCCATATTTCTTGCTCAAGTTTTTTGTATTCACTGTCTTCATTTCCTCCCCACTCATTCTTCTCAATCCCCATTCTTTTTCCTATGTAATGGTTAATGCAACAAATTTTTCATTCTCACTTTACTTAATTTTCCTGTAACTTTTCAAATGATTATTTACTTATTCCATGAGCAAGAGAGAGAGACTAAAATAGCACCCTAGAAAGGGTCCTGGTGCCATCATCCACTCCAGCCTTCAGCCAGTGCCAGACCATGGGCAAGGGTGTGCTCAGAGTACTCAGCCAGGTCTCTAAACTTTACCCAGGAACCTTTCCACGTGGGGTTGCCTTGCCGATGGTAGCATTTTGCTACTGTGCCCCTGTTGACCCCATTCTTCCTATAACTTTTCTGTCTGCTGACCACTTTTTCCTCCCCTTGGCTTCATTTGTTATATTCCTTCCTGGTCTTCTTTCTATATTCCGGTTGCAACTGCTCTGTATCTTTTATCTTTGTTAAGTTTATCCTCTTTTACCCGCACATTAAATACTTTATACTTCAGGACCAGGTCTTTCTTTTCTTTCTCTTTTCTTTTAGCAATGTCCTTAATGCCAAAGACTTCAATTGCTAGGTTGGTGTGTTGGCCCCTGAACTTACACCTGCAGTTTAGATATCTCTTTGTGCTTTAGATCAACATCTTTTTTTTTTTTCCTTCTAAATGTCTCGAAGTCATCCTTGAAATCTAAAATAAATACTTAACAGAAAGTCTGAAGTTAAGTTTATGTTCTTATTCTCTTTTCATAATTCACTAGCTTGGTAAATGCACCACCATCCAACTAATTTCACAAGCCAGGAACTCAAGAGTCACTGTTCATCCATTCACCTTCTTTCCTTCAGTCCTCTCCCAAATCCTCTTGCTTCCTAAATGCATTTAGAATCCATCTACCTCTGCATTTTCAGTGCCATCCCCCTAATAGTGGCTGTCTTTCTGACAACTGACAGCCTCTTTGACTCCTACTTTCTGACAGTTTGACAGTTGACAATTCCTCTATTTGGGCACACACAAAAAAACCCAAAAGTATCTTGTCAACATATAGTCATGTCCCTTTCCCATTTAAAGTCCTTTCATGTTTTCTCACTGGTCTTAAGATAAAATCCAAAATCCATGATGTGTGCTAAAAGTCTCTGAAAGCTTTTTCCCAGGGTAGCTCATCATCAGCTTTCATTCGCCCCTTCCCTGTGAGCTCTAGCCTCGTTAGCCTTTCAGTCTCTTGAACAGTATGTTCTGTGCCCCAAGCCTTTTGCACTGGAATTTATATCATCTGGAACATGTCTCCCTTTCAAGGTTCTCCTGCTCTTTCTTTAAACCTCAGTTTAAATGATTAATTCCTTAGAAAATGCTTACTTGTCCACTCAAGTCTATTCCCACATTCTTAGAACAATAGTCACTTTTCTTTTATGGTTCTCAATCTTGAGCCTCACTGTGCTTGCGTGCCGACTACTCCAGAAACTTCCTCCAATAGCTCAACTCCAAGTTATTCTTTATTCCATGCCGTTGAATGCCATGTTCATATATATTATTCTGTCTCACTGATGGCTGCTCTGCACAGACAACATGGAGTCCAGGTCCAGCACAGTGTACAGATACAGATGCAACTGAAATCACTGTCAGTACTTTTCCTGAGGGTACAAAGAACACTAAACAGGTGAATTACCACTGTGAGTAGTTTCCACACTAAGATGTGTGCAACATTACTCTTGTCTGTTATGTTGTGCTATTCCATATTAGATAGTGTTGAAATAGATATAATTTTTATACAAAGGAGCACAGATTTTTATGACATTAAAACAATGGGTTGTAGGCAATTTGACATGCATTTTCTAAATCCAGGAATAGTTCGTATTGAGAGATAAATTTATTCTAAGTATGCAATGCTATTTTTACTCAATTCTTACTCAATTTTATTATAATATTAAATACTTGGGACCAGCAGTTAGCGTAATGGCTATGTCGCTGGACTCCCATGTAGTCCTGGACCCGGTGGCTTAAAACTCACACCGGGCGCATGTGCGTGCGTGCCCAAGATCCCAAGAGGAGAAGGGAGGAGAAGGGATTGTGGCATGGCCATCCCCCCTGGGGGTGCTTTCTCACTTTCTGTCTGTCTGTCTCTCTCTGTCTGTCTGGTGAGCGCATGCACCCTATGGCAAAAACCTCTCAAAAAAAAAAAAAGATACTTACAGAACTTGGCCAGAAATAGTAATATGTTAAGCGATTTCTTACAAATATTGGTTTGTGTTGAACCTGAAAGTAAGAATAAACCAATAGATTAATAAAATACATGGTTTGAAGAGTTTGTTAAACTTTAATCATGTTATCACTTATACAAAGAATAATACACAGCAGTATAAACTGTATTGTGTGTATTTTACTTGGTAATGTAATGAACTAGGAAAATATTTAACAAATATTAATATTTATAAGGTTAGGAATGAACATTTTTAGTATGCCAAATCTTCACAAACGCTTTTATTGCTCTTATTGAGAAAGAATTATGCTAAATTTTTATAAAGATCATCACTTAAGCCAGACATGCTTGATCTATTCTACTAGCTTAGTTTTGCTGACAGTATAATTTCTAATTACTATGCTTATTTTTACTGCACATTTTCAGGAAGGTGGAGAGTCAGCTAAAACTGATAACTATTTTTTTTTTAAGATTGGAGAGTTGGATTTATGGGTCCCACTAATCTCAAAGTCAGCAATCCATAAAACTTCAGTTTTTAAGTTCACACTTCTAGCTAAATGTTTATATTTATATCCTACACATTTGCCAGGTTGCTACATGGTTTAATAATTAGAAATGTAACTGCCCTGAATAATGTTATTCAGCATGGAGGCACCATAATTTGACTATACTATTGTCTGACTGTTATGTGGTTTGCTTCAATTTCTTCATTAGTTTGTTTTCTGTATTAAAATACTAAAATTCATAGTTTCTAGCAAATAACTATTTAGAAGAATGATTTGAATTTTTAAGTATCTTTTTCTTTTTATTTATTTATTTGAGAGAGATTTTTACTCTAGGGTGCGTGTACTCACCAGTGAGACAGAGAGAGACAGAGAGACAGACAGCCCCCGAGACGATGGACACACCACAGTCCCTTCTCCTCCAGTATCCTCTCAGGATTTTGAGCACGCATGCAAATGCATCTGGCGTGAGTTCCAAGCTGCTTGGTCTGGTACTCGCCCGCTCTTAACTACATGGGAGTCCAGTGATGTAAGCATTACTCCATCTGCTGGTCCCATCTTTTCCTTTTTAATTGACTTTATTGATATATAATTTATTTATAACACAGTGCACAGATTTTAATTGCACAGCTTATATGTTTTGTTAAAAACACACTTTCATGTAGCCACCAATATAGATTCAGAACATTTCAATCACCTTAGAAAGTTCCCTTGAGCTCACAAGATTTATTTGTGCACAGGAACTTCAAGCAGTTCATGGAAAATGCATACTATTAAAAAACTACACAAAGTTAATTGGGAACCAGCAGTTAGCATAATGGCTATGTCACTGGACTCCCACATAGTCGACTGCAGTTCGCGTCCTGGACCCGGTGGCTTAGAACTCACGCCGGGCGCATGTGCGTGCGTGCCCAGGATCCCGAGGGGAGAATGGAGGAGAAGGGATTGCGGCATGACCATCCCCCCTGGGGGGTGATTTCTCGCTTTCTGTCTCTCTCTGTCTGGCGAGTGCACGCGCCCTATAGCGAAAACCTCTCCAAAAAAAAGTACACAAGGGCCAGCCGTGGCATGGTGGTTAAGGCGGCTGGATTCTACATGGCCAACTGGGCACTTCAAATTCCCAATCCAGCTGCTTGAAAAACACACTGGGTTTGTGTGCACGCATGCCCAAAATCCCAAGGGTAGAGTAGAGGAGAAAGAATTGCTGTGTGGCCACCCCTTTGGGGCATGATTTCTCACTTTCCTTCTATCTCTGGATCTCTCCAGTGTATGAACACACTCAATAGCAAACTAAAAAACAAAACTAAATGAAATACTACATATGAATTTCAAAATTGTTTTGCATCAGAATAAACTCAAGGGACTGGTCAATGAAAGGACTGACCAACATGAGAAAGTTCTGGGTTCATGTCCAGAGACTTCCCTTAGTAACTTGTGCATGTATGTGTCCATAATCCAGGGATAGCTGAGGTGGCTGGGGTGAATTGAGGCATCAAGAACCTGTTGAGGGTGTTGTATCTTTGTCACTTGTTCATTCACGAAATAAGTGACATAAATGTATTTACTTTATTTATTAATTTATTTAGTTTTTCCTGTAGGGTGTGTGCCAGAGAGATAGAGAAAAAGGGAAAGTGAGAAGTCCTCCCCAGAAGGATTGCCATGCTGCAGTTCTTCTCTCGGGGTTTTGGGCACGCGCCCAGCATAGCAAGCCATTGGGACTGGGCCTCGAACTGTGCAGTCAGCCCTTAAATTTGCGTCACCTGTTGGCCCATGAATAAATAACTTATAAAAAATAAAATATTTTCATTTTATTTTTACATGAACTGTTTGAAGTCCTCTAGTACCTGTGAAACAGGATTTTTATAGAACAGTGATTTAAACAAAAGTATAAATTTTTGGTTTATTGTGTAACTTATTTTTTAGTGAGAGTGAAGGAGGTTTTTTATGTCCTTTCACAGTCTAAGGAACTCTCACAAAAAAAATAAAAACAAACAAACCATACTAATTTGTTGTATTTCTTAAGGATGTATTCCCAGAAGATTGTGATTGCCAAAAAGTATGATAATGTGATAATGGTATTATCTCTCAAAAAATAAGTACATTCCCCTTTCCATAGAGTTTGTTAGTATATGAATTTGAAGCAAGACTCATTAAAATTTATTGCATTCATTTTGTTAAAATATATGTGTATTGATCTGAAACTTATTTGCATTATATACTCTACCCTCACCCATTGATTGTTTGTTCTACATTTATTTATTGTAAGAGTACTCTTTTTTTTTGGGGGGGTGTTAATTAGAGAATATTTTTAGAGGTTTTTTCCTTAGAGCACACGTGCTCACCAGAGCAAGAACGAGAGAGAGAGAGAGAGAGAAAGTGAGAAATCTCCCTCCAGGAGGGATGGCCACAATGCAATCACTTATCCTCCATTCTCCTCCTGACATCTTGAGCACTCATGCACATGCGCTCGGTGTGATTTTGAATCTATCAAGTCCAGCACCTGAACTGCAGTTGGCCATGTGGGAGTCAATGATGTAACTGCTATGCCATCTGCTAGCAGGCCCCAAGAACGATATTTTTTTAAAGAGAAAGGAAAAGGAGACAGGGAATGTGAGACAGAGGCTTTTGGACAAGGTCTTGCTATTGCAGTCTTCTGCCACAACCTCTGGGTTGACTACAATTACTGGCATACCACCTTTGCTGGCCTGTTTGTGTTGGTCTGGGATCCAAACCTGGGCTTCTTGTGTGGCCCTAGTCTTGTACAGTGTTGACCTACAGCTTGTTCCACCATGTCTGAGCCTCCAAGCACAGTCCTAGTAAGAAAATGATCTTTACTTCACTTTTACAAACAAAATGAAATAAAAGAAAATAACGGATATGGGATTTCTTGCTCTTGTCTAAAAATTTTTAAATGGTTTGTGGTGATGCTTGTACAGTTCTTCAAATATAATAAAAATCATGAGTCAGCCCATGGTTGAGGTGGCTGAATCCCATTTGGCTGACTGTGCAGGTCAAGTCCTGAACCTGGCAGTTCGAAAAACATGTTGGGTGCATGCACATGCATGTCCAAAAGCCCAAGAGGAGAATAGAGAAGAAGGGATCACTATGTGGTCATGCCCCATGGAGGTTGATTTCTTACTTTCCCTCTCTGTGTGTCTTTCTCTAGCAAGTCACACTCCCTCTAGCAAAATATAGAAAAATATCCATTAAATAGAATGGGCGAGATGGCATAACGTTTATGTTGCTGGACTCCCCCATAGACAACCATGGTTCAATTCCCAAACTCAGTGGCTTAAAACTCTTGTGGAGGCCGGGAGGTGGGGGTGTGGCAGATGGCACGGTGATTTAGGATGCTGAGCTCCCACATGGTCGACCGTGGTTTGAGTCCCCGACCTGGTGGCTTGCTTTCTCACTTTCTCTCTCTCTCTCTCTGTCCCTCTCTGGTCAAATTAAAATAAATAAATAAATGAAGTTAAATAAAATAATTCATTAAAAAAAAGACTCATGCTGGGCACGTGTGCATGTGTGCCCAGACGCCCAAGAGGAGAAGGGATTGCAGCATGGCCATCCCCCCCCCAGGGGGTAATTTCTTGCTTTCTGCCTCTTTGTGTCTCTGGTGAGCACCCATGCTTTATAGCAAAAACAAACAAACAAACAAACAAAACAACTCTCAAAAAATTGAATGAGTGAATCATAAGGTATATGAATATTATCACAACAAAGCTGTTACTCAAAAAGTTAAAGAAAGGAAATATGGATGTCAGTGAAATTTCTATGATGTATCTGTACCAACCGAATCCCCACCCAGCTGAAAACCAACTTCAATATCGTGAAGCAACATCAATGTACATTGAAAAGAAAAAGAAAATTATCTGACCTACAAGAACATTATCATAATAGATATAACAAAGATGGACTAGATTTTCATTTGATGGCATCACTGAGCTAAATATTTTAAGTCTATTTTAAATATTTTAAGTCTATTCTTCATATCAACTGTAGAAACTTACTATTTATTACATTTTGCAGGTGAGAAAACTGAGATTTAGCTTAAAATAAGTACCTGGCAGACCAGGGCTCTGATCCAGGTGTGTAGGGTACACTTTGTAATCTCCTGCATCCCAGTAGTAAAGCTGAGCAGCCAGGAAGGCAGCATTGCTATTGGTCACGGCCCATCTACACAGGCAGATATGGACACTCAAAGTCAAATGAGATCTAACAGACTTTTTGAAAGAAAAGTAGAGTGTACTTGTCAAACCAGACTGCTCTGATGAAAGCCTAGATCCAGAAACCCAAAAAGCTAAACTTAGAAATCCTAAATTCTTTGGAGGGTAACTGGTAACCGAGGGTGTGATACATCCTCCAGCTTCGATCTGGCTGTAAGTTACAGCTGTGTTCATGTTCTCCTGCAATTTAATCCTCATTGATCCTATATCCAAACACAATAATAATGCTTCGGATTCGATGACACAGTCAATGAAGATATTTTTGTAATGGTTAGACAACCTATGTCAAATCTTTTGGGAAATATGAACCGTTTGTTTTACAAGGGATTTTTCAAATTTCATTTTATAGCTAAGAAAATATTCTCCAGGGAAACTGAGGCAATTTTCCAGAGTAAAGCAGCTCTGAAGAATGAGTCAGGGAACTATCTCAGGGGTCTGGAGCTGAATCCAGAAATCCTTCTAATACTTTATATGATTATTGTTTATTAAGTGTTGATCCCCTTTCTTCTGTCCAGTCCCTGGTAGTGTCCAACTCTGACTCAGTGTTCAGGCAGAATGCTACTTTTTGGTTTCTGGTACAGCCTGCTCTTTGATCGTAAGCACTGGGAATAAGCTTGGCATTACTCCAGACTCTGTTCCTGCCAAGTTCAATTTCATCAGGGAATAATAAAGAACAACAATACACACTTTTACTTTAATGTTCAAAGAACACTTCTGGATCATTGAATATTGGACAGCATTTCATCTGTGGGATGCAAATTATTCTAATTACAACAGTTTACCTCATAAAAAAGAACACCTGCTTTTTTAGGGCAACATCCACTAAGCAATAATGAATAGAATAAAATTAAATTTTACTTGCATTTAGTAGTAGTTAGGGAAGGACAAAAAAGAAATAAGGAATTGTGTTTTCCATTAGAGAAAGCATTAACACTTAAAGAAGGAACACTGAAGTTTTAGACTATGTACATTTCTATTGTTTGCATTCAATAAATGAAATAAAAAAGAGAAATAATAGCATGTAAACCAACTTTTAAAAAAAAATTGCTAGAGGGCATATATATTTAAAAGAGAGAGACAGAGAGAGGGGGGAAGTGAGAAAGCACTCCCTTCTGCCATGGAGGGTAGTCGTACTGCAGTCCCTTCTCCTCCACTTCTCTTAGCATTTTGGGCACACATGCACGTGTGCCTGGCATGTTTTCCAAGTCATCTGGGCCTCAAGCCATGCAGCTGTTCATAGTCACCTTCAACACCACACCACTGACTGGACCAACATTTCATTGTTGATAGTCCAAAAATGAACTACCCTTTTAGAAATACAATTAAATAGTCAAGAACTGAGATGAGCATCACATGTAAGTAAATTTTGCATATAACTAAGGTTCACTGCTTCAAGATGTAATACTGTTTATTTCATTATCCATTCTATAAATACAAATTTAATATAAGCTGACTGTGTTTGCTAGGCCCTGTGCTAATCCTGTACTACAGCAGAGAACACAGTCCCTGCCCTTATGAAGTACTGGCAATGTTTGAAGAGATCATTATTACTAAAAGCATCTCATTTTTGCTTCTTTAAGACAAGAGTATTCAATATATAGTACATTCATATTGTCTTGATGACTTGTGATGAACATCCACTATCAAAGTAAACTTTATTTCAGTTAACTATATTTTAAACTTATGCTATACGAGAGGACTTCAGAAAGTTTGTAGAATAAAAAGAACTAAAGTATGAATTTACTTTGGTGAACAAAAAGATCTTTAATCTGTGCTTAGTTTTTTTCTCACTGTGCATTTTCCACTACACTTTTGAAAATCTCTGAGATTTATAATGTAGTTTGCAAAGTAGATTTTATTGTCTACCTTGTGGAAGTCTTCCAAATTCTAGGCACTGAAAGCGTATAAGTTTACCAGAGTAATAATATCTTTTTTTAATCTTTTAGTCTTTAATCTTCCATGAGAACTTAAGCCAGATAACTTAACCTTAAAAATTATATGTTTAATAAGTGAGACTGCAAAATAAGTCCTCATAAAATACCTGGCCACTTATGTGATCTCTGGGAAACTTCTTCAGTGATGAGAAGAAAGGTTTGGGTTTACATATTTGCTAAAAGTTTCCATTTTTACCCCCCGGAAATGAAATAGTTAACTTCATTTTGTGATATTAACAATAGAGAAAATTGATAACTGGTAGTGTATTAGTCTGCTTGTGTTGCCGTAACAAAATACCAAATATTGGAGAGCTTAAACAATAGAAATTTTATTTTCTCTGGAGGTATCAGGTCAAGGTAGGGACATTCAGTTTCTGGTCATGGTCTTCTTCCTGATTAGAGAGGTCTATCTTCTCTGTGACCTCACAAGCTCTCTGGTGTCTCTTCCTATCAGACCAGGGACCCTACCTGGTTATGACCCCATTTAACTTTTTTTTTGGAGGGGTTTTTGCTATAGGGCGCGTGCGCTCGCCAGACAGACAGAGAGAGACAGAGAGACAGAAAGCAAGAAATCACCCCCCAGGGAGGATGGTCATGCCACAATCCCTTCTCCTCCTTTCTCCTCTCAGGATCTTGGGCACGCATGCACACGCGCCCAGCGTGAGTTCAAGCCACCAGGTCTGGGACTCGAACCGTGGTCAACTACATGGGAGCCCAGTGACATAGCCATTATACTAACTGCTGGTCCTATGACCCCATTTAACTTTAATTACTTCCTAAGAGCCCCCCCCTCCAAATATAAACACACTGTGAGTTAGGTATTCAATATATACATTGTGGGGAAACACATTCATTCATTTCATAATAGGTTAGGAAACTAAGTTATTATAACAATAATTTGTAGTATTAATAGTATTAAATAGTGCTATGTGTGGAAATTCTTTGGTGGTACTGATTTTAGTGATATTTGTTTGTGTGATTATTTGTAGTCAAACTCAGACAAGGCATTGATTTATTCTTGGAATAGCTTTTGAGCAGGTATCAAATAGTTTTGTCTATCAGTAATTTTTAGAATCAGAGACTATGATTTTGATTTTATTTTTAAAATATGCTATAGACATCAGCAAATTGAGAAAGAAACTTTATTCTCATATTATCAAACATGTATGTCTCTCAAGGTCAGATTAAAAGCTGTGCTCAGGATTTTTGTTGTAGGATTACTATCTCTGCTTAATGAGGTGGATGAAAGAGGAAAATTCACCTCTTGAATGTGTTTTTTAGTACAGTCACCAAATAAGAAAGAGGTTTGGTTGCTAAGAAGCTTTTTCTTTGGGTTTTCTTTAAAAGAATATAATGGTGGTTTTCAATGACTATCTTTAATATAGCAGCTGTGAAACTAATCAGGTTTAGTGGTCCTTTGTCCTGAAATCCCTCAGATTTCATCTAATGGATCTTTGAGGTTGTACAGTCCAAGAGTTGGTAAATCAAGTTAGTATTTTTTTGTTTTTAGTGGGATGATACGATAAACAGGAAAAAATGTTTTAAAACTCTTCATGGCAGTTTCACCACTGTTTATCTTAGGACTTTCTCTCCCTACAAGTCTTGCTGGAAGACCCCATTCCTTTCTTTTCCTCTTCTAGACTAGCACCTTCATGGAATGGTTTTCTGGGAAGAGAAGAGTGTTTTGTGTCAGTTGTCTTGGGCTCTGCTCCTCTGAGAGCCTCTGCTTCTTACTCTCAAAATTCCAAACTGAAAGTAAAATATATTTGCAAGTTAACTGTTCTCTCTCCTTACCTGCCTGCTATACTCCCAGTTCTTCTAAGGCAATGATTCTGCTCGTGGCAAGATTGGTCAGAAGCTTCAGACAAGTAAGGCATGCACACAGTTCAGTATTTCCAGATCCTTTCTTACTCCAAGGAATAGCATGAGTCAGGCTGAGTCCAGGCCTGACTGAGTCCCAAGTACATATTACTTCTATTATGTCCTGCTGCCAAGTATTACAAGCTATCTAGGAAAAAGCAATTAAATTGATAACGACTTCTGCTTTTCCTTTCCTAAGATAGGGAAGAAAGAAAGAAAAGTCATTATTTTATCAGGCAAGAACTGTAGCCTGAAATCTTAAGAGACATGATGGAGTAATTGTAGCAATAGCTTCTTCTGGAGCTACAAAGCCCTCAGCACAAGTCTAGTTTCTATTACACAGCCTCGACTCCTCCCTAGTTTATATTTTTGGACCAACTCATATTTTAAAAGCCTGAATATCACCCTTTCTTGTAGACCTTTCTCTCTCCCTTCTGCCTTTTTCAAAGGTTCTCTTATGCTTCTACCCTGTCGTGTCTGGGTCAAACCTTTTTCCTTCTGTCAAAGCATAATTTGTGAAGTTTGCCTCTTTTTAAAAAAATTTTTTTAGCTTCCCTCAACAGAACAGCTGAGCCCACCCAATTAAAAACCCTTTTGCATTAATAGTTTCATTACAACCCTGAATCCCCTTCCAAAATTATCATTGCAACTCTGAATCCCCTTCCAAAATTGTCATTTCTTCAGTATTTATGCCTTCTTAATTGTGTTCTTTTAAATTTTTAAATGCTTTCAGTGTTGTGTTACCTTCTGATCTTTTCTTTGGAGCCTCTCTAAAATGTATCTGTTTTGATTTCCCAGAAATAGTGATTCTCAGCCCTAGCTACAGATTATAATCACTTGAGGGATTTTAAAAATATTGTTGCCTGGCCCAGTTAAATCAGAATCTCTGGAATGGGACTCCCATGTGACTATATTTTGAAATGTCAGAAATGGGAACTGCTATTTTAGATCATATACTGCTTTAAGATAGACAATTTCCCCTTTCTTCTCCCTGGGGGAAAAGATATACAAAACAAAAACAAACAGTTTTTTTAAATGTAGGACATTGGTTAAGCCAAAGGGAGCCTTAGTAAAGGTTTGGAAGCCTGGAAGCTGGAGGGCTCCCAAGAGACAAATCTGGAACTCACAGGATTGGAGGACATAATTCAACCAGGGATATTTACTCAGCTACTGGTTACTGTTTTGCTAGTCCCTCCTTCCAGCTAAATCTTTTAAGCCTGTAGGAAGTAATGCTTGCTGAAGACCAATTCTGCTGTTGTTTGCAGATCAGTTACTTGTGTTTGTCTGACCTGCACAGAAGGCTGTGAGGAGCAGAGGCAGGCATGCTTTGAGTGTACCTGCTTCTCTCTGTCACCCATATGACCCCTGGATCTTCCAGGTCTCCACATTTAATACAGAGTAAAGATGTTCTTTTCAGATTCTTTTAAAAAAAGAAGTCCCAGCATTTCTCGCTAAACCCCTGCCATAGGAGACCACACACACAAAAGGGACAGTATGGGATAACCTGTGGTTCAGAGCTTGAGACTAGAAACCGGGAGACTTACTCATCAGACTGTTGCTCTTTCTTAGTGACTCATCACTAGCTAACTGGTCTCAGTTCTGCCGATGGTCAAGAGAATCGAGGACCAACTGCCATACATACTTTAAAGGATTTTGTGAAATGACACGACATAGCAGCTAAGTACCTCAAACACTCTACGCTGCTGTTTAAACAAAAATTATTTTTAGCACCGTTATTATTTATGAATGATGAATTTGGTCTATGTTCTGTTTGTTGCCAACTTTTGTGACAGAATGGGGTATGGAAAGTAAAAATAAGAAAAAAAAATCTCGTTACAGCAGTTAATGATATGAAACCAAAGAAAACAAAGGAAAAAAGATTAAAAGAAAAACTTACTGGGTATTTGTGATGGACAATGAGAATTTGAGAAAGGGAGAGAGTCTTTTTTTAAATTGTTATTCTTTTATTTACAATGTCTTATTCTTCATACTTGCTCTCCTTTAGCAACCCAAGCATTGTTTAGAGCAGAGTAGCTGACTTTTAATTTAAGCTGAATTCTCTAAACTCCAGAAGATAACTTTTGTCACCTCCTAAGCCGAAATAAGAATTCAGTCTTTTTCCTTATTACATCCTCCAGGGAAATCAGCTACTCAGTACAGCCTCTGAGATGTGCTGCTGAAAGTTTGTTTAGCTGTCCTGGAGGAAAAAAAAAAAAAACTCAAACTTCCACGATATCTCTGTAACTGCTCATTTCATTTATTTATAAATAGAAAGTCTTTTTTCCAAAATAGTTTTTCAAAGAAATATTTTCAAAAGAGATCCTTAATAGTAAAATTTCATATCAGAAATTACTGGTAAAGAAGTTAACTTCATATCAAACCAGAAAGTCTGTCAAAACGTTTTGTGAATTCATAGGGAAACCCCTGCACATTTGAAAAATGATAATATGCAAAGGAAAATGTGTTTCAAGCTACCAGGAAGAATTGTGTTCTATTTCATTCCTGCCATGATTACTCTTCTATCCTGGTCCCCATAAATGTTTATGAAATTAGTTAATGTCTTATTGTTTTATTTTTATGATTATCTCTGGATGAGTGGTTATATAAAATCAATAAAAGCTTTTCTTCCTTAAAGACAAAATTGCACATTGTTATGAATGCAGTTAGCGTTCAATAAATAATTATATATCATCCACTCCTTTAAATGACATGAAATTTTCATTTTCATGGATTGAATGAATGCAATGTAATATCATTAATCTTGTATGACTGAACTCATACCTAGTTCTTGGCAGTCGCCTTTTCAAATAGGTAGTTTGTGTTTAATTTGTGAATATTTTTTAAATTTCAGATTTGCCTTTTATGTCAGAAAAGTTTAGCTAAGTTTTTTTAATGTCTGTCTTTTTTAGTATAAATATTTGCTCCTTATGTCAATTAAATAATACTTCTTTATGGTATAATTATTTTATGTGTTTTAAAAATACTTTCCTTTTATACGTCTTAACATACTTCTCTTTAATTCACTGATTTGATTACATTTCTTTCTTTTTTCTTTTTTAATTTTCTAGAGCAGAGGTCCCCCAGCCCCAGGGCCATGGACCACTTGGTAGCCTGTTAGAAGGCCAGCTACCCAGCAGGAGGTGAGTGGCAGGTGAGCAAATGAAGCTTCAACTGTATTTACAGCTGCTCCCCTTCACTGGCATTACTGCCCTAGCTCAGATCAGCAGTGGCATTAGATTCTCCTAGGAGCCCCCCGATGAGACCATCTAATTGCAGGAAATCAAGTTAGGGCTCTCATTAATTCTGCATTATGGTAAGTTGTATAATTATTTCATTATATATTATAACATGATAATAGTGGAAATAAAGTGCATGATAAATGTAATGTGCTCAAATCATCCTGAAACCATCCCTCCTCCTCCTGCCTCCTGCTCCATCCGTGGAAACATTGTTTTCCATTAAACCAGTTCCTGGTGCCAGAAAGATTGGGGACCACTGTCCTCGGGGGTGTATGTACTCACTGGAGAAAGGCGAGAGAGGGGAAGCATGAAAGCACCCCTGTGGGAGATGGTTATGCCACAATAATTTCTCTTCCATTCAGTGTTTTGGATTTGAGGCGCGCATACACACACACACACACACACACACACGCCCAGTGTGTTTTCGAAGCTCCAGGGTCTGGGACTTGAAGTGCGCATTTGGTCATGAGGGATCCAGCTGCCTTAAGCATCATGTCACTAGCTGGCCTGATTTTAATTACATTTCTTTTGATGATAAAGAAAAATATTTTGTTGATAGGTAAATGAAACCAGAATGTATCAGTTTTACTTTTGCTTGGACTCAGTATGTTATCTATATACATATAAATCACAAATAGCCAACAACATTGTTATTTCGTTTTCCTCAAAAGTTTACTTCTTTCGTATGAGAAAGAGACAAGCACCATCAATAGGTCTTAGGCAGTGACCCACCACCCATCCCTGCCAGGAGTCTCAGCCAGGGATCATGAACACATTCACCTAGCACGTATAGGTTGACTGGGGAACAGAACCCATGGCCTGGGTTGGATCTGGCTTCACTTAGTGTTATTGCCATGCCACTGTGCTGGTCCATACATTGTTATTTCTTTAACATTGCTTTCAAATTATATTTATCTAAACTTAAAAATAGCAGCTTCCCTAAGTTTTCATTGTACCAGTGCTTAGAAAATGTTTTATTTGTTTATCATTTTAATTAGTCAATCTTAGAATATTTCTTCTTATTTGCCCTTCTCTTGCCTCTCCCTCAATGTAAAAATGTCTATTTCACAAACAGAAGCATGGATTTTCCTGTATGATATTAATTGAAATTCTAAATGTTAGTAAAGTCACAAGGTGACTACATCTTTCATCACTGATTTAACTCAACAGTCATGATTTTTTTTCTCACTGCCAAACCAACAGAACCTCCATTAATATTAAATAACAAAATGTTATAAAGACACTCAAATTGTCATTGTTTTCCCTTCGCTGTCTTTTTAATTTTATTTTCTGTAGCATAGATGGCATTTCAGGATCATTTGTCTGCCAAATCTTCGACATAGCTATCCTTTCAAAATGCTGATATCCCAGAGAATCTGCATGTCCCAGAGGGTAATACTATTTTGTTCCCCTTTATGTTTAATAAAATTTTCTGTCTATATAATCAGTCAACTCTTCCACATCTAACCTTCTACACATTGTCTTTAGGGACATTTAGAGATTATTTTTGCTTATTCTCTACACCCTTCTCTTTGGCAAATGCTTTTTCATTAACCCAGGAATTTTACATGATATTATCTAATAATTATGAAAACACCTTCATGTGCCAATTCTCCATTGTATTAGTTCCAAATTCAGCAGCCCCTTAAAGATGTTTATCTATAGTCTCACCATTTCTTTTTACAAAGCGGGATCATCCTTCATATTTGTTTGTGTGTATTTATTTTCATCATTCTTTCCCCATGGGGGAGAGAGCGTGAGAATGCAGCTCAGAGGAGGGATGAGGGCAGAATGGAGGGTTGGGAAGGGGGGGAGGGACTGAAGGATGGGAGGAAGGAGAGCAAGACAACTCTGGAGAATTGATGCTTTTTCTGACTATTAATAGACATGCTCCCTTTCCAAAAGTTCTTAAGACTAAGGGAAGAAAAGATACTAGAGGAAGCATTATAAAGTTACAGGCTGAAACTTCAGTCTGGTCCAACAAAGAGCTGTGCAGAGAAAGTAATTATTAAAAAAATATGGTGTATTCTTCATTTTTCATCCTTTTCTAAGGTCCCTTCTCTCCTATGGCCCAGCAGTGATTCAGGCTAATATCCTGCCACACTTGTGATTAACTGCTAGAACTTGTCTCTATGTTCTTATTTTCCCTCTCCTTTGTGTTGAAATTGAAAAATCAAATTTTAAAACAATCTTACATTGGATCTTCCTCATGTAAAATTGATGTCTTTATAGCATAATTTCGAATAATGACCACACAAATTCGCCCTATTTTTTTTATTGGATTGCCCAAATAAAGTTGGTAAGCAACTGACATAGCTATGTTCAGAAGCTATAACAAACAGAATTAACCTCAATGTGACTTTATTAATGAAAAAAGTAAATACCTATCTAAAATTGAAGAGCTGAGGGAAAAAAAGGCAGCCATGATCTCAATCGGTCTGAGAGGACAGACACAAATAAAGGCAGTTTGCAAAGTTTATAGGAAACCCTGTTTCTTCCAAGGTCCTGTAGCAACTATAAAATGCAATCGTGACCCCTCAACATGCAGTGACTGTTTCATTTCCTATGGTGCCCCTAGCCCTTCTTTGCTAGATCCATCAATTACTGGATATGTCCAGTTGCTAAACCTCCCTCACCACATGATACACCCACTCCCTAGTTAATTCCTCTTCTAATCTTACTGCAGAAACAGCACCCAACCTAGAACTGGTTTCCTTTCCCTGAGAGCTTCCTCAGAATCCTTCATTAGGAAACCAAAACTTATCAAAGATGGTATCAGGACCAGCACATGGTGTAATGGTTATGTCACTGGACTCCCACATGATTGCTGGCCATTTGGGTCTCAGACACAGAGGCTTGTGCACACATATACACACAACTGGTGTATATGTGTGCACAAAAATCCTGAGAGGAGAATGGAGAAGGGATTGTAGCAGGCCAACCGCCCAAGGGAGTGATTTCTCTCTTTCTGTTTCTCTATCTCTGTCTCTTTCTCTCTCTCCAGTGAGTACATGTACCCTATAGAAAAAAATCTCCCATAAAAAACAAGATGGCACCCTTTTCCCTTTTCTAGAGCACATTATTTTCCTCTGGTGTGTACTCCCTGCCTTGTAAACCAAAATACCTGATTTGGTCAAAATACAGGTTTGGACCAGTTAGTCTTTGGGTACTTGAGTTTTAACAGATATCAGATAGAAGCTGAAGAGTTTGAATTATTATTTTTTTTTGGAGAGGTTTTTTTGCTATAGGGCGCGTGCGCTCGCCAGACAGACAGAGAGAGACAGAGAGATAGAAAGCAGGAAATCACCCCCCAGGGGGGATGGCCACGCCGCAATCCCTTCTCCTCCATTCTCCTCTCGGGATCTTGGGCACGCACGCACACGCGCCTGGCGTGAGTTTAAGCCGCCGGGTCCGGGACTCGAACCGCGGTCGACTACGTGGGAGTCCAGCGACATAGCCATTACGCTAACTGCTGGTCCCATAGTTTGAATTATTTTATGAAATACTTCAGGTTTTAAAGTAAGAGTTCCCAAATGTCAGAAGTTTTTATCCATAACATATAAATTAGATGAACAAATGTGTCTTAAAATCATCAGAATCTGGACCAATGGGTGGCATGATGGTAAGGCGCTGGATCCCACATGGCTGACTGTGTGGTTTGAGTCCCGGGCATGGTGGACTGAAAAATACGCTGGGCATGTGTGTGTGTCCCAAATCCTGAGGGGTAGCATGACCATCCCCTCAGAGAATGATTTCTTGTTTTCCCTCTTTCTGTCTCTTTCCAGTGAGTACATGTACCCTATGGCAAAAATCTAAAAATAAAACAGACAAAGAAAAAACTCAGAATCTGGCTCAGCCATTATGGTGTGGTCAATAGCATGCTGGACTGAGATGATGGAAGCCCTATGCCTACCACGGTTTGAGTTCCTGGCCCAGGTGGCCTGAAAACACACTGGTGTGTACATGTATGCACAGGATCCTGGTGGGTTGGAGTACTGGAGAAAGGGGATCAGGGTGTAATCCAGCCCTGTAGAGGGTACTTTTCCTTTTCTTTCAACCATTTTCCTCATGCACGTGCACATGCTCTGTCACGCATTTAAAAAAAAAAATCAAAATCTTGGGACAGCGAGAGATGTGGTGGTAAAGGTGCTGGATACCTATATGGCCAATTACAGTTTGAGTCCCCAACCTGGTGGCTTGCTTTCTCATTCTCTCTCTCTCTCTCTCTCCCTCTCTCTGTCTCTCTGGTGAGTGTATGTGTCTTATAGCAAGTAATTAATTAATTAATAAAATAAGTAACTCTTAAAAAAAAAGTAAAAATCTTTTGAAAGACAACAAAGTATTTTGAGGTTTGTGATTTCACCCAGAGCTGACAATTTCCAATAATAAAAATGTCTGTCTTTGGACTAGTAGATGGCATAATAGTTATGTTACTGGACTCCCACGTATTCAATGTGGCTCGAGTCCTAGACCTGGCAACTTTAAACATGCCAGGCACATGTGCATGCATGCCCAAAATCCTGAAAGGAAAATGGAAGAGAAGAGATTGCAGTATGGCCATCCCCTAGGGGGTAATTTCTTGCTTTCTGTCTCCCTGTCTCTTTTTGTGTCTTTGGCAAGCACACACGCCCTGTAGCAAAAATCTTTCCTTAAAAAAAAAAGTCTGTCTTAAAAATTACTGAATAGATGTTGTGTTCTTACCACAAAAATGATACACATATGAGGCAGTACACATGTAAGTTTTATTTAGACATTTCATGGAGCATATGTATTTTAAAACCATGTTATGCACAATAAATATTTATAATTTTTGTCAATAAAAATAAATTAATTAAAAATGTTTTCTTAGTAATGAAGACAGCTTTTCTGAAACGGCTGATCATTTGAATAAAAAAGAATAAATCTCTATTAGTTTAATTTTTTTTTCAGGGTTTGTCTTCTCTATCAAGCCCTGGATCTCCTTGGTAAGTACCTAGTGGAAACATGTACTTGCTTTCACTTTTTAAATAGATCCCATGTTGTATGACAACCAGTATTGTTTGATTCAGATGGTACTCGAGGGATGGCCTCTTTCTGTCATTTCTCTTCTGTTCCATCACTTGCTTATGTGTATTTTTACTTCACTTTTGTATATTTCTGCTTCAAAATGTTTTCTACCTGAGAGAAAAATCCTTCCCCATCATCTTTCTTCTTTTTTCAATACGATCTAAATTAGCCTATTTATTCTACCAACTACATTTTGTTAAAAGTGTGTTGTACTGGTTTAATTTTTTAAAAAACACTACATTAAAAATGTTCCCCACTGTAACATTACTGAACATGACACTAAAAAGCTAAACTAATTCTGAAAGAAAATCAATGTATAGTCTCAGAATTTACATGCTTCTTTTTGATTATTATATTTCTTAGTAAATTTCATTTTTTAAATAAAAATAATAGTCATAGTGTAAAAATTTGGGAAGTACAAATAAAATATACATCATATTCCTAATAGGTCTTAGTGTCAATTATTTCCTTTTTTAAAATTATTTTTTTCACATTTTTTGAAATTTACTTTTGGCCACCTTATTCAACTATTTCTTTTTTTGTTTGTTTGTTTTTTTAGAGTTTTGCTCGCCAGACAGACAGAGACAGAGAGATAGAAAGCGAGAAATCACCCCCCCCCCAAGAGGGGATGGCCACGCTACAATCCCCTCTCCTCCATTCTCCTCTCGGGATCTTGGGCACTCAAGCACACGTGCCCAGCATGAGTTTAAGCCACCGGGTCCGGGACTCGAACCGTTGTCGATTACATGAGAGTCCAGCGACATAGCCATTACGCTAACTGCTGGTCCCTATTCAACTATTTCTTTAGTTTTCTGAGTGTATACATATGTTCTCAAGTTTTCTAACTGAATTGTCTTATTATCTAAAATATTAAACTATATTCTAGTTTCCTAAAAAGTCTACTTCTAGTTCTATTCTGTTATAGAAGCCAAAATAATGGCCTTCCAAAGATGTCCACTCCTAATACCTGGAAATTGTAAATATGTTAGGTTAACTGGCAAAAGAAAATTAAGGTTGCTAGTCAGCTGACCTTGAAATAAGGGACTTATCCTGATGGCCCCAAACTAATCACATGAGTGTCTAGAATCAAAGAACTCAGCTTCAATGTGGTTAAAGATCTGGGAGATGAGACATTATCAGGACTCAGCTAGCCACTGATGGCTTCGAAGACAGAGGAAGGGGACCATGAGCCAAGAAATGTGGGGCCTCTAAAAGCTAGAAAAGGTTTCTCCTTTAAGGCCTCCAGAAAGGGGGACCTGAAGTTGGTGTAATGGTTATGTTGCTGGACTCCCATATAGTCAACTGTGGTTCAAATCCTGGACCCAGTGGCTTAAACTCACGCCAGGTGTGTGTGCATGTGTGCCCAAGATCCCGAGAGGAGAATGGAAGAGAAGGGATTGTGGTATGGCCATCCCCCCCCGGGGGGGTGATTTCTTGCTTTCTGTCTTTCTGGCAAGTGCATGTGCCCTATAGAAAAACCTCTCAAAAAAAAAAAAAAAAAAAAAAAAAAAAAAAAAAAAAAAAAGAAAGGTATGGAATGTAGGCATCCATCACCTTGGGATTTTGGTCATGCACACATACAAGCCCAGAGTGTTTTTCAAGTCACTACTCCGGTTGGCCATTGAGATCCAGATGCTTTTACCACTGCATTATGGGGTTGGCCCTTCATCTATGTGTAAAGTTACTTTTGTTGGCATCTTTTTTTTTTTTTTTTTTTTTTTTTTTTTAAGAGTGATTTTTTCTGTAGTGTGCGTGCACTCGCCAGAGAGACAGAAATTAAGAAATCATCCCCCAGTGGTAGGGCCACACTGCAATCCCTTCTCTTCTTTCTTCTCAGGATTTTGGGTACGCGCACACATGCACCTAATGTGTGTTTTACCTCACTTGGGTCTGGAACTCGAACCACAGTCGACTATCTGGGAGTTCAGTGATGTAACTATTATGCTATCCGTTGGTCCCACATCTGTTCTAATGGATTCTTATTGGAAATATATGATACCTTTAAAATATTGACTCTTTCTGCTCCTGTTGCTAGCATGTCTCCCACAAGTGCTATGGTGAGACTGTTTTATTTTCATATTTTAATGCTTCTCACATTTAAATTATGTTGATAATTATAAGCAGTATACATGGCTAGTGATCTTGCCCATTTTCCTTATGTTTTCTAGAGATACACTTGTTATGGGTAAAATGAACACAGGCCAGTGTCTTTCCTGCAGCTTTCTCCTTTCAGTAACAGACTGCTATTGGATTGTAAATCACAGTGATCTGCCTCTTCTAAACTAATAGAGAGCAAATAAGCCAAGATTGTCTCTCTCCTGGGAATCTGAAACTGGAATAAAATGTTATGGTGTTCTTGAATTTGAGTCACTGACTCTCAAAAGAGTCTGAGATTCTAAGGTGAGCAAAGCTGCTGTTACTTCTATTTTTTCCCAAGACCTCATTATCTTGCTTTTTCTTCTATTATGTGAGCTAAGTGATATCTCCCCTTAAATATCTTTATTTATTTAATTTTAACCAGAGCCAGTTTCTTTTTTTTTTTTTTGAAGAGGCTTTTGTGCGTGTGCTCGCCTGACAGACAGAGACAGAGAGACAGAAAGCAAGAAATCACCCCCCAGGGGGGATGGCCATGCCACAATCCCTTCTCCTCCATTCTCCTCTCGGGATCTTGGGCACACACGCACACGCGCCCAGTGTGAGTTTAAGCCACCAGGTCCGGGACTCGAACCGCGGTCGACTATGTGGGAGTCCAGCGACACAGCCATTATGCTAACTGCTGGTCCCCAGAGCCAGTTTCTAATGCCATCCACAGTAGTTCTCAAACTGGTATGTAGGGAATAGTGGTCAAGATGAGGTATGATATCATTACCTGTTTCTGGCAATCATACGCAGAACTGTTTTTTGTATGTTCTTTTAGTTAAGAATCTTTCAGTTCTAGTGTGAGAATGAAGATAACAAGAAGAGAGACAATATCTTAAACAAGTATGAAAAATGGCAGTAGAATAAGAATGTCCTCAGTGATTTCAGTGTTGTCAAATGTTCCTTCCAATTAACTCCTGTTTTCTGTCACAGGAAGAGGTTGCACAAAAGAGGTTGGAGCAAGGTTAATGGGTTTAGTATATTTGTGCCTCCTTTTTACAGTAAGGATATCAGCAAACCTCTTTCCTGAGTCAGTCTTGTGTAACTAAGTAAAATGGTCTTGAAACCACAGGTCTGTCTTGTCAGCTCACCCCAGCCCTCAACTGCCAGATGGTGACGTATAAATAAAGATGATTTCCTCCTGAAGGGGCTTACTGGTCTACATGGCAAACAAGGGCAAGATGCCCAAAGGCAAGAAAATGAGTAAAAATGAGGAAAGCCCTTGGGAGGAAATCCAGACTGATAAATCGGCATCAGACAGAGACACTAGAACATTAGACATCAGACATAAACATAGACTTTAGAAAATAAATGTCATAGTGGCTCTGTTAGCCTGAGTTCTTTCAGATGGGGAAACCTGCCCTGCCTCTAAGCCATTAGAGTTCCCCTTATCTTGTCCATCCCTGTCAAAAAAAAAAAAAAAATTTTTTTAGAAGCTGAGTTTCCCCATTACTTTTAGAGGAATTAATCTATAGGAGAAAGATTTCTGAGCCCAAATTGTAACATATACAACTTCATGTATCCTGAAGGGAGAAAAAAAGTTGTTAAAAAGTTACTCAGGTTTCTTTGAGAATTCAGGTTAAAGTTGGAATACCACAAAAATGTCTGAAGCTAGGATACTCAGAGAAAGTGAGCAGCAGGAACTGATGTAGCTTCTCTCTCGAGTCTACTCTTAATTCAACTTATCCCACAGGATTAGGAGTTTAGTGTGTGAGAAACGGGTGGGCCAAGGCAGTAGGGCAAGAAACACTAGTGTGGTGGGCAGCCAGAATAACACTTCTTTCCACAGAAACCTCAGGGTAACCTTCTAGGCCCGGTAGAGTGCTTCCCCCCTCACGTGTACAAGGGTACTTCAAAGAGTTTGTAGAAAAAATGGAATTAAAGCTCTTGGCTCATTCAATTGCATTCTTAATTTCAAATATTGGCTATTTTAAAATCTTTTTCTTAAAGTTTTCTTTTAAAACGTTTATTGCCATTCAAATTACCTCATTATTCTCTTAATTTTCAAAGTTAAAAGAACCAATGGTTTTCTCTCCAGTGTTTTCTTTCTTTCATATATTAATATATGAGATATTGAAGTTACGTTACAAAATCTATGATGAGTATATCTTCTTTTTATAAAAATAACATGGATATGAAAATTTAGAGCCAGCAAGTGACGTAGCACTAAGACAAGTGGACCCATGTTTGAAAATCCTGGCTGGCATCTGTGTGTGCCGAGTGTAAGTTCACCTACTCAAAACCTGGGCTGGCTGAGACTCAGGGTTGATCACATCATGGGATCCTGTTGAGGATTTTCTCTATGCCTTTCTCCCTCTGTCACTCTCTCTCATGGGAGAGATAAACCAATAAACATTTTTTTTTAAGAAATTACTTGCCAGGGTCTAGATCTCGTACTAATATGCAGCAAAGTATGAACAATGAGTTAACAGAATAAGTCAAAAGAAAAAAAAGAAAGCAGTAAGCTAAATCCATGATGTGACAGATTCTTCAGGGTAGTCAAACTAATTTCTAAAATAAATGTCATAAGTATAGGCAGAAGAAATTATTATCCCCTTAAAAATTAAGATTATAAATGAATACTTGTCGATAAACTCACTAGGGAGGAAAACAAGCTAAAAAATATTATATTAAAGAACCACTGTTGACTTATATTAGGTGTGATAACAGCATTATGATTATGTATCTGTAAAGCTTGTTAGAAGTACACATTGAAATATTTTTTGGTAGAATATTATAATGGCTAGAATTTGATTTTTACCAACTCTGGTACTACTTGGGCGAAACCGTGTGTGTTGGGGTGGAGAGAAGATGACAAGATTGACAGATAATCAGTAACTGTAGAATGTGGCATATAAGAGGATTTATTTTTTGTATCATAATAAGTATTGCTTGTACAACAGAAAAAGTTTTACATATTTTAAATGTTTGTCCTTTATTTTAAATGTATTCCTTTTCTAACAGGAATTTGTTTATCCTTAATGTGCTACTGCTAGTTTTTCAAGTTTTGAGAAATTAATTTTGACATGATCAGGAAAGGTGCCATCTTTCATCACAGGCAGTTCTGAAGTTCAATTGAGATCATATTTCTAAAAATACAATATAGCTATCATAATGTTATCTCCAGGTGTACTGTTCTTACTGACTTATTCCTTGCTTTTCTTTTCTTTTTTTCTTTTCTCCTTTGCTAGAATCCATCCAGACTGTTAGCACATGTGTATAACTACATGGACTTCCATTTCTATTCTTTCATGTTGATTCTTATTATGTGGATTCAGAATTTATTTTGTTTACTTCTGTTTCTATCCCCTCTTCCCTATGCTGAAACTAAAATCCCTTTCTGGCACATCTTGCTAAAATGCTGTGTTCTTCAGAGTGAGATCAACAACACAGGAGGTCCAAATTCAATTCCTGGTCCAATGTAAAGACCAGGGGCAGTAGTATTCACCTGTAATCCCAGATACTAAAGAGGCTGAGGTAAGAGGATTATAAGCATGAGGCTAGCCTGGGTAACAGAGCTGGACATGGTGGTGCACACCTGTAGTCCCGGCTGAGGCATGAGGGTTGTGACACAGCAAGACCCTGTCTTAAATAAATAAATATCGCTTGATAAAATCTTTTTTGAATAACTGCTGTATACAGAGAAATTATCCACAGATAATTCTTCCAATTTCTCTTGAGCACACTCATTAGAAATACTTATTCTACTCCCAAGAGAAAGTGCCATTTTCTTAAGATTTAAATGTAATACCTTGGTATATGGAAAATATTGAAGTAATAATGGGACAATGGTTAATAACAATAATTTTCTTTCCCCTCCACACCCTTAAATTTTCTGTTGTTTCTACTTGTCTTGGGTCCTTATCATTACTGCCCTGCTCCTGGTTCTTCTAGGCCTGTGGTTTTTTTTATTGGGCCTGTGAATCCCTTTTTTTTGATCACTTTCCTTTGTTCATATCTATATGGTCTTTTTTTCTTTCTCCTTCTTTATTGCTGGACTTAGACGAAAACTTCTTAAAAAAAAAAATAGCTGGCTGTGATTGTGAGAGGTCAACTTTTCCAGATCTGCGCCTCAAGCTTACAAAGTCAGTACAGACAAAACCAGCAAAACCATCATTTTTCACCTGGGTGTCTTCAGTACTCTGTCCAGTCCCTACCATATGGAGGTGCTCATGGTGTGTAGATCATGGAGAAATCTTGATGGAACTTTGAGGCCTCTTCACTTTCTGTGCTTTCTTGTGCAGCCCAGCTTCCTCTATAGCGTGTTGTTTTGTTTAAGTAATTTCCCACTCGATGCTAGACCCATTAAGATCATATTACCTTCCTCTCACTCCCCGCCTCCCCCGCCCCAAGAGGTCACATACACTCACTGGAAAGAAACAGACATGGGAGGCTGAGGAGAGAGAGAAAGCACCCCCTGTGGGCAATGGTTACACTGCGATCCCTTCTCTTCCATCTTTTCCTCCTTTTATGAGTTTGGGCACTTGCTCATGCGTGCACCCACACTTGCACCCAGCATGTTTCTCAAGCCACTGGGTCCAGTACACGAACCATGTAGTTGGCCATACGGGATCCAGCCACCTTAATCACCATGCCACAGGTTGGCCCAAGACCATGTTGTCTTCAAGTCAGCATATGCATTGATCCTCATTACAATCTCCAAGGGAGGCAGACTACAAATGAAGCAGTTAAGAGAGAGATGAAGCACTTCTCCAAAAATCATGTAATAGTTTAGGTTAAAAGTCCTGAACTAGAATTCGGATCTCTGGCTAAGAGTTCAGTGCCCTTTTCATGTAAATCATACTGCTTCTATTAATAAAGCTTCCCAAAGTGCAGAGTGACTGATACAATAGCATTGAAACATATCCTACACAGAAAGCATTTGACCGTATGTCATCCAAGTCTCCCTCGTATGTTTTGTTTAGATACTTACTTTACTTGGACAGCAGGAGGTAACACAACAACTGTCAGAATGAATTTAGGCCACAGTTCTAGGCCGCCAAACGTGTTGAGTCATTTCCTTTAGTTCACGCTTCTGCCTCACTTCATCTTCTAAGTCATTATCATGGCTTTAATCTCTCCTTTATTTTGACAGTTGGGACTTTTTTTTAGCCATTATCCAAATGAAATATTGATTCTCACTTATGAGTCCCTAATCCTTCCCCATGGAATGGGCTGTTTATTTGATACAATAGCCAGACCAGCCAGGTTAAAAATGTTTTTACAAAGGCATTAAAAAGTTGTTTACAAAAATGACAGTTAATTTACAGAACATAGAAACCAAAACTAGAAATCATTGTCATAAGCTTTGTGGTGTGTGCTCTGCTTTTTTCCCCTCGTGATGAAAATTGAAAGCCTTTTTTTAAAAGACCACCACTATTCAGGTGAGAAAAATAGCCGAATCACTGAATTGGTTGGTAAATGTCATTTCTACTCTGCAACTATTTTTATATTCTTTAAAAATATAGCTGTTATTTCTTCAGGCCTCTGTAATATTGTATTTAATCACCAGAGATGGTAACTCTATGTAATTTCTCTATTGATTGTTCTTTGATTTTAATCTTTTATTTGATAAAAGCCAAAGTTTTTGTATATCATATATGCATATATACAGTCTAAAAATGCCATTTCTCAATAAACAGAATGAGTCAACCTGGGGACTAGAGAACCAGGTAATTAGCATCAGAAAATTGGTGTAGCAAATACAAGGGCCTACCTATACAAAGGGAACCCAGCATGAAAATATTGGAGGAGCGTGATGGAAGGGCAAGACCTAATATAGTTTATCTTTATGCTTGTAATATTTTGCTTCTTGCTTCTCCTTGAATGCCTCCTATCATTTATTATAACTAGATTTATTGTTCCAATAGGATTGCACCTAGAGTTTTGACTATAGTCGTAACAAACAAATCATAGAACAAACAAATCTAGCTGAAGCCTTAGATATACGACAAAGATTCACACTCAGATTTGCTCCATTGCCTTCTCAAGTTCTTCTTACCGTCAATCCATCTAGCAAGAACTCTATGAAGGTCATCAGAGGTCAATATAATTTTAATAAGATTTTAAATGAAGGATGGCTTTGACCCTCAGTGACTGTCAGACATGTTTATAATCAAGAAGCCACTCCCCCAATAAATGATTACCTCATCCATGAGTCACCCAGCCTGCATCAGTTTTCCAACAGAGCTCACACTGATTAACCATTGATTTCCATAGACTCAGCTCCTCCCAACACTGATGATCCAAATAACCTGAATTATGGGCCTGGCTTTGTCAGAGCCCTCCAGTTTCCTGTCTTTATGTTTTTGTTTCTACCTGGAATGTCCATACACATCTACTCCATTTTCCAGTTCATCATTCCATCAACCATGTGCTCTGTATACTATCCATCATCGGGATTGATCTTAGCTGACTCTCCTCTAAAAAGCTTTCCCAGAACTTACCCTGAAATAATGTTTTTCTCTGCTAATTCACCATTTGTCATCTGATAGTATACAGCTTCTCTTACTGTCATGAGATGGAATAGATGTGGAGGAGATGGAACTTGAAAAGATACTGCTTTTTAAAGCAGACCCTAGGGGAATAGACCTGGTGGGAGGTGATGAAAGGTCTAGCTGATATTGGCAGAATTTGAAGCCTGCAACAACAAAATGAGAGCCCAGGCAAGCCATCAGTGCAGGGCAAAAAATGAGGTGTCTCAACCAGTGGATGAATCAATTTGGGAAATTTGTTAGTAAATAGAGGGGGACCTATCCAGTAGGAGGAAGAACAGGCAGAAGGTCACTAAAATCTATTTTAGAAAAATAGTACAGAAATAACAAAATAGGCTTGCCTCCTAGCCTAGTGGTCAAAGGAACAACATCCTACATGGCTGATCATGGTTCCAATCCCAACCAAGGTGGCTTGAGAAACTCAGAGGGCATATGTGTGTGCATGCCCAAACTCCTAACAGGATGAAGGAATGGAGAAAGGGATTGCAACATGATAATCCTCCATTGGTGTGTGTGTGTGTGTGTGTGTGTGTGTGTGTTGGAGGGGGGGTTCTCTGTCTTTCCCTGTCTGGCAAGCACATATGCCTTCTCTTAATTATAAAAAGTACAGAAAAACATGAAAGAGCAAAAATAGCACATGGCCTAAGTATTAGGAAATTAATACTATCATCAAGTGACTAAATCACTTACAGGAGTATAAAACAATGTAGGAATATAGGCTAGCTCTGGATTAGCAGTAAGGGTAGAAAAATTTTGAGTACTGAAATACTGTGCTAGAAATATTTAAATCCTTCCTGCAGATGAGAAATATAAATATATTGGTTCTGAGTGAATTTCATGTCTTTTGTTAAAAAAGCTAGAACAGAAATATTCTCTCACCATTGAAAGTGAACACCGAAGCACTAAACCCCCAATATAGCTGCAGGTACCATCTCCTGCTGATGTGTGTGTATGGCACATAAAAGAAAGGCTCAGAAACGAAAGCATAGAGCATAAAGTAGAAGGCAGCCTTTATCTGCAAAGAAATAAAAGGAAGGCAGACCAGTCTGGCCCGACAGATTTTTTTAAAGAGGCGTTTTTTTAATAATAAAAAAAGTCCATTATGAAGTCTCTTCCATTAGGCTTTTTTTATGGTGGAGAACAGAAATTTTATTATGGTTACCTTGTGCACAAGTTTATTGCATATCCCAAGATGACTTCACTGTAAAAGTCAGGGATAAGGTATTCATTAGGGAGTTAGCAGGAAATGCTCAAGATTTTATTTATTAGAAGACCACAAGTAGACAGAGAAGTGCTTTTATTTTTAACTTACATGAGAAGAGAAAGTGGGGTTTTTCCCTTTCTTTAGCATCAGGATGTGATGTACAGGCTTACAGTGGTATCAGTGCCTATTTCAGTTCTGTTTTTGCTGTCCTTACTGGCGTGTTTCTTCCCGTATGGGACGTATTTGTCTACCTGTATTTGCCTAACAATTTACTCGACCAGTACTATTGACTTTATATTTTACTGAGCCATTTTATTTGCTTAGATGTAACAAGTCATTAATATATGTAATAACCTCCTTGTATTTTTTAATAGAACAATGAAATACTGAGGCTTAAGCATTTAATACTGCGTAGATTTTTTAAAAGTCTTTATGGTTTTAATTTATTTTTATGTGTTCATCAGCTCAGTTGAGAGCAGATCAAACCATCCAATTCATTTCTTTCTAATTTGATTTATAGTACAATTAATTTTACTGGAGTTCTTTTTTAAAAGATATCCAAATCTTTGGTGTCTCTGTCTTGCCAAGGAGTTCCATTCTTTGTCCCCTCTGAGACTGAGATTACCTAGTTCATAGAGCAAGTAGCAGATCAGTTTTTTAAAGATATTGTAGGCTTCACTTCTGCATGCAAGACATAGCACTCTCTCTTATTACTGGATGTGTCTGTCTAATTAAATTGACTTGTCAGGCCAGATGGTAGTGCGGTGGTTAATTTGGCTCGATCCCACATGACCAACTCTTTGATTTAAATCCTGGGCCCAGTGGCTTGAAAAACATGCCAGGTGCATGTGCGTGCATGCCCCAGATCTTGAGAGAGTGGAGGAGAAGGGATTGCAACATGGCTGTCCCCATTGGAGAGTACTTTCTCGCTTTCCCTTTCTGTCTCTCTGGTGAGGACACGTACCTTATAGCAAATTTCTTTTTAAAAAGTAACTATGTATAATATTTAACCAATATAATTAATTTAAGAGTATTTTAATACACCAAGCCAAATACTACTTATCATAATCTTTGAATAAAACCGTTTCTTGTGTGTTTTTCTCAGCAACTTATTAGCTTTGATTCTATATTAAGCATTTCCATGAGGTATTTTTTTCTCAACACTGAAGATTCAGATTCAGAGTGTTTCATTTAGTTTATACAAATTTAATCTCTTAAATTGAGAGTTAGAGATAAAGAAGAAAGAAAAGGGCTATTTTCATATACTCATTAAAATAGAAAATAGAAAATTAAACTAACCCCAATTTAATCACTTTGTTGAGTCTCTTTTGCTTCTCTCTCGCTTGCTTGCTCATGGAAGAACAGGAATTAAAAAAAAAAAAAAGCCACTGTCTGATGCAGATTTTATTGAAGCTCTCTTTTGGTGTTTTTTTTCTAGGTGACTCAACTTCTGAGTGGTACCTTCTAGAGAAGCCATTTGGCATGAGTAAAGGGAAAGGAGATGTTTGTGATAACAAGATTAAAAGGTCTGGCAAATTTCTTGTCATAGCAAACAATATCACAATGGAGGAGAGTGAAATTATCTAAGAGAAAGAACATACTGAGAAAAACAAGAGGAGTATGATACCCCTCTAGGTCTTTAATTTATTCTATAAAGTATATATTATTATTGTCACTAATTCATAAATCAATTGGTTGACATTTATTATACTAGTATTTACAGATCCATGTGCATATATACCTCAATCCAACCTGAAAAGTTGGATTTCAGCATCCTTGTTGCAACAAAGCTATATAGCAAACATGAATAATTATTCCATGTATTAATTTAGGACTATTTTAAGTAGATAGTTTTTCTCATATTGTGGATTTTTTCTCATATTGTGGAAAACAGATAAGTTCCCATGACAGTGGAGAGCTAATTAAATTTATAGAGAATGCAAAGCATCAATTTTATTTCTTGTCTTTCCTCTTGTATATGGCTAGGAGGCCGATCTTTGGGATATAAAGAGACTTCATATTTGTGAAAGACATCTTGTTTCAATATCTTTTGGGTTTTAAGCTTGAGAGTAAAATTTCGGAAAAGTAGTATCTCTATCTACCTACCTATATCCATCATAAGTAAAGGGCACAGATGTGAGGGTCCCACCTTCAGGTATTCCTGGGAGGGCTCCCAGCTCTGCATACCAGTCTAGGATCCCAGCTACGTTGAATCCCTCTTTGGACAGCACAGCTTCCTAAAGGACAAGAATCTAGGCCTCAGATGGCACCTCTGACTTCCCTAAACCATCATGCCATGGTAACTTTATGCCTACTTTCCCCTTGAATTTGGGTCATAGAGTCTAGTACTGGGACTCGGACAAACATAGAAAGAGGTTGGGAGCTCTCCTGTGAGTGGGAAGAATTAAGTAAATGCATCTTCTTCCAAAGTCTCGTTTGTTTGTAGCCCAGAGGCTATCACCAGTGCATTGCCAGGGAAACCTTGGCCACTCCCCAGGTTTTTTTTCTGGGCTTTCCCATCATTGTTTAGCTGGTAATGGCAAGTACATATGTCCCTGCACTGTAATGCCTGTTTTGATCTATGGGTTTCCTAGAGACAGACAGCAGGCAAGAGGACACATTAAAGAGAACAAAATATCTTCATATATCTACTGGTCAGTACACGATGAGAAAAACCAATGACCCCAACAGATCTGGAAATCTAGAGCATCCCACTTTGACTGTGCAGGGTTAACAGGCTTTCTGACAATAATCTGCAATGATCCTTACAAGTTAAATTACTGAAGGGATCAGAAAATATCTTTCTTTTTTTTTAGAGAGAGAGATTTTTGCTACAGTGCATGTGCACTCACCAGAAAGACAGACAGAAAGTGAGAAATTACCCCCCAGGGGATGGCCATGCCACAATCCCTTCTCCTCATTCTTGTTTTGGGATCTTGGGCATGCACGCACCCCACCTGATGTGAGTTTCAAGTCACCGGGTCTGGGACTCAAACTGCAGTCGACTACATGAGAGTCCAGCAATGTAACCATTACATAGTCTGCTAGTCCCCAGAAAATAGCTCAGTCACACAAGAGTTGCTGCCCAAGGATTTTTGGTAGAAGCTTTGATTTTAGGTATTCTCTATTCTATGTATAAGAATTACTTTAGACCAGAATTCCTCAATGTGACTAAAACACTAACGTACTTATTGGAGCAAGAAAGGCAAGAAGACATCTGAAAACTGTTTATTATTAAGATTGAATTTATGAATTTTCAATATGTAGCAAATTATCTGCAGAAGTATCAGAGAGAATTCTCTTAGGCTTAGTATACTGTCTCAATTCAGCAATTATAAATAGCCAACTCAAAAATATCCTTTGTTTATGTCTTTCAGAACCTAAGAAATAATCTTCTGACTTTAAAATTTTTATTTTCTAGTTTATGGCAGAAAATTATCTATATTATGCAAAAACAATCTGAAAAATAGTAGTTAGTTACATGGATGCAGAAAATTTTATCTTTGTTAAACAAAACACTTCTTTTATCTCTTAATTCTCCCCAAAACAAGAGAGGGTAATTAAAGCTTCTATAAATTTCTTTTTATAATGGCCAACAGTGACTTTAGAGGAGAAGGGTTATGTTGTTATTTAAAGTTCGTTCATTGCTCTTATGTGGTGAACTTGACTTACATGGAAGACTTGACTAGTGTACCAAAAACATAAATGTTTATCATATAAATACTTGTTTGTTTATGTTTATGCTTCTTTAAAAAAGATTTCTAGCATATAAAGGTAAATAATTACAAATCTGTTTTTACCCAGAGAGCTATATTGTGGATGTGGAGGCATTCAGTGCACATCCCTAGTCTGGAAAGGTACTGTAGAGAACATAAGAAATAAAAGTAAGTAATTGGGACCAGCAGACGGCATAATGGTTACGTTTTTGTACTCCCACATAGTTGACCAAGGTTGAGTCTCAGACCTGGTAGCTTATAACCCATGCTATAAGCACATGAGTGTCCAAGATCCCAAGGGGAGAATGGAGCAGAAGGAATTGTGGCATGGTGACGCCCACTCAGGAATGATTTCTTGCTTTCTGTCTCTCTGTCTCTCAGGTGAGTGCACACACCCCATAGCAAAAATCTTTTTAAAATGAATATATGAATAAATAGAAATAAACCAAAGAATGTAATAAATGTTAAGTGTACTTTGTGGCCTCTAAGTAGTCTATAACTACCCTGGGTTTCTCTAACAGAAAAGGAACTAGACTTCTTGTTAGACAAGTAGACAAGAAGCCACAACTGGCCCAGCTGTAGTAGCATGGGCTGCTAAGACATTGTGCTCCATAGACTGGGACCACATGGGAGGCCTGTGTTTTACTTCTGGTCCATTCTAAAGGTTGGCTTAATAGTGTATGTGCATCTACAGTGCCACTGACTTGGGGGGCTATGGCAGGAAGATCTTGGCAGCAAGACTTTGTCGTAAAAAAGGAAAAGGAAGAGGAGCAGGAAGAAAGATAATTGTCTCATCTCCTCTCAGGTTTATTCTCTAAAATTCCTGTCCTAAGGGGAAAAAAGAAACAAGTAACAACAAAAGAAATTGGGGGCCATGCAGTGGTCCAGTGATAAAACATGACGCTCAGCAATGGTTACCTCTATGGGGAGGCTCTAGGTTCATTCCCCAAGACCTCCCTGAGTATTCCAGGCAAGCATACGCCACTGATCCAGGGCTAGTGAGGCTAGGTGTGGATTGCAGTATCAAGACCCTGTCGTAGTTTCTCTCTGCCTCCTCTCTCATGAAAGAAATAAGTAAATAAACTTAAAAGTGTCATAGTATACAAATATGAACAAAGTTTATATACCAAAGGACAATGAATGAGAAAAGACCCAAAATAAGTGTAGCAATAAGTAAACTTGTTATTAGAAATAATAAGACAAAATGATAATTAAAAGCAAATAGATTTTGTTAAACAGTTATTCAAATATATAAAAAACACTAAAGTGTTAAGAGTATTTTGATTAAATAAAAAGCTTTTGCTATCTAGCAGATAATAACTTTTTAGTATTTTTTGCCAAGGGCAGACTAATATTAAAAAATTACCATTTTATGAAAAGGAAAATTTAAATACTAATATTCTTTTATTTAGACCATCCATTTACTGAATTGTACTAAGAAACTCAAAACCTTTTACATTTTATACATAAATTCATTAATATTGAGTCAAGTTAGTAGAAAATGTTTAATGATTTTATTATTGCTCATTTAAACATTATTTGATGTTATAATAAACTATAGTAAATAAAGTTTACTTCCCTCAGATATTCTGCAATTATTATACACCCTCAAATTTATATTTTAAAATTCAATTTTATATTCTGGCATAACCACACAAATTACCTTTTAGAAAAAATTACTCCCTTATTGCCTATAAGCAAAAACACATTATTTTGCATGCAATTTTCTCAATAGTCACAATGACTAAACTTAGTAAAATAGTAAAAATGAGCTTGTGTAATAAAAAGAACTAAATGCATTTGCACATACTGTTCATTCTTTTAAGACTAATCTATAATGTATAAAGATAAGGGACACAAATTTTTTTTTTTTTTTTTTTTTTGGAGAGGTTTTTGCTATAGGGCGCGTGCGCTCCCCGGACAGACAAACAGAGAGACAGAAAGCGAGAAATCACGCCCCAGGGGGGACGGCCACGCCGCAACCCCTTCTCCTCCATTCTCCTCTCGGGATCTTGGGCACGCATGCACACGCGCCCAGCGTGAGTTTTAAGCCACCGGGTCCGGGACGCAAACCGTGGTCGACTACGTGGGAGTCCAGTGACAGAGCCATTATGCAAACTGCTGGTCCCTGGGACACAAATATTTTAACATTTTTCTGAAGTATCCAGAAATTATTCATTAATTATCTCAATAAAAGGGGCCAATAGGTGGTGTAATGGTTAAGGATCTGGACTCTCACATGGCTGTCCGTGGTTCGAGTTTCAGACCTGACAGCTTGAAACTCATGCTGGGTGTGTACATGCGTGTCCTGAGAGGGGATTATGATGTAGCCATTGCCCTAAGGGATGACTTCTCACTGTCTCTCTCTCCATCTCTCTCTGTCTCCCTGATGAGTACATGTTTCCTATAACAACAACAACAAAAAAACACTCAGAAAATTATCTAAATGAAATATCAGCTAAGTTCATAAAGTGAACTACAATTGTACATTAAAATTCAGTTTAAACTGATGCACTACAGAGAAACAAAAATTATATTAATATTTTGTCAGAAATAAAATTTGAGAAATTTTTTTCAGACAGGGTATGTGTGGTTTTACTTAAACAATGTAATTATTTGTTACCTTATCTCAAGTAACTAGAATAAAACTTATAACCATTAGTCTCATATAGGATTCAGCTGAACCATAAAACCAGCAGGGGGCATTTTGAAAGCGCTGATTAATCAGTCTATTTTACAAACTAGAAAAAAGTATGAGAACATTATTCTAACCTTGTGATAAAATCAGGGAGCAAATACATAATTTATTTAAACCAAAGTTATCAAACCGTTTGTATTTAATCAAGAATTTCTCATGATTAGAACTATTATTGAACTTTAACCAAATAGAAAAACTCTTGAAGTTTTGTTCTGAAGTACCAAAATCTCTCCCAATTGCAGTCCCTCTTCACCTATCTGCCTTCCTTTTCTTCTTACCTTTTGACATAGCAACTAAGTTCAGTTAACTCCCAATTGAACTTCTGTACATTTTTTTCCTCTGATCTACAGTTCAGCAAATGACTTGTTTATATAGCTAAGTCAGTGAAACAGAAGCTCTATTAAATATGAGATGGTTTAATCTAATTCATTAATTTCATTAGAGAGAAGAAAATATGTAATAATTTGTTCAAAAGATATTTACATACACACAATGGGATGGTATCAAATTCTGGGTCAGTAATGATTTTCTTCCTATTTTATTGTATACTTTTGTGTACTATTTACTTATAATTCTCATCCAGTCCTCAGTTTGATTATAAGGGCATAATTGCTGAGGTGTAGTAATACTTTATTGTTAATATACAGAACATTCTTCACATCTTATTTTTGACTCATTTTATATTTCTTTGAGATTTTTCTGTTCTTTTTTTGGAGAGAAATTTATACACTTGAAATTCTTTAGAGTTTTCAGAAGGATGTGGACCTTCAGACAATCCAAACACAGCAATTCCCACTACAAAATGTGTTCAAGTTCATTCACACTGGATTTGGACAAACCAAGCAAAACCCTCTCAAAAGTTAGAGCTCTTCACATTTTAAGTCATGCAAGACTGTCTTTTGTAATTATTGCCGTAGCAGTGATTCAACTTGAGTGCACATCAGAGTCACCTGGAAGGCTTATTAAAACACAGGTTTCTTGCCCCTCCCTTAGCACAGTCTCAGTAGGTGAGATTCAAGAATTAGGATTTCTACCAAGTCTCCTGACAATGCTGAAAGGGAAGGTTTGGGGATCCCTTTAAGAATTACTCTCTTTGGGGGCCAGCAGTTAGCATAATGGCCATGTCGCTGAACTCTGATGCAGTCGACCGCGGTTCGAGTCCCAGACCCGGTGGCTTAAACTCATGCCGGGTGCGTGTGCGTGCGTGTCCAAGATCCCGAGAGAAGGGATTGAGGCGTGGCCATCCCCCCCTGGGGGGGTGATTTCTTGCTTTCTGTCTCTCTCTATCTTTCTGGTGAGCGCATGCACCCTATTGCAAAAACCTCTCCAGAAAAAAAAAAAAAAATTACTCTCTTTGGGGACAGCAAATGGCATAGTGGTTACATTGCTTGACTCCTACATGGCTGACTGCGGTTTGAGTCTTGGACCCAGTGGTTTCAAACTTATGCCTTCTCCTCCATTCTTCTCCTGGGATCTTGCGTGAATGCCCAAGATCTAGGGAGGAGAATTTAGAAAGGACTGTGTTGTGGCCATCCCCCCTGGTGGGGGGGACTTTCTGTCTCTCTGGCAAGCGCAGAAGCCCTATAGCAAAAAAAAAATTCTCTTAAAAAAAAAGAAAAGAAAAGAAAAGAAATACTCTCCTATCTTGCACCAAAAATGACTGATTTTCATGTACTATGAATCTGCAGTGTTTCCTGAAAGAAAAAGAGAAAAATGAAAGAGAGAAAGTGAGGGAACTGGCCACAATACAAAACTAGTAACACTTAAAAACTAACCATCGTAAAGATTAATTGTCTTTTTTAAGAACAGAAAAATACTGTTATTTCCTTTTATACTAACAAGTTTTATGATTTCATTCATCTGTCAGAAGAATGGGTTAGAACCTCAACATTCGCTGGATCTCAAAGAGTGGCACTCCATTCCAATGAGCACAGTTTTGAACTCATGGTTGTGCAGATGGACAAACACACACACACACAAACATGGAAAATATCAGATGGTATAAAAACTTGCAATATAAGCATACCAAAAAAATTATATAAAATATCTACTAGATTCCATATCACTTTCACTAGAGAGATTGACTCCCTGATAATCTACCACCCAACAAGATCATCAACAGATGCCACACCACAGAATCAGATTCTCTGTTGCTGTCACCAGTAAAGACATGAGCCAGACACAAACCAGAGCCACATTAGGTGCTGGATTTCTGCCATGAGTGAAGATTTTGGAGGAGTTATGTGTATGAAACTGAAAGTGAAGATGTGAAAGTAAAGACCTGGTGTTTAGGTTGAGATTTAGTTGTCCAAATGCAAGAATCAAGAGACGTATACTTAGGAGAATAAGCACCACGGTCCTAATGCTTCCTATATCATTTGTTCAATTTCTCTGGGACGAGTCCTCCAGCTGTACATAACAGAGAAAGAAAAGGGATGGAGGAGGGCATGGAGCTGCCTGATAATGCAGTTTTATTAAGTGTCACGTTGTACCTTCCTTCACTCATTGTTGTAATTATTCTTCACGCCAGTGGTCCTGAGCCTGCAGTGTCTCTGCTTCTGCTGGACAGATAGACTTTCTTCTTCTCTGTGGTCTCCCACTGAGTGTCATCATCCAATACTTCCTCATTCTGTGACATCTGGTAAACAAGCCTCTATCTTCCCATCCTCCAGAGATCTGTTGCAATCCCATGTGCTGATGATGTTCTATCTAGTTTCTGTGTTGTTATGAGAATCAGGAAGGAAAGGAATTAAATATCTGTATACAGATCACCATCATGATCTGGAACTCTCTGATAAATCACAGTTGAAGCAAATTTCTTCCACTCAGCTGTAACTGAGCCAAATCATACCTAATGCTGTCTCATCCTACCACAGTTTCAGACTGATCCTGATTACACAAATTAGATAAAGACTTGAGAAGTCTTCTTATATGGAACTAAAGTAAAACATGATAAGGGCAGTTACTAAATTTAACCATATAAGGGAAAAAAAGACAAAAAATAAATGTTAATAAGATTTTAAAAAGTATCAAACTGAGAAAAATATTTGTAATAACATGATAGACAGATATCCCTAGTGAACATAAATCTTACAAGCTAATAGAGTTGATCAAGTTTAAATATAAAAGGATGCATTAGTTCATGTTACTGGGAAGACGGGGTAGAGTGGACTTCAGTGTTAGTTACTTGAAATGGTTCAATGATGTCATTGAGGTTTTTCAATCAGAACATTGAAGACATGGCAAATTAAGGGAAGGAACTTGGCAATAAACACTATTTTATCCATCATGCCCCAATGTTACAAGTCTCCTAAAGGAAGAGATAAGTTAAAGGCAGATTCGAACAGAACTGTTAACAGCAAAAGGGGCAGGTGGCAGTGGTGATGAGGAACTTGTGAGACTTTTGAATTAAATAGCCTTAATTCTTAGCATAGCCTACAAAATCTTATTTGATTTGTTTATAGCAAGAATTCTCTCTCACACCATTCCAGCTTGCATTCTAGAAGGCTCTGTAGTGGTACAAGTGAAAACAACATCCAGGCATTTTCTAAGTATTTTGATTGTTTTTTCTCACGTTCACAACATATAACCTATTAACACCCCATTTTATCTATTAGGAAAGGAGGTTATGGAGAAGTCAAATAACTTGCTCAAGGCGTCATAGCAGTCAGCGGCAGGGTCAACATCCAAACCCAGGCTGTTTGGTTCCAGAATCTATATCCTTAATAGTATCCTTAATAGTTGCATTTCTCTTTCACAGGTTGTCCTAGAAACTTTAATTTAAAAAATAAATGTATAAAAGTGCCAGAAAACACATGGATTTAAAAGAAAAGTAACTTTGGTGTAATAACCCATTGTTAATAAGAAGGATCTTCAAGGGGCCAGCAGGTGGTGTGGTGGTTAAGGCAATGGACATTCCCACATGGCCAACCACAGTTCAAGTCCTGGACCTGGTGATTTGCTTTCTCACTTTCTCTCTCTCTCTCTCTCTCTCTCTCTCTCTCTCTCTCTGTCAGTGTGTGTGTGTGTGTGTGTGTGTGTGTGTCTGGTCAAATTTTTTTAAAAATGCATGAGTGAATAAAATTAAAAATTCTTTAAGAACTAAAAAAATTATCTTCAAAAGGTTAATGGTAAGTATGTATTATGAAAAATCTGCATGAATTCAAAGTTTTTTTGCAACAAAATAAACTTGTACTTTTTAAAGCTTATTTATTTATTTCTTCTATGAAGGAGAGAGACACACACACAGAGACAGAGAGATAGTACCCTCAACACAGGCCTCAGTCTGTGATATACCCCTGGCTTCAGCCAGCCCTGGGTCATAGGAACATATATGCATGGTGACTTAAGGAGAATCCAGATGCTAACCTAGAATCCCCCTCCCATGTGGGTCTTCCCTGAAGAGTATTCACATTATCACTGCCTCACCATTCAGCCCCATAAACTCTTTAAATTTCGTTTTCCATGAGCTTTGTGAAATCTTCTCATATGGAACTAAAGTCAGACACGATAAGTGCAAGTACTGTATTTAACTATATAAGAAAAAAAGACAAGATAAATAAGCTTTATTAAGATTAAAAAGAGTATCAAACTGAGACAAATATTTGTAATAACCTGATAGACAAATATCCATAATGTATATAAATCTTAGAAACTAATATAAAAAAAGAAATATTTATGTGTATATAATATGTCTGTCAGCCCTCCATTCACATGGGTTCTGCATCATAGGCTCAACTTACTGGAGGAAAACTTTCAGGAAAAAGCAATAAATAATAATAAAACACACTAAAGATAATAAAGATAAAAAGCCAATATAGTTTAACAATGATTTGCATAGCCCTTTACATTGCATTCAGCATTATAAGAAGTCTAGAAATGATTAAAGATTATGGGAAGATGTGCGTAGGTTATGTACATTTTATGTAAGGGACTTGAGTGTACTTGGATTTGGGTATCTGTGGGGGCCTTGGAACCAATTCCAGAGAAAATTTAGCCTTTAACAAAGGTGTAGTATAACAGGTAACATCATCCCTTTTTGCCTAAGTGTATTGAAATGAACTTTCTAGGGCATTGCCAGTTATGTATGTGAAATATATATATATATGTGTGTGTGTGTGTGTGCGCGCGTGTATTTATATATGTATATATATAATATATACATAATATCTTTTAAAAAACCTAGTTGAGCAAAAGCTGAAGGTACACATCATAATGCAGTGTTATTTGTTAAAAACAATTTGACAACAAATCTCCAAGACCCTTAGACACAAAGGCCAACAGATTTGACTGTTTGAATTATTCGGGCTTCAGTGATATGACAGGTGGGTTATCTATGCTCCCACAACTGGCTTCACACTATGCCAGAGTTGTTGGTATTTTGTTTTTCTCTCTCTTTGATACTCAAGAATTTTAAACTCGTGAAGTTACCCTGTCTCCTAAAAAAGACATGAATATTTTGGTATGGTAAATTTTTATCCCTGCTTCCTCAAAATTTTATTAAGAATTATTGAGCAAAGAATTTGTAACTTTCCAACCTTTTCTTTTTACTGGTACAAAATCTGGGGTTAATGATCATGAACTCTTCATTGCCTTGTCTTACACTGTCTTACTCCTTTTAATAATATAATAAAAGAAAAATTGCTACCAGTGTCTCTGAAGCCATCAAAAATGGCTGTACAAAGTGTTTTACCAGCTTTGTTAAGAATTTTTAAAAGAATTCTTATTAAAATTTCTGCCCTTTGCAGAACTTGCAATATGTTTTATAAGTATGATTAAACTTTCCCACTTCACTTCAGATAACAGATTGATTTTTGTTTAACTTAGCCATGCAGTGTGACATTCCTCCAGGTTTGTAAACACAAATAAAAAATATTACCTTAGGAATTGCACAGGCTCAGCCTGGTGGCACAGTTGGTAACACACTGACCTGCAGCACTGGGCGCTTCAGATCCAAAGATTGGTCTATCTGAAACACACTGGGTATGCAGGTGTGTAACCAAAATCCTGAAGAGGTGCAGGGCTGAGGGAAGGAGATCAAGGTGTGATGAGACCCTATTGAGGGAGCTTCTGTCTCTCTTTTTCTTTCTCTTAGTCTTTCTCTCTCATATATACTCATGTACTTTCTATCATGAGTAAAGTAAACTTAAAAATAAAGTAAACTTAAAAATTGCTGGGCTAACCCCATAGCATAATGATTAAGAGAGCCAGATGGCCAACTGAAGTTTGAACCCAGACTTGGTGGCTTGTAAAACATACTGGAGTGTGTACATGCAGTGCCCAAAATCTTACAGGATAGAAAACTTGGAAAGGGATTGCAACAATGCAACATCCCATTGAAGAGTGCTTTCTCCTTTTCTTTCTGTCTCTGTTTCTCTGACACTCTCTGGAGAATACACATTTCCTGTGGAAATTTCTTTAAAAATAATTTTAAAAGATTTTTTATTTAAAAATTATTTTACTTAAAACTAAAATCAGAGGCCATCAGATGGCATAATGGTTATACCTCTGTACTCCTACATGGTCAACCATAGTTCAAGTCCCAGACCCTGGCAGCTTGAAACTCATGCTGGGCATGCATGCATGCATGCCCAAAATTCTGAGAGGAGAATGGAGGACTAAGAATTGCAATGTGGCCATTCCCCCTCCGGGGTAGGAGGAGGGGTGATTTCTTGCTTCCTGTCTCTGTCTCTCAGCAAGCGCAAGTGCCCTATAGCAAAAATCTTTCTCAAAAAATAAAAGTGTATATGTGTATATGCTAAAGGTCCTAAAAAATTAAGAGAAGACAAGAAAAGTGATTTTGAGTCACTGTGCCTGCAGACTATTTTAAATATTGTAGTAAAACATTTAGAAATTTAAACATATATTAGAGAAAACTCTCCACCCTTAACCCTTTTGGTAGAGGAACAACTGATTGTCTCTGTCTGGATGTGCCTTGTCACTGTGGGAGTCTGTTTCCTCTGCCTGAGTCTGTGTAACAAAGTGAAATAATAATCTCATTATGTACCTAAACTCTCCTTCATATATTGAACTATAGCAGAATTTGGGAGTCTAATTTAGTAAATCCAATTACTTTTCCTGTAACTGTAGCCCTCAAATACAATCTAACCTAGGGATAGAAGGCCCACAAGTGAGTAAGAAAAGTTGTTAACTTGGGGATGACGCATATCAAGGAGTCTGGCCAGAATGTCCAAGGAACTATCTTAAGTAGTTTTAGCTACCTGGATAGAAATACGCATACCAAACTAGAGACTGGTCATTAGGCTCAGTGCTCCCCTCTTGACAGTTAAGCTCAGAATAGGGTGAAAGCTTTCATCGTTAATTAAATAATACTATTAGAAATAATATCAAAACCACTAAAAGAACACTAATGATATCGACAGGAGCACTGGTATGAAGCTAAACATTTCCTACATGAATCTGTGCTTTTCCACTTATTAGTTTTGTAAATGTGGGCAAGTTGCTTACCTTTTTTTAAGTTTCAATTCCTATAATATGTCAACTGAATAAAATCATCCCACCTACTTCTTGGGCTACAGTGATAATGAAAAAGGCGAACAGCTGTTAAAGCGTTTAACATTCCTGGCACATAGAAAGCAACAATAAAAGTGGGCTAGTATTACAAGGATGCTTGTTACCTAATATGGTTCCAAACAGTTTCTCTCTAGGATCTTGTAAGAAATGTGGGCTTAAAACAAAAGTAGAATGATGTCACCCTACTGACTTCAATGTATTTATGCCGGATATGTCTTAAGATATTTTTCTGGCAAGCAAAAGATACTTATTAATTTTAATTGTGTATTGACCTTCCTTTAAACTACAGAGGTAACAAACAGTAAGAACATTAGAAAGAAAAAAAAGACAATGACAAAGATAGAAATAGAAACATAAACATAAACCTTACTAGGGAATTTATTAAATTTGTACTGATGAAATAGTAGTGCAATGAATTGACTGTTTTTGTCCCCCTTCCATTTCTTTTTGAAAATCTAACTCCAATGAGATGGTATTAGGATATCTGGCCTTTCCGAGGTTTTTAGGGACTGAGATTATAAAAGAAATCTAGAGAGCTCATTGCCCCTTTCTACCTTGGGAATACACAGCAAAAAGATGCCCTTTATGCAGGAGGCTCTCACAAGACAGAGAATCTGCCTTGATCTTGGACTTCCCAGCCTTCAGAACTGTGAGAAATAATATCTATAATATCTATAGTATCTTTTGTTTATAAGCTACCCAGTGTATGTTATTTTGTTATAGCAGTCTAAACAGACTGAAAGACAAGAACAAGGGAACTTTAAAAACGTCATGGAAATGGAATTAAAGTTTATTTCAATGAAAAAAAATTGAAATCCATGCACTTTTTTTTTAGATTTTTTAATGTGGTGCATGTGCTTGTCAGAGTGAATCAGAGAAAGAGAGTGAAAATGAAAAATCAACCTCTGGGGGGATAACCACACTGCAATCCCTTCTTCTCCATTCTTCCCTCAGGATTTTAGGCATGCATGCAAACCCACCTGACTTGTTTTTCTAGGTGCCAGGTTCAGGATTCCAACTATGGAGTTAACCATGAGGGATTCAGCACCTTAACCATTATACCACCTGCTGACCCAGTTTTTTTTTTTTCTTTTTTTTTTCTTTTTTTTTTTTAATAATACACATTCTCCATGAACTTTTTGAAGACCCCCTCATAGTATTTTAAGGATTGAAGTTTCTTCATAATCAAATAGGATGTGCTCTGTTAAACCATATCCTCAGCTCACCCCATTCCTCACTGTTCATTTGTCTTTCATTTTTATATCTTTGCTATGTGTCTCTGTAAATTCACTCATTCCTCCCAAGTTTTCTATTCTTACAATTCACATAGTTTTATCAGTTTATAATAACCTTTGTTGAATGGTCGTTTGCATTTTATTTATCCTTGACTGAGTCCAAGCACTTGGTATAATTTCCTTTAAGTCATCTTCCTCCTACCACACAACACTGCATTATTTTCAATTAATTCCCAATAAACTCTTAATTGTCCATGCTCTGTCAGAGCTGGGGAGAGTTAATCCCTGTTTAAGCTAATGGGTTCAACGTCTTCAACAAACAAATCTTTCATGAAAGCTGCTGACAAGCCAGAGTATTAACTGAGTCTAGTTTCACTGCTTCTCACTTCCCTTGATCTTGCTCCTCTCTCATATTCTTTGGGAAATGGTCATGCACTTTTGGTGCTAGACCCAACCACCTTTAACATTTAGAGGTACAAACATCCAAACATCTTTCCTATGGGAAAAATGATCTTCTTTACAAAAAAACAAAAAACACACATTAGCTTTTTTTATTTTTTTAAGGTTTTTGCCTTATGGTGAGTGCTCTCACAGGAAACAGACAGAGACAGTGAAAGGAAAAGTGAGAAATCACCCTCCAAAATGGCCACATCTCAATTCCCTTCTCCTTCATTCTCCTCCCAGGATCTTGGGCACACACACAAATGCACACATGTCTGGCGTGATTTTCAAGTCATTGGATTCAGGAACTGCCATCAGTCATGTGGGAGTCCAGCGATGTAACCACTGTGTAATCTGCTGGACCCTAGACATGTTATTGTTAATAACTTGTTTTTCTAACTGTATATATCATAAAGTACATGTTTTCACATGACAGTGTAAGCTAAATTATTCATTTAAGAGTCAAGGGACATTTCACTGTGTAAATGGACCACATAGTATTTACTCAATGCTCTGAATGAGAATATATGTTGCTTATCTATTTTGTATTACAAACATCATAAAAATAATCTTTGTAAAGATTCCTTTTTCTGGGGCCAGCAAGTGGTGTGGTAGTTAGAGCCTGGACTCCCATGTGGCCAACAATGAATGGTTCAAGTCCCGGACCTGGGGCTTGGAAATCACACTGGACACGTGTGTGTGCCCAAAACTCCAAGAGGAGAATGGAGGAGAAGGGATTGTGGCATGACCATCCTCTTTTGGAGGGAGGAGGTGGTAACTCACTTTCCCTTTCTCTCTCTCTCTGGTGAGTACATGCGCCCTATAGCAACAATAATAAAAAGAAACAATAAAAATGCCTTTTTCTTCTCTAGTACTATTTTTCATAACTTTTTAGAAAGTTCATTTATTTCTCAGGGACTGGCAGGTGGCAGGGTGGTTAAATTGCTGGATTCCCACATGGTTGACCATAGCTCTAGTCCCAGACCTGGTGGCTTGATTTCTCATATTCCCTCTCTCTCTGTGTCTCAAACCAATGAGCACACATGTATGGCCTATAGCAAATTATAAAATAATAATGAATAAAATTAAATAAATCTTTTTTAACAGTTTATTTCTTTTACATGAAAGAAACACAAGGAAAATAAAAATGATCACACTCTGTCATCCTCCCCCAAGCCCTCCCAGCCAGCTGGGATCACAGGCACACAGATGCACCCAGTTTATACAGGACAATCGGAACTTAAACCCCCATCTTCCATATTGCTTTTGTCATTACAGAGCATCAAGCTACTGTTGCAACACTGCAGCTGGGCCCTGTATTACTATTTTTGTAAGAAAATTACTTGAAACAGAATTTCTGGGTCGAAAATTAGAAACAGCTTAAATTTTGAGATATAGCATCAAATTGCCCTCTAAAATATACTATACAGTATTTCAATTTCTTTTAGTTTTCACTTCTGCCAACCATCTTAATATTTGCAAATTGATGAGGCAAAAAGTCAGATAATCTAATACAATACTATCAAAAGGAGCTGAATAGGTAGAAAAAGAAATATAAATACCCAGGAATAATGTTCAACATCAATTCAATCAAAATAGTAAATCTTTCAAAAATAATGTAATAGGGGATTAGCAGTTAGCGTAATGGATATGTTGCTCGACTCTCATGTAGTTGACCATGGTTTGAGTCCCGGACCTGGTGGCTTAAACTCACACTGGGTGCGTGTGCATGCGTGCCCAAGATCCTGAGAGGAGAATGGAGGAGAAAGGATTGTGGCGTGGCCATCCCCCCTGGGGGGTGATTTCTTGCTTTCTATCTCTCTGTCTCTCTCTGTCTTTCTGGCGAGTGCACATGCCCTATAGCAAAAACCTCTCCAAAGAAAAAAAAGAAAAGAAAAATTTATATTTAACTTTTTAACATATATCTCCTACACAGGGAGTGTGTATTAAAATCATTTTTAGAAAGATACTAAAAAATCTGTCTAGAGTGATTATCTTCAGGGGAAATTCTAGATGTCCAGTGGTAGGACACTACAGGGAAGAAAATTTTATATTTCACTTTCACCTTTATTTAATTCTTGGATTTTCTTACCAGGTGGATGAATAATATTTTTATGTCAACATGTGTTATCAGGCAAATGAAATTACAAGCCATTTCTGTTTTCTCCCATTTATTTTTGTATATAAATAAAGAAAAATGAGGCTTGTCTTTCTAAAATTTGATAATTCAGAGTCTGTGAAAGGAAGCCCTCTGCTATCTTTCTATTTCCTTCTGCAAAAACTGTTTATGTTGAACAATCATTATTTTCTCAAGACAAATGTATTAGAAGGTAGATACAAAAAGTGGTATACATTTTTTGAATCAAACTAATCTCATGTTATGGACAAAATTGTGTAGTGCCATTTTGAAGACCTTTCTGATCTATCAATCCACCAAGTTAAATAGCTGAAATCACTTCCAAAACAAATCCTTTTGCAGTCAGCAAAACTAAGCAATTACATGAATAAGTTTTTCCGCTTGGCCTATTTTTCTGCCCATGGTTATTAATCAGTCTCACTGACTACATTTTCCATTTTACATCCACTTTCAGGCATTACTCCAGGTGGCCCAACATGTCACGTTACATAAATAAAGTAAAACAAAACCTTTGTCCATTGAGTAAATAGATGTACTTCCATTCTCTCTCAGATTACTCAAAAGAGCATGATATGATTATGTAATAGGACACTATATTTTTATTTCATTTGGCTAACTAGAATTTATTTATGTAAAACTTTACTTCAATTCATCTTAACCAAATAACTGAATTAATTTGACACCCTGTTATCTACCAGCTTTTCCAGTTTTTGATTGCTTTGTGGCTGTGTTCTGTCTCTTCTGAATTTGAACACGTGTCCCTTCCAAAATAGCTGTTTCATGTAAGAGTTCTCCAGGATACCAGTTTTTTCTTTCTTTCTTTCTTTTTTTTTTTCTGCCTTTTAGGTTTTTGCCATAGGCTGTATACACTTTCCAGAGAGAGAGAGAGAGACAGAGTCAGAGAGAGGGAAAGTGAGAAAGTCATCCTTCAGGGGTGACTTTTGCCACACTGCAATTCCAATCCCTTCTTTTCCTTTCTGCTTTTGGGATTTTGGGTACACACAGACACACACACAGACACACACACACACACACACACACACACCACACAGACATGCACCCTGCATGAGTTTAAAGCCACTGGGTCCAGGACTTGAACCTCAGTTGGGCATGTGGGAGTCCAATGCCTTAACCACTACACCACCTACTGGCTCCCAGGATACCAGTTTTCAACTGCACATCAAAATCACTATTTCATTATACTAATACCCTAGACACACTTAAGCAGATATTCTGATTAGTTAGTTGGTCTAGAGTTGGACTGGGGCAATTATAAAACTCCCCTTATAATTCTTTTGTGCCCCATATATCTTCACCCTCAAGCAGGACCATATATTTATTTATTTTTATTTTTATTTTTATATCTCTTAAGATTATTTCAAGCCCTTACTCTGGATAAGTTTGTATAGGCTGATAGACTTTCAATGACTGAGAGATTTATTTAAACAAATAGAGTGAATACAATGCTGTAACGAATCTACTTTCAACATCTGTACTCTTCATAGGAATTGTAATACTCTAAGATGAATGGTTCTTAATTCCGAAAGCTTTAAAAGAACAACAACAACAAAAAAAAAAAACCTAATGCTTGTCTCATTCCCAAAGTCTAGAGTGTAATCTGAGCATTGGGATATTTTTTAATTTTCTCATGGGATACTGATATATAACCAAGGTTGAGAACCATTCTATAGGGCCATGATTCTAAAGAAAATTCAAGTTTTGCCTTGTTAAATACAGTTCCCCCCTTTCCAAAGAGAACCAAGAGATACCTACCCACAAGATAATGACAGACAAGAGGAAATAAAACATGAGTACTGTATATGTACATACTCTTTTATTTTTTAACTTTGTTTTAAAAATATATCTGTCATTCTATTGAGTTATTGGGAATGTCATGATGCACTTTTGCATAGTAAAATATGCCATGACTTTCCTGACACCATAATAGAAATCTGTCTCTAGAAACTGTATATTCACTCCTCAATACAGAGCCAGTCCCAGGAAAAAATAGACTGGAAAAAGTTTTTCCTCTCAACTTAGTCTTTTAACTGCTTTTTCTCTTTTCAGAACCTTCCCTGATACCCAGGAATCTCTCTTACATCATAATTTTTGAGGGCTTTGATGAGCACACTTGCCCTATAGCAAAATAATCTTTCTCAGGAAAAGAAACACTGGGGGTCACCAGGTAGAGTGGTGGTTAAGGCACTGGATTGCCACATGGCCAACCATGGTTCGAGTCCCAAACCTGGGACTCACTCTCCCTTTCTCTCTCTCTGTGGTCAAATAAAATAATAATAAAAAACTTAAATAATTCCTTAAAAAGCATTGGAAATATACATAAAACATAAAGAATAAAATGGAAATCATCAAGAAAAATTGTCACCATTAAAATCTTAGTATACTCTCTGTCAAAATTTCTTTCCTGACATACTGATACCAAAAGAACAAAATTAAATATTCACTCCCATGAACCAGATGTCTTTTGCCTCTAGACAGTATTTGATGAACATATAGCTCTATTTTGTTCGTCCAGGTGTCCCTTTTGTAGACTCCATGAAGGTTAATCCTCTTACAATGTCATTTCTTAATGAGGAATAAATAAATGTTACATAGAATAAATACGGTTACTGACAATGAGAGATTCTCAAGACATCCATGGACATGTGTATTATGTAAAATATATGCGAGAATTTCAATAGTTTTGCACCAAAATCAACTTATACTTTAATTCTATTTTTTCCATTATGTTTTTGAAGCTAGCTTGCTCAGTTACATGACAACCCAGATATGCTTGTCCAATGTGTCGCGGCTGGATTTTGAATGATTGTTACTGAGGACTGTTGATCTTATCTCTTGCAATTTGCTTCTTCCTTTTTAAATTCAAGTCTTGTACTTATAATTTGGGAGTATCTTTTTACCTTATTTCAAAATCTCTCTCAAAATTCGTGGGTTTTTTATACTTATCAATTTATATACTCCATTTAATAGTATAGAAACAAGAACGGGATTGTACTGTATCAACAAAGCTGTATCCTGCTGTCTTGAAGTATAATTATATATTTACTATGTAAAAAACAATACTTGTAAGATATGTGAGATATCTGATTAAGGATAAAATGATAATGTATCGACCTCCGATTTGAAAAACCAGGACATTGATATACCTGTGAAGCCCACCTGCTGTGATCGACCTCTCTTTTTCCTACTTCAGTCATTTACTGAGCCCCAACTAATTTGTCCTAGATTCCTTTCCAATTTCTCTCCAGCTCTGTTCTCTGTTTTAGTGAGATCCATTTCCCAGTCTCCTTTACCCTCTAATTTCTAGTAGACTAGCCAATGGTAGTCTGTGGGATATGCCAAGGTCACACCTTCTTAGTTTATACAGTATTTCCAGCAAATCCTGTCTCTTTTTGAAGACCCAACTGCAGGGAGAGAGGAAATGGGCCTCCCTCTGTGACCCAGTTCCCACTAGGGAGTGCTGATCTTAGTTCTAGCTCACGTCCGAGGTTTTGGTCTCTTGGCTCTGATGACAACACCTTCTTCCATAATTCTTCTAGTCCTAGGGGCAATACTGACTTTCTCTTCTTGAGTTGCTGACTCACCATGCCTAGTTTGGCTTCTGTCATCTATAAAATCTGTATTAAACCATCTCTGCTTAAAAGACCAAGTATAGTATCTGATTTATAAGCAGACAGTAAAAGCTTTTCTATTTCTAGCTTTCTAAGATTTATCAAGCTTAATTAGTTAATTTTGTTAGATTCATATTCTGTATCTCCTGAGATGGTGAATTGTTTTTTTTCTCTTTTAACTTGTTAGTGTGATGAATTACATTTGTAGCTGGTTTTTTTTTTTTCCTATTGTTAAAAATCCTTGGGATCAGCAGTTGCCGTAATTGGCTATGTCTCTGGACTCCCATGTAGTCAACCGTGGTTCGAGTCCCAGACTCGGGGGTTTAAACTCACACCGGGTGCGTGTGCATATGTGCCCAAGATCCCAAGAGGAGAATGGAAGAGAAGGGATTGTGGCATGGCCATCCCCCCCTGGGGGGATGATTTCTTGTTTTCTGTCTCTCTGTCTCTCTCTGTCTTTCTGGTGAGCGCATGTGACCTATAGGAAAAAACCTTTCAAAAAAAAAAAAAAAAAATCCTTGCTTTCATGGAATAAATACAATTTTTTTTATACTATATTATCTTTTCTATAGATTGAAAGACTTAGTTTGCTATTTTATTTTATTTTGTATTTTATTTGAATTTGCAGAGGGCACATGTGCTTCTAGAAAGATTCAGAGAGAGTTGGGGTCAGAGAGAGTCAGAGAGAGAGGGAAAGTGACCATAGTGAGTGGTCATACCACAGACTCTTTTTCTCCATATTTTCCTCCTTTTGAGATTTTGGGCACATGCACACATGCCCAGTGTTTCTAAAATCGCTGGGTAAGGGAGTCGAACAGTGCAGTCAGTCGTGGAGTTCAGCTGCCGTGTGGGATCGACCTACCACCACACCACTGGCTTAGCAGTTTGTTAGTTTTTTATTAAGAATTTTTGAAAGAATTATTTTATTTAACTTTATTTATTTTAATTTGAACAGAGAGGTACAGAGTGGGGGATTGAGAGAGAGAGAGAGAGAGAGAGAGAGAGAGAGAGAGAGAGAGAGAAGCTGCCAGGTCCGGGACTTGAACTCTGGCTGATCATGTGGGAATGTCCTAAACCACCACGCCACCTGCCAAACACTCAATTAAGATTTTTTGCTCTTAGGGACCAGCAGATGACATAATGAGTATGTTGCTGGATTCCCACGTAGCCAGCCACAGTATGAGTCCCAGACCCAGCGGCTTAAAACTCATGCTGGGCATGTGTGCATGCTTGCTCAAGATCCCAAGGAGGAGAAAGGATTGTGGCATGGCCGTCCTCTTTGTGGGGGAAGGGGGGAATTTCTCACTTTCTGTCTGTCTGTCTCACTGGTGAGGGCATGTGCCCTATAGCAAAAATCTTTCTTTCAGAAATAGATAAATACATTTTTAGAAAAAGAGAATTTTTGCCCTTAGATTCACCAGGAAGGTTGGCCTATAATTTTATTTCCTTTGTAGTTCTTTTTTTTTTTTCTTTTTATTATGCTCTCAGTCACAGAGAGACAGAGAATGACAGAAAGAGAGACAGAAAGAGAGAGAAAGTGAGAAAACACCCACCCGCCCCAGAAAGGATGGCCATGTCATAATACCTTTTCCATTCTTCTCTCAGGATTTTGGGTACACACACACACACACACACACACACACACATACATTCCCGACGTGTTTCTCAAACCACCAGGTCAAGACGCAAACTGTGCTGTTGGCCACATGGGATCCAGCCACCTTAACCACCATGCCTCCAGTTGGCCCGCCTTGTGCATTCTTATGTAACATTGGTATCAAAATCATATTGACCTCATTAAGTAAACTAACTAATTTTCTTTCCTTTTTTATTCTGAAATAATTTCTAAAATGGAGATAATTCATTCCTTGAAAACTTTTCGTAGAACTCACCAGTAAAAATATCTAAGCCTGCTGGTTCTTTTTATGTGGCAAGAATTTGGAACTTCTAATAATGCACTAGAAAACTTCTCAAGTTTTCTATTTCAACTTGGATGGTGATAAATTTGAATTATAAAAAGTTCTCAGATATTATTTCTCTGAATATAACCTTTTCCTGATTCTATTTTTTTTTTTTTTTTTTGGAGAAGTTTTTGCTATAGGGCGCGTGCACTCGCCAGACAGACAGAGAGAGACATAGAGACAGAAAGCGAGAAATCACCCCCCAGGGGAGATGGTCAAGCTGCAATCCCTTCTCCTCCATTCTCCTCTCGGGATCTTGGGCACGCACGCACACGTGCCCGGCGTGAGTTTTAAGCCACCAAGTCCGGGACGCGAACCGCGGTTGACTACGTGGGAGTCCAGCAACATAGCCATTACGCTAACTGCTGGTTCCCCTTTCTATTTTTCTTTTGTAGATCTGAAAAAATATAGATTCTATTCATTTTGTGATCTGTATTCCTTTTTTTTTTTTTTTTTTTTTTAGGTTTTTGCCATAGGGCACTTGTGTTCACTGAGAGAGACAAAAAGACACAGAAAGAGAAAATGAGAAATCACCCCTGGGGGATAGCCATTCCACAATCCCTTCTCCTCCATTCTCCTCTCAGGATTTTGGTCATGCTTGCACATGCATCCAGTGTGATTTTAAACCAGTCTAGGTCCAGGACTCAAACCATGCTTGGCCATGTGGGAATCCAGCACTTTAACCACCTGTTTCACAATCAATCCATGTTTCACAAATTCCTCCCTTTTCTGTATTCAGCATAATTCCTTTATGTCTAACTTTCACAGTCACTTATTTTCTCTTTGGCTCTATTTAATATGGAATTTAATCTGTTCTTTGAGTTTTTAATTTTCATTATATTTTTGATTTCTAAAAAGTCTCTTAAATTTAGTTCCAAATTTTAATTCATAATGTATATAGTTTCTAATTTCTATATCCAGAACACCTCATTGATTTCTTCGCATATGTTAAACACAGATTTATAGTTAATTAGCAACTCTAATATCTGAAATATTTGTAAATAGAATTGTATTCTATCTTTCTGCTCATTATGCTCATTTCTTTCTGAGGTTCACAATCAGACGATATGTTTACTTCATTTGATCCAATTTTGTTTGTGGTAATTCTTTGAGACCTAGAATAAGTATAAATTTTTCCAAACATGGTTTGCTTGAAGATAACAATCTGGAGGCAATTATAAAATAAATTCTCAGTTTGAATTTCTTTGGGGTTTTGTTTTTGATTATACATACAGTGAGAATTTAAACCACAAATTTATGTGAAGATAAGACTTGTGATTTTTCTCCCCTCAACCTAGCATTCAGTTTGAGTCAGGAAAAAGTCATAGTTCTCCCCTCCCATAAGAAGTTTTGTTTTGTTCTAGTTTATCCTTTCACTGAAATTATAGTCCTTTGCTGTTCTAGCGTTAATCATTTTTCTCCTATAAAACTGCTATACTGTGCATATGGTAGGCTTTGTCTCCTATTCGCTGGTATTCCAGGTAGTCATAAAAATTGAAACTCAGCATAGTAGGGACGGACTGTCATATGGCAGCCTCTGGTTTTGGTGTTTGCATGTCAGTCTGGATTCCCATATTCTCCTCATGCTTGGCCTGCGAGTTTTACTCGTTTCTTCTTAAGACAGCTGTACCCTTGAATGAACATGTACATTTTTTATGTTATTTGTAGATCTTATATAACAAGCAAATCCAGTCTACTATATTGCTGTGAATGGAAATATACTTTCTAAAAATAGTATATCAAAACGTTTATTGGCCATTATTATTATTATTATTATTTAGAGAAAGGTTTTTGCTATTGGTTACATGCGCTTGCCAGAGACAGAGAGAGAGAGAAACTGAGAGATCGCCCCCCAAGGGAGATGGCCATTCAGCAATCCCTTTTCCTCCATTCTCCTCTTAGAATCTTGGGCATGCACACACACACGCCTGGTGTGAGTTTTAAGCTGCTGGGTCCAGGACTCAAACCCCAGTCAACTACGTGGGAGTCCAGTGACATAACTAATACACCATCTACTGGTCCCTTCATTAATATTTTTAAATAAATGTTCTTTTAAGTAACTGCGCAGGATTTTGTTACATCTCTTTGTTATTATATTTATTTTTTCTGAACAATTTTACTTTATTTTTATAATTATTTATTATTTCATTTATTTATTTTATTTTATTTGACCAGAGAGAGACGCACAGAGAGAGAGAGAGGTAGAGAGAGAGGGAAAGTGAGAAAGCAAGCTGCCCGGTCCGGGACTCAAACCACGGTCAGCCATGTGAGAGTCCAGCACCCTAACTATCACACCGTTTGCCAGCCCCCTGTTATTACATATTTAACTAATCCCCTCACCATGTCTTTTGGAAGTAAAGTTTGCACTAAGCTCTCTATTTTAAGTAACGGGTACAATAAACATCAATCTATATATGTATTAATGATGATTTCCTAGAAAGTAATTAGTGAATCATAGACTGTAGATATATATTTTGAGACTGTAGAATACATATTTTCTAATTGTATCCTGGAAACTATGGTACAAATTTATACTCTGGTCAATTGCATGTGAAAGTACATTCTCACCAATGCAAGCTATCACTGTTTTTATACCTATAAGTGTGGCAAAGACTTTAGAAGGCATCTTATCATATAAATTTTATTTCTTTGAGTACCAGAGCACCAAATTACTTGGCATTTTGTCTTCCAGTTCAAACAGAATATAACCATTTTTCTTTTTTTTTATAGTAATAAATACTCTCAGTCACTATTCATCTAAAATTGTTTCCTAAGCAAAATTATGTGCTGCTCTAATTCTACATCTTACATTGCATTAGTCTTTCTTATTTTTATATTGCAGAATCTGTCAGAATTATATATTAATTATAAACAGTTGATTATATGTGTCTTCATTAAGATATTCTCCCTATAAATCTAACTTACATTGATCTTCCTTTAGTAAATATATCGATTTTTCTCTGGTTTAATAATTGCAGATAAACTTCTTTCTTCCATTTTCTATTGCTTCTGGTCTGCTGCTCTCTCTTTTTTCTTCCATAAAATAAATAAAATTTTTAGTACCAGACTCTATGATATATGATTTTTTACTCCCAGCTTCCACAACATTTTAAGGATACAAATGGACTTTTTCTCCCATTCGTTTTATTTCAAGTTCCCACAAGTCAATACCTGGGAAATCTCATCAAGGGTTTAACAGTCCATACCCTTCTGACTCATTCTTTATTTCAATTTCATCTTCCTTATTCTCATTCAACTTTTTTTCTCAGTAATATAACTTTTTCAAACTTTTTATTCTTTGATGCATTTCTCTAAATAGCAGTTGTAATTCTTATCCGCCACTTCTGCAAAAGCAAATAAACAAAATGTAGTAGGTTTCTTGGGAGAAAATTATTATTCCCTTTTGAGAATGAGAAAATTGACGTACTGATTAAACAAACAAAACAAAACAAAACAAAAAACGCAGGATCTTATCATGTTCCTTCCAAATGGAGCAGAGCCAGGAATTCCTAGGACTCTAATGAGCTTTGTTCTGAATAGGTTACACATCACTTTAGGGGCTGCTCCATGACTTGCTGGCTAAGGGAACTGGCTCCCACATGGCCAACAGCACAGTTACAATCCTTGCCCAGACTTAAAAAACATGTTAGGCACATATGCACGTATGTCTAAAGTCCTGACAGAACAAGTAACTGAAGGAAAAGGATTGTAGTATAGCCATACCCCTTTGGGAGCTGCTTTCTCCCTCTCTCTTTCTCTGTCTCTCTGTTAAGCACATGTACTTTGGCAATTTTTTTTTAAAGTAAATACATCAGCAATGGCAGGTGTCATGGTGGCTAAGGTGCTGGACTCCCACATGACCAACCGTGGTTCGAGTCTCGGACCTGGTAGCTTACTTTCTCACTTTCTCTTTCTGTCTCTCTCCAGCCAAATTAAATGATAATAATAATAATGATAAGTAAAATGAAATAATTCTTTTTTTAAAAAAAACAAATATATCACCTTAACAGTTCTTGAATGTTATTTACGTTTGTCCATGTTTCTACTTGTCTGATTTTTAATTTTCTAGACTTTGCTGCTCAAATACAGGTCATGGAACCCATAGCTTCAGCTTCTGTTGAGAGCTTAGTAGGAAAACAATAGATTCAGACCCACTGGATCAGAATCTGCAATTTAGCAGGATCCCCAGGTAATTTGTATGTACAATCCAGTTCAGACGCACTGTTCTGGCAAACTGAAGGCTCTTTTACCTGCTGCATGTAAATTACAGATGACATAATTAGTTAATCCAACAAAAAGATCACATTTCTTAATGGGAAGGAGGAAACACTGGCTGTTATTTTGAGTGGTAAAACAGGTTACTCAGTCTCAGTTCAAAGTAAAGATGACAGACTGAGATCAAGATTTTTCATTTGAGACACACCTGTGGCACAGTCGCTTTTGCTGAATAAAACTGCTTGAACAGTTGAATGCAGGTTTTCTTCTTTTTTCTTTTTGAGATACAGGGAGGAAACAATAGACTCACAGAATTCAAGAACTAGAAGCCACCTAGTAAAACATGTGGTCCAACTTCCTCTGTTTCATCATCTTGCTCTTTTGAAAACATTGTACAGAGACAGCATAAAAAAAAAAAAAAAGAAAAAGAAAAAAAAAAAAACCTCTGAATTCTAAAAAACAACAACAACAACAACAACAACAACAAAGGGAAATTCACTTCAGAAGTTTATAGAGTATATTTACTATTCTTTTCTTTCTTCATGAGACTCTGATTAGCACTCTGAAATTTTCTGCTTTATTCTTAATCAGTGGCTTCTTTTGTTTTGATCATTTAATTTTTTTTTCCCTATTTACTCTGTAAAGTAGAATTCTGGTTTTAAGCATACATCCAGAAAGTATACTTACACTTTCTGATCCTGGGATTTTATATTTTTTAACTGAAGATACTATTTTCTTACATCACAAAACATGCTTCAGATGGTTTAGATTACATTTAAATGTTCTTGGATAAAATATATTTAGTGACTGAAGGCAATTATTATACTAACTTTGTGTTTTTCCATACCAAAGTAATGCAATGGAAAAAGATGATAGTTCTATCAATAGTATTCTTGTTTCAATATTGCACAGATTAGAAGCACACATATTTTATTATATTTGCTAGGTCTAGAGCTTTCCTTTTACTTGGAAATACAATAATTGACAAACATATATACATGTATGTTTGTCATGATACACATGACATGACATGTGTGTATAGTAAAAAGAAATGGATAAACATAGAAACCCAAATTGCCTGAATAGCTAGCTGAGTACTTTAAGTAACATGCATTTTTATTTTAACAATTTTATATTAAATTTTAATGGTAAAGAAGCACAGTGGAGTGACCATAATAAACACTTTTCCTGATAAGTCATAATGATCACTTTATAATTAAAGTATGATATAGTTTAGAGTTACTGATTGCTCTTGGGACCTTTGAGATATTGGGGGGGGGTACGGTGTAAGTATGTGGAGAGGACAGCACATCAGCTTCCAGTGAAATTAATCTGCTACCTGCATCGACACTATCTTACTTGTCTGAACCATTAGGATCACTTTGCTTTTTAACCATTTCTACTTGTACTTGAATTTACTCTATAATTACAGGACTTGCTAGCTCTGCCCTTCCGGTCTATATTGCTGAATGAATCTTTATACTTGGTTTGATTTTTCCTACTCTAACACATTTTGATGCTTGATCTCTGAATCTTATTTCTATTTTGCAGTAAACACTCATGGCACATAAGTCAGTAAGTAGAGTTGAGGATGGAAAAAATCTACCACGGAACTATTTTTAATTCTGTTCTTTTTACAAACCAGACACGGTAACACAGAAAAAAATGTTGGAAGGGGTGCATGTTCAATAACCCCCAATGCAATTACTCTGGTTATTTGAAAGCTTTCTTTTAGCAGTCAGTATTGTTTAATGACTCACCTCGCCAAGTCCCTCACATAATTTTAGAACTTTAACTGGTGCAAATGTGTTTTTAATTACTCTACTGTTTCCTCTACATGTGGTGTCTTGGTTTGTGTGTGTGGTCATTATTGCAACATCAGTGGGGAGCAGGGGTGTTTATCATGATCTTTTAACTTTTTCTCATATACGCTATTTCCTGACCAACTCATGCTTGTCCTTTGCCTAGCTCTGCAAGAGGGGACAACTAATAGAATGGTGGTACTTTAAGGACTCATGAATTTTTTTTTTTTTTTTTGGAGTGGTTTTTGCTATAGGGCGCGTGCGCTCGCCAGGCAGACAGAGACAGAGAGATAGAAAGCGAGAAATCACCCCCCAGAGGGGATGGCCATGCCACAATCCCTTCTCCTCCATTCTCCTCTCGGGATCTTGGGCACGCACGCACACGCGCCCGGCGTGAGTTTAAGCTACTGGGTCCGGGACTCGAACCATGGTTGACTATGTGGGAGTCCAGCGACATAACCATTACGCTAGCTGCTGGTCCCAAGGACTAATGAATCTTTAGTCAGTCATTTTAGCAAAGACACTGGTTAAATTATTTCAGATTATAGCAGCAGGTTACAGGGCTAGAGAACTGACTCAACCCTCCTCATTCTCTGGTGGTGAGAAGGAAAACTATATCCACAAAAAATATATAATTGAGGCAGAATCTTTTGCTGTCTTTATGACAGCTATTTCCCATTCCTCCTTGGAAACAGATCCCTGTTACCATGTAGGAGCCTGGTCCCAACTGATGAATCATGAAGGACTCCGAACCAGTCATGCAGTATTCATTTCCCCTTTGCTTGTGATTGTTTTACAGACAGATTTTTGATAGATTTCTAATCCAAGATATCGTAAAAAATATACTGAGAACTTCTAAGAAACATTTTACTTATCCCTAATAAAACAAAAAAAGTAGGTTACATGGGAGAAGACTTTTTTGCCCCTTTCTCTACTTTCTTGCTATGGAAACTTGCAATAAGTTACAGGCTATCTAGAGCTGCTGTATATCACTATGATGATGAGCCTCATGATATTTCAGCACTATGGAAAAGGCAGAATTCAAGGACAGAAAGAAACTGATTCTTCAAGACACCATTGAGCCACCAAACCAAGCCTGGGACCAATGCCTTCAGACATCTTGTTAACAAAGTAACACATGTTGCTATGTTATGTCCCTGTACTAGTAAGGTTTTCTGTTGCTTTCAACCAAGTACATCCTAACTGAGATAATCAAACATGATTAATAATGTATCATATATATGAATTTGACTCTATTGTCCAACAGCTCTCTCATTAAATTAGTTTCATACTGATAGTCTTTGTTCATAAGTTAAGACTGCATTATGTTTATTTCTATTTTCCATTGAGCTTTCTGTTGATTTCATACTCTGTGTTTGTCTTTGTTTGTGTAATATAATCTTCAACATACCTTTTTAGAAGGATAAATAAAATGTATTTTTTATACTAGTGGTCTGGGACACCCTTCTTTTTATAAGTCAAAATATATTCTTTAAGTGAAGGACAAATGATGGCATTTTGCAGACTTGATTACTAAGGAAATGCTTCAGTGCTTTTGAGGTCTCTTTGCATTTTGGAAACCTCATTGTATCACCTGCTCCTTTTAGTTTACGATTTGTGATGTTGCCACTTTTTTTATAGGACCCAGATCAAAAAAAAAAAAAAAAAAAGAAAAACAATTAAACAATTCCTAATTGGCTCAGATTATTGTACCCTTTAATTTCTATGCCTAGATGTAATTGTGTTTCTAACAAATCATGCTATGGTTCTTAGGATTTGTATTGTAGTAAAGTGCTTCTTTCTTTGGCAAGATTAATTTTTTTCTATTAAAAAAAAACTCTTGATTTGATCTAGGGTCACTGAAGAAACTGAAGTCCTATCAATAGAACAAAACATGACAATGGAAGCTGTTGATCATGAAGTGAGTGGTATCCAATTAGCGAGCTTACTCCATCAGCAGGTGGGACTAATATCTACACCTATGACTTCATTCAAAGTTCCCTATGACGATTGATTAATGAGAGAAGAATTTAGCTTGATTTACAGAAGTCAACCGTACAATATCCCAGCATCAGCCAAAAGTAGATTGCTTAGGCATTATAGCCCACTTAAGATTGATTACACTCTTAAGAGAATTTCAGGCTATTTATTTGAACTGTGCCTAGAAGGAGAGATATTATTGATTTATTTAAAGTGGCTAATAATTTGGCTAGATGATTAGGGATTTTGAAGGAACAAGATTGGAGAATTGATGACAATACATTCTGGGGAACTTAACGGGTGTGGATGAACCATTTAAAATGGGCCAGAATATAAGAACATTTGTGTTTAATATGAATCCTCATCAAACTACCATTGAGAGGGCTATCAATCACATTTTAGGTGTGAAACAGCCTCTTGTACCAGGCACTAACTTGTTTATTCAAAAGGCTGATGAAAATGCAACCTTGGTAGTAACAGCAGAGAATATACATAGACTCAGCAATACACAGTATTCCTTACTAAAGCCAGTTCAGCTGTCAGGATTATTAGGTGTCCAACACTAAATAATAGGACCAAGACTAAGCACACAATAACATCCTAGCTGGACAGACCACTCACCTTTTGGCAGACATGTTGGTTACCCTGGCTCCTTTTATCACAGAGGTAGCAGGGAGATATATGTAACTGGAATAGATATTTATTCTTGGATCACATTTTCTCTGACACCAGGCTTCTCTGGTCACCACTCTGTGTGGCATATCATATCTCTTATATACTGCCACAGTGTCCTTTCTGTAAGTCTTATATTCCAGAAATTTGCTTTATAATGAAAGAGTAGCTATTCATTGAACTCGCCTGTGTCATAATTTATCCTCTCAGCCAAAAATATTACAGAATGATGACTCTTATCCTATTAACGAGCAGATTACAGTGCCAACTGAGAGACAATGGCTTAGAAAGTTGGGTTGATGCTAGGCAATGTGGTATGCATTCTGAATTCATAGCCAAGCATGAGCTTGTATGGTGTCTCCCATATAGAAAGTACAGGAAATCTTTGAGTTTTGTTATGGATGTTGGAGAGACACCTTTCACCATTATATCTAATAATTCACTGGACATTTTGGTCTCCGACCCTGAAATTCTAGACTTTGTTGAATTAATACCCAATAGAGGACCCACAGCAATATTTCATTTCATGATCCATCCTTCATTAGAGGATTATACTGCTATGTATTCTTTTAGGCTCCTCAGGCCTCTAGACATACAGTCAGAAATTTTAATGGTGGTATATTGTTGTCTAGGCTAGTAAATCTTGACTCTAAAATCTCTATTTCTGAGAATAATGAAAAAAAAAAACTGAAGGGCTCTCTTCAGATGGCTCCTAATTCTGTCAATTCTTATAGTAAAAATTAATGAAGATGATGATTCATTGCCAGTGCTTGGGATTAGTTAAGATGTTCTTCAATAGGTGAATGGGTAAATAAACCATGGCACATACACACACACACAGGAATATTGTTCAGTGAGAGCTGGCTCCGTAACACAATGTTTAAGGGCTGTGCTGAGGAAGCTGAACCTGTATGGCCAACCAGGATTCAAGTCTTGGATCACGGCAGCTTGAAAAACATATGAGGCATACACATGCCTGCCTAGGATTCGAAGGATGGGAAATTGAAGGAAAAAAGGTTTCTCTTAAGAAAAAAAAAAAAAACTTTTGGAAGGGAGGGGAAAAAGAGTACCCTTACTAGAGCTTCATCATGTTGCACCCCACTTTCCACTCACAAGCCTTTCTAGACAGTATCTTAGGCCTTCCCAGTGTGCTCAGGGTAACCGAGGATCCAAACTCCTGGTCTCCATGTGGCTTCCAGCATTGCAGAGCAGTGCCCTGCTGATGCAAGAAGTTGAGTTCATGGGCCCAAAACCCACTGCAAGAAGAGCAGTGAACCCGATTCTTTGTCTCATGCTAAAAAAGAATTAGAGATGTGGACCCAGGGAAGGGATAGTAAGGAAGAATAGAGCTCTTAAGCAGAGAGTGGTCCTGAATAGGATGCCAAAAAGGAACTAAGGTGGGTTTTTTGTATTTTGTTTTGTTTTTATCTTGTTTGGGAGGGTCTTTGTTGAGGCTTGTTATCAGGAAAAGCTTATGCATGAGCTTCCCTTGTGGTGGGGGTCACATATCCTATAGGTCACACTATACCTTAATGCAGTCTCATAACTGCAAGATCCTACGTAATAGTGACTGATTTGGTAACTTGTTAGTTCAGAGGCTGTTAATTTGGAAAAGCTGTTATCTCAGTTAACTTTGAAGGTACACTGGCTCGTATCTTGGAATTTACTCCCGGGCATTAGTAAGTCTTGCTTCCTTCAGGTTTCTGAAAAACAAACAAACAAACAAAAAAACAAAAAACCTTACATTATCTATGTGCTCTGGGATGCAACAATTGGTCTCTACTTTTTGTCTAATTAAGTCTCATAGCAAGGAATATAAATTCTTTAGGAGCAAGAGTTACATGTACATCGGTCAAAAGAACTCTGGAAAAAGTGAAAATTAAAATCTAACATAACTCAGCTGCCCAGCAGAGCAACCAGAGACTCTGCTTTTGGGGTTCCTGCCCTATCTACCTGTTCACTGGATCTAACTCCTGTCTCATTACCACCTGTGCCTCCATGACTGGGCCAAAGATTTATTAATTTTTAAAAATAAAATGAATTAATGATGACTGCAGCAAGCTCATTCACATAGATTATCTAGAGCATTTTATTATCAGGAATGAAGATTTGGTCACCTTACAAAGTAAAACTCCCAAGTGGTGAAAGTGCTAGCTCAGGATACAGAGTCCTAGATACCCACAATAACCTGGTGACAGAAACTGAGACTTGACATCCAACCCCATTTTCTCTCTTATATTGTCTTTTATACATTTAAATATCTTAATAGTTTTTTTCCTCTTCATTTTTTCCTTTTTAATTTTCTCCCTTTTTTAGCTATAAGACATATGGAAGGTAGTTAAGGATTTTTAAAACCCAGAATATCAAGTTAGTCTAGTGATAAACTTAGAAGAGAAACAAGTATCACCCAGAATTCTTGAACTTGGAGCAGATACTGATTTTTTTAAATTATTTTATTTAACTTTATTTATTTATTTACTTATTTTAATTTTACCAGAGAGGGACAGAGTGAAAGAGAGAGGAGGGAAAAGTGAGAAAGCAAGCTACCAGGTCTGAGACTCAAACCATAGTCGGCCATGTGGGAGTCCAGTGCCTTTCACCACCATGCCACCTGCTGGCCCCTAGATGCTGTTTTTGATGACATTTTTTTTTTTTCAATTGCTCAATAGAAGAGAGTGTAGATACATGTTAAGTTATTGGAGAAATAGTTAAATTCTTTTAGGAGGATACTCGGGTCTTTTGTGGTTAATTTTTAAAGGAAAAGTTTATTTTGATATTGAGGAAATGAAAGCATGGATATTTGGTATTAATAACATTTTTTCCCTATGTTTGAGAACTTCCCCAGCTTACCAGTTTAGATGGGAGGAAGAAATCACCTCCTGCTTTAGAAGCGAAACTGCCAAATGCTTGCTTTCTCAGCCTCCTTTGCAGCTAGGGTACAAGCATATGATTTAGGTCCTGCCAGTCTGTTTGCCTGTGCTGAATTGTGACTGAGGAATTAATAAAAAAGAAACAGACTCAATTATACTTTCTCTGTTTCTAGTGCAGGCAATGTAGCAGCTGCTAAAGTATCTGCTGTATAGTGAACAAGTGGGAGTGGTAATGGTGTAACAGTTGGCCTAGGATTGAGCAATTGATATAATTGCTACTCTCTGCAAGCTGCAGCCTTGTTCTTCATGGTGGTGGCAGTGGTTTCCTCCCTGGAAGGTTTCATAGCAAGGTTTGGGGCATGCTTCCTGGCTGCTTTGCTCTGAGTCTGATTTTCCGGGCTTCTCAGCAGTTCTACAAGCTCCCAATGTTTTTGTGAAAAAAATTATTTACTTTTAAAATCAGCCATAGAAAGCTTCTGTGGTTCATACATTTAAAAATCCAAGATACACAAATATAAAAGATGACTAGCACACAACATTTGTTTTTTTTTTTTTTTCACTTTTGTCTTTAGTTTATTCATTTTTTTTCTTCTCTGGGCAAGCGAGACACAAAGGGAAAAATGCACCCCTAAAAGGGTTCCCACACAGCCACAATTCACCTCCAGCCTTAGCTAGCTCCAGATCACAGGTGTAAGTGTACCTGGAGTGTTCGGGGGACCTGGGCAGCCTCGCAGTCTTGCGTTACTGTTGTACCACTGTCCAGCTTCAACCTTTTTTTTTTTAAGTTAGTATATAAAAGTTTGATCTCCCAACTTTTGTTGACATGAGAAAATGAGGTTGCTTCAACTAATTAATTTCATATCTCACATCGGTCTATATGCCCCAGCCAAAATTTATTTTAAGCTATTTTCAGACCATATGTTAAATAGATTCCATTTGTTTCCTTATGCATGTGTATATGATATGTGATATATTTTATATATATATATATGTGTATATATATATATATACATATATATATATAGGATGTGTAAATATTATGTGTATATTGTATATATAAACATTTTTAACATACACAGACATACATAACTCTACATATAGTTTGGAGGCCTACACGAAACTCTTTTCCTAAAGAAAGAAAACGAAGACTTTATTTACATTCATAGTATTTGCCTTTAAATATTTTACTCCACAGATGTATTAACATTTTTGTAATTTTGTGACCAGCAGATGGCATAGCTATTATGTCACTGGACTGCCACATAGTGACTGCTGTTTGAGTCCTAGACCCAGTGGCTTGAAAATCATGCTGGGCGTTTTTGCATACATGCCCAATATCGCGGGAGGAGCATGGAGAAGGGATTGCCATGTAGCCATCCCCTCTGAGGGGTGATTTCTCACTTTCACTGTCTCTGTGTCTCTTAGCTCATGCATCCTAAGGCAACAACCTCTTAAAAAATTTTTATAATTTTAAGTACTTTAAAACAAGGAGATTATTTACTAAAAAAATTTGGCTCTCAACCAAAAGATGTAGAAGTATATCCTAGATGTAATTTACTTGTTTGACTTCTACATAGATAATTTTAGGCCTCTGTGCTTTGGAATGGGCCTACCATATGTATTGTACTCATGCACTGTGCTCTACAAGTGCCAACCAAACACACACAGAAGAGCTACAGGGTGCTACAGAGAGCTGGCAGCTCCCAGGTGTGCGTTAGTTTCTACTATTTTCTCCATCTTTCTTCTGTGCCTGACACATTTAACACATTTCATGTTACTGTTTTTAAATGTTCCCTTAGCTACTGAGCTAATGTGCATATATCTGCAAGGGGTCTCATGTGAACCTGTAAATAATTAAAGATGCATTAGCTCCCTGGAGGGCCACCATGATTCTCAGAACAAGCCGATATACCTAGCGACCTAATCATACATTTTCCTAAGAAATAGCCTAGCTTTGAGGAAGAAGTCACATCACTCAGCAATGAGTATTATAATTATTCACAGCAGTTTGCCTGATGCTATATAACATCCAATTTACAAAATTAAAGGTAATGTAATTCAAAAGAAAAATAGCCAGTTTTAAGGAATGAATGGCCATATCAACTATTGGAAGTGTCTTTGAGTTAGAACCTCTATATTAGGGTTTCGTGGGGCCTATATTTTTAATTATTATCCTATTCAGCTTGTTGTCACTTCCATTGAGCTTTTCTAGGACAAAATAAATCAGAAACTGATCTTTGATTAAAAGCTAAAAAAGTGCGACAATTCTGAAGAGATCAGGACTAACCATTCGAGGTGTCTAAAGACTAATTAACAAAAAAGAAACATACTACAAAAATCCTGTGAAATATGCTCAAAATGATATCTTTTTTTTCTTTCTTTTTTTTAAGAGGAAGAGTTTTCCTGCCAGAGAGAGGAGTTGAAAGTTTGGAGGTCTGACACTGCTCATCCCACAGCAGGAAAAAGACCAAGATACTAAAGAATTACTTAAACTGTAGAAGATCAAGTTTTTTGTTCTTAGAATGAATTAGGATGCTAAAGCACACAGTTCTAAAGGTATATTATTTGAGGGGCCAACAGGTAGCATGGTGGCTAAAGGTGCTGGACTGCCACATGGCTGACTACAGTTCAAGTCCTGGACCTGGTGGCTTGAAAATCCCATTGGATGCATGTGCATGTGTGCCCAAAATTCCAAGAAGAGAATGGGGGAGAAGTGATTGTGATACAACCATCCCTGCTCTCAGACATGATTTCTCACTTTCCTTCTCACTGTCTCTCTCCAGTGAGTGCACATACCCTATGGCAAAAACCTTAAAACAAGAAGCTATATTATTTGACTGTTTAATTTATATTCCAAGTGCCTAAAGAATGTTTCACTGGGGCCAGCAGGTGGCGTTGCAGTTGAAGCTGTGGACTTCCACATGGTCACCACGGTTTGAATCTCGGACCTGGTGGCTCATTTTCTCACTTTGTCTGTCTGTCTGTCTGTCTCTCTCTCTCTCTCTCTCTCAGCACACATACCCTGTAGTAACTTTAAAAATAAAAATAATGAAAAAAATAATGATAAAAGGAAAAAAAATACTATTTTTAAAATTGTTTCACAGAACCAGCAGATGGCCTAATGGTGATGTTGCTGAACTCCCATGAGGTCAAACGCAATTCAAGTCCCAGACCCTTCGGCTTAAAGCTCATGCCAGGTGTGTGTGCATGTTTGCCCAGAATTCTGAGAGGAGAATAGAAAAGGGATTGCAGTGTGGCCATCCCCTTTGGGGTGTGATTTCTCAGTTTTTGTCTCTCTGTCTCTGTTTTTCCGGCAAGCACACACATCCTATAGCAAAAATATCTCTTAATTAAAAAAAAATAAAGAAAAAAAATTTCATTATTATACTTATTTATTTTGTTATAAAACTAAAAAGTACAGTAGCATTATAGTTAAATAATTCATTGTGTTTTAAATGAGATATAAATGTTTGTCTTCACTACCTACAGTCTTATTACTTGGTTTGTCTTCACTACCTACAGTCTTATTACTTGGAGGTAGCTGCAAACGAGAATTTCTTCTTTCACATTTGTGTGTGTTACATTTTCTTTTTATTTTAATGATAAATACCATACTAGTATTTGAATTATGTCTTCATGAGCCTTGCTTTTGTCATTTAATAATATGTCTCAGTGCTCCTTTGAGAACAATATCTACCTCTGTTCCATAGCGACAGTGACTACGGAGTGCATTGTGCAGATGTATTGTTACTTACTTACCTTGACTCTCACTGATGATTATTTAGATTGTTTCCAGTTTGCCCTGGCAAATGACACTGCAATGGACATCCTAGGCATGTAACATTGCAAATACATCAGAATGGTCTCTCTGGCAAAAAGAACATGCACTACTGTTTTTGACAGATTCCATTAAACTGCACAGTAAAAATATTTCATCATCATGCATGCACCCATTCTAAGGGTGTGTGAGCATGGCCCTTGTTGTCAGGCTATAACAACAAGATTTTATTTAAAAAAATACATGCTTTGCCAATTTATTAGTTAAAAAATGATAGCATGGGGCTGGCAGGTAGCTTGGTATTAAAGGTGCTGGACTCCCGCATGGCTGACCATGGTTCCAGTCCCAGACTTAATGGCTTGCCTTCTTACTTTCTCTCTTTCTCGTCAGATTAAATAATAATAATAAATAAAATTAGATAAGCAATTATTTGAAAAATTATAGCTACTCGTATTTGGGTCATCAATGTTTTTGAACATGTTTTTACATATTCACTGGTAATTTATTTCGTTTTCTTTCTTTTTTATTTTTATTTGCCAGAGGTCACATACACTTGCCAGGAAGAGACAGAGAGTTAGAGAGGAAGAAAAAGAAAGCACTCCCTAATGGGACTTGGTCATGTCTTAATCTCTTTTGCTCCATTTCTCCACTTCTTTCGGATTTGGGGTGCACACACATACATAAACACACACATGCCCTATGTGTTTTTCAAGCCTGGGTCCAGGATTCAAACCACATGTTAGCCATGTAGGATCTGAATTCCCTTAACTACCAGACCATGGGGGTGGCCCAGTAATTTTTTTTTTTCTTTTGTTTTGTTTTTTTTTCTTTTTCTTTTTTCTGTGTAATACTTGATAACATATTCTACTCTTTTGAATAGAGTTCTCACTGTTTTCTTAATAATTTTTTTTTGAGAGATTTTCGCTATAGGGTGTGTGCGCTCGCCAGACAGACAGAGAGAGACATTAGAGACAGAAAGCGAGAAATCACCCCCCAGGGAGGATGGTCACGCTGCAATCCCTTCTCCTCCATTCTCCTCTCGGGATCTTGGGCACGCACGCACATGCGCCCGGCATGAGTTTTAAGCCACTGGGTCCAGGACGCGAACCGCGGTCAACTACGTGGGAGTCCAGCGACATAGCCATTACACTAACTGCTGGTTCCCTTCTTAATAATTTTAAGGCCCCCAAATTATCTTTTTATCTGATGCATATGAGTCTAATTTCTTTCTCAGTTTGTTTGTATCTTAACAATAACTGTCAAATTTCCTGCTATTTAGAAAGATTTTTTAAAGATTTATGTAAACAAAAGATGTTTTTGCCATTAATATTTCCAAGTTTAGAATCTTTCGGGCCTCCCCCAAAACCACTTATAGTAAATTATTTTCATGCATTTTACTTGTCCCCTCCTTGTTTGTGGAGCAGAGGCAATGCCTTTAGTCTTTTAGGCAAATGGGATTTATATTTCTGTCATTATCATCCTTACTCAGACTCCAACTCAACATAAGTTCTCGCCTTCTCATTTTTTTTTTTTTTTTAATTTTGCTAGAGGTCACATGCATTTTCCAGAAAGAGAGAGAGAGGAGGAAAGTGAGAAAGCACCCCTAACCAGTGGGGATGGGGAGCAGGACAGCCACACTGCGATCCCTTTTCCTTCATTGTCCTCCATTCTCCTCTAGAGATTTTCGTCATGCACACATAACGCCTGGTATGTTTTTCAAACCACCAGGTCTGGGACTTGAGCAGTTAGCTATGTGGGATATTACAACCTCCATATTCTCTAATAATTAGGCCTTTAGTTCCCCTCTTACTCTATAAAACCAGTCCTCTTCCTGGGTTTCCCTCTGCCTCCGTGGAACCAAGTCAAATGTGGAAGTGACTCAGAAATTTCCCTTCCCCTCACACTTTATTTCCACTTGGTTAAAAAGTTATGAGATTCTTCACTTTTAATTTGCCCATCTTCTTATCCGTCTTCCTCTGTTTTAGATGAAGTAGCCTGAACTACCAGGACAGAGGGATACCTTCTCCCGTGCCTTTCTATAGACTGGCATATTCTTGGAAACCTTGCTTTGTACAAGGTACTGGGGAAATTTAACCACTGCATAATTGTTTTTAATCCTCATAACAATCTTTTGAGATAGATACTATTTATTATCCCTATCTTAAGGAAGTGGAAACTGGGGTTTAAAGAGCTTAAGCAAATTGCCCAAACCATAAAAGGAGTGGTGAGGCCAGAATTCAAATCTAGACAACCCAAATCTGAGCCTGAGCCCTTTGCCTGATGATAACTATCTCCAGCTGAGAGCTATATTATGATGTCTGTGGTATTTTACAAACCATATTATGTCTCTTTCCAAGAAATCAGCTGTAGGGTAGAGAAGGTGTTAATTTTCCCTAAATTCTCTCGTGCATAGCATAGGGCTTAAAATGTGGAAAATACTTTCCAAAAGAGTTGTTTTTCTGTCATAGTTGCTGTAGCCATTCAACTGATTCATTGTGAATCCTTAACAATTACTTTAAAGGAGTCAAAAGAAATGAAAATCATAGACCTTTCCTTAGAGAATTCATAGTTTACTTGGAAAGATAAACCACAGATACTTAGAAAAACTTAGAAATATTTACCAAAGAATTATCTACTTAACACCCAAGAGGATGCATTAATGAAGAAGCAAATGAAGTTTGCTCATGGACTGAATGCATGGTTTGCTTTGCCTTGCCAGTTACTTTGTCCAATACTTGGGCTCATGTTTTACTATTTTTAAAAATTTCAGATTGAATTTCTAACTAAAGAAACTTCAGTGCAAGCCTGTGATTTGGAAACAAGATAATACAGAAAGAGAAATTCAGGATTAAGGTCAGGTTCTGTGTAACTGCGATGATATAGAGAAAGCAGCGAGAGAGGGAAAGTGAGAAAGCAAGATGCCAGATTCAGGACTCGAACCATACTCGGCCATGTGGGAGTACAACACCCTTAACCACATGCCACCTGCTGGCTCTGAAAAATGACCCTTAAGGAGTTGCTCTGAAAGGATGAGGAAAGTGGCAGCAAAAACTCATAGCGAGAGCCATGCTTAGGGGCCTGGAGAGCTCAGCCTGAGTCAGCACTGGGGCCCTTCCTTGCATAAGCAGAACAGTTGCCTAACCATAGGGATGCTGATCTTGAACTTCCCCTCTGTGACCTGCACAGACTGCCCCTCCACTGCAGGAAGTATTGTGCCTGAAGTGTTCAAGTAACCCCTGTCAGTGCCTATAGGACTGGAAAATGGCATTCCAAAAATGCCACTGGATAAGGGTCTGGCAGGTGGTACAGTGGCTAAGGTGTTGGACTTCCAGTCCTGACCCTGACAGCTTGCTTTCTCACTTTCCCTTTCCCTTTCTTTCTCTCTCTCTAGTCAAATTAAAATAATAATAATAACAGTAACAACAAATAAAATAAATAATTCTTTTTTTAAAAAAAATGCCACTGGATAGAAGGGGTTGGGGAAGTTCATGTGGGGGAGAAAGTCCCTGCTCTTGAACAGTGATAAAACATATTCTTATGTTTTACAGAGTCTTCTGCTGAAATCAGATAAGTGATATTTACACAGCCCCTAGAAATAGGCATGGTCTTCAAAAAGTTCGTGGAAACTGTATATGATGAAAAAAATGCATGGATTTCAAAAACCTTGCACTTTAATTCCATTTCTCTACAAACATTTCGAAGACCCCTTGTATGTTACAGAAGTTAATTTTTAAAATAAACATTCATTTCTTTTATAAAAAGAAAAATAGTAAAACAAAGACCTTATTTATAAAAGTTTTATGATATTAATGTTAATTCCCAGCATGAGGAAATAAGTGATGATTTAAATATCCATAACTTGGAAGTCAATGTAAGAGTATGCCTTTTAAAATAAACTGAAATGGTTTCAAAGTATGCCCATAGCCCATGTTGTTACTGAAAAATTATAGATAAGGAAAATAAATAAAAATATCCACAATGCCACCACCTAGAGATAATCACTCAATATGTTGGTGTTATTTAAGGATACACTGTAGAATATCACCATTCGATTTGAAGAATCTAACTTTACAAAAGTTTGATTTCAGACTCTCCCTTCAGCTTACAAGCATGAACTAAGCGTGACAAAATACAGGCATTAAAAACATCTTTGTAGATATAAAGCTAGTAATTGTACTAGGTTTTCTTTTCAGGAATTTTGAAACCAGACAGTGGCATAGCAGTTAAACTCGATGCCCTGCAGTCTAGTGTTATATGGGAAAATTCCTGGTTTAAGTGAAGTCCAGAAGCCTCCCTGACTATGTTGGATATGTGTTTGCCCATGATACAGGGATGGCTGAAGACTGGAATAGATCACAGCATTTGGGACCTATTGGAGGTGCTCTTTCTCTCACTCTCTCTATCTCCTCTTCATGGAAGAAATAGACTAACATTAAAAAAAAATGGAAAGAAACAAACTTTTTTAGTTCATTGCAGTAAGGTTTAGGTGAACTCCTTGCATCATTTTTATTTATTTTCTTTTACTGCTTGTATCAGTCAGCAATTACTACAGGAGTGCTGAATAACAAATCTGTTTCAAACTCAGTGGCTTAAAACAATGATCATTTTTCCTCATTTTTATGTGTTAATGTCTGATCTAGGCTTGGGTAGACTGGGCTTAGTTCCAAGATGGAAGTTGAATCCAGGTCTGCCCTATATATGTCTTATTCTTCAGCAGATTGCCTAAATTATGTTTTCCTTATGGAGATACCAGAAATGCAAGAAAACAAGTCCAACTATACAAGTTTTTGCTTATTTCATACCTGCAAACAGCCTATTGGTTAAGAAGCATCAATAAACATTCTATCTGGCATGAGACCAAAGAGTCAGTCTCACATTCATAACAGTGAGAAGTAGCATTTCTCATGCAGATTGGCAGCAAAGGAGAATTTTTAAATAATAATGTACCTATTCGATTACATTTTGGTACAATAAGTTTGCTTTGTAAATTCTCAAAGTAATTATATGCTATTAATGTGATATAATAATTTCATTTTACTGGGATCAGCAGATGGCGTAATGAATACATTGCTGGACTCCCATGTAGACAACTGTGGTTTGAGTCCTGGACCCCATGGCTTAAACTCATGGCGGGCGCGTGTGCATGCGTGCCCAAGATCCCGAGAGAATGGAGGAGAAAGGATTGCGGTGTGGCCATCTCCCCTAGGGGGTGATTTCTTGCTTTCTGTCTCTCTGTCTTTCTGGCAAACACACACGCCCTATAGCAAAAACTTCTCCAAAAAAATAATAATAATTTCATTTTACAAAAATCTGTCCTATGGCAATTTATTTTTTATGGATGACTCAGTTTCATAAGATGGGAATAAAACAATATGTTTTCAATGCACTTTTTTCTTATCAAGTTTTTCTGTAACTGCTGTTCCATGATAGTCACTAGTAAAATATTAATTCCAATTCCTGGTTTTGTTTCAAATTTTCTGTCACCCCAAAACAGTTCAAATGGTAGATAATTCAATCTAAAAACAAAAATGGGTCGGGCGAGGCTGCAGTGGTAACACAGCTGGACCTATATGCACAATTTCCATCCCCAGACCTTCCTGAGCATGTCAGGCTGATCCAGTCCAACTGAGACTGGGGGTGAATCACGGCATGAGGACTCTGTTGGGGATGTTTGTATCTCTCTCTTTCTAATTCTCTGTCTGTCATAGAAGAAGGTAATAAATTAACATAAACAAAAGAAAACAAAAATTTCCAAGTATTAGTCGCATAAGGCGGTAGAAAGGCCAGAAACCTCAAGAGAAAGAGTCAGATTCAGGGCTACTAAGATTCTATGGTTGCTTTGGGGGATCAGAAACTGGGGAACCAGGGAAGAGAGCTGTGTTAGGCTATCAAGTAGAAAGTTTCTGAGAGTTCATCCACTTTGCTTTCATAAAAGCAAAGTCTTAATTGAAACGTAACAAAGTGGTTTTGAAAAGAGTGTCCAGTGCAGTTTCTTGGTTAGTCCAACTTGCATTGCTGCTGCTGTTTTGACCATTTTCCCAATTTCCATCTCAACAACCTGGAAAGAACACCGTTCCCTTTTAAAACAGGTGGACTACTTTCTGTCAAAAAGCATTATAATTTGTTCTTTCTTTTCCTCTCTCTCTTTCCTTCTTTTTCTTTCTTTCATAAACTTTTCTCTCTTTATGGTCATAGTTTGGGAAGCAAACCCAGTTAGTTCATACTTCTGGTATTAGGCAGAGCCACACCTAAAATAACCTAGACAGGAAAGAAAAATATATGGCCAGGGTTGGCAACCTTTTGCTGGAAGCTTGCTAATGTCAACTGTTCAGGCAGCCAGTATGCCAGGTGGCATGAGGAAATAGACGTGTGCTGTATGAGATATATGAGCTGCTGGCACTGACTTAAAGTGGTGGTGCTGCTGTTGTGGCCACACCTGGTTCTGATGGATTCAAACTTGGATTGGACCTTGTGTAGTAACAGGCTATGCTGTGGGCTAAGATTGATTTGCTGGGACAGGCAATCACTGCTATGGAATGCAAGCATTTGATATAGGGTGACTATGTCACCTTCTACCAAATTTGGTGTGTAAAACTACTGCCAAAGAAGGCTAGCCAGCAGACTGAGACGACCACGTCATCATATGCTTTCCCTTCCAAAATCTTTTGGTGGTTAAAAATTTCACGTGTCTGTTTTTGCTTACCATATAAGTTCTCCATGATGGGATTTCTGAGCACCTTCACAATCTCATCTATAGTAATATTTCTGTCCATTTCATGCTTTCTTTCAATGGTATGTTAAATGAACAAACAAACAAACAAACAAACAAAACAGAAGCCTGCTCTGTAGCGATTCCAATTTCTGTGGTGTAAATAACCCCAGCAGAGCTGACGTCAAGCTATCAATGTGGAAATTGCTGACTATGGAATCGGGGAGAGAAGTGCCCAAGTGTTCTTGCAAGTTCATGTGAGCCAGCTTAAGCTCACCACTGCCTCCATGCCTTCCCACTGCCTAGAATGTCCTTCTTCACTTTCTTCACTCCTACTCGTCCTTCCATACTCAGCATCACTGACACCCCCAAACCTCCAGCCTCAGCTCAATCTGAGTTATATGCTTCTCATTTGTGTTTCTATTTTGTGCCGTGGAAAGGTACAGTCCTTTCTCTTAAGCATTTATCGAATGCTCTTTCTGTTTCAAACATTAGTTTATGTCTAGGAAAAACAGTATTGATCAGAGCAAATTACTCAGGTTCAGGGCACATTTCCTCAGCCTTTTAAGAAAGGAGGATGAAGATAAGTGTGGTTAATATTATTAATGGAGTAAGCATAGAGGAGGGGCACTGATATGAAACATAACCTGCAACTATAATTGTTATACCGAAAGAATAAAACTAGAAGAAATCCAAACTATGAGGAATAAATCATTCTTTTCTTGATATGATTCACCCTGGGAAAAAAAAGATGAGTAACCATGTAGTGAACTCATGTAGAAAATGACTTTATCAGACTAGCAAGAGACCAAAAGAATACATTGCCTTCTCCTTTTCTTATGTGCTGCCACTGAACAGAGGAGTGGGCACTTGGCCAGGGCTTAGCAAACTGTACTACTTCATCCCTTTGGCAATAGTGATTGTCCACGAGATAGACTCTTGATCCTATTGTATTATATAGCTAATCATATTGTTTTTATCCTGAGATTAATATCAACAAATAGAGCCTAGGGGAAACTAAGTTATCTTTCCACCACTGGGTTTACTAAACTGGAATGTTACAAGTTTAGGATTATCAGAAGACATTTTCCCTCCCTTGTTATTTGAAAGTAAGATAACGGCAAGCATGGACCAGCCAAGGTCACACTGGTTAAGACAGCTGGATTCCTCCAGGGTGAACGTATGTTTTGAATCTTAGATCCGGTGACTTGAAAAACATGCCAGGCATGTGTGTGACCACCATCCATGGGGGAGTACTTTCTCTCTCTTCTCTCTCTCTCTCTGTCTCTGTCTCTCTTGTAAGCCCATATGCCCTCTGGCAAATTTAAAAAAGAAAAAAAAAATGCCAAGCAGAAATGGAAACAGGAAAAGAGAAAGTTCAGGTTGAGTTATCCCCAGCTCAATTTCCTTATCTGTGCCTTTCTCCAGCTCTTGGACTGCTAGGCCACTCAAGCACTTGCCCCAGTTATACCTTCCAACAAATTGTATCTGGTCTTTGCTGGTTTGAGTTACAGTTTTGTCATGCAACCAAATGTTTCCTGACAAATATGGTGACCCTGAATGAGGCCTGAAGGAGTCTTCCCTGACTGGATTGTGCCAATAAGTAATATACCTCCAGGGAGGCACTTGCCCCACAATTCCTCTAGCTTTCTCTCTGCCTCAAATCTGTAAGGATTACCAGATGGCACCAAGCACATGGGGTTTACAAATATGAATGAGGAAGTCCCTATGCAGGGACTTAAACTTACTTATAACAAATGCATCCAGACAACATGATAGGAAACTATTAGAGAAACTGAGGAAGCAGAGGAAGATAGAATTGCATATAAGGGAGAGGGAGAGGGCCAGCAGGTGGCAGGGAGTTAAGGCACCTGGATCCCACCTGGCTGATGGTGCAGTTTGATTCCCAAACTGGTGGCTTGAAAATCCCACTGGGCTTGGGTGTGTGTGTGCCCAAAATCCCGAGAGGAGAATGGAGAAGAGTGAATGAAGAAGGAGAGGAGTATGGAGAAGGCGGTGTGGCCATTTCCCCTGGGTGTGATTTCTCTCTCTCTCCAGCAAGCACACACACATCCTATAGCAAACTAAAAAACAAAGGGGGCAGGTGAGGAGAACATAAAAGCGGCTCCTTAATAGTGAATTCTTATTAAGCAACTTCCATGATTCTCTTTGTATTAATTTCATGTAATTTATACATCCATAAAAGTATAGGACCTTTTGTTATTTCTATTATTCAGATAAGAACACTGAGCTTTTATGTAATAAGAAATTATGTGCTTTGCCCAAGTTCTCATATCTACTAAGTTGTGGAGCTGGAAATCACTTCAAATATAACTCTTTTATCCCAGAACCCAGTCATCACAAACCTTTCTTAGAATGAGTGCTAAAATGATCTCATGATCATGTCACAAGTAAGAAATGTGATATGACATGGAAACTTTTATCTGAATTTTAAAAATAAACGATTGAATGAGGCAGGCTTCATGGCCTAGTAGTTAAAGAGCCAGATCCCACGTGGTTGACCACACTTCAAATCCAGGCCTTAGCAGTTTGAAAAAATTCTGGATACATGTTCCTGCATGCCTGTCCCAAATCCTGACAGGATGGAGAAGTGGGAGAGAAGGGATTGTGGTGTGACCATGTCCCATTAGGAGGTGCTTTATCCCTCTTCCCCTTTGTCTTTCTCTCTGGTGAGCACATATACCCTCTGGCACTTTTTAAAAAAAATATGGACTATTGAAATTACACAGGACTGGGCAAGTAAGTGGTGTGGTGGTCAAGGTGGCTGAATCCCACATGGCTGACTACACAGTTTGAGTCCCAGACCTAGTGGGACCAGGAGGAGGCTTGATGGTTAAGAGCGCTAGACTCCCACGTGGCCGACTGCGGTTTGAGTCCTGGGCCTGTTGGCTTGCTTTCTTACTTTCCCTCTCTCTCTCTCACCCTGTCCCTTTCTGGTCAAATTAAAATAAATAACGTTAAATAAAATAATTCTTAAAAAACAAATAGGGTGTGTGTGTGTACGCACAAAAAGAGAAATGGAGGAGAAGGGATTGTGGCATGACCATCCTCCATGGGAGGTGCTTTCTCAGTTTCTCTCTGTCTCTCTCCTGTGAATGCCCAAGCCCTCTAGCAAATTTAAATTTTAAATTTTAAAAGAAAGAAAGAAAAAAGAAAGGATGAAAGAGAAAAAAGGAATAAAGAAAGACAAGAAGAAATAAAGAAAGAAATTACACAGGGCACAATTCCTGAGTAAATCATTGCCAAACAAGCAAAAAACTTGATTTAAAGTTTTTGATCTAAAACTTTTTGTAAATTACATATTAGGTATGTTTACAGGCTCAAAATTATTCAGAGAAATCTAACTTTTTAAAATCCATTTCCCCCCAAACTTACTTGAACCTGGAATCTTTTTTGAGGGAAATATCATCATATAATATAAAACTAATATCCCACACAACACCTTGGGGGAAATTATTCTCCTTTGAGAGTATGGTAGAACAAGTACCAAAGTTAATACAAATTGCAAGTAATCAATCAAGCAAGTATTTAGAGTATTGTGTACTCAGCACTGGCCCAAGGGCTTTTATGGGCAGTGGAGATGAAGAACAAGTAACAGGTAAAAATCTAAATCTCAAGGAAACTAAATCCAAAGCAATAAAAGATAACAATTAAGACTTCACTTCAACCCAATAAATATCCATTCAACTGTTCTCGAAGTATTCTCTGTTGTCAAAATAGTCTCTATTGTAGGCTCTTTGGTGGTTGCTAATATTAATAAAAATAGTTTCTGCTTTTGGGAAGTTCAACAGTCTAGAAATGGAGAGTTCAGAGAAAAGGGAAGATTATGAGGGTTGGAGAAATCAGGAAAGTTCTTTTTTAGACCTTTTAGGTCTAGGGACCAGCAGTTAGCATAATGGCTGTATCACTGAACTCCCATGTAGTCGACGGTGGTTCAAGTCCCGGATCCCGTGGCTTAAACTCATGCCGGGCTCGTGTGCATGCATGCCTAAGATCCCAAGAGGAGAATGGAGGAGAAGGGATTGCTGTGTGGCCATCCCTCCTGGGGGGTGATTTCTTGCTTTCTGTCTCTCTGTCTCTCTGTCTTTCTGGCGAGTGCACACGCCCTGTAGCAAAAAACCTCTCCAAAAAAAAGAACTTTTAGGTCTAGTGTTGGCTTTAAATTTTTTTTAAATAAATAAAAATTAAGACTTTTGAATGACAAATGTGTGTAACAGAAAAGGGATTGCTATCCAGACTATATGAAGGCCTCATAATATGAATAATACAAAACTAGAAAACCAATAATAAAAGATATGACAGGCAATCATATAGGCTATACAGGTTGTCAATAAATCTTGAAAAAAATGTTCAGTCTCACGAATGATTAGGGATATACAAATAAAGATAAGATGAATACTTTTTATCCAGCTAACTAGAAAGAAGTTAAAGACTGGAATGTTGCCAACATCTAGGTATTATCAAAAACTACTGGTGCAATATAAAATGATAAAGCAATATTGAGAGCAATTTGCTTGCACCTATCACATTTTTCAAATTACCTGTTCCCTGTGACCCAGTGAATCCACTTCTAACAATTTATCCCCCCCAAAAAACTGCTGAAACTGTGCACATTGATGTGCATATTGTTTTAATCACGAAACATTTTGAAAAAGGCATCATGACTGCAGAGGCATGGTTAAAATATATTATGGCTCATCCATTCGATTAATTCTCTGCAGCGGCTAAAAGGAATGAGCTAGATCTCTTTAAATGGATCGTCTCTGAAATGACTAGAAAAATCAAGTTACAGAGTGACTTGTTTTATTTACATAAAAATCCCTATGTATAAATCTGTCATGTACAAATGAGAATGGAAGGATTCCTTAAAAAACTATTAGGGGTGAGGAGTGACATTAGGGGCAGGATAAGTGGAAATTTTAACATTTTAGCCTTTGTGATAATAGTATGTCTTAAGTAATTTGCACTGAGAATATATTTATGTAGTATGTGTGGTCCTTTAAAATAAAAGGAGAGGCATTCAAAACAAAGACTTAATATGAATAGAAGCTGAGAATAAGTTTGTTTGCATGGGTTAGTGAGGCCTCTAATCTAACTAAAGTCTAGGATGTTTCTAGAGTGGAAAGGGGAATGAAGTTTAATGAGAGCAAAATGGAACTAAATTACAGCAAAACCTGGAATTAGAAAGAAGATTTTGGGTATCACGTTGTAGTTTCGCTATTAGTTAGATTCACTAGGATGCTAGGAAGAGCCATAAAATCTCAAACCACCTCTGTGCTGCCCCATTTGACCTTAGGTTAGGGGTTATGTAAAGAGCCAATTGGGACAAATTTCACATTAAACACCTAAGATTCTCTTCCATTTCGAAAGTGTATACAGGAATGACTTTGGTTTGCTCAGAAGTTGATTGCTAGGCCTATCAAATGAGGTCAGAAAAGTGGGGTTACTTTCACCCAGAGCAAAACTACTATCAGCTTTATTAAGAAAAGATTGCTCAGCTCCATTCTATTTAGATGAGTCCTTAGCAGGTATTTTGAGTTTTATGAATTTCTTTCCATTAAAGAACTACTTCAAAGAGAAGTTACATAAAACTTATAACCAAAGAAAAGCAAACCTTAAAAATATGTGCTCACCAGATTGGGGTGGGGGAGAGAGAGAGAGAGAAAGAGAAAATATCTATCATTATGAATAGTCACACAGCAATTCCTCCTCTTCCATTTTTCCCTCCTTTTGGGATTTTGCACATGCGTGCACATGTACCCGACATGTGTCTCTAAGCATAGTATCTAGGACTCCAACCATGCAATAAGCTGTGTAGAACCCACCCAGTGACTTTAACCACCATGTTATCAGCTGCCTCCATCCCCCTCCCAAAAAAAAAAAAAAAAAAAAAAAGCAAAAACAAAAACTTTTGAGACTATCTTCTTTCCAAAGGCTTTTTCCTGTTTTTCTCAGAAAAACTTCACTGGTTGAATGGTCCTTTGTGTTCCTTTCCCATGGTATTCCCTCAGACCCACTCTATCCCTCTGCACTGATTCTGTCATAAAGCAAAAGCTCCTTTCCATGGTGGATCTAGGCTACTGGGCATTCCCATGGGCTTTGCTCTGATGCTCACGCATGTGACAAAGGGGACCATTGCTTGCTTCGCTAATCCTGCCTCCTTTCGTTTTTCTGTAATGTCCATGGAGTATGGAGGGCAGGGTTTTACTTTTCTGAAGGCTTTACTAAGGGTTGGGCCATTTGGGAAAGGAAGTTCAATGCAGGAAAAGGGAACTATAACTGCCACTACAGAGGCTATTTTGAGTGCCCACAGGCCCCAGGCCTCCTTCTGAATCCAATATAGAATCTTATTGGCTTCACTCCTGGCCTGCAGGGCCAGTTTACTTCCCAGAGATTTTTGAACATTTATCTTCCTTAAAGTTCAGTTCAACTGCTGAGAAGTACTGAGAGAAGAAAACGTTCATTGTAGATTGTAGTCCATGTCCCACCTTAGATAAGTTCATTAACACCTTTGTGCCTCTGGTTACACTTCTATAAGATGTGAAGAAGAACAACATCTATTATTTAGGGTTATTTTGAATATTAAATAAATTAATACATGTAAAACTTTTAGAGCAATACCTGGCACTTAATGAATTCTGGGTAAATGTGAATTACTCATGCCCACATCACACTATTGAACTTAATGCCATATGTTCATTGCCTTACGCTTCTGCAGTTGGGTCTTTCAGCACAGATGGGGAACTTGTATTTTCCTCTAATAAATTCTAATATTGGCTTAGGGTCTCTTTTCTAACTAATAGGACATTTTTAACTGGATGCTACCATGTAATGTAAAGATTATTATTTTTAATTGCTATGGAATGCCACCAACGTTCTCTCTCATAGTGAAGATAGATTTTTATTCACTTAACAAACGGATCAAGGGCCTACTATGTGCTATGTTCCTGAATAGACGTATGTGTGTTTGAGTGCATACAAGTGTTGAAGGCAGGATTAGAACTTTTTCATCTCAAAGGTGCATATAGTTTTTAATAAAAAAATAAAAAGGTAAATTGGGGCCCGCAGGTGGCATGGAGTTAAGGAGCTGGATCCCACATAGCTGGCTATGCAGTTCAAGTGTTGGACCCTCTGCCTTGAAAATCACACCAGGCATGTGTGTGTGCATTCCCAAAATCCTGAGAGGAGACTGGAGAAGAAGAGATTGCATCATGGCCACCCTAACTCCCCTAGGGGGTGATTTCTCACTTCCTTGCTCTGTCTCTCTCTCTGGAGAGTGCACATACCCTATAACCCAAACAAAGCGAAACAAAAACCAAACAAAAACAAAAATGAAACAGCACTAAAAAAAGTTAAAGGTCAATTGATCACAAATAATCTATACATTTAAGTAAGAGTTGGAGATAGGGCAAGGTATAGAGGAGATTCTGGCTGTGGGCAGATTTGATGAGAATCATTTCATTGGGAGGTAGACTGTAACAACGACACCTTCGAGTGGTTCTTATTAGAGAAACGTAAATGCCTACTAGGTAGAAGGTTAGTTTTATTTCTATCTTACTCTTTAAAATGTTTAAATATTTAAATATATCACACCTTGAGGGCATGAACAGAGTGAGGTTAGCTTTGTTTAACAGAAACAGGGCAGCCTGTGAAGCTTGAAAAAAAAAATCAAATATAGGACAAATCACAAGAAGGCCTATTTTATGCAGTGAGTAGTAAACTAAAAGGTGATTCAGGCTTTGGTAGCTTTAAAACAAAGCTTCAGACTTATCTGTAATAAGGGTTCTGTTTTGACAACACAAGCCTTATGGCTAGACAACTGTAAAAGAAATCCTTATGAGTTAATAGACTTAAAAGCCTTTTAGAGAAGTTTGAACATATAATGGAAGAAGGAAGTATTCATGATACTCAGTGGTGATGTGGAAGAGAAGAGGGTGCTTTTGGTAGACAGTGGGGTCTACAGGAGGCAGATATTCAGAAGGTCTTGGACCTGTCCCACGCCAGTCTGAAAACACAGCAGGAGAAGTAGCCTGGTGTAACTGTGGCTCTTCTACATCAAAGGCTGCAGTGGAGCTGGATGATGCAGGGGGGGATTTTTCTTTGACAACTCATAATAATATGACTGTACAGCAAATTATTTCAGATTTTTTTTGGGGGGGCAAGATGAAGGAGTTGGAACATACGCTCTTTTATTGCTTTTGACTTTCTAGACTATCAGGAATGACTTCCGTTCCTCCTCTCAGACATACCATGTTGCCACTGTCAGAATCAAAATTGGACTGAGTTAGAGTTTGAGTCACTTTGATAACTCTGGGGCACTTAGGCTGATAAGAAAGAGGATGGGAACTAGGGTAGTGTAAAGGAAACTGGAGGCAGGCAGTGATTACTCATGCACTCAGCCAACTCAGGCCCTCCTCTCTGGCTAAAGACAACTGTCAGAGACCCTGCAAATGCAAAACAAACAGGAGACATGGTCTGCCTGGGGGAGCCTTCTCAGGGGAGAAAACACCAAGAAAAAAAGCCCCAGGAGGCCTATTCTAGGGCATAGGGCAAGATAGGAATAGGACAGCCACATTAGCCTGAGGTGTCCTCAGGCAGAACAGAAAGTGAGAATCAGAACCACCCCTCTTTTCTAAACTGAACATGATTGCAAGAGCTTCCCCTCAGCTGGCTGGCTAGGGGGCAGCTTTTTGGAACAAGTCAATCGGATATCCATCTTCCAGGAAGACCCTGAAACGGGTCAGTTGATTCTACCATTGTTTGTTCTGAACAGAAATACCTAGCAAGGGAAGAACTGGTGAGTCTTTGGAAGTGGAGGAAGTCTTTCAAACCGGCTCGGTGCCATAAACAGTGCCCCTTAGGGGCTGAACTACTTGGATCTGGGGGAGAAAGACTCCGGCAGTAAGGGAAGGGGAGAGTGCATGTCTGGAGTTAATTTCAAGGCTTTTTCCATCTCGCCTGAGGTGATAACAAGGAAAGATTTGTAGGTTCTATTTATTTATTTTTTTAATTTGTAAAGATTTTCTTTTCCCCTGTTTCCCCTCTCAGCCACTCCGGTTTGGGTTTTCCATATGACTCATAATTCCTTTCGAAAGTGGAGTCGAATTCATAAAAGTGGTGGAAGGGGGAGGGAAGGCTGGGAGCCCCAGGGAGTCTTCACTACCTACATTGCCACTCGGCTCGGCGCGAGCGCAGGTCGGGGGTGGGGAGAGCCAGCCTGCGCCCGGGATGGCGGACACTACCGAAGCCCCGGCGGCCGGCGGCCGGGCCGGGTGACTGGGCGGCGAGCGCGGGAGGGTCTGCGGCGGGCGGGCGGCGCTGCAGCAGCCTCGGCACGGCCGCCGCCCGCGGGCGCGAGTGTGCGCGGGTGTGGAAGGCCGGCGTGCGGGCCGCGAGGGGTGTGCGCGCGTGAGCCGGAGCGGGGCTCGCCCCTCGCCGGCGCCCGCCGCCCCGCCAGTGAACGCTGTCCCGCGGTCCCCAGCATCCTCGGCCCCCCGCGGCCGTTGGTCCGGGCGGGGGAGGGAGAAAGTGAGACTCGGTGTCATCACCATCCATTGTCAGAAGGGGAGGAAATTGGAATCCAGCAGCGGCGAGCAGCAGCTGGGCGGTCACATCTGGGAATGCAAAGCCGACCTCCCCCTCCTCCTCCTCCACCACCACCTCCTCCTCTCTCACCCGGGATCACTTCCGAAACCACTTCGCCTTCAGCCCCTGCCTCGGCCAGAGGTTTCATTTTTAACTGAATATTTACGAAAGCTGGAAGCGTGCGACGGGGGTGGGGTGGGGTGGAAATAGCGGCTGCTTCTTTTCCAGGGATTTATTTCATGGGGATGTGTTCAAGGCAAGAGCGAATTCAGAAGGATATCGACGTCGTGATCCAGAAGTCCAGAGCCGAGAAGGACTGTCTGTTTGCAGGTGAGTTCTCGCCTTCCCAGAGCCTCGGACCCAGCGCCAGCTTCCTCTGCCCGCCTGCTGTCCCCCCTTCCCAGTTTTCCGAGCGCGACGTGTGTGGCTGGGGGTGGAGGGGTGGGTTGCACGTCCCCATTCCGGGGTTCATTTGGCAACAGCTGCTGCAGCGAGAGCGCGAGCTAAACCGGGGAGGGGGCGCCAGCCTGTCCGCTTCCCCTCCCCCCTAGTCTAGGGTAGCCACCAGCTTTGAGGGCAGAATCCGGTGGCCCGAGCGGGGTTTAGGTGGAGGGGCAAAGCGCTGTGTTCGTAGCCTCCTGTAGATGGCCGAAGCGTCCAAACCCGCTTCCCGGGTTCCAGCAGCAGCGGCCGAGCGGGGCGGGTTGGAACCGCCGCGGGTTTGCGCAATGGGCTGAGCGGCGGCGGCCGCCGGGAATGGAGCCGGTTGCGCTGCGCTGCGCTCCTCGTCTGCGCCGGGCGCCGAGGCCCCCCTGGGGGGCAGCGCTGGGCCCACATCTCCCGCCTCTGCAGCTCCCTCTCGTACCATCCGACTGGCAAATGCACTGCCCCGGAAAGAGAAGGGATTCCCGGGATTCCCGAAGTACCCGGCGCCCCTGCTTGGGGGTCGCCTTTCGTCCATTTTGCACCCCCGGGAGAGGGATCGGATTTTGCTTTCACCACCACGACCCTGGCCCGTGCCGCTTCTGGCCGCCCAGACAGGGAAATTCCCCTCCGTTGCCATGGCACCCGGCACTTGTTGCGGGGGGCAGCCTCGGGTGACACCCGACCCGGGGTGCGCAGCATCCCCCCGGATCGGCGGGTTGAGGGGACCTACCCGCCCTTCCACCCTCGCCTGCCGCCCGGCCAGGCCTCCCCTTGATAGGGGCTCAAGTCACGATCCGGGTTGAAAAAAATCCACTCAAGGGTTAGCTTTTAACAGGACTTTCCGTTTCAGATTTCAGATACTCAGACTCCACCTTTACTTTCACCTACGTTGGCGGCCCCAAAAGGTATTTCTGTGTGTAGAGTTGCTTCATTTCCTGTTCACACGCTTGTGTTTCCTTTGTTCTTAGCGTGTTCCGTGCTCGGGTATTTTGTTTGTTTTAATTCTTGTTGCAGTTCTTTAGCCACATTCCCAAGCTTGATGTCCCTCGATATTAAATAGCAGAGAAGAAATAAATGTTTGATTCTAAGTGTTTCTAAGACCCTGCCCCAGGCACCCAGCAGATCTCTTCATGTTAAAACTGTTCTGCTGTAATATTAATTGTAGACTGCTCTTGAGGCATTTTGGGCTTGATATAGTCAAGTGGGCACAAAACTGGAATACTGGGTATAAAGTAAAATGTCTAAAACACAAAAGATGTCACAAAGCAGTTTGGTCACCGGTGGTGATTTTCCTGGCGAATTGGGGCTGCACAGTGCCGTATTTCCCTAAGGCTGACATATACATACCTTCTGCCAATGCTCTATACTGGTCTCTCATCCCCCTGCCCCCAGGAGTGGCATTTGGGTTTTCACATTTAGTTGTAGGAAAGAAAGCATTTGGAGAGGTATATGTAGCTGAAGTGGACGACTTCTTTCTTTTAATACTAAATAGATAATGGTTTGAATGAGCTCGAGCTCAAATCATTTTAGTTTTGTATTTAGGAAATAGATTTCAAATGAAAGGATGCCATTAAAATATGCCTTGCTGTCTGCACTTACCAGGGGAGGACTTTCTTCCTTTTAGTTGTGTGGAAATATAGTGGTTTAAAAGAGCAGTGGCCACCGATGAGAACTGTCAGATTTAGCCTAGGGGGCTCCTCAGACAAGCCCTGCTGTTAGGACTTGACATTCAATATCATTTGACCACATTCCAAAATATCTCTTAGCTAATGGAAACATTTATGAACATTTATAAATTGCAAAAGCAGCTTTCTTCGGCAAATACATTTTTAGAAAGCTTGAAATTAATGTGAACCTTTAAAACACTTAGCATCCTTGTTGTATTCTTACATCTCAATAAAGCTTTCATTAAAATGGCTATCAGGTTTTCCATATATATGATATATTTAAGCCTCAGGAGTAAGTACATTGATTCACTGGTTTAAAATGTAACAGTGAGTCACCAAACTTAAATATGTACTTTTGGGGAGAGAATAAAAATTATTTCTTAATTTACTGTAGTATCATCATCTTTGTAATTATGAATATAGAAATTAAATTAGAGGAAATTTGATTTACACTGCTCCTACACTTAATATCCAAAGGACATTGATATATGACTAATACCGTTGAATTGTTTAAACAGTTCAAATCGTGCATGTGACCTATTGAAAAAATTCTCACACAGGTAGATAGCTGCTGAGTTGTCTGTCTTCCAATTTTTTTAAAAAGTGTATGTATTTATTTTATTAGAGAGAGACAGACATGGGTTTTCACACTACGATCCACCATCAGCCAGCTCAAGTGCACACCACCACATGCAGAGGGGTCTTGGAACTCGAACCTGGAACCTTCCCATGGAGATTCAGCATCACAGAGCGTTGTGTTACCATTGCACCACTGGCTAGCCCTGTTTTTCCAATTGTTGCTGTTCTTTTGGTGAAATTTATGGACAGGAAATCCCTGGGCATTACTTCTGGTGAAATTTATGGACGGGAAATCCCTGGGCATTAACCACCTTCCTGGTGTTTGATAAGACAACTTAATTAATTTCTTTAAGCCTCAGTTTACTTGTCTGTACAATGAGGGAGTAAACCATACATTTAATCTCTAGAATCTGATGCAGTTAAGATTCTTTATCAACACTCGAACTAGTGCTAATATAACTAGAAACAGAGTAGGTATGAAGGTCTCCAGGATCAAGGCCAGAGTGTTGGGATGAATAATTAACTAATCAAGATAACATCAGTTTTTACTGTAGGAAGAAGTACCAAGGTTGCTCTTAAAGCAAGAGATGTTTCCTTTTCTGTGTAACCCCATTAAGGGATAATTTTTTTTTTGTCCCTGATTTAATTACCTGAACTTATATATCTAATGTGGAACAGTCTTTTAAAAGAGAAAGACTACTAGTGGAACTGCTGATGTGTTTGCTTTGTCTTCTCAAAAGTTTATTTTACAATATATAGAAAATTGCGTTAGTATAGTGATGATAGATAATTCTCTAGACATTTTTTTCTGAAAATAAAAATATCTTGTTTTTACATTACTTACATTAAAAACTGATCATGATTACCTATATCCCAACCTAACATTTCAATCAGATATTAAAAATTAAAGCAGTCCTGCTCTACTTTGATTTAATGTGCTTCTCTACATAATATTCAATTACTAGTGTCATTTCAGGTAAACTGGACTGACTTCATCATTGAAGGAAGCTTGAGTTTTACAGAGAGATAGTACATGATTATCTTGAATTGTATTTAACTACCATTTCATCTAAACCATTGAAAACTTATTTCAAAGATAATTTTCTGTTCAAATTGTAGATAAAACTTAATATACCATTTCCTCTCTGATTTTCTCAGAATGATTTATACATTATTCTAAAGAGAAATCTTGATCTTGACATGTTACTATTCAAAAAAAGAGAAAGAATATTACATTTTTTTCTCACGTGCATTTTTTGTGTTTCTGAGGATCAGAGGAAATGCAGAGAGGTGGTTGTGTCAAGGTTGACCTGTGACCTAATAAATTAGGTTTTTCTTTTGTGATTTCGGAGAGGCAACATGCCTGTTCACATCTGCTATTCTGCCTTGGTGAACTTTAGGTGAGGAAGGATGGGGAGAGGAGATGGCCAATTCTTAAGGCTGACTTAATCTCATTTATCTTAGAAGGAGGGTTTGTGGGATGATAATTGTTCTCACTTTTGAAGTGCAATCTGAGGCTTAGAGAGTTTAAAACATATGGTTAAATTCTCCCAGTTAAAGGGTAGTGCCGCCCTGTAAACCGTTTCTTGTCACACTCCTGAGACTTTGTTCTCCGTTTTCTACACTAGTGTCCTCAAGGTTTTTAACAAGCAGACATTGTAACGTCAAACAAATATGCAGCTACTTAAGAGTTACAGTTTTAATGTCTGTCGATTGAGAACTATTTAATGAAGAAGGTGTTAAATGTTGAGAATTTGTTTATTAATAGCATCCACGTATGCCTGACAGCTTGTGGTGTATACATGATGGGACATTAGAAAGCTCATGGAAAATGAAATTAAAGTACAAATTATTTTGGTGTAAAAAATGTGAAAGCTTATGCATATTTTTTCATGAAGTGTATTACGTATGAACTTCTTGAAGACTTCTTGTGTATGATAAGATTAATTCATTTTAGCTATGATCCTTATAATATCTCTGATTCCCAGGCTTCTTGGAATAACTAAACTCTACAGCCACCTGTGTTTCAGAGCCTGCCATAAGGCCCTCGCCAGTGCTGCCTCCCAATTGCAGAGGTATGCCAAAAACTGGAAACCAGAGGCCTCAATTGTACTCCATTTTGAAGTTCATACAAAAGTCTTTTTTTCCCTTACACTTTGTCATTCATGTTTGTGTCCTCTTTTCTCTGTCTTCCTTTACGGATTGGCAGGAAATGCCTTAAAACCTCAAAGGTTTGGGTTTCTGGTCCTTCATCTCACTTGCAATCACACATGGAGTTAGTGATAGAAGAAACAGAAGGGATGAAGTGGGTGGCGACAGCTCCTGAAGGGAAAGGAAAGCCGGCTGTGTCCCTAGGGCCAGTAGGCAAAGAAAAGGAAGGAGCAAAGAGAGGCCCAGTGGGGCGGCCACGGCCCGCTCTGAGATTCCCTGAGTGTGAACTCTCAGCCAGGCAGGGTTGAAACATGTACTCCGAGTGTTTAAAAATACCTAAATGGTAAGTGTTTATCGTAAGAACAAAACTAGAAAAGACTTACGCCAAAATAAAATAAGCACATAACTCCTGTGCTTATTAGAACTTGTATTTGCATATAGGTATGTAAAATATATGCATCTGAGGATTGTATTATATGCTCTTGTGTGAACAGCGTTTTAAATTTTTCTTTCTTTCTTCCATGATTAGTAGAGACAGAGAGATACCTCCAATAGGTATCTGTGTGTGTGTGTGTGTGTGTGTGTGTGTGTGTGTGTAGAGAGGGATTTTTGCTATAAGGCGCATATACTCGCTGGAGAGACAAAGAGCGAGAAATCACATCCCAGGGAGGATAGCCAAACCTCAATTCCTTGTCCTTGCTTCTCCTCTCGAGATTTCAGGCAATTATGCACCTGTGCTCGGGGTCAAGCCTCTGCGTCTGGGACTCGAACCACAGTCAACCATGAGGGAGTCCCACGAAGTAACCATTATGTCATCTGCTGATCCCTCCAACAGGGTCTTGGTATCATGATCAAGCCTGAGTTCACACCACATTATGGGGACGTATATGCCTGGAATATTTAGGGCAATCTCTGGACATGAACTTGAAACCTTCCCATGTGGGTCAGCCTTGCAGAGCCTCGTGTTTTACCACCATGCCACTTACAGCCCCTAACTTTGCTTTTTTAAAATCCAAGAATATAATATTAGTTTTTCCTTTATAAATTTTACGAAAATTAAATCTTCACTAAATTGAGAGTTTCCCAGTCAAGAAGTGTGACTCTGCATGATAAGAAATCTATTTATACTAGAAATTATTAGGAAATTAGGAGTTTAATGTTTGGTTGAATGTTTGGAATTGCCTACCTATGTACACTCCTTGGCGTATGAGTAGATGGCTGTTTCCTATGGTCATGGGTAGACTGACGTTTTTTGAAGTGTATCCTCTTTGTTGTAGGAATCTTTGTCTGGATCAGTGTTTTTGAGCTTCAAGTTCCACACTAATAATGGTACAATCCAGACTTCCTTCAAAGTGCATGCCACTTCCTCTTTCTCCTGGTCTCTGCACCCCTGCCTAGAGCACCCACCTACATCCTAACCCACATCCTCTCTTCATTTCGTCCTGTCAGCCCTCATTGTTGAGATCTTTGTTAAGTCAAAGTTTCTGAGAAATCTCTCCTGAAACCTCCTCCATACCCTGCCCTCCCCCCTGTATGATTCTGCTAGGTTTTGCCCAAACCATGTGGTCATATTAAATCATAATTGTCTGTTTACATCTATTCGACTGTGAGCGCCTTGGAGAGGGGACCCCTGTTTTATTCATTACAGTTTTTCCCAGTGCCTAGTACACTGTCTAGTACAATATTCTTTCTTAATAAGTTGATGTTGAGTGAATTGCAAACTGAAAGATTTCTGGCACATGAGAAAGAATTTCCTAACCTAAATGAGCAGGTACAAAGATAACCAAACTAAGAAAAGCCTCCAATCTGGTGATGTTACTTGCAGTGGAATTTTGTATGAATTCGGAGTGACACAGTTGGCCAGCCAGGTTTTAAGTCCTCTTCACAAGTTCCAGTGCTTTTAGGGGATGGCAGGTAGTGTAATCATTTAGAATAATGGGAGAATTACAAAGATTGGCATACTGGAGTGTTTGGACTCTAAGAGTAATTGATAATTCAGTTGAAAGACATCAGCTACCCTGTGGTGATCGGGCAGACGTGCCCTAATCCATCTGGGCCCCCAGTGTGTAATTCTGTAAGACAAGGGATGCCATGGACAGAGACAATGTAGTTGATTGTTAAAGGGTGTTTGTTTTCTTTGAACTTCCTTAGAAAGGAGTGTCTGTGGGCATGGGAGAAGATTTATTAGTCTGCATTATCAGAGGACTGTGAAAGTGTCATTATAGAGCCACAATCGGTTGGGACCAGCAGTTGGCATAGTGGCTATGTTGCTGGACTCCCATATAGTCGACTATGGTTCAAGTCCCAGACCCGGTGGCTGAAACTCACACCAGGTACGTGTGTGTGCATGCCCAAGATCCCGAGAGGAGACAGAAGAGATTCTGGCGTGGTCATCCCCCCTGGGGGGTGAGTTCTTGTTTTCTGTTTTTCTGTCTCTCTCTGTCTTTCTGGCAGGCGCACGTGCCCTAAAGCAAAAACCTCTCCAAAAACAAGAACCATTGTCGCATGTGGGAGTCTAGCACCTTAACCACCATGACACCTGCCGGCCCCAAATCATAGACTATGTAGTTACTTTGAAACCATCAAGTGCTCTTCAAAATGTCTGAGTGTAAAGAATGATCATTTTGTAAATAAAACATTAATGTGTTCCTGGGCAATCCACAATTTTATGGAACCAAAATATTGTTTTTCTTAAGAGTATTCCTTGGAGTCCTAGGAATCATCCTCAGAAGCTAGGGTGACAGGGGAAGAGAGTGTGAAGGAAGTTGAATGAGAGAGTAACAATGTGAGTTTCCATATCCCTTTTTCAATTACTGCTCTTGGCTGCTCTGTATAAACTTTTTTTTATAAAAAACATTTTTCATTGTTAAATGACTTTTAAAACCACTGACCTAAAATCACCACCAGTTTAACACAAGTATAACTTTATTGAGGCTTACATATTAAGACAACCTTAAATTCCATTTATTTCATGGATTAGGGTAATGCTATTAATGATATTTATTTAGCATAGTCTCTGCTCTGCTCTGTGCCTGCTTAACCTCATCCTGAGTTTACAACGAAGACAAATACGTATTTTGTCAGTCTTTTTACATTTCATAGCTAAAGAAATCAAGGCTAGGTAATTCAGATAATTTACTGTTAGTAAGAGACAGAGTTGACATTGAATGAATTGCAGACTGAAATTTTGCAGTATTTGGAATGGAGTATATACTGCAGTGGAAGTCAGTGTACGGAAGGTTTGAGGGGCATTGGTTACACTGGCATGACAGAATAGTTGGGAATGTTTGAGGATGGGAAGGGCTGCTAATGGGATGTCTGCCCAGGAAGGACGGAAAATCTACTGGTTGGTAAGAGAAGTTCTTGAGCCTGGTGGTAAATATGATAGTTGGAAAATTATGTACAGTGGGTGTGGAATATTTACATAAATATTTGGCCAGTCCATTTAATTTCCCTATAATTTCTCACTGTAGTGTGTATGTTTGCGTATGTACATGTATGTGTATATGTATACATCACACGCATATGTTACAAACACATATGACATAAGTGTGTGCATATGTGTATATGTGTATATATATGTGTGTATATGCATATATACACACACACACATATTTCATGTACATATACACACGTGAAATTTTGCCCATCCTGAAAATACTTTGTAATTGCCTGGATTTGCCATAGTAGATAAATCTTGTTTTAAGATAGCTGCTGCTGATTTAAGCAGTTTATTTTAGTTAGGCGTAGTCAAGTTATTGACATGTAATCGTTCTCTTTTTCATTCTCTTAAGTTTCTGAAATTCCATCATCCATGTACCTCAGGAAAAACTAGTAAGACGTGTTTTTCTTAAGAAGACCTTTTATCTCACTTTTATTGTAACGTAATTTGAGTTTTCTGTTGGAGTTATATCACTTGGAGGCTGGGCTCTTCCAAATGAATATTTATCATGTTCGCCTTAACCCAGCACATCATAGTAAATTCTCACTTCCTTTTAAAAGAAGCTTCTCTCTTCCACCTTTCTCTGCTTGGTATTGTAGCACTTCAACCAACACATTGAGTCCATGCCTTGTAGGACTTCACTTGATCAATCACTTTAACCTAGTGTCTTTTAAAATTCTTGATTATCAGCTTCTTAATGATCCAAATGGAAGTGCAAATTTTATTTGTTCAGAAGCCTCCAAATGTCATCATTTTTTTTTTTTTTCCTTATAAAACTTAAACTCTTGTTCTGGGCTTTCAGGAGCCACCTGCCCTGTCCATTCTTGAGTGTTTCTCAGGCCCCCACATGCCAAGTTCTTGTTGCTTGACCTCCCTCTCCACGCAACAGCAGTTTGTATTAATTTAGTATGTACTGTTTCAGGTTTATTGGTTGATAACATCTGCATGGTGTAGTACGGTTGGTTTGAGTTTTAAGACCATGATTTTTTAATATCACAGAGATCAGTTCATTTATCTTTTTCTTGCCCAGGAATGGTATCTCTGTTCTTGGAATGTATAATGTATTTATGCACAAGAGGGAAGAGTAAGAACATGAGCAGAGCAAAGTGAGAAGGAGAGAACACAGTGCAGTTTGAGGAGGGCATGATGAGAATATAAATAGATGTATCTCCATCTATTCCAGATGAACAGCAGCAGTGTCGAATGAAGTTTCTTTGCATCCCAGTGACTGATGAAAACGCTTCTTGGTATTAAACAGAGGATGACAGATCCTTAAATGTTGAATTTAAAAGGGAGACATCTACTAAACCTTTGTGTAGGCAGGTCAGTTTTCCTTTTTCAAAAATTAGCAGGAAGCTGACTCCTACTTGATGTTCCCCAATGTACTTTCTCTGCACATTTTGAAACGTACTTTGAAACGGTGACTTTGTCAACTAGTTCTGAAGTTATTCATATTTTCGTTTTATTGTTTAATAAACAAGTACAGGTTATTATCTAAGAATCACTTATACAATATTGGCTGTATTTAAAATAGAGAATTGAGGCAGAGACTAATATAGCTACTTTGTATTTGTTAACCTTTCTATGAAGAAAAAAAGTACAGACAAAAAAGAAAAATCAAACTTAAAAAAAATAACACACAGAGCTGCATATAAAAGAGTCATTATAAGTCAAATTAAAAAAAAAGTCACACCGAAGTCTTCTAGCAGAGTGGCTAGACTGTAGTCAATATTTCTTGAATGACAAAGTGATATTATTCTTGTATTATGTGATGGCATTTCCTAAAGTGTTTAATTAGATGTTAAATTCGTGGCCAAATATGTCTGGGAAATGCTTAGTTAAACAATATTAAACAGTTGTAATGGTTGGCTTTTTAGAGCCTTTTATATTTTAGTGTGTATTGTGCATATCTAAGAGGTGAATGAAGTATTCAGGTTTTTTCAGACTTATTTGATTACAGATCTGGAACATCTCAAGAGAGTTGTTTTGTGGAAAACACTTTGGCAAACTCTGAGTCTTATTCATTAAAAATAGTTTGTGGGTAAATAATAGTGTAATAGAAATGGAAATTACTGATTCACATTGAGCCCTGAAGAATCTATTTTCAGCTGCTTTCATAGATGTTGTTTGTGACAAGAAAAACTTAGGCATTTGGCATTTTATGCCACTACCTTTTCTATGTGAGCATTTATTTCTGTGGTTCGCTCACTTTCTCCTCAGTTGTGCTGAATCCATTTATGATAAGGGCTCTCAACTATTCTTATTCATCAAAGCCCTGAAGTTAGCAGAGCCCTCTTTGGTAAATGATTAGAAGTCAGTCTCATAAGGAAGTGTTAGAGATAGATAATGATTCTGTGTAGCAGAAGTACTCATTATGTCCTCTTAAATTCTGTCACTTTGCAGTAGAGCTTCTTAGTAAGCAGTCTAGGATGGAGTATAATTTCAGAAAAGTTCATGGTGAGGGAAATCTGGAATTTATCTACAGTTTTCATTTCTTTGTTAAATTGCATTTGTTTTAAAAAAATGAATGAAGGTAGCTGTTTGGTAAGATAATTTTCCCTTAAGTGACCAAATGAGAAATTTAGCCACGGATTTAAAAATATTTCTCAGAGTTTTCAACAATAGTTGGGGAGCAAAAGCCCCCTGCCTTTTTTTTTTTTTTTAAAGGCAGTGGCATTAAATTTTAGGAAGCCACATGTCACATTTTAACAAATGATCAAATGATCGAAGTATGAATCTTGTGCTTTAACATGCACTCCTGTGGACACAGGAAGAGGCATATATTTAAAATTATTCATATTAACAGTAGGGGTATTCCTGTGTGAATACTCCTTGGCTTTTGTGAGTCAGGGAAACCAGGGTAATCTCACAGGTACCAAGAACCTACTAGGTTCTAGAGTTCTTACTTGGGAGTCAGTGTGCAAAATCTAAGCTAAGTGTATCCTTTATGTGACAACACATTAGTCAGTCTCTGTGTATCCATGTCATTGATCTAAGAACAGAGTCTTAGATACTGACTGGGAGAGCTACGCTGAATGCTAAAATCTGCTCCATGGACAAAAGCTGATGCAGTCATCATTTCTCATTAAAATGCACCACGGCTAGATATGCAGCAAAAAAAGAGAAAAAAAAATAGCAAGCCCTCCAGCTGAAAGACAGTCATTATTTTATTATCACTACAGAATTTGAAATAATTTCTGAAGCGAACGGTCAGAATTCTTTTTAACGAAGAGAAAAGTTGGAATTTGAATAATTCACTATAAGCCAAATTCTTGATGCTTTTCAAAACAGTCCATCTTAATGTGAAAGCCAGTCTAGAATGGTGATTTCAGTGAGTATCTTTGGTGATTTCATTGGGATCCCATATTCTTGGTTGAATTTGACTCCAAAACAATGAAACGTGAGCCAAGAAAAATTTTTTGAAATCATGCTAGTTGCAGATTGATTTAGTATGAGTTTCTTGGTTGACTTCCTATGCCATGACTGTAAAATTTTCACTATCTTCAATTCTCAGTGTCTAATATGCACAGAATCCCTTCCAACTGCAGGCAGTTTGCAGGGAGAAATCTAGTTATAGGAGTAGTTTTACAAAAGTCTTTAAAACAGAAAAATTTTAGCATTTCTAGCCTTCTGGGGCATCCTGGGAAATGTTACCTTTTAAGTGTACCTTTTAAATCTAAAGGCTAAGTAAGACTTTAATTTCTAGATAAAGATTCTGAAACATAGAAAGTTGTTTTTTTTAACCTCACAAAGGCACATCAATTTGAATCAGAGAAATATAAAAATAGTTAATATTTTTGTGAAATGAAATGCCTTGGCACAAAACTCAAATATATTACATGGAAGTAAATCACAATTTTATATTGGTAAGCATGTGCTATCAAATATATATATATATATATATATATATATATATATATTTATATATATACACACACATATATGTATATATATACCAGTAAACTATACTAAATAATAATTATTTAGTCTTCCAAGAAATACTAATAACAATTACGAAAATTCTGTGCTTACTGATTGTCTAGTCACCATAGAAATATAATACTTAATAATGTTGGTGCACTACTCAAATTAAGCTAATTAAGAGTTGCTTTATTTCTGTGGTTAAATACTGAGCTTAAATATAACACGTGTTTGAAATGTGTGTGTGTTTCACACACACACATACACACTTGCAGCACATATTGTAACTGCATTGCATTTTAAGCCTGTCTTGCCTGAACATGTAAAGATAGATAACATTCTAAGCTTTATTTGAAGACAGTAAGAATATGACGATTTATCTATTTCTCTCTCTCTCTACCTCTCTGTCTCTGTAGTTAGGTGTAGATATATGTGTATATCTGACAGAGGTAAATACATAGGTATGGGTAGATGTGGATATACAGCTATAGATATATGAGAGAGGAGGAGGTTAGGGATCTCAAACATGGGAAGTGATAATATTTAGATTACCCTGGAATAGATGTTTTTGGGGAGAAAGGTCGTATGGTTTTTGGGAAGCAGTGATGTGGTAGGTTGGCAAGAGGCACTAAATATAGTTTAAAGTGACTCCAATACTACCGAATTGTCAGGAAAGTAATGATGCATGTTCACGTAGAAAACCAGAAAAATACGTCATGACTTTCCCAATAACCTAATAGATTATTGCCTCTAGAACTACCACAGACATACATAAAATTCTTTATGAATATGAATTGGACTGAGTTTATGGATTAATTTTAGCCAAAATATTATTAGAGTTTATGAAATGACATTACATATTTTCCAAAAGAAATGCTGTGGCAGTTAAGTTTTAAGATTATTTTAAAAATTGTTTAATAACTCTTAATATTACAGCAGGGCATAGCAGAATGAACATATTGATTTGAATTTCTCCTAACCAATCAGTCAAGTTCTCTTAGTCTTGATTTTATCATGTGTAAATGACAGTAATATTTGAGGGTTTTCAGAACTGTGCTAGATGATAAGATGGGCAATGAAATTCCTAAGACCACTGTTAGGCTCAGGCTTGATGGTTCCCCAGTAGGACCTACAAGACTCAAAAAGAGCTCTTAAACTCATGGTTGTGGTGAAGTATAGCGAAATGACACAGATTAAAATCAACAAAGGGCCAGCTGCGGTGGCATATGTGGTGGTGTGCTATTGTGTAATACTGGAGCCATCCAGGAAGGGCTTGGTTCAGATGCCTTGTAAAATTGAATGTGCCGGTTGTACCTGTGGGCATGCATATGATCCTAGCTGGCTGAAAGGCTGACAGGGAGATCACAGTGTGGGAGACCTTGTCAAGGGTCACTGTCTCTCTCACATGAAAGATAAAAAGAAAATAAAACTAAAAACAAACAAACACGTATAATATCAAAGGCTAATGAGACACAGTCCAGGAGAAACCAGGCACAGGCTCTCTCATTGAGTCTCACTGTTGTGCTTAATTCTCCCGGAGACACTGTGTGATGGTGTTGACTAGGGAACTCAATGGCAACAATGGCAGTGCTGTTGACTAGGGAAGCTCAGCTGAGCCTTCTTTTTTTTATTGGGTATCAGTCAGGTATTCAGTACCAAACTGTTCTCAGCTATGCAGTCAGAGTCAAACAGGTGTTCACCATAAATCACATTTCTTAGCATAGACCATGTGATCAAAATGGTACTGTGTGACCTAAGACCTCAGGCACGTAAAACTACTTTTATCAACTATAATATTCCAAGAGCCCAAGCTTATGTTCTAGGAGCTTGCCAGGGGTCAGGTCTAAAGACAGGTTTTTCTTGAAAATGTGCAGGGTTTGAGCAGCCAAGGCCTTTGGAGCATCCTTTCCAGCAGAAGTGCCGATGGTATCCAGCTCAGGGCCAGGCAGAGAAGGCAGTATTTTTATTACTCACAGCACCAACTCAGTTCTGCTTCCTGGGACCATAGATAATATAAAGGAGAATAAGAGGGGGAGGAAAGGGCCCTTTTATAGGGCCACCACCCTGATCTATAATATAAAATTTCACAACTTAAAATGACATTAATTTGTAGTAAAGAGCAGTTTCTTAAAAAATACAATGGAGAAGGGATACGGAGGTAGAACATTGACGGGATGCGGAAGTGTGGTGTTATCGGTTGAAGATCTTTTGATCAATGGGACTGGGGAGAAATGTTCACATATTGAAATGCTCACATTGTAAGCTAAACAATGCAATTGAATGTACATACAAAAAAATAAATAAATTTAAAAAAAATTTTAAAAAATACAGTAAATGTATTCAAGAGTAAAAAAATAGCAATAGTATGTGCATTTGTATGATTCAATGCTATTTTTTATTTTCAGTGTCACAAAGTCCAAGTCTAAAGCTTGGAGTCCAAAGATTTTCCAGGGCCAGGGCTGTGGCTCAGCAGTAAATTGCTCTGTAAGGTTGACCCATATGGGAAGGTTTCAGGTTTATGTCAAGAGACCTCCCTGAGTACACTGGGCACACATGTTCCATGATCTGGGACTGGCTAAGGCTGGGTGTTGGATCATGGTATCAGGATGGTATTTTCTTTCTTGTTCATGGATGAAATAAATAAAAAAAAAATAAGAGAGATTCTCCAGGCTCTCAGCCATTATCAGGTCACTGCAGCTAGGAGTATTTTTCCTACCTTTGTTCTAGGTTCCTAATGTTCACCTGTAGCTTTAGTATAGGTAGAATTTATTGTTCTAATTAGGAAAATCCTAGGGTTTGTTTACATTTTTATTTGCTCAACCTTGCTTTTTCGCCTTTTAAAAGTGAACTACATATCATTAAAAATTAAATAGGCTAGGAAATCAACTGAACCTATTTTAGGGCCATCATAAGAGTCCTTTTTTTGGAAGGTGCCTCATGTTGGACCACTCTCCACTGTCCTTAGGAAGTCTGTGTATGTTCTCATGTGTCTGGCAGTTCCTACTGGCTTTTCTTGCATTGTCTAGCATGTGACAAATTATCCTCTTCATAGGGAAGGGGGGAAAAATACCCCTTTTTATTTCAGGGCTGCCTCATACCTCTACTCAATAGGCAAGTGATTAATTTCAGTGCAAATAATATAGGGGTGACAATCAAGTGAAGTGAAATATTCTGTTGAAGGCCGAGTTCACATTTTTGCTGACAATGGCCGATAAACATCACAACTTCCAACCGCACAGGGGCGAGGGGATTTCTTTTGATATTGGGTTGTCGGAAAAGTCATGACCCATTTCTGCATAGAAAAACATAGAAAAATACTTTATGACTTTCCCAACTACCTAATATTTTAGAGACATAAGTAAGAAAACTGAATCTTAAAATCAGAAACGTACAAGAACCGAATAAACGCTTGCTTCAGCAACTTATGGGAATAGGTGAAAGACAGACAAATAATTCTCATTTACTGTTTCTAAGTTATCTTCTAATTGTCCCAAGTAAATTTATCATTTACTCCAGAAAAATTTGGGGAAGCTTGTTAGAAGTTTTATACATTCTGATACCCTGGATTTCCTGAACATTTACATTTTAAAGTAAAATATCTGTTTGATCATTTAACTTAATTTAAGAAATGTCTTAAAGGGAAAGCTGTTTAGGTTCTGTGGGAGAGGATATTTTGGGACTGGGTAGTCATTGCTGGGCTGGCCGCTTCTGCCTCCTTCAGAACCCTGGATCAGTTTTCTGCAAGATTCCAAATTCTTTCTTTTACACCAGTGACTCTCCTGACATTTGGAGTTGCGGCGACTGACAAGGTGGGAAAGAGAAAGGGTGAATGAGCATAGATAGAGGTCATTTGTAAACCAACTGTACTGAGTGTTTCTCTATTCCCTCTGTGTCTGTCTGGCTATCTCTCCCTCTCGGTGACACTGAGACCCAACAGAAATGCATGGAATGGGCCCAAAGGGAAATTAAATTCATTTCATTTTAAGCAGAAATATGTCTTTTAAAAAGTAATATATTGAAAAAACAAATTTCAATTGTCAATTATATTTTACTGAAACAGTTTTAAAAATAAAACATATTTAAGAGCCATCAAATTCTTGCCAGTTAAAACTTAAGAAAAAACAATATTTGCTAATGGGGTCAGATATATTTATATGATTCTTCTATAATTGTACATCTGATAATACATATTCTTTTTAGTTGAAACTAACATCTACTTGTCTTATTAATAGAGAAAATATTTATGTGAATTAGTTTTTAAGATAACCAAAGTATCTTTTGAATTCTCATAACATTTTGTAAAATTACAAAATTTCTAATACACTTAAGGTATTAATATGCCTTCTTAAGAAGGGGACCAGGAATAATTTTTGCTTGTTTGTTTTAATGGCAATTCATTGATTTTATGAAAAATCAAGCATGCCCTTGGTCTTAACATACTAGGGCTGATTTTGTCTGTCCAAATATATAAGATTTAACTTTTTTATTGAAATCTGATTTTATAATTCTGTCTTCTTTCTTACCACATAGCTTCCAATGTCACTAACTCCTGGAAAGGGGAAGCCTAAGTTACTGACATTTAAAAGCCTTAGGAAAATGAATTGTACTTTATGAGCTGGTATTATCTTTCCTACTGAACATATGTGATCAATATACTAGCAGGCTTTGAGGGAAAAAATTAATTCTTTTTTTTTTTTTTTTTTTGCTAATTGGAATGTCCTTAAAAATTGTTACATTTCCTCCAGGTTTTAGCTGTGCTTAGTAGTTACTCTTTAAAAATTGTTGCATAAGTTTTTATCAACTCTGGGTCTATTTCATCCATTCTTGTTGGGTCACTGATCTGTGGGGCAAATGTCATATAGTAATTCTTGATGTGGTTAAGAGTTTTAGGCTTTTTTTTTTTTTTAGCTCCTGTCTACTTAGAATGAAAAGGATTAACAATGGGAAACTGAAAACAAAAGATGGTAAACATTCCTTTGTAATGTCTATAAGCAGCAAGCTTATGTGTGATTCATTCATTATTCTTTAAGTCAGTGAAGAGCTTCATGTAAAATTTCATTTCAATTTGAACTCCTTGTGAAGCATTTGATCTAAAATAAAATTAAAGTCCTGTCTTTGAAGTTGTGGAGAGGTCTCTAAGAATCAGAATAGGGTGTCTTTCTACCTAAAGTCCTTTAAGCTTCTGTGAGCTGAGGGTTAAGTAAAAAATGCAAACCATATAGTGTGATTATTAAGGGAAAACTATTTCATGTGGTTACTGTTAAGTGGGTTATGGGCACTCTAGCTCTTAATACCCCATTATGTGTCCTCCTATCTCCCCATACCCTATTCTACTTTGCCAGTTTGTTGCCTATAATACGATGTGAATGGAAACCAAATAATTAAGCTTGTCAGAAGTGTGTCCATTATGACAGATTTTGTTGAAGGACCCTAAGGAATATAAGGACATGACTTTGTGACATATTTCTTGATGATTTAAAATTTCTCTGTTTTGTTTTCCTCTGTGGTAAATTTTGTAATTATTTCATAATCACTGGTCTTAGAGGCTTGGCTACAGAGCACTGTAAATGTTACACACGGTACAAGTTGCCATATTGGCAGGTGGCAGTGCATAATAGACGGTTAGAATTTCACTGTCTGAGCAAGGCTATGTCATTGGAAATGTGTTATCCCAAGCATGCATACATTCTCCACTTTTCTTGAGTGGAAATACCTGCATTTGTCTGGAATTGAATGCACAGAGGGGTAAGGGCAGAAGTGGGGGTGGGTTCAAACATTCGATGCCACTTTCCTTGCTTGTAAATTGTTCATTTTATTTGAATACGAATACAATTTTCTACAAGAATATGAAACTAACATTTTGCTAAGCTAAATTTTAATGAAATCATTTGTACTTTTTTTATAGTCATTTAACATTTTCAGTTCATGTGGGGATATTAATTCTGCGAAGTACTAGAGAGAAAGAAATGTTATTCCATATGATAACCACCTTGTTACTGCAGAAGTGTAAAAGTTTGGCATTTTAAATATCAAATATTTTAAGTTTTAAAAAAAAATTGCTGGTGTTCCACAGCGCAGAGAGATAATACATGCTTGCTCGTGTCTCCAGTCTTTCCTTTATAAAATCAAGCCTAGGGATCTTATACTATTTTAAATACTCAAAATTAGGTCATGTACATATTATCTTGGACTTCCAATTGATAAGTAGTATCCTCATGAATAGTGAAGATAGGATATACTTCCATTCTACCAGTTGTATAGCTCTGGGCCAGAGGTGAACATAGAGTGATAATAGTATTTTCAAGTGGCAGTAAACTATTTTTCTGTTATCTCTTGTATAAAATGTATGATGACTTTTTTTTTTCCTCCCCTGAGCTAATATTGGAACATATGGTCTGGTAACTGTGAATCCATTTGGGGAGGGCAAGATAAAATGCTTCAAATCAGGACTGACCTGGAAAGGCCTTGGTCCCAGTATTTGTGGAGTAGGAGGGGGAAGGCTAAAAATGAACTTTAAAAGCGCCGGAAGCATAAAGAGTACAGATTAGCAGCAAAACTCAGAAATCCGTGATGAGGAGATTGGGGAAAGTGCCTATGTTAATGCAGCAGGGGCTCAGATGGAAAGCCAACCACCGAGGAAATGATTTAAATACCTTGATCCTAGCTGGATTGTGAACCTTTATTTACTGGGAGGAAGTTCTTTAACCCTTCTCAAAAATTCTGTCAATTTCAGAGTAATGTAAATACATGTTACCTTTGGCTATTTTACAAGAACATTGAGGATTAATTAAATTTAAGAAAGTAGTGCAGTGAACTCCCAGGAGACAGAAATAGCTGTTTATCATTTTTCTCATCATTCATTCCTTATGCATTCATTTTACAAATATTTGTTGAATACTAATTATAATGAAGACACCAGACCAGATGCCCTAATGGGGACTACAAAGATGAATGATTAGTGGACCAGTAGTTAGCGTAATGGCTATGTCGCTGGACTCCCATGTAGTCGACCACGGTTCGCGTCCTGGACCCGGTGGCTTAAACTCATGCCGGGCACGTGTGGTGCATGCCCAAGATCCCGAGAGGAGAATGGAGGAGAAGGGATTGCGGCGTGGCCATCCCCCCTGGGGGGTGATTTCTCGCTTTCTGTCTCTCTGTCTGTCTCTCTGTCTGGCGAGCACATGCGTCCTATAGCAAAAACCTCTCCAAAAAAAAGAAAAAAGAAAAAAAAAAGATGAATGATTAGGGTGACTTCTGCCCTCATTATTTTATGTGTTCATATATATATTTTTAATTCCCAACTGTACTATGAGTATGTTCATATGTCTAATATTGCTAGTCTCAGCAATAGTTTAACCTTTTACTAATATCACTGACACATTTTTTTTCATTTCGTATACTCATGTTTTCTTTTTAAATTTAGGACCATTTTGTTCTCATATAGTAAGAAATGTTTTTTCCATGTTATAAGCAATGCTATATGAACTATTTTTTTCTTACCAATGAAAGAAAAATGACTAATTCTAATCGTAAACTGAAGAACACTTCCTCTATTAAAATACATTTAACCTTTATTTTCTATGGCACATTCAAAAGAGTTTTAACCTCATATTGTTGTTTGTGAAAATATCACTAAGTAGAAATTGAAAAAGAAAGCCTCTAGTGTTTATATCTTAGCATTAAAGAAGCATACGTTAATACACAGATTGAATTCCATTATGCTAATGTTCAAGGACAGGAACTTAAATCTTTACAATGAGCACGTATTGCATTCGCTATTCTAGTGGAGGAATGCATAGTTTTCCAGGGAGATTGGTGAAGGCTTCCTGGTTTATGTCACTTGCTAGCTGGTTCTTGGCATTTACGAAATAATGAATATTTGAATGAGAAAGTTTTACTACCTGCATGAAAAATGTTAATATTTCATTTTAATCAATCTGAGCATGTGAAAGTAGATCAATTCATATGGTGTGTCTGATACTCTCCTCTGAGTTCAAAAAGAAACACACTATTCTAAGTTAGGTTAGAAAGGAAGAGAATTTATCTCCTTGATTTATTTCCAGTTTGAGTTTGTGCTTTTGGTAAAGGAAAATAATAGTCCTGGAATCAGCAGTCTTTGTCACTGCCAAATAACCTAGACACATTGACTTTTTTGAACTGGTTGTATAAAGCAATAACTAGGCATGTAGTCTTAGAGATGACTAGGAAGACATAGACTGCTGAATTAGCATGAAAATTATGGGCTGAAAAAATGCTGGATTCAGAATAATGGTAAGTGGCAACTAAAGTTTTTATATGCATTTATATATTTTCTATTCTCCAACTTATGTAATGTCATAGATATAAAATGTCTCAATGTAGTCTTGAAGGAGCACCAGCATCCAAATTCTGTTTAAATCACAGGAGCCTATCAGAGAATTTAGAGTGGTATTTTAGGACTATACTAATGTTATTTGTGAACCAGAGTCTGGAGTGATTTCTGAGATTCACTTTACTTGCATATTTATAGCATGGACTTAAAAAAAAATGATTATCATGGGATGGCTACTTTGAAAGCAAAGAGCTTAGGAAGTGTCACAGATGGCATATATTTGTACTCCTTTGCCCTGTCCCGTTCCCTGAAGTAGGATGTGGGATACAGTGATTACGCTGTGTCGGTGATATGCTTGTCGGCAACCAGGGAATTTCTGGTTCTGCTGTAGTTGTGTTGGGTGAAGATCAAGTCCTTTAATGTCTCTGTTGTTTCACTTGTGCCATATAAAAACCAGTTGCTCTAGATTTCTTTACTGTAAGCTTCTTTTTCAGATATGCAGATGTTATGATAGTCCTGGTCAAAAATTCTCTTTGCATTTAGCTAAAAATTATTGTTTGTAGGTTAATGGAGAATGGAGATAAATAAGCCAGGATTTCTGGAATACCAGGTCAGTCTTCTTATGAATGAAGAACTACACAAGACTTTGTGTGTTTTGACTGTGCAGGTCAGAATGTCATCATTTGCTATGACAGAATACCCAATTTAGATTGGCTTAAAGAAAAGGAGATTTTGTTAACTCTAGACTCAGTGGTAGGTTGGGTTTCTTGGTTGATTGATTCAGGGCTCGACAATATTTGCAAGGACTGGATTTCTTTTCAAAAGTCAGTTCTTGCCTTCCATGTCAGCTACCACTATTTCCTCATGCGATGTAAGACCCTTGCTCACAACCATAGTGGTTCTTCCTTTTCCATGTCTGGGGAGGGGAGGTGCTTTTAGAAAATGATTATCTTAGACCTAAATTCCATGTGTAATCCCTAGACTCAGGGATGAAATCAGCTATTGTCAAATTAGCTGTCCTGAGGAAGATAAGGTACAGTGAAAAAATAAGAATATGTCTGTATATTTTAAAAAAATTATTTCTTTTTCACTTCCTTGGGAGAGACAGACAGAGAAAAAAATGAACGGTAGAGAGAGGTACCACAACAGAATTCCAACACGGTGACCCTGCCCCTAGCTCCAGCCAGCTGAGATCATAAGTATCATGATCTCCAGGGAATACCCTTGTTCCCAAACCCAGTGCTTTCTTATATGGCCTCTCCATCAGGAAACATTGCATTACCGTTGTACCACTGCAGCTGGCCCTGCAGGCGTATTTCTAAGAAAACATTTCTAAGGCATAGATGTTGGTTCAGCACTCACAAAGTCCTCTGGAGAGAGTTTTTCCATTTCATAATTTATTTACTTTTCTGCTTGGCCTTGGAGAATCTAAGGGATAGTTGCACTTATCTTAAGCAAATGAGTGTACTGTGTTATGTGAAATTGGTAAACTGACACACACAAACTGACATTCACAGCACAAGCATGAGTTTGCCCAGAGAAGACTTTTGTAACCTCTTTTAGTACTTGTGCTGTAAACCTCAAAAATTCCTGGGGAGCAGTCTTGCATAAGAAGAAACTTCACAAGAGGTAGAGATTAATCTAGAAAAATATCAGAATATGTCATAATGGACCACCCTCTTCTAAGTTATGTCATGGGGATAATGAGAGGTGTGTTTATTTTGATTTTTTTGAGAAACATCTTATGATTTATTTAGAACTTGTGTGATATTATTAATATAGTTTCAAAACCACACACATGACATAAAATATGTATGGATATGATAATAATTCAAAGTCAGATAGTTCTCATCTCTATATAAAATATAATTATGACAATTCTCTATATTTACATAATACCTTGAAAGTAATTCTGGTTTGACTCTTGAGGTAGCATTTAAATTCTCTACAAAAAGAAAATCGCTTATCTGTGATCCATAGGTACATACATCTTATTTTGTTGTATAACATTGTTAGTTAAGAAAATTAAAATATTAAGGAAATCATGATATATTGTTGATTGAAATGTGGTCTAAGGCGCTCAGACAAGAAAATGATAGCATACGTGTGCTAGATCTTGGGAAGATACCATTCAGGACTGCTTGCTTGTTCGTACCAGAGGATGGGGTGAGTTTGTGAAGATGTTTAAATGTGAGTACTTTCTCTTGATGCATTCTATAGGGGGTGATACATTGGTCTTAGGGAGCTTTTAAGCGATTCTCTTGCTGTCTGGGGAAGAGATTATTATTTAATTGTCTAGTTATTTGAGGCATATTTTTCCAGGAACCGAATCTGAAACTATAAGCTGATTACTTTGTCCTTTTGTCCACTGTTACTCACTCTGGTCAGATATCACCGCTTTTGATTTTCTTGACCAACATGGAAGTTTTTTACATTTACTGAGTGTAGTCTAGGCTTGCCGCAGTGACCAAATACCTCTGCAATGTGAGCCATTTAATTCTACTGAGATTTCTTCCTCTCTTATTCTCTAAACCAGTATTTGGCACGGGGGCCTCTACTCCATTTAATCGCTTAGGGAGTCAGGTTGAAGAGCCTCCATCCTGTGTGTGTACCATCTGGAAGCACTCCTTCTTTGGTCTCCGTGTTATGGAAGAAGCAGCTGGAAAAATCTATATGGTTCTTTCACTACTACAGCCCAGAAGTGTATCCTCTTGTCTTTCATGGGCTCATAGTAATATAGACCTGTTGAACCATAAGGGGTGTAGTGAACCTGAGCAGTTAGGACTATTTGATAAGTGTTATTAAGCTTGCTATATATTTTACTAAATAAGAAAATGTTTCAGTTTCTTCAGACCTGATGAGTTGATGGGGGTCGATTCATTTCCTTACCCACCACCTCACTTGATAGAAGGACCTCTTGGAATCCATACCTCTTTTGGGTCGTCAGAGAAGTCATGACACATTTTTTGCATAGAAAAACAGAAAAACACATCACGACTTTTTTGATGACCTCATAGATAACTATTAAATGAGGCGTAAGTCCCACCATGTACCTGGTTGCGCTGTTTTGTATTAGAGGATTCTTTTGGAAACCCTGTCATTCTAGCTTAAGCTGCCGCTACTGATATTTTGGGGGAACGTCCCACTATGTCTCACTTTCATTCCCCTCATTCCCTTCCTCTTCTACTTCTCCATGAACCCAAGGAGACAGGAAGACTCTTCTATGTATTCTCGACAAATTGGAAACAAACTGTTAGTCATACTTTAGCTTATTGGTTTCAGGCTTAACTAGAGATTGGGCTGCCTCCAAGGTAGTCTTACTGTACCCGCTCATACCCTTTTCCTTTACATTAGGACCTGGAATCAGTGAACTACGAATGATGGCAAGAAAAAGAAATTCCTACTTGATGGCTTCTGTTTCTTTTTTGAAGAAGGTAGAGGAACAGAAATTGAGAATGGCAGAAAAATGGAACTAGGCACTATGAAGAGCTGTGGAAAGGGGAAGTGAGATCTCTAATGCTGCCCCCCCGCCCCCCGCCCTGTCCCTGTACAAAATCCTCTGCTTTTCTAAAGCTTTGACTATTGCTATACCATCTTTTTTTACCCTCTCTCTGGTATTTATCAAATGCCTGGTTATTCTCTTTAATTTTTTTTGAAGAATTTGACACTTGATTGGCAGTCTTCCAGTTCACCCCAAATCTAGCCAGCCATGAATGACTGCAGGGTTCACATTGATGATCCACTTGATAGTCCAAGGCCCTTTAATTCTTCACATCCTTACTGCTTAGGCTGCACTCTGGAGTTTGTGGTCCACTAGACCTGCATGAATTCTGGCATATATAACCTATATACCTCACTTTCTGACCACAAAGTCCTGTCTTTTCAGTTCACATTATTACTAACATCAATTCACTAAGACATTTGGGCTCATGGCCCTTTTACTTTCTTCCTATATACTTCATCCTAACTTTACCCTTGCCCTTTTTAGCCATGTTATATCATTTCAAGCACTCATGTCCCTATATCCTCTCAACTTCCTGTTTTTTATCCTTTTTTTTTTTTTTTTTTTTTTTTTTGCTATAGGGTGTGTGTGTTCATGAGAGAGAGAGAGAGAGAGAGAGAGAGAGAGAGAGAGAGAGAGACAGTGAGAAGGAAAGTGAGAAAAGTGAGAAATCATCCCCTGGGTGGGGAAGTTGGGAGAAAGACAGTGAGAAGGAAAGTGAGAAATCACCTCCCTGGGAGGATGGCCATGCTGTAATCCCTTCTCCTCCATTCTTCTCCTGGGACTTTGGGCACATATGCACATGTGCCCACTGTCAGTTTCAAGCTGCCAGGTCTGAGACTCAAACCACAGAGAGTGAGAGTCTAAGGCCTTACTCACCATACCACCTGCTGGTCCTTTATCTTTCTACTGGACCTAACTAGCAAAAGCACATCTAAAAATCTATCAGACTACTTAATATCCTATGCCCAGGTTGATTGGCATTTTTGAAGATGGAAACTCAGCAGTAGCAATTAATATTCATAAATGTAGTCTCTCTAACTCCATCTCAGACACTACTGCAACTATTGAAAGGATGTTGAATACCAAGTAACAGCATCTTCTGTTTCCCTGTTAAGCTCTCTGTTCTGATATCTGTAGTAATTCTATAAACAACATATTAAGTTGTTCTATAAATTTGTCTATGCTTCCTCTACCTCTGTTCTTTATGCTTCTCAAATTTTTTATTCCTCCACCTTCTTTCAGATGGCATTACATCAAAATTCTCATAGAAATCAGTAATCAAAAGGTGGCAACTCTTTACTTCCTCCAGATACCTACAACCCTAATATGTGTATTCTTTATTCAGATCTTACTGGAAAGGAGCCTCTGGGTATTACCTGGTCCTGTCTTTGTGCAAATCAATTCCAAGATTTATTCCTTTTTGCTCACCAACTTCTCACTAGCTACTTTCTTTCTCTTTTTGTTTGTTTGTTTGTTGTTTTTAATAACATATAAATAAAAATGTCCTTGTTTCCTCATTCTTTTACCTCTGATTTCCTCTCCTCTAAAGCCAAGATTCTCCAACACAAGTGTTCCTGTTCTTCTCTTCACATGCTCAGGGTTTCTCTTCAGCCAAACGGTATCTGGCACTGCGTCTAGGACACCATTGAGGCAGCCTACTTACTTACTTCACTTTGTGGAAAGTAGCCTTTGGCAGGGTTAATCTTGCCCTTCTTCTGGAAATGCTTCCCTTCTTGGTCTGACTGCTTTGCATGTTATAGGACTCCACTTCCTGTTCCAATGTGAGTGTAATTTATGTTTTCTCTTATTCCCTCATCTTTACCCACTCTCCCCATGCAGAAATCTCCAATTCCACTGTATTCATTTACTATATCTAGATAACATCCCAGAGACCCCCCGCCCAAAAATTCCTGACCCCCATGACACTGTAGTTCCTTTGTACATGAATGACTGCTATCTAGATCTATGCTCTTCATATCCACTGCCTGCCAGACATCCCAACTTTGACATTTTTAACAATCATCAATCACAATCTACCAAAAATAAATTGTATAACCTATCCTCCTCTCAAGTTCCTTATGCCAATGAATGATTCCATTACTCCTTAGTGTTCAACAATATTTGTATTTACCCAAGTCAAAAATCTGGTGGCAACCAAGGTGAATTTGTCACCTCAACTCCAACATGTAATTAATCACCACAGTCTTACTTATTTTAACTCATTGTCAACCAGATGACTGATATTGGATGGTGACTACTTCCCATCCAACTTTCTCTACCTTAATTCCAACCACAACCAACATTTCTTAATTTGGTTATGCTAAAAGTCTTTTCCAAGTCTTCCAGTTATACTCATTCTATTCCACTCAACCCATTGCAAAGCAATCTTAACCATAAATCTGATCATATTGCTTCCTCCTCTTAAACGCTTCCCTAATTGCTTCACTGATCAGTGGGTGAAATCAAAACACTTTATCATGTCATTTAAAAGTGCTGTTGTGGGTGCCAACAGGTGCCATGGTGATTAAGGCACTGTACTCCCACACAGTTCGAGTCCCAGACCCAGCATCTTGAGACTCACACAAGGGGAGTGTGTGTGTGTGTGTCTCCAAAGTCCCTAAGGGAAAATGGAGGAGAAGAAACTGTGGTGTGGCCATCCCCGTTGGTGAGTGATTTCTTGCTTTCTGTCTCTCTGCCTCTCTCTTATCTCTCCAACAAATACATGTGCCCTATAACAAAAAACTCTAAAAAAATGTACCTTTATGATCTGAAGTCTCTTGGCCTCTCTAGTTTTAACTCACTAATTCCCATCACTTTATGTCTAATTTTTAATATTATTTTTATTTCACATAGTTTACTCTTTGTTTCAGTTTAGATGCCATTTCCTCAGAAAGTCTTCTCTAAGACCCTCAAAATGAAATTAAACATTTCCGTTAGGTTCTACAATAGCCACGAATAACAATCACTTGGAGACAGTGTTCATTCGATTAAAATGACCACTATCACTTGTAACTCTGTCTTTTATACTCCTTAAAGGCAGGGAGAGTTGTGTTTTTGTTTTTTCTTTTTTATTTTTTTTCTCCTCTCAGCAGCTTCTGACTCGACGTCTTCGGTCAAAACTTCTGAATGAAAGAATCAATAGTCTGGGGACCTTATTCAACAGGTCTACTTATAGCCTATTTCCTTTGTCCCCAATGATGTTTTTTTCTTATTTCCATGGGCTGATAAAAATTATACGCCTTGGGAACCAGCAGTTAGCGTAATGGCTATGTCGCTGGACTCCCACGTAGTCAACCGCGGTTCGCGTCTCGGACCCGGTGGCTTACAACTCACGCCGGGCGCGTGTGCGTGCGTGCCCAAGATCCCGAGAGGAGAATGGAGGAGAAGGGATTGCGGCGTGACCATCCCCCCTGGGGGGGTGATTTCTCGCTTTCTGTCTCTATGTCTCTCTCTGTCTGTCTGGCGAGCGCACGCGCCCTATAGTGAAAAAAAAAAAAAAAAAAACCTCTCCAAAAAAAAAAAAAAAATTATACGCCTTTGCTTTCTAATCCATTGGACTAAACCTATGTCTTTTACAATTGAGTCTGAGGAGTCTTCACCTAGCTAGTTATTTCCCTCTTACAGACACTACTTCTGTCTCTCTTTAGCACCCTGACTTACTTATCATAGTACTTAAAGCCACTATTTGTAATTATTGGTTTTCCTGCCTGTATTCATCTCTTGACCTTCAATTCTTAGAAGCAGGACTTTGTATCCTTCTTAGCTGTGTTTCTAACTGACTAGATCATGATTTTCAAATGACTAGCCCAGGGAAAGAGGAGCTGTTAACGTTTTTATTGGAAGGGTTTTGGGGCCTCTCTTAGGAATTCCTCATGTCATTAAACATTGGAGTTCTCTAGGTGATACTGCAGTGAAATGCCACAGGTAGGTTTTAAGCTAGGTTCTCAGTTGATAATAAATGAAAGGAATATTTTAAATACTTTTTTCTCTCACTTTAGTTATTAATTCCAACTGCTTATAGATTCCTCTTCTGATTTTTAAATAGCCTGCTAAACTAAAATTTGAGTAAACACGAGAAGCAGTTATTAGAGCCCAGTCTTTTCTCATCCTGTATTTATTAATTTTAGCACTACAGTTCAAAGTATTCCCAGGCATGGAATAAATTGCACTCAGCCAGTTTTTGTATCTAAGTCTCGTTTTGAAGCTATTAGGAAATTAAATCTGCCCATGTGTTGCTGATTATGCCGATTGTCTTGGGAGGTCAGACCCTATCTCAGAATAGAACATACCTACAATTTTAAGGAACATGTTCAGAGTCTTGGTAATATCATAGGATAATTCTACACTTTTTTGGATTATATTCACGTTTACATTGCCTGTGATTTTAGAGTTATGCAGACTTACACAATGTAGAAAGCCATGAAGAAGAAAGTAAAATTGATTATAATTTCAATACCCAAAGATAATGTGTTAACAGTTTGATATAAAGCATTTCAACAGTATTTTTTGGTACACACACACACACATACACACACACACCCCTTCCCCACATGCTTGCCCCATCTCTGTCTTACTGTTATTTGTACTGTTCTTTACTATTTATAATAAAGAGATTATCCTACACTACTACGTGCTGTTCTGAAAATTGACTTTTTATTTTATTTAACAATAGCAGTAAGTTGTCTGTAACTTTGTTCGAAGCACCTTTTATGAACATTTTCATTGCTTCTTGTATCCTGCAATGGACAGAGATCCTTATTATTATTATTAATTTTTTTGTACTTGCCTATTTACTCATAATGTGTCCTTAGAAGTGAAAATGCTAGGTCTCATGATACATGTTGTGAAACTGCCCTTATGGAAGTGACATCAATTTACACTCCCTGTAGCACTGTCATGACTTAGCTTATGCAGGATATTAGAATTTCTTTTAATTCTTGCCAGTTTTAAAGACATGAAGTTGATTATCATTATATTTTAATTTATAGTAATTTAATTGATAGGGAATTTGAATATGCAAATCAAATATACTTTACTGTCTTATATTTGATCAAAATCCCTGTGTAGGTGTCTCATAAGCACATTTCTTGTGGAGCGATTTTAGCTATTTATATCAATTTGGTGTCCTTAAGGCATTTCCATAGGTGGTTTTGAGAACCGTGGTCTGAGGTTTGACAGTATAGCTTGATATATTCGTCTTCGGCAAACTATTATCACATGTACTGGCTATCAGCTCCCAGCTATAGAAATTGAGTGAGAATATTACATTGTGTCCAGCACCTTGACAATAATTATTCAGGTAGGTTTGAACTATAGGTGTAACCATGACCTGATGGAATGTTTGGAAACTGATGAAAGTAACAACTTAATCCAGGATCATGCAGAGTCATTCGTACCTCCTAAAGGAATGAGCTAGGTTCTAAATGACTTGGAGTCTGACCAGTTTAGCTAATTGAATATTTATTAGACACACTTCATAAAAGCAAATGGATAGGTTCTATAATTTGTACTAGTAATGTGCACTAATTAATAATTATTATTAATAAAAGCAAAACATTTGTATAAGCTAATCTTTTATGACTCTTATTAAAAAATGAATGTGGCCAGTTGTGTCCTTTGGTTACTGTTCAATTGCCTTGTTTTTAATTTTTGTATCCTTGCTTTAATGGATAGTTCAGTAATAGATTATTTCTAAGCTTTTTCCCAATAATAAATTATTTTGATTTAAAAATAACTCAACAGATTGGAATTAGTATTCCCTGAAGCACTACAGTTTGATTTACTTGTGAATATTCAAAATGCAAGCTTTAGCATATATTTGTACGATGTTTTTGTTATCTAGAATGGCTATGGGAATTATAAATTTCAAACATTTTCATTTGGATGAATTCAAAATCATTATCATCATGGCATTCTCTTGATATATTTCAGTTGAATTTATTGTTTATTTTTTAACAAAGATATGATATAGATGAAAGTAATATATACTCTTTATTGTTAGGAATTATGCAGATTTTCTAAGTTAAATCCATATGCCAGCAATTTGAGGGAGTGAATTAATCCTTCTAATGGAGAAAATAAAGATTCTGCTTTTAATGAGGAAAAGAGAAATGGTTACATCGAATTAATTTCAAATATATACTATAATCAAGGATTAAGAAGAGTCAAACTACACCGTAGTTCCTTCTGTGGGTTAATCTACCTTTTATTAGTTTATAGTCATTTGTTAGACCTGGCTGTCATAGAGAAATAGCAAAAAGAAGATATATTAAATCAGAATTCGTTTATGTTTTATGTGAGTGAAAGCTAAAAATTTTATTCTTAGATCAGTTTAAACAGGTAATTGAAAAATTGTCCTAAATTTTAAGTTAGAGTATTCAAGGTAGCATATCGTAATGTGTGCAAAACAGTCTTTAAATTTCTCAAATGATCAGTTCATAAACTCTCAGTTTGAATGGATGAAAATGTAATGTAGTTGTGATGACATTATCTAGAAAACAGGAGGACTCTGCTACCCACGAGTGGCTTCGGTTTGTCCTTCCCTCTATAACAATTATATGCCCTTTGTTTTCCATTTACGCTGATATCTGCCCTCATGACTGTGATTGGCCACCTTCTACTTTGTCTTTATTTTGAAGTCTTGTTTTCCTTTGATTTGAATAACATCATTCTCTCCTAGTTTTGCTTTTTTCTCCCCAGTGTGTGTGCGTATGTGGTGTTTTAGACAGTGTCCTACTATGTCATGATCCTCCTGTGTCAGCCCCACAAGTAGCTGGGGCTACTGTGCCTGGCCTTTTAGGGTGGCCAGAATTGACCCCAGGGCTCCCATGTGGCCTCAGCTAGCCAAGCAGCAGTGTCTGGTGCACTGCAGCTGCTGGCCTGTTTTTTTTTTTTTTTTTTTTTTTTTTTTTTTTTTTTTTTTTTTTTTTTTTTTTTCCCTAATCCTCAGATTTCTCTATTTGTATTTATCTGCTTTGCTTGCCGGGTAATCTGTTGCCTCTCTCTTAACCAACAGTAGCTTTTGGAATTTCTTACTCCTGCAAATTTTTGCTTGCTATCAGCCCCTGAGGACTTAACTGTCTTATCTCTGTGCCATTGGATTTGCTGCTCTGGCCTTGGGTGTTCTTATTCTCCTTTTTGATAGTGAGACCCAGCCTGGCCACAACTGTCACTCAGGACATTAAAAAGAATGAGTCTGGAAACACATTCCTGTCCTTCATAGTCAAAATTTTTAAGGTTTTGGAAAGTTATTGAATAGAATGTTAGACTCCTATCTGGAAACCCTCTCTCTCTCTTTCATACTGAAATCTTAGCTAACAGTGTCTTAAAGAAGAAAATCAGTACTAAAATCAAGGTTTTGGTTAATTAAAAAGGCTTATTCATTTTGGTTAAAAAAAAAAAAGAAAAGATTTTTATCACTTTTCTGATAACTATGTTCTTGGTAATAGGGAATACTCAAAGCTCTATTTTCTAAGTAATAGTCTTATTTTTGTCAATAATCTATTTCAGCATATGGTTTATAAACTTGTTCACTATAATCATGTTTACTATTAATGAAAATAACCGCTGTGTTGGATCAGTTGGCTGTACTCTCTTTTTCATTTCCTTTGTACCCTTCAGGTCACCGCTTAAACATCAAGCATGAGAGTCTGTGTCTCTTTCTTCTTGTGATTAGGGTAAATTCCCCTGTTGGAGTGTGCTCACACCACTGCTACTGCAATTTTACACGGGGAGCTATAATGTGTAGTTGGCTTAATTTCTTTCTTGAATTGTGAACCCAGGAGGACTTTTGGTGTTATGTACGTGGCTTACTGATACACGGTAGGTGCTCAGGAAATATTAATATTTCTTAATGGAATGCATGAGTAAATAAATGAATGAGTTGCCTCTTTGAAGTTAAAATAAGAACATCTCAGAGAATAAAGTGTGTACGACATTTTCTAGTTGATTTACTTATCTAACACTCTAACAGAGGAAATTTCAACATAATTCTTGCACCTAATATGTCCATGTTAATCTAAAGCTTCATTATTGTTTTCAGCGCTTCTTGAGAATCTGAGAACATCTATAGATAGAACTGAAATGCCCTGGAATGAATCTCCTCCAGCTGGCTCTTCATAGTCCCTTCTTATCCTTAGCATCTTTCTACTTCTTATTATTACTATGATAAAATGACCCTTTGCCTTATGTGGAGCCAGAAATTATACCTGAGAGTTTTATATGCAGCGCGATCTCAGTGGAATGAGATGATACATTATTTTCTCCACAGTGCAATGGACAGCAGGAAAGAGACCAGGGACCACTGCCCAATCAAAGAACAATCAATTTTTTATCCTGATGTTTCATTTGCTTTACTTCTTCTTTGAATGGAATGAAAATCCGTTAGAGGAATTACAAGGGAAATTTTAAAAATTTCAAAAGGAAGCCAGAGACTAGTGGTTCTGAACCTGTGAGGGTTCAGGGAAGGAAAAGGATTAGAAGACTAGATGTTTTGAAAGATAAGCCAGCCAAAATGATCTTTAGATTCTAACTCGTAAGTTAAAATGTATGAAGCCAGCAGGTGACTTAAGCCACTGGACTTCCAAATAGTCACCTGGTAGTTCAAGTCCCAGACCCGGCAGCTTAAAAACTCACGCCAGGTGCACAGGAGTGTGTGCCAAAAATCACCAGAGGAGACTGGAGGAGATGGGATTTTCACATGGCCATCTCCCTCGGGGTGTGATTTCTTGCTTTCTGTTTCTCTGTCTCTCTGGTGAATGCACATGCTGTATAGCAAAAATCTCTCTCTCTCAAAAAAAAAAAAAAAAATGTACCAAGTAAATTTATTCAAGACATGTTTGTCTTCTCCTGAGGAAGAGGTAGAGCAGGATTTTACTTAGTTTCAAAGGAAAATAAAATTTCTCTTGAAAAAAGTTCCTACTTTGCCTTTTCTGAACTATAGTGGGAAAGCATTGTTCCATATCCTTTTATTTAGGAAATAAGGACACAGGGATGACACTGAGTCTTGGATATCCTGAGAAGAGTAGGATACCTATCCTAGAGCCGTGGACTTGAGCAGGGTCCAGGGTCTTATGTATTATACTTTCCACTGACTGTTCCTTCACTTCATCGCATAACATGGGGCTGTTAGTACTGAATAAGCATGTGTTGAATGACTGATCTAGTGAATGAAAGATTGGAAAGGTCTTCAAGATTGGAGCATGAAAACGCAAAACACGGGGTTTCTTTTTTATTTATTTTTTGAGAGAATTATCTTATTCAACTTTATTTATTTATTTATTTATTTATTTATTTATTTATTTTAATTTGACCAGAGAGGGACAGAGAAAGTGAGAGAGAGAAAGTGAGAAAGCCAGTTGCCAGGTCTGGGAAGCAAACTGTGGCCGGCCATATAGGAGTCCAGCGCCTTTAACCGCTACGCCACCTGCTGGCCCCAAACACTGGATTTATTGACCCTTTGGATTCTTCCCTTGCTAAGTCTATTATCTAAGAAACGTGAATCTTGGCAGAATTGGAATCTTTTTTAAAAAAATTTAAGGTTTTTGCCATAGGGCATGTGTACCCACAGGAGAGACAAAGAGAGACAGTGACAGGGAAAGTGAGAAATAACCCTTCAGGAGAGAGTGGGGATGGCTACTCTACAGTCCCTTCTCCTGCATTCTCCTTCTGGGATTTTCAGCATGCACACACATGTGCTTGGAGTGATTTTCAAACTGCCATGTCTGTGACTCGAACTGGGGTCAGCCATGAGGGAGTCCAGCATCTAAGCCACTATGCCATGGCCAAACTGGAATCTTTATAATCACCACACCAGCAATTATTGAGGACTTTACTCCTCCCCCCCCCCCCCCATAGGACTTGTGTGCTCACCATAGACAGAAAGAGAGAGAGGGAAACTGAAAAAATATCCCCCATGGGGGATGGCCATGTTACAGTCCCTTCTTCTCTAGTTTCCCCTCAGGATTTTGGGCATGCATGCCCAGCATGATTTTCAAACTGCTGGGTCTGGGACTTGAACTGTGTAGTTGGCCATGTGGGATCCAGCACCTTTACCTCCATGCTACCTGCTGGCCCAGATTTCACTATTTTAAAAAGTGTTTACACATAAATGTTTATAAGATTTTATTTCTGTAATGTCCTTCATTTCCCAGTTGGCTTGGATAGATCAGTGTAAAGAGGTAGTGAGATCAGGGTGTATTTACTTAGCCATTTGTTAGGATATCATCACCTGCTCAGGACCCTTCTGATGCTGTTTGAAATAGGCCGTCGTGGGTCACCTACATTACTTATAGTGCCATCCATATTATCGATGTTAGGAAAATGCAAGTGTGCTATGCATTAAATCTCAGACTAGAATGTTATAGGACTCACTTGGGTACCTGGGACGGGCCAAGATGGGATGGGAGAAGGCAAGTTCATAAACACAGGAGGAGGAGGGATGAAAGAAGGGAAGAGAGAGAGGTATATTTTTTTGCCTTTGTGATCCTTCCTAGCCAGGATTACAGGCATCTGCCACCATGCCCCAGCCTATTAAGATTGGTCTAGTATCCAAACCCAGGCATCCCAAGCAGCCTCAGCAGTACGCAATGATGCCCTACTGCTCGCATCATTGCCAGCTGGAGCTGGACGGGCTTATGTTTAATAAGATCCTAAGTGAACTGATGCTGTGGGCCCATGGTCTGTATTTTCAGTAGTATCAAGGTGCCAGGTCATAAAAAGTGTTTGACCTAAGACCTTTCATTGTCTTTGTCTGGCTGATACATTCGTAATAGGATAACATCACTCATCGGTTAAGTAAAAGTTCCATTAACACATAAAATAAAGGCATGTCACGGCTCACAGAACCTGCCTTCATTGAAAATTAGTGAAAAGAAAACAAAATATGCATCATTTTCCAAAACTCCAACTGTAGTCATTCTGGTGAGAAAAAAATGAAGTTTTCATGTTTATTCACTAGTTCAAAGACAACAAAATAGTGGGACTCAACTCTTAGCTCATCATTTGTCCCTTTTCTCTTTTTTAAAAAATTTTTTAAAAAATTATTATTCGTACATTAAATTGCTATCCATCATTTAGATTGTGAAGAGACTTTACCCAGCATGATTTACAACTCAGTCCAGGTGTGCCAGACTTCTGGAAAAAGGAATTGTCCTGGTTCAGGAGAGGGAATCTAGTAATTTTTATTTATTCAGTTATTTAAGTGCTGACACTATGCTGAAAAAAACTTATCTTGGGTTTCCTCTTTAAAATTCTCTGAGTGAAAAGGTAAAGCTTCTTTGTAGAGAAAACCGAATTCCATCTAACTATTGATCATTGCGTAGATAACTTCATTCACAGTTGGGAGACAAGATAATAAGTTTGCAGATTTAAACCTTTATCCTTGAGTAGCCTGTGGTTTCCAAATGTAAATTTTTTGTTTGACTTCTCAGTAATAGAGTGAAATTGAAGACTTAATTTGATCAACTAGAAGGATATAAGTTTACTGCGACCTAGGATTACTAAGCAATGCTTTAAAGCAAGAATTTAAATAAGCAAGAATTGGAATATACATTTGGTATTCTCTTATTTTATCTGTGTTTGCAGTCTCTTCACTATTACTTATACTTAACTGAATTTTTGTGTCTGGCATCAATTTTCAAAGTGAATGCGTCATCTCCTCCTGTACCCCCACCCAGGAGCACAATATTAAATTAATGTAATATTAATACTAATTCAGCTGTTTCATAAACTTCTGTGTGTTTTTTTTTTTTTTTTTTTCCTTCAATCTAGCTAAAGCCTTCTCAGAAAAATCATTACACTCAGGAATCCTCATTCTCACAAGTGAAGCATTTGCTAAGTAGCCATCCAAGCAGCACTCCATATTCATCTGAATACTCATTAAAACAGTTCACACCTAGGGACCAGCAGGTGGTGTGGTGGTTAAGGCACTGGACACTCCCACATGGCTGACCACGGTTCGAGTCCCGGACCTGGCGGCTTGCTTTCTCACTCTCTCTCTCTCTCTCTCTCTCTCTGTGTGTGTGTCTGCCTTTCTCTGGTCAAATTAAAATAAATTAATATATAAAATTAAAAAAACACTTTGCAGCTACTGAAATTTCTGAATTTCTGTATTTATAAGACAATAGAAATTCCCCTGATAATGCCAAGGAAAATTTCCTATATTAGAATTTATATTCAAGTCTTACATAATTTGAATGCCCTCTTCTGATTTCAAATATGATTTCCATCCTTTAATGTCTGCCATGAATTTACGATACAGATTTTTAAATTTGGAATTCAGTTACTGAACCAGAGTCAAGTTTTGACAGCCTATATAGTTGCCCTTTCTCCATCCTTTTTTTTTTTTTTTTTTTTTGGAAGAGCACTAAGATGGAAAGTGTTTTATATAGGTATGTTTAATCATAGGAGGCTTGTAGTAATGGCTGCCGGATGTGGGTAAATAGATGAATTGAAGAGATAGTGTAGAATTAGGAGGATTTGGTGTCCATTGGATATAGGGTCATGTGGATCCAGATAAGTCATTAGAACCAAGCTCAAAGCATTGCAAATTTGGTTACCTGGGGATAAAGCTTCTAATTCTTCTAACACAAAGAATATGCTTTTTAATCTGAAATTTCTTTATAAATATTAATTTGCTTTCCTTGGCATAGTTTTCATAAGTGGTGTGATATATGTATCACATTCTAATTATGCATCTACATTTATAGTTTGAATAACAATTTTAGAAGTGACTTTGGTTAAAAAGATTGACTCTTTTAAAACCCGGAAAACTTAAAATTGTTAAAGAGATAAAATTAGCTTGATAATGACTCCAAAATAAACTTGTTTACTCTTGCATACATATGGCATCCTGAGAAGATCTTGCTTTGCTCAAGGAGCTTCAGATAGGGTACCTGGGAATTTTCGTTTCAGTAACACTGTTACACACAAGCATTTAAAACTTCCTCCTTTCCTATTTGAGACCTAGGAAACTTTATGTCAAAATTGTATTTTTATGAATTGAAGAATTTGACCTTGTTCTTGTAGCTCTGACTCATGAAAATAATGGGCATAATTGTGGAGTTGTGATTGTTTTAGTTTGGAAACATAAACTAGTACATTTTTCTTGTTTTGACAATTGACCTTTTTAATGAAACGACATGCAATTTTTTCTTCATCTGGGACCAATTTGCAGAATACATAATTTGGAACCTGCTGAAAATGTGTTCATTTTCAGTTGTACAATTTATGTAAGTATTCTGAAGTTTGATTGTTTTAGGAATAAATGGAGCATCTTCACTTACTTTCTAGAAGTTAACATTTAACATTAATTAAATCTTATTTAATTTCCCTAAGAAAGGACAGTAAATTGAGTTTTTTTTTTTTTTTTAAAGATTGGTCGTATAATAGATCTATTTATTGATCTGTGATTACTGATAAAGCATGAACATAAAATAATCATTTGGCTAAATATAGTTCCCGTTTACTGGTGTCTTCTAGAATAGTATAACCTTTAATCACTCTTGACTGGAAGAGTGACAGTTATCTGAAATGACAATTTTCAAGGCTTCTCATTTGGTTATATGATTTTCTAAAGTATTTTTCTTTCTTTCTTTTTTTTTTTTTTTTTTGAGAGGTTTTTGCTATAGGGTGCGTGCGCTCGCCAGAAAGAGAGAGACAGAGAGATAGAAAGTGAGAAATCACCCCTCAGGGGGGATGGCCACGCCACAATCCCTTCTCCTCCATTCTTCTCTCGGGATCTTGGGCACGCACGCACACGCGCCTGGCGTGAGTTTAAGCCACCAGTTCCGGAACTTGAACCGCGGTCGGCTACATGAAAGTTCAGCGACATAGCCATTACGCTAACTGCTGGTCCCAGCATTTTTATTTTCTAAAAAGAATTTTAAATTCATTCAAAGTAAAAAACTTGTTTTATTCAGAACTAAGAACTTAGTAAATGAAGCTCTTGCTTTTGACATCTCACTCTTAACATTATCAGAAAATGTGTAAAATCCCAAACCTGATTACTTCCATGCTGCCTGTTTCCTCTCTGTGTTCTTCAACAATGGTAGGAATTATTTCTTTAATTGGTATTGGGTCAGGCTTCTTTAATCTTCCTATAGAAGTAATTGAGGCACCAGATAATACCAAGTACAAAAACAAGGATAGAGTGAACACATCAATTATGTGAAAACGGGAACAGCAAAGAAAATATACCTTTCCTTTATGTAATTGTTCCTCGAGTGCTTTTTGGTACAGATATGTGACTGCCCCAGGAGCAGGACGGACTGGGACCCTGTCCTCATTGAGTTGCTCTCATCTTGGTGGGGCCAGCAGGCAGATGAATATACATGCCATAAAGACCAGCTAATTACAGAAGATAGAAACTGTTAGAAAAGCAGTTTAAGAGGATGATATGATAATCACTGGGAAACTGTCTGATAAAGGAAATAAATTTCTTTATCTTCCCCACTGATCCTGTGTAGAGGTGAGATATGATATCTGAACTGTCTCAGCTGATTTCTTGGAGGTCTAATTGGGGGATTGGATTTGCACTCCAAGGATTCCTGATCTAATCACTGCCAGTTTATTCATCACCACACGAGTATTTATTGAGCACTTGTTGTATCTCAGACTGTTCTCACTTTGGAGCACAAAAGATTGTCAAATCTTCTGACCTCACTGAGCTTGCTGTTTGCCTTCTACTCCTTTGCTAAAACCCACCCTGGCAGGGCTGCTGAGGAGGAGTCTCCTTCCTCTCTAAGGATGATGCCCTCCAATGGGTTGTTAGAGGACTCACCATTGGAACGTGGTTTTACCATTGTGCATTTTGTTAGGTTTGGGAAAGTTAGAGAAGTGGTCAGACAGTAAGATTTGGGGATTGATCATGCCTGGGTTCAAAATTTCAAAAACCTATCTTCATGTTTTTTTAGGTTTGAACATTTAGTATCTTACTTAATCTTTCACTACCTTAGTCTCATATGTAGACTATAAAATGATTGCAGTGATGACTTACGATCTTCTTGGGAGGAATAAATGATGCTATGAAAATTTTATTGATGGCAAGTAGTAAGTACTCAATTATTGATAGAAATATTTTTTTAAATGCTAATCTTAATTGGATGGAGGGGAAATGAGGAGAGGGTCAGAAAACTCTTAAGTCATCTCACAAACATCGTGTCATAAAAGTCTAGGGGCTTCCCATCTTGAGAACAAGAACTGTCATGTCTGCTTTAGTTTTGTGATGGTGGTTTGCATAGTACCTCACTTCCTGCTTTTCACAGGTGAGACAGTGGTGAGTATTAATAAAGGATTACCTGTGGGTTCAGGCCACTGATCTCAGGTATAGGCTACAGACCTTTGAGGGACCAATATCAAATAATGGAACTGACTCATTGAAGAGACTCATCTGGAAGTTTATGTCCTTTTGAAGATTTTGTGTCAAATATGGGAGACCACTAACAAATTTCTGTTTTCACATTTGCCTAATTAGTTTATGTCTGCCTTAAATAATGTTCTTTTATATATATAAAATTTATATACATATGTGTATATATATATATATATATATAGCCTTAAAACTTAACTTTTGAAATATTCTTGAAATTTAGGTTGGTTGAGATTTGTTTTAATTTGCTGGAAGGTGTGTATACTTGCTAGAGAGAAAGAGGGAGAAAGTAACACCCCCCCCCCCCCCATGAGGGGCATAATCCCTTCTCCTTCATTTCTTTATCCTGTTAAGATTTGGGGCATGCACTCAAGTGAGTCTAGTGTGTTTTTCAAGCCACTGGGTCTGGGACTTTGTGTCATTGGACATGTGAAATCCAGCTCTCTTAACTACTAGGCCATGGGGCTAGTCCAGAAAGTTTCTGTATTAGATACTTAAAACTCTCCCAGGCCCCTCAGTTTTATAACACTTTAAATATTTATTCTACAAACATTAATGTTTTATATTTAAACATGAATTGTAAGAGGAGGTACCTACCACATAAAGAGTTAAGATTTAATCAACTCTGTATTGAAATGATTGGTTTTGACTTGGTAGTTTCAAACTCATGCTGGGTGCGTATGTGCGTGCCTAAGATCCTAAGAGGAAAATGGAGGAGAAGGGATTGTGGTGTGGGCACACCCTTAGGGCGTGATTCCTCGCTTTGTCTTTCTGTCTCTCTCTGTCTTTCCAGCCATTGCATCTGCCCTATAGCAAAATGTCTCTCTCTTTCAAAAAAAAAAAAGATTGAATTTGTTGTTATTTTGAGCTAGGCTAAACTGTTGTCTAACTTGCTTTTTTTTAGGAATTATTTTATTTAACTTTATTTAGTTATTATTATTTTTTTTAATTTGGCCTGAGAGGGGGAAGAGAGAGAGAGAGAGAGAGAGAGAGAGAGAGAGAGAGAGAGAGAGAAGTGAGAAAGTTAGCTGTCAGGTTCAGAACTCGAACAGCGGTCAGCCATGTGGGATTCTAGCATCCTTAACCACTACGCCACCTACCAGTCCCCTAACTTGCTTTCTTAGGTCACTTGAGTCTTTTCCTGCAGTTAAAATTTGCCATGGATGTGCAGTATGCAGAGAGATTTCCAAATCTGCTTAGGCCTGAGAACCTGGCCTGCTTTTAGTCTTTGAGACTTTGTAAATATCTAAATCTTCATCATTCTGGTTGGGAGATCTGATATTGATTTCCTGTGGCTAGCTCTTGTCTTACATGTCCTGATAATTCTCCTTGGTATATGTAGGTCCTGATTACTAACATAATAATGAAAAATTCTGTTTAACTACCTTCTCTCAGGTCATGGCCAGAAAATGTTGCGTATTTTTCTGCCTTATATGAAAAACTTCTCTGATCCAGGTACAGTTACCTGCGTGAGCTTATGGTCACTTGGTTTACTTATGTTTTAAAAGAGTATTTCTCTTTCTTCTGAGATGGTGAGAGGATCATCCCTAACCGGGTCTTTACACCATAATATGTCCCTAGCCTTGGCCAGTGTGATCACCGGCTCAGATGCATTTGGCATGTCCAGGAAGGCTCTGGGATGAGGTCCTGGGACATTATCACGTGGGTCCCGTATTGCAGAGGGCTGCACTTTTGCCGTGCCACTGGCTAGGTCATGCTCATTTACTTTAATCAACTCCTCAGTCCCTGTATGTTCACTCTTAAGACTTGCAGTAATCATTTTAAATTTCTATTTCTGAAAGTTTTTTTTAAAATTTCTGCCAGAAGGCCGTACACTTGTCAGAGAGAGACAGAGACAGTTGGAGAGAAAGTGAGAACGCACTTCCCCAAGGGGATTGGTCATGCTATAAACCCCTTTTTTCCATTTCTCTCCACGCCAGGGACCTTGGGCATGCATGTACATGCACACAGAGTGCCTCCTCCACTGCCAAACTCAAAGTGCAGGGGACTCAAACTGCATAGTTGGCCATGTAGGATCCTGTGTTAGCCACCAGGTCACTGGCTGGCCTAGAATGTTTTCTTTTTAGTCTGTCCTCCCCAAATGCTAACTGCTACCCTAAGGGGCTACGGAGCACTTGAAATGTGGTCGAACTGAGATGGTGTAAGTGTATAAAGTACACACAGGATCTCAAGTGCTTAGTATAATAAAAAGAAAGTAAAATATATTATTAATAATTCATATTGATCACATATTGGAATGCTAATACCTTGGATATGTTGGGCTAATTTCATCTACTTTTTCTTTTTTTTAACATTTTTAGTGTGACAGTTCAGAGGAAGAAAGTGGAAAAGCACTCCCTTGGGGAATGGTCATGCCTCAGTCTCTTTTCCATTTCTCCCTCTTTTTTGGGATTTTGTGCATGCACTTATGCACATGTGCCCAGCATGTTTTTCAAGTTGCCAGGTCCAGGGACTTGAAACTTGCTGTCGGCTATGTGAGATCCAGCCATCTTAACCAACACACCACCAGCTGCCCCTTTTATTTTATTTAAAAAGAAATTTTGCTAGAGGGGGTGTGCACTCTCCAGAAACACAGAGAGACTCAAAGACATGTCAGAAAGGACAGAGTGGGAGAGGAAAAAGCATCCCACTTGGGGCATGGTCACTTTTTAGTTCTTTCTTCTTCATTTCTCTACCCTGTTGGGATTTTTGAGCACACACTGCACTTGCCATTTTTCGCAGGCTACCAGATCTGGGACTGAAGGCCCATGGTCAGCCATTTGGGATCTGATTGCTTTAACAGCTAGGCAATGGGTTGGCCTGATGTGACAATTTAAAACGACTAATGTAGTTTGCAGTATATTTATTTTGGGCAGAACCACCTTAAAACAGGACTGAATGTGGAATTTTCAGAATGGTTTTGGAAGCTTGGATTCATTTATCCATTTGCAGAGTTGCAAGATTACTCTAGAGCAGTGTAATGTGCAAAGTTAAAAACACTTTATGATCAATAATTTGCTTCCTTGTTAGGCAAATGAAAGCTTTATTATTGCATGTGGGCCAGATAGGACATTTGCAAGTGGACAAACTTTAGTCTTGCCAGAAGAGTGTCTTTATTCCCATCCTGATGATCTACTCAATGTAGATTAAGACTAATATAAATAATGGAAAACGTTTTAATAGGAGATTTTGTCTTGAATTTTTATTTTGAAGCATTATTTTACAATTTTGGCTACTTTTTAAAATCTACATGAAGTTTAATATCTGTTTTTAAATATTATATTTTCTATGGTTGGTATTAAAATACATTATTTTTTTCAGGTCTGTTTATTTATTTATTATCATAATCTTGTTTATATTACTTTGAATCACATATAACTTTACAGTGTATTACATTTCTTTTACCAGAAGGAATACCATGCATATCAGTCAATACAAAGACATTAAAATTCCCATCTTCATCATCCAATAGGTTTTTACTTTTTTCCCGATTATTATCATTATTATTCCAATTTTTTAAAACAGTCAATCACTGTTTATCATTTTGCTTGTAAAAAGACTTTACCCAACATGAAATACTTCTCAGACCAATCCAGTTGAGAAAATTATACACATTATCGTCAACTGGTAATAAACCATATCTGTGTCCCACTAACAATTTTGGTTATTGATAAGGTCTGTGCTGGGATTTGCTTTGAGTGTGCTATGTTTTGATAAGCTTCCAAACAACAGCATAAGTCAAGTGGTTTTCTGCTTTTGAGTTTTATGTGCTCTACGTAATCATAGGAGAGTAACTACTAACTAAAAAGTTTCCTTCTTTTTTAATTGCCTTATCTTAATGTGTCACTTGAGTGAGAAAAGTAAAAAGTAATTTGATAAAAATATTTGACTTTTTTTTTCAGTTAACTGGGCTCATTATTTTTAAAATGAGAAGGTTGCAATAGAGGATATAAAAATTGGAAACAATTGTATGGCAGAAGTTACTGAACATGAAATTTTTATGTTCCAAAATAGTTTCTGATTATTACAGTTGCTCTGTGTCAGGTAGCATAGCTTAGGAGGTTGTGTGATTTTAGAGATAAAAGATGAAAAAAACATGGTGGCACCTTTCGGTCAAACATCTAGGAACCATTTTCTGTATTATTGGAGCTAGTTATAGCGAGTAGAAGAGAGTCAGGATATTGACAAAATGAGTGGAATAAGACATGGAGGTAGAGGGCAGCAGGTGTCATGGAGGTTGGAGTGGCTGGATCCCACATGGCTCACTGCCTACTTCGTGTCCCAGACACAGTGCTCTGTAAAACGTTTGACATATGTGTACCTTATATCCCAAGAGGGGACAAGAATAGAAGGGATTGCAATGTGGCCATGCTCCCTAGCGGGGTGATTCTCACTCTCTCTCTCCGGCGAGCACATGCACCTTAGCGCAAACTTTAAAAAAAAAAAAAAAAAAAAAGAAAGGATTGATATTATTATTTCAAGGCACTAAAATACATAACAGTTTAAAAACTAAAAAGATACTGTCTATTATATTATAAACAATGTAAAGGTGGTAAAATAAGAAGGTGGAAATGATTAGAAGATGACCAGAGAGAAACTGAAAGTAAATAAGTTTTAAAGGAATTGGTAGGGCTAGGCTAGGACTTGACTGTCATTATAAAATGAACGCACCATTTAACTTATTGCCATTTGTCTTTATTTAATACACATTTTTAATTTAGTCCAGTGCAGTATTTGTTAACGTATGATTCATAGTTAATCTGCATCAGTATTATTGAAGTACATTCAAAATGCAAATTTTTTAAGTCCCACTTCACAACAACTGAATCGCATTTTCTGGGTGTGATGTGTGGAAATATGTGTTTTAACTTGCTTCCCAGTGGAATCTTGACATTGAAGTGTGAGAACCTCTGTCAGGTGTGTCAGAGTACATTTGGTTAAATTTTATGTGACTATGTAAGTACATATAAAATATTTCAGCAATTAGTAAAATGAGTAAGGACTGTTAAGTTCATTGCAATTGATATAATCTACAACTCTAGCTAGCTCTGTACAGCTTAATATTGCTATTTATGAAGTACTTTTTGATAGTACTGATTGGGGACCAATTATTTCTGTATCAGTAGTGAGATGTTGGCAGCAACTTCCAACTCTTGGGGCTAAATAATTCTTTTCTTGGTTTTAGCAATTGCTATATTGGGCAGCAAGAGGGATGTTAACCTTGAACAAAGCATGTTTTCTCCCTGTGGTGGTGGGGTCTGCTGTATCACTTCAGGAACAGTATCCTTCTCAGCCAGGTTCGTTATCTTACAAAGAAGCACTCAACACGCTGCTGTCAAAAGATAGCAAATAATGGAAAACCTGGACCCAAACTGGCTTAAATATGAAGGACGTTTACTATCTCAAATGACTGGAAGACAGAGCAACTGTGAGCCGTGGTCAGGGCATAAATCAGAGGCTAAGTGATGTCATCGGGGAACCCAGCTGTTCAGGCTTTGTCCTCAGGCTGACTTCCCTTCTGTTTTGAAGATGACTGCCATTAACAGTTGGCACTCTACCTTAGTCCCTGTTCAGGTTCAACAGAAAGAGTGAGGAGAAATCTGTTAGCCAAGCCAGGAATCACATCCTTTCCTTTCTTCTCATTGGGCTAGCAGGGAATCAGGGATGGGACCACCTTGCTATGTCTTGAAAGAAGAAAAAGAATTTTTTTTTTTTTTCAAGGAGGCAGAAGGAGAATGCACACTGTAAGAAACTAACATTGCCCACCATAAAGATATTTCAATGTATTTCCTGACAGGTGTTGCTGGTAATTTATAAATGAACTAATGTAAATTTTATGCATAGAAAAATATAAATATGATAATGATATACAATACTTGATGAGCACTTACTATATGTTAGGCACCATTCTAAATAGCTTTTATATATTAACTCAAATACAGCAGTCTAAATTAAGTACTGTTGTTATTTCTACTTTAAGGATTAAGAAACTAGGACATAGATTAAGTAACTTCTCTGAGGTGACATGAATAGGAAGTGGTAGGTGGGGATTTGAACTGTCAATCTGGCCTCAGAGTTCACTCTCCTGCTACAGCATGCTGAGAGATAAGAGTTGTGGTGCTTATAAATGACGTTCTTTTTATAATACCTGAGCTTGTTGATGGTCAGAACAACTTTAATAGATGTTATTTTAAGTGTATTGATATTTATTTATTTTTAAAATTTTCCAGAGAGCGCATGTGCTTGCCATAGAGAGACAGAGGTATAGAGGGGGAAATCACTCCCATGGGGGAATGATCATGTTGCAATCTCTTCTCCTCCATTTTCTCCTCCTCTTGGGATTTTGGCCGAACACACATATGCACCTGGTGTGTTTTCCAGGTTGCCAGATCCTAGATTCTAAGTATGCAGTCAGTCATGTGGGATTCAGTTGTCTTTACCTCACCAGCAGCTGGCCTACTATATTAATTTTAAATTGAAGTGGAACGATTCTGCAACAGTAGTTCAGACTTAATAATAATAATAGTAGCATATAGGTAATAATTATAATAAAACCACCCTACATTTCTATTATAAACCTGTTTGGATGAACTTATATTTATGGTGTCAATGTTATTGAGGGGCTTGCTATTATTTCTCTACTGTTAATAAAGTTCCTGAAGCCATGCATTTATTTTGTTCCACCTTTACATTCATGATATGCATTCATTCATTTATTCTGCTAACACTTGGGTCTCTGTTATGTAGAACTCTCTCAGTAAAGGTGATTCAGGCATGAATAAAAGCAGTATCTGAACTTTTAACAATTTTGTGATTAGGTTAAACAAAGCAAACATGTAGACCCATAGTTGTAGCAAAGAATAATGAGTATTTCAGTAGAGGAATGGAGAAATCATCCTGAAGAGGGGAGTTCTACTGCTTATTGGAGAAACGGGGAGAAGTTTGAGGAAAAACATTTAGAAAGACCAACTGGGTAAGTCTGATCAGGAGGGGTTGATAAAACATTTCTGGACAGGTGAAGGGCGTGTACGAAGGCACCAACAACTGGAGAGCTGGCACCATTTGGGTAACATGGGTAACATTAAGTAGTGCATTATGTCTGAAGAAAAGGGGCAGGAGTTTATGTTAGGTGAATAGTTTTAGAATAGTAAAATTTTCGAGATAAGCTGAATTTTAACTCTTAAAATGTATGTGTTTGCATTTGGGCCAAAGAAGTATTTTTATCCTCCAACATCTTGTTTTTTGGTTTAGATTTAGAATCCTCATTAATTCAAGTTCCCTGATATTTAATAAAACAGATAAAGTAGGGATCATTAGTCATATTACAGTCTCTTCACTGCATTTATGGATAAGAACTCTGATAGTACTGGGTGCGTTTCACAATACTGGAGTGTGCTATTTGAAAACAAGCATTAATAGATTATTTTATATTCAAAATAAAGATCCTGTTTAAAAATATATTTTCAAAACAGTGTTCCAGAAATATACCCATTCTGTAAAGCATGGTGTGTGTGTGTGTGTGTGTGTGTGTGTGTGTGTGTGCATACATATACCATTGGATAATCTTATATCAGTTTCATTGTAGTGGAATAATCATATTCCTCTATTATATGGTTATCTCCAGTTAGGATAAAAATGTATTTTATTATTTTATAACTCAATTTCCTGGATTTATTTTCTCTTTTAAAAATGTATTTAGTTATAAAAATTCAAGCATGCAGAAAAACACTGAAAATCAATGTATTGAAAATTATATTCCCATTTTGAGATTGAATAGATGTTAACATGTTTGAAATTTCTTGTTTTTTTTTTTTTTTTTAAGAGATTTTGCTATAGGGCACATGCGCTTGCTGGAGAGATAGAGACAAAGAGACAGAAAGTGGGAAATCATCCCCCAGGGTTAATGGCCACACCACAGTCCCTTCTGTCAGGATTTTGGGCACGCATGCACACGCTCCTGGCATGTGTCAAGCCGCTGGATGTGGGACTGGAACCAGAACCATGGTAAACCATATGGGAGTCCAGCACCTTAACCTCTGTGCTACCTGCTGGCATCTTAGATTTTTTTTTTAAGAAAGTAAACATAGAAGTATAAGTAAACTCATCCTCCTATCACATGAGCTCTCTTTCTGTTCAGAGAAAATCACTGTCCTGAAGTTGTTAAGGGTAATTTCCAAGTATATTTTTGTACTTTTATCACATGTTCATGAACAACACATGCTATTGCTATGAGTGTGCATTTTAATTTTACCACAGTTTTGCATTATATATATATATTCTTGCAAATCGTATTTTTATGACTATTTTTGAGATTTGTCTAAGACTTATCTAGATCTAGTTTATTCTCTCTTCACTATTTAAAAAAGTCAAAATATATGAATAAACTAGTTTATCTACTTAGAAGGCTTTTACCTTCCTATTATTACACCCAGTGTTTCAATCAGTATTTACTTGTAGGAGAGTCTCCTCATGTACTTGTGCTAGATTCTCTCCAGGGTAGATGAATTTATTTTACTTACTTATTAACTATTTGTGATACAGCATACGTGCTTGCTTGGGAGAGAAACAGAGGGAGAGAAGAAGAGAAAGTGAGAAATCATATCCCAGAGTGGAGAACCATACCACAGTTCCTTCGCCTCCATTCTTTTCTTGGGATTTCAGGCACACATGCACACACGCCCAACATGTTTTTTAAGCCACCAGGTTAGGACTTGAACTACACAGTTAACTGTATGGGAAACAATTGGCTTAACCACTACACCAGCTAGCCCTGGGGTAGATTTTTGGTTCGTTTTGTTTTTTAAGAATTGTTTTATTTAACTTTATTTATTTATTAATTATTTGTTTATTTATTTTTCATTTGACCAGAGAGGGACAGAGTGAGAGAGAGAGAGAGAAAGTAGGGAAGCAAGCAGCCTGCTCCAGGACTCAAACCATGGTCAGCCATGTGGGAGTCCCCCACCCTTAACCACCATACTACCTGCCAGCCCCTGGGGTTGATTTTAAAAACAAAATTATTGGATTAAGGTAGATGCATGCTTAGCAATTGCTTTTTAAATTGGTTCTATCAATTTAAACTCCAGGAAGAAATGTATCATTTCCCCCATTCTTGCCAATAATTTATGTCACACTGTCAAATTTGAATCAATATTAAGGTTCTTTTCTGTTTTGGTTTTAAATTAATGATGGAATGTGTGCATGAGAGAGAGAAAGAGAGAAAAACAGATCGAGAAAGAATGAGACACTTTTCACAGGACTAGATCACACTGTGATCCCCTTCCAATCCTCCAGCCTGCCAGGATCATGCGCATGCCAACCACAGAACAGGCATGCAGTGGCCTATTCTCAAGACAGCTAGACTGGGGACTTGAACTGTGGTTGGCGTGTAGCTTTCAGCTCCACAGTCTGGTATGCTGTGAACTGTGCCTCAGACACTGGGATGATATTATGGTATTAACTTACCCTATTGTTTTAATTTATATCTATGGATTGTTACTGAGCATTTTTTTTTTTCAGTTTATTGAAAGTTTGGCATTTTATTCCTGTGAAGTTCCATTTTCTTTCATGTACATTTTATTGTGTGTTAAGTATTTCCCTCAGTAACATGAAGGAATTCTTTATGTATTCTGGGTAGTTGGTTTATAGAATGCAGAACTTCTCATGTCTGGTATAATTTTCTTTTACTTGAACAATCAGTTAATCAATTCCCTATTCTTTGACTATATCTGGAACCTTTCTATTGTGAACTTCTTTTGATGGTTAATGTCAGAAATAAGCCTACTTCACAATAAGTTTAGTGGTTAGGATCAAGGTTTTAGAAGATCAGAAGTTTCTATTTGAGTCTAGGCTTTTCACGATCTTAAGTCATTCATTTTTCTAATTTTTAAATAGGAATAATAATATGCTTTAATACACCCCCCCCCAACACACACACACAGATGTATGTACAAGTGCCATAGAGTTTGGAACCATATCCACAGTAAGTGAAGGGACTAATAATAAGAAGAAGTGCCCACAATGTTCATTTTGTCATATGCTTTTTTTCAGAGTGATTTTACTTAAGTAAGTTTTGATTAATCCGAGCATCACCTAATTCACATTTTCATTGTGCATCGTGAAGCTAGTATACAGTGATGGAGTTCTATAATTTTTGTGTACTGATATGGTTATATCTTTGCTTGTGATATCACTATACCAGGGTTTTATAATTTACACAAAAATCTATATAGTTACTTTTTTTACTGAGTAGTCTGGCCTAATTGTTAGATTTGCATGTGTTTATGTAGTTCACTAAATCAGTATGCTCTTTGTAAACTGATAGAAAATCTTGTAACACGCATTTATAAGAGCATTTATTGATTTAATAAATCAGATGCTTATCAGACATGCATCACTGTAAATTGTTGTTTATATATAATGTAAGCATAGTTCTTTCGACAGAGTATATAATTCACCATCCAATTAACATAAATATATAATCAGTCAGTAGTTTATCTCTTAAGGCCCAGTTCCTGTAGGGGAGAAATTTTCTTTGATACATAAAAACTACAATGTTGCATACTTAATGATTCTCCTAGAGTATTTTTGCATTCTTAGATTTTTGTTTTTGTTTTTGTTTGTTTTTTTTGAGAGGTTTTTGCTATAGGGCACGTGCACTCGCCAGACAGAGAGAGACAAAGAGATAGAAAGGGAGAAATCACCCCTGGGGGGATGGCCACACCGCAATCCCTTCTCCTCCATTCTCCTCTTGGGATCCTGGGCACGCACGCACATGCGCCCGGCTTGAGTTTAAGCCACCGGGTCTGGGACTCGAACCACGGTCGACTACGTGGGAGTCCAGCGACATAGCCATTATGCTAACTGCTATTCCCTTGTTTTTGTTTTCGTTTGTTTGTTTTGCCATAGGGTACATGCGCTCCCCAGAGGGAAAGAGACAGAGAGAAGGAAAGTGAGAATTTATCTCCTGAGAAGGAATGACCTGCCACAGTCCCTTATCCATTCTCTTGGGATTCTGGGGCACACTTGCCTGTGTGCCCAGTGTGTTTCCAGGACTGGAACTGCCTTCAACCATGTGAGAGTGCAGTGCCTTAACCACCATGCCAAATGCTGACTCCCATTCTTAGATGACTTAAATTTAGAATTTTATACTCATTTTACAGTAACAAACACACTCGGCGACTTCAAGTGCATTATTTCTTTCTCAAAAACAATGTGGCACATGAAGAGATTTGATTAAAATTCTTGTCATTAAAATGAAACTTTAAAACTTGAATGTAATTACTTGAAGGTTTCCCCTTTGGAAGATATTCCAAATAGATACTTCAGAGAGAGGGAAAGGGTAGCTGTAGACACGCTCTGCCGCTTTTCAGTGAAGAGCGGTAGAGAGTACAGACTTGCCAAGGTGTTGAGAGCTGACTGTTCCGACTGCTGCGTCTGGATCTGTGCGAATCGGGATGTTACTCTGCTTCTGTTTGCTTCGATCCCTTCTTGTTATCAATGAAGAGTTCCTTTTTTCTTTAATTGCATATTTATTCAAATAAAGACCTCTGTAGTTACTAAACCAACATGTGTAACATTTAAAGTTACACTACTTAGAAGTGTATATTGACCATTATATACTTAAGTTGTTCTTTATTGGCATTCATTTTAGACAGTTTCTATTGAACACTTGTTATCTTAGTATTTATCGCTCTTATGTCTTCTTACCCTGTAATCTCTCACCATAGTCATTGCACATTGTTTGGTTGCATCAACAATCAACATTACATTACAGTAACTAGCAATATATTGTTAACTGTAGTATATTTTTTTTCCTTCTCCAACTTTTAAATTTTCCCTGAGTTAAAATGTTATTACATGTTCAGTAGTTTTTATTTATATACAATAGTAGTCCCCTTTTCTATGCTGTATTGTATTTTTGTAGATTCAGTTAGCTACAGTCAACAACAGTTTGAAAATAACCGATTACACAGGACTAGCAGATGGCGCAATTATGTTGCTAGACTCCCACATAGTCGACTGCAGTTTGAGTTTTGGACCTGGAGGCTTAAAACTCAAACCAGGCGTGCACATGTGTGTATTTGTGCCCAAAATCCCGAGAGGAAAATGGAGGAGAAGGATTGTGGCATGACCATCTGTCCTGGGGAGTGATTTCTTGCTTTTTGTCTCTCTGTCTCTCTTTGTCTCTTCGGTGAGCAAGCAAGCCCTATCGCAAAAGTATATCTCCAAAAAAGAAAAGAATTAATTACAGAATAGTAAGATATTTTGAGAGAGAAAAAAAGAGTGGACGATACCACATTCACATAACTTTACTACAGCATGTTGTTATAACCATTATGTTTTTAGCTATTGTTAATCTCTTACTGTGTCTAATTTATCATTTAAATTTTATCATAGGTATGTAAATATAGAAAAACACTATATATAAGGTTTGGTACTCTACTGAGGGATCTTAGAATGAATCCCTTTTAGCTACTGTGTATTAATTGTGTGTGTGTGTGTGTGTGTGTGTGTGTGTGTATGTGAGCCTAGGTAGCTGGGACTTCATATGTGTGCAAACATGCCTAGCTCTTTTGGATAAGTTTCACTGTGTGGCTTGTGCTGGCCAGCAAGCTTACTCTCCTGCTTCTGCCTTTTTTAAATTTTTTAAAATTTATTTAACTTTATTTATTTATTTTAACTTGACCAGAGAGTGGGAGAGAGAGAGGGGGAGAGAGAGAGAGAGAGAGAGAGAGAGAGAGAGAGAGAGAGCAAACTACCAGGTCCAGGACTCGCACCACAGTTGACCACATGGGAGTCCAGTGCCCTTAACCACCATGCCACCTGCTTCTGCCTTCTAAGTAGCTGTGACCACCAGCACATGCCACCATGCCTGGATTTTAGTGTGGGCCAGGAATTTAACCCAGGGCGCCTCAGCCTGCCAAGGAGCAGCATCAGCCATGGGCAGTACCACAGCCGAGCCCAATTATTGCTTTTTTTTTTTTTCTCAGTAATTTGAGAACATTTGTCATACCTTTCAGTAATTTTCTCACATGTTCAAACACATCAAATAAATTAACAGTGACATATCTGTCTCTCCTCCTCTCTCATACTGGAGACTTTTCCAGAGCTCTCCCTCTTTTTGAATCTGAACTGTCTTTTCTGTAGGTGTGATGCAAATTTGTTATCCTAAATAGCCTCGTGTTGTATCCTGTTTTCTGGAGGCCATAGTTTCCTTGTTTGTTAAAACATGCTCCTTTGCTGCTAAAGAAAAGTTGTGTTGGAGGCATTTGTTTGAGTTTGGGCACATCAAAAATATTTTTATTTGATCTTTATTTTAGTTGATTGAGAGAGCATGCAATTCTATGTTAGAACTCATTTTCCCTCAAAATTTTGAAAACACTGCTAAATACTAATTTAGTGTCTGGTTCTATTGAATAATCCCGTTACTTTTCTGATTCTCATGTCTTTATATGTAACTTGCCTTTGTATATTTCTAGAAGTTTTTTTTAATATCTTTTCACTATTGCTGAATTTCTGGGACTTCACAATGATGTGGCTTAGTGTGTGCCTTTTATAAAATGTTTATCGGGCTTGGGATTTATAGCAGGGACTTTTAGTATGGAGACACCTGTCCTAGTAAATTTTCTTGTATTATATCTTTGATATATTTCATAACCTTGTTCAAATCCTTTTATTGAGGTCTGCTGTTGAACTTCCTATAGTGATTGTCCAGTGTGTTTTTTGTTTTTTTTTTTAACTTTTACATTTTCTTTTCCTTTTTTGAGGGGTGAGAGGTATTGGGCACGTATGTGCACCAGAGACAGACAGAAAGAGGAAAAGTGAGAAATCGCCCCTCCATGTGTGGAGGGTGTGATGGCCACACCATAATTCGTAATTATTCATTTTTCTCCTAAGATTCTGGGTACACACATGCCCAGCAAGATTTTCAAGCTGCTAGGTCTGGGACTTGAACTATGTTCAGCCATGTGGGAGTCCAACACCTAAACCACCATGCCACCTACTGACCCCTACTTTTATGTTTTCCATCTTATCTTTTTGACTTCTTAAAAGTTTTTTTTAATTTTTATTTTATTTTCAACCTTGTGTTGAATATTTAATTCTTGATATGATATTTTAAATTTGCAAGGACTCCTTAATTCTTGTACAATTTTCCTTTTGAAAATACTTTCCTGAGCCTTTTGTTCTTTTTTTTATGTACTCAGTATCTTCTGGCTATCCATGTCTTATTTATATCAATTTAAGCTGCTTTTAATTCCTTCACACTTTTTCCAAACATCTAGAGATCTTTCACTGTCTGTTTATGTCGAAGAGTAGGACACTAGGAAGAATGTTTTTAACATAGTGCAAGCATCGTAGTAGGAGGTAATAGTCAATAAAACGTTTGAGTTCAGTGGTCACAAGGTTTACAGTGTCATAATTTTGACAGCAGTGCTGTTTTCATCTCTGTATTTGTCCAAAAATTTATTTCTTCCACAAAAAATTATCAGTGCCATTAAGCTCCTGCTATATTGCAAAAATATAAAGAGTAAAGAAAGATGGGAGAGACAGAAAGACCAAGTGACCAAAAGAGTGATGGAGATGGTTAGAGTGTGTGTGTGTGTGTGTGTTGGGGAAGAGAATGAAATAGGAAAGATATAGATACACACATACACACACATACATAAACATAAATGCATATGTGCATGTTTGTGAAATATTTTTCCCAGCTCAGGGAAAAAAAATGATTATAGTAAGCCAGTCATGGTCATGCGACTTGTCCCTCTAGAACAATTCCTTCTATTTCTTCTAACCCTGACTGACGCATCAATGGAAAGAAACTTTGTTAACAATTTGGCTAGAAAATGGCAAAGAGGACAAATTCATATTAATAATATTTCTGAGATAATGTTTATGTTTTCACTTCATTACATCATTACTGCCTACTCATTTATTTAAAAGTGATAAAAATGAGTATCTTCCATCAGCTCATTAGTTATATGCACATTCCCAGTACTGTTACCATAGGGAGATGCATTTCCATATCATAGTGAGATCCATTTTCTTGTCATAGGGAGATCCAGTGGCATATATGATTTATTCTCAATCTGAAGTGTAAATTGAAATTTTTTTGTGCTTTCTAGATCTTTTCTCATATTTCATCTAACACTGATTTTTTTTTCTAAATTTTGAGGTGACTAATGAGGCCATTATTGATCCTGTCTTAGAACTTTATTGGCAGTAGTAATAGAGCAGTACCTACATACTTCTTGTTTATGTTCTTTTAATTTAGAAGGAAACCTTTTTATTTAGACGAGTCAGAACTTAGAATGGGTTCAACAACTGATGGTGCGTGGATATCATTGGATCCCGCTAATTCTTATTTCTGGTCTAGGAGGGAACTTCTCTCTGGTAGGAACCTTATTCGAGAAAGATAAGAAACAACCTCATTTTTGTGTGTTTGCTTTTCCATTATATGAAATTTCTTGGATTTCAGTGTCATTTCTCAAATTATCAATATTTAAGTATAACAAATTTAGCAATGTAATTGAAGTTTGAAAAAGAACACTGTTTTATTTCCATATCTGCAACAATATTTGATTTAAAACTATTATATGTAACAATTTCTGTTTGAATGACTTATTACTTAGCCTCAGTATGTTATCCCTACCTCCATTTTCGCATCTATCATCTATCATGTGTCTCACCACTCATCCATAAGCACATACATATGTGTGTACACTCAAGTATACATGTACATGTATGTAGATATATTTTTAAAAGATAGACACACACACAGAGAGACACACACACGCATATATATATACACATAAAATCCCATATACATTTGAATGCTTTTCTAACCTCAGCATACGTTAGTGTGTTTACCTTTTGGAAAGTGAATTGTTGATTGTTACTGGTCATATGCTGAATGGCATTTTGAATCCTCCTCTGGTAAACACAAATATTTCTTTATAACCTTGTTGCCTGCGTCCTACTTCCTTGAAGCTTGGTAATTTGGCTGATGGCCGAGCTAATTCATTTGACACCTTGACTGTTTCACACATGGTTTTCTGTCTGCCATTCATAAACATGCAAAGAGAAAACCAATTTTGTTCAAAAAAGTACCCCTTAGTGAAAATGAGTGAGTGACTCTCTCTCTAGCTCAGGGGAAAAAAAAGTTATATTAAGCCAGTCGTGGTCGTGTGACTTGTCCCTCTAGAACACATTCCTCTGTTCCCCCAAGCCCTGACTGATTCAGAGATAGATAGAAGACCCACATCTGGACCCTGAGATATGAGGAATTTGCTATGAGGCTTCTGGACTAACTTAGGCTTTCACAGGAAGTCTGTGTGGTCAGACATTCTCATGTTTAGATGTGATGTTGGAACAGCAACACCTATCTTGTGGGCCACACAGGATGTTAACTCAAAGGAGAGACTGATAGACTAAGAAAAGAACTTGGTCCTAGTTGGCCCTTGATGACGTACTTGAGTTGCTGAATTAAATAAATAAATACTTTTAGCGTTCTTCCCCTACGCACACTTATTCCAACATACATTTCTACACTTACATAAGCAAATCAAGGTTTGTTTATTTCCTGAGAGCAACAGACAGACCAACACCTTTGACATGGTCTTCGCATGGCAGCCCTCCCCCCACTCCTGTAGAAAGCCAGGGACATGGTTGTACCAGGTGTGCTGAAGTAGACCTAGAATGTGACCCCGAAGCTTCCCATATGGACTCCAGCCTCATACAGCAGTTCCCCTACTGCCTTCACCATGGTAGGTCCTGATCACGAAGGTAGTTCAGTTAGGGTCTTTGACAGAGCCGAAAGCATCACGGGTGAAGCACATCACTGCTTTACCTTAATTTCCATTTGCCATAGTGATTGTTAAATCTCTTAACTGTCCTTTTGCTTTTTAACCAATAGAGTGAATCATAGATCAGGTTATGTGCCTGATCATTAATGTGGTAATAATAAATCTCCAGAGAAACAAAAATCTAAACATGTTTTCTGCAAACTTGATTTATCTACATCTAGAAGGATTTCATGACTTCTTCCGTCTCTGACAGATAGTTATGGTATGATACGATTTTCTTCCTTATCAATTTATAGAGGAATATGTTTTATTAAGCATTACTTTAATCAGGACTTTTGGAAATAGATTGCAAAGTTGCATGGCAGAAACCAAAAAATCTTATGTCCAAAATAATAACAGTACACATTGAACTTTGCTTATTGATGATCATTTTGTAGACTTCTCTCAGAGTTAAACATATGGAATAAGATATTTGGTGTTTTATTTAAAAACAAAAACAAAAACAACCTTTTGGAAAGGGTCTTCTACTTCTCCACAGTGAATATGTGCTGTCTTATGATGGACCTATGAGTCAACAAAATGAATTATATTTTTTCATGCTGTAATTACTTACTATTGATTGCAGATACAAAATATTTTAGAATTTATTCAATTTCACATTGATTTTATGTTAATTACAGGTAATATTTTATTGTGAGTAGTAAAATACGAGATAGTAATAGTTGTGACAATTCTTGGCAAAACACCCTACTAAGTTTTTATATTATTGTGGTTCATATTTCTTTAGTCATTCACTCAGCAAACAGTGGACCATAATTGGTAGGCCTTGCTGAATATAGGAAAGTGCCCATTCTGGCACAGCAGTAGTGCAATAGTCTGCAATGCTGGAAGCCACAGGGCAAATGGTGGTTTGGTTCTCTGGTGGACCTGTACACACGAGGCGCCCGCACATGCTGTGATCCTGGCTGTCTGAAGCTCTATAGGGACAATCACAGTGTAAGACCCTGTCGAGGATACTTGTCTTTATTCCTTGCTTTCTCTTTCATTCATGAAAGAAATTTAAAAGAAGAAAAAAAAAAAAGAGGAAAGAAAAAATCTCTGTCCTTAAGGCACTCAGGCCAGGGACCACATAAAGAGGCAAACATTGTAGTATATTATTTATAGTATATTATGATGTGATAGATGACAGTGCAGATAAGTGAGGAAACTGCAGGACATAGAGGATGGGATCCAAATACAGATCTGGTAGAGAGAGAAGAAAAGATATTTGGTATGATAGGAGAGTGGGAGGAGCATACTTTTTTGTTTGTTTATTTTTTTTAAAGTTCTGTTTCTAATTTGGTGCATGATCATTATGTTGAGTTTTTTTTTTTTTTAAGTATTGCTGTTTATGTTCGTGGCACATGATTAATGTAATAAACTCAAGGCAGAGATATAATAATCACAACTGAAATGTATTCAGTGTTTACCGTGATGATTCAGAGAGGGAGGATGGGAGCCATACTGTTTAATTTGAACTTGTTTCCATCAGATATTTGGTGTGTCATTTGATTTAGGTGTATCAGATGTGCTGCATTTTCTCCATCTGTCAAATGGGATAATTGTCATCTGTATGTCATAGGCCTGTTCTGAGGCCTTAATGATTTGAATCTTTTGAAGAATCAAAGAGCACTTGTACATATTGAGTGCTCATTCAACATCCACTATAATTATTACTTGGATTATCTCATTCAGTCTTTTTAATAATTCAGTAAGCTATTGTGGTAGACAGAATAAAGTCCACCAAGATGCCCACCTCCTAATCCTGAGACCTGTGAATAGATTACTTTACACAGCAGGAGAGAATGTGCCAATGTGACTAAGTTGATTCTGAGAGAGGAAGATTATCCTGGATAACCTTGATGAACCTGATATAGTAGGATCCTGACAAGAGGCGGCTTGTCTGAGAAGGAGACGTAATGAGGAAAGCAGAGGGCTAGAGTTGCAGAGGGCTAGAGTTGGAGATCTGAAGATGCTACGCTGTTGGCTGTAAAGTGGAGGAAGGAGCCAGGAGCCAGGAGCCAAGCATGAGAGTACGTTCCAGAACCTGGAAATACAAGGAAATGGCTTTTCCTTTAGAGCTTCTGGGGAGAGGAGCTAGTAGTGTGACCTGCTGACACCTTGATTTTGGCCCAGTCACACCCATTTTGGAATTCTGACCCCCAAAACTGTTAGACAATAAATTTGTGCATTTTAAAACCACTGAATGTGTGGTAATTTCACAGCAGCAGTAGAAAACAAATACAGGTATTATCCCCGTTAACACGTGAGGCAATGCGCTCTGCCAGGCCCGGTTACTGCCAAGGTTCTTGGGACTCCAGAATGTGAGCAGACCTTGTAGCCTGATGAGCCTTAGGATGGAAGGGGTCACCCAGGGAGGGAGCAGAGACCCACAGGTCTGGGTGCAACCTTTCAGCCAGCCCCTGGGCTTAGCCTCCCTCCTGTAGATGCCTTTGTCTTCAAGACTTGAGCCTTCCCAGACCCTTCAGGAGCCAGACTCTTGAAGATGGTCCACCACTCACTTTTCCACTGTTTAATATCAATTAACACTTTTCGAGACCCATTTCTGTTGGAAAAAGTGTTAGAAATCTTTTCTACTGATTCTTCTTCCATTTTTCCTATCTTTGTAACTTTATGCCTTTTTTTTTCCCTCTGCCTTTACTCTCATGTAATAAAAGTTCATCAGGAAACAGTAATCAGTGGCCAGTCAGCCACTTTTAATCCCAAACTGCTTATCAGTTTTTGACTCATGGCAGTGCCCCTTTCACAGCAGTGCACATGAAAACTGCAGTCGATACCATAAACTTGGCCACGATTGCCACCGTAACAAATGTCTCTCTCCTTCTCTCTCTCTCCCTTTATTTATTTATTTTAGATGTTTGCTATAGGATGTATGCACTCACCAGAGAGTCAGAAAGTTAGAAATCATGCCCTTGGGGGATGGCTGTGGTCGGCCACCTGGGAGTCCAGTGCTTTAACCACTAGGCCACCTGCTGGCCCCCCTAATATGGTTTTTATGAAGGTACCCACAGTGATCACATTCTTTAGTAGCCTTTCCATAGTATCTTAATGGCAGAGCAGTAGGTGGGAGGCAAAATGTCCCTACACAAATTACCAAAATGTGTAACGGATGTGTTTCATATCCAATATATGAATCTATCTATTATGTATATGCACACGAATTCTCACATACTTTTATGAACCTTCTAGGAATTTTTTCATACTTTCATGAGCTCCTTCCACATAGCTGAGGAGAGAAAGGAAATTGCAATGCACACTTTTTTTAGGACTATTTGCATAGAGTATAATGATATTTCTGGGGATCTTTTATAAAAACTTGTGCAAATACAGAGTACTAAAATTGATCATTTAAAAAGGAATGGGGGACCAGCAGTTAGCATAATGGCTATGTCGCTGGACTCCCACGTAGTCTACTGAGGTACGAGTCCCGGACCCGGTGGCTTAAAACTCACGCCAGGCGTGTGTGCGTGTGTGCCCAAGATCCCGAGAGGAGAATGAAGGAGAAGGGATTGCAGCGTGGCCATCCCCCCTGGGGGGTGATTTCTCGCTTTCTGTCTCTCTGTTTCTCTCTGTCTGGCGAGCGCATGTGCCCTATAGCAAAAACCTCTCCAAAAAAAAATATAAATAAATAAATAATTAAAAAAAATAAAAAACAATGGTTTGCATATGATTAATTGAGCATTTAAAGCGTGAATTGTTAAGTATTTTTCAGGCCTCCATGTTACAGGTCATAGAAACAAAGAGAATAAGTATTAAAAGAATCTTAAAAATTTTAGTGTTTAAATTAAGTGCCTAGTACATATACCTTTTACCTTAAGTTAGCAAATTCCCATACTTGTATGTAATTGGAAGTTGTAACTATTAGGTCTTTACAAACAGATATGTCTAGAGCATCTCTCCGAATCTCATTTAACATACAAGAATAATTTGTACCTTTTTCATCTATTCCTGGCATTCTAACTTATTCATTTATAATGGTTAAAGATGAAAATTTATTGTATCCTCATTTTAAATGTTCAGTTCCCAGCTTTCCTTTTAATTTTCCTTTTAACTTTCCAGAGGGCTATGGGTTTGCTGGAAAGAACCAGAGAAAGAAAGAAAAGTGGAAAAGTAGCCTCCATGGGATAGTAATGCCCTAATCCCTTCTACTCCACTTCTTTCTCTGGGATTTTGGGCATGCACTCACATGTGCCCAGTGTTCTTTTCAGCCCTCCATTTCCATAGTCAGCTATGGGGAATCCAGCTGCCTCAGCTACCATGCTGGCACCGGTAGTTGAGGCAGCTTTCTGACTAATTGTATTCTTCTTTCACGCTCACTCCTAGTTCTTAAAAGCTTGGGCCGGCAGGTGGTGTAGTGGTTAAGGGCGCTAGATTTCCACATGGTCAACCACAGTTTGAGTCTCAGACCTGGTGGCTTGTTTTCTTGCTTTCCATTTTCCTCTCTCTCTGTCTCTGTGTGATCAAATTAAAAAAATAATAACAACAATTGGAATTAAATAAATAATTCTTTTTAGAAAAGCACATCTTAATGAATAAAATGATGTTGTAGCAAGAATCTTGAGTTTATTATGCTTATTGAGATGAATAATTCTTTCCAAAAGTTTTCTGTATTTCAAAATAATCATAATTAGACACTTGTGCTTCCACGTGGAAGCCAAGTATTATTATTCTGGAACCTTCTGTGGTAAAAAAGAAGGGCTGCTTATTCTTTATATTAGAATACTAAGGAAGTTAAATTATAAAGGAAGATGACTTGATGTGACAGAGCTTTATAAGTGAGACAGTAATTATATGATATAGGTAGTTCTGAGTGTCAAACTATAAAATTTCAACAAATTAAGTTTAATGATCTAATTGGCTTTTATTAGTGACTCATGAATCAGGTATCTTCTAAGGAACAGAAAGGGGCTCTGTTGAACAGGGCAGAGGGGGCTGGCTTTATAAGCAGAAAAGGGCTGACTTAGGAAGACCAAGTGGATCAGTCATTTAAGAATTACATTCTTCATAGCGCTCAAGCAGAAGGGACTTCTTTTCCTGTCCTGTGAAAGTAAACTAAGCCCTTTTCAGTTGGCTGTTGTTAATCATGTAGGTTTTTTTTTGTTTGAAAACTGGCCTGTTTTAAAATTCAATTTTGTTATATGGCACCTCGCACAGTGATTCCATTCTATTTTGTTCAGGTCTGCTGAGCCTGATGCAAGAGCTTAGTTTAAAACGATGACCTCATGTAAATTTTATTTCATACACACTTGTGTCAATACAGTGAATATCTTTGTGTTATCTGCCAACCAAAGGGTTGATGATGATATGAGCAAATGCCTGTCACTCAGATTCCCAGAGTAAAGGAAACTGGTAAACTATTTCGTTTCTTGCTACTAGTGAATGTAATCTGTATTTGAATAAACATACTGTAAGATTAGTATCTGTTTTATATTAATTCCATTAATTCATCCAGTAGTATTGATTGCATACTTATTATGTATCTGTCACTGTTTTCAATGCTGTGTTAACAGTGAATACAAAGTAGGTAGGAGAAGAACATATAGGGCATATTAAATAATTTGGATTTTATTTTGCCTATAAGAGAGGACACTGGATGATTTTAAACCAAAAGTTACACAATTTGTAAATATGTAATAAACTATAATTTATAAATAGATCATTATGTCTTCTCTGCACACATTGGATTATTTAGAGAAACAGGAAATTGAAAGACTGGGAGGAGGTTATTATGGGAAGGATGTTGGTGGCTTGTTGAGACTGAAAAAGAGGAAATGCAGAGGAGTAGATAGCTTTGGAAAGAAGTGCCAGTAAGACTTAAGATGGAACAGACAGATGTAGAGGGTAAGGGAAGGATCAAGTCAGTCATGATTCCTGGTTTTTGGCTTGAGTGAGAATGTAGATGGTAAAAACAGAGAAATCTGAGGAAGAACAGATTTAGGAATTGGGGCAGTAGGAAACAAACAGGTCAACTAGGAAATTAGAGTTCTAGTCTAGAATTTAAGTGTAAGGTTAGGGTAGGAAGGTTAGATTTGAGTTTTATTGAATAGAGATGGAATTTAAAGGCTGAGAGTAGATGATATAATATCTGTACAGATTGAGAAGACAAAACATACTATGATTGACCCCTGGAATTTTCCAGATCAAATGAGAAAATGGATTAGCAATTAAACTAAGGAGGACTCATAGACATAGGAGCACATACGATGGTGTCCTTCAAGCCAAGAAGAAATGTTTTAAGAAAAAAAGAACATCGTTAACTGCCCAGCAGTTCTGAGAGTTCAAGTATAATGGGGGAGAGAAATGACCATTTGATTTAGGATTATGGAGGTCATTGATTTTATTAACAAGACAGAAGCCCAGTTTGTTTGGGTTAAAGGGAAAATGGAAACTAAGAAAATGGAAATAATGAGCATGGATAACTCTTTCAAGAAATGCTTGTACAAAGTGGAAAGAGAAATTGAATGGTAGTTTAGAAAAATTATACTGGAACATCTTTGGATCCTGATGAAAATGAATAAAAAAGTCTGGTAATTTTGATGATGACAAATAGACTAGTGAAATTGAGAACATGAAAGTATAATTATCAAGAAATTATATGGTTGTGATTAATTGAAAATTTATATTAAATTCCAGGAATTTGACATTAGGTAAGAATTTTGATGAAACTTTATGTAATCTTTGCATATCAGATTTTGAAAGTAATACAAGAAAATTGACCTTATGACTATTCAAAGAAGCAATTTTATCTAGTGACTTCTTGATAAAAATTATGAGCATTTTATTGAATAAATAGAAAATATCTTTATAACCATGGGGGAAACTTATGTGTGTATGTTTTCTGAAGGTGTGCCAACAGGAATTTGGACCTAGAATGCAAAGAGTAATTTTGGCTTTTGAATTGTAGATTTTAAGAAAAGTCATATTAAAATGGGTGTTTTCCTTTCTTTCTAGAAGTTTAGTAGTTTAAAAGAAAAAAGAGGGAAATTATAAAAAGAAATATTTGTACTGCTTCCCTAGAGAGAGAATACCCCTTGGATACAAAACATACAATAGATCTTCAGAAATTATTTTCTCTTTGAAAAGTCAAAACCTACTCTTGATCCATTTCATGCTAGTAATTGAACTTCTAAGAGATTTAACAGAACCTCTAGTGTCTTGTCAGGTACAACTGCCATAAAACAGAAAATCCTCAGGCAAATTTAAAAAAAAAATGACACATTTCTATTCTTATTATGAATCCCACCAACTGGACTATCTTATTTCTCATTAGTGGAGAACCTTTCAAAAGTAATAAATAGTAGTGTGTTTAGACAATCTTTCCTATTTAACATAATTATCTTTATATTTCTCTTTGCATTGCTGACATGAAGAGAAACGTTTCACTTATCATTGCCTAGGCCTAACTTGGGCAGCAGTTTGCGTTGAGGGGGATCTAGGTCCTATGCACAGCAGAGTTGTGCATTTGGGGTCTCTTCTGTCTCTTCTTGGGTGTTGTCAGCTGTTCAAGTTCCGGCATCTTTATATTGCAATTTGGCTGCAATGAACAAAAAACCGTGATAGCATTGGCTTGAATGAGAAGTTCTTTCCTTTCCATGTAGGTCTTGCAGGGTAGATCTGATCACTCTGCTCAGAGACTCAGCCCGTTCTAGCTCATCTCTTCCTTGGCCCAGCAGCATCCTTGTTCCCACAAGAAGAAGAAGAAGGTGGTGGATGTGGGGGGAAGAAGAAAGGGACATCTGCTAGCTGCCTCTTAAAGGAACCCAGAAGTTACTTGTTCCATATTGAACATAACTCTATTATATCATAATTCCTTGGAGCAAAACAGGCTGGGAAATACAGTCCTGATTTAGAGCAGCCGTACTGCAAGCTAGATATTGGATTTCTGTGGAAAAAGGCAGAGAAGATAGTGGAGTTAAGGAGCAATACCAGCCACATAGCCCAATCCCTGATACCACAGAAGTCTGCATCTTTTGAAATATGCCAGGTTCCTAAGATGATCTTTCCTCTTTTCCTTTCTCTCACTGTACCTGTTTGGCATGGAATCTTTAGAAGTGGGAAAATGGTATCTCTTCCTCTGGCCAAGCCGTGTGAGGGTGAAAGTCTTTGAGCAGACTGCAGACTAGGTAACTGCCCCCGTGGGACCCTTCAGTCTGGGGCCCTTGTGCCATGTGCTGTCGGCCCAGCCATGTCTCCTCATTCTAATATGTCATCTTCTCCGTACTGTACGGGTGTGGGGAGAGCAGTCTAATGATCTAATTAGAGTAATTCATTTGAGATAAAAGTAATTGTTTTTACCTTCCCCAGCGGGTAAGAAATGTTTGGAGTTGGGATAAAACCTTTCCCATCCTCTAATATTCCTATGGAAAAATTGCAGTGGCAGCATCTCTTTTCCTAAGGGAAACGTGTATCAGTGTAGTTTTTGTTAGGGAATTACAGCACTGGGGGCCTTCCCTGTTTCAGAGAATTTAAACACCAGTGGGTGCAGGAGGCACGAAGGTCCTCCCCTCAACTCCCCAGAGGTCAGGTTAACATTTATAATGTAATCGTCATACCTGATAGACGATTTATGTGAACATAAAATATGGCCTTTTTAAGCAGCATTGAGCTATTTGTGGCTTCTGTCGGAGTCCATGTATTCTACAATATATCTCAGCGTGCAGCGCTAACAGAGTTGAGAGAGAATCATAGTTCAGTGAATCTTCCCCTCCTAGTTTTTTTCCTAATTCTAAAAATCAAGTACCTGTGACTTCTTAAATAACTGGTTGTGCTGTTCTGTGCCTTCCGCTGTCTGTGGCTGATTAGTTTGGATGGGTGTACTAGAGCTGCAATAACCCGGACTGAGAGGGGATTGAGATTGATAATGTTCTGTGGCTGATGAGGGTCCTTCTGTCTTGTGACTCTCTAGATGTTCTTGGAACATAGTAGTATCTTACACAGCCAGAATGAGTGAATTTATGGAAAAACTTTCTCATTAGTGAAAAAGAGCTATTTTAGATCGGTAAGAAATCATGCCCTTATATGCAAAATGTAATGACTTTTAAAAAAAACCTGCTAGGGAACCAGCAGTTAGCGTAATGGCTATGTTGCTGGACTCCCACGTAGTCGACCGCGGTTCGAGTCCCGAACCCGGTGGCTTAAAACTCACGCCGGGCGCATGTGCGTACGTGCCCAAGATCCCTAGAGGAGAATGGAGGAGAAGGAATTGCAGCGTGACCATGCCCCCTGGGGGGTGATTTCTCGCTTTCTGCCTCTGTGTCTCTCTCTGTCTGTCTGGTGAGCACATGCGCCCTATAGCGAAAACCTCTCAAAAAAAAAAAAAAAAGAAAGAAAGAAAGAAAAACCTGCTAGAGTTATACTGTGATTTTTCTGTCTTGGTTTTATTTTTCCACTCAGGAAAGTCTTGTAAATATTTGGTTCTTTTTTAAATGCATGTTATGCCTTTGGTGTACCTATGTTATGCTCAAAAATGTTGTAGCTTTGCAATAATCTTAAGAAATGTGACCTAAGTAGATGAATTAAATTATTTTGTTATGCCCAAGCTGTGGCCTTTCTCTTTGTGTCCAATTAAAATATGTTACAGTTTTCCTAGTGAATTTTTCAGTGCAGTAGTTGAAGGATGAAGGACAGCTGGACTAAACAGTTGTTTTTGAGAATGTTGTTCGGATTAGTGAAATCTGCTTTAAAATTACCTAGGCTTATTTTTCTCTAACATTGATTTCTAATTAATAGAACTGCTACTGGAAACTGAATATCTGAAGTTAAGGAAAGAATTTGCAAAGCAATTGCATTTTACAGTAAGCCAAATATATTGCGAATGTTATAAAAGGCATGCTATAGACCTCTGTGGGTTCATGAAGTCCCTTTACCCTGGGCACACAGCTAGACTACATTTCCCAGCCTCTCTGGCAGTTAGGTTTGAACCGGCATCTGAATTACAGGGAGTGATGTGGATGGAAATAGAGTATGCCAGTTTTTGGGTTGGCCCAAGAAACCCATCACTGTGATGGCCATGTTCTCTTTCTTGAGGGTGCATTTCATGCAGAAGTGGATGAAGCCTTAGTAGGTGGTTGGACTTAAGTCAGTAAACCTGGTCCCTCAATGACTGTGTGGAATAGAATCGCTTTCTCTTCTGGGGCCACATGGCATGGGAGGGATTCAGTTCCCTGGGCAACCAGAACACACTGGGCATGCCTACATTACTAGTTAATTGGGAGGTTGGGATGGGAAGATCATGGCACAACAGGACACCCTTTAAAAAATACCTCTCTCTCTCTTTCTGTCTTTGTCTCTTCCCCCCTCTCTGTCTGCCTCTCTCTCATGAAGGAAAAGCTCCTATGAATCTACTGTTATCCTAGCTCTTTCCTAACCCTGCAATGTGATGTGGGTTATGTACTCACCAGGAATATTTGGGACAGTCCAGCAAAAAGAAGGCATTTCGGGTCACTCAAATCATGAATATTTTTGCAGCAGATAATTAACTCCAGTAATTGTATTGTTTTATCACCAGTTTACTGAAATAATCTGTAATGCAGCTTGGCAGCAGTGAACAGTTATCAGATGCCATTTGAAATAATTTACTGCTTGAAGATAAGAGTTATTAATTCTTGCCCAGCCTTTCTACTTGAATATTAAAGTGTACTCTTGCCTGTTAAATATGGTAATAGCTTTTCCTTTACATGCAAATATTCATAGTAAGCTAAAATTTCATTTCCTCTGAGAATCAAGTCTTAGATGCCTTTGATTGATTATTATTTTTTTTTGATGGTATCATTTTATTCCTTGGAAGTCTGCTATCTTAAAAGACTCACTTACTTCCAAGTTCTGGAGTCAAGTCTTGTCTCTCCTGTCTTACGGAGCTTCGGAGAGGTATTAAATTTCTTCCAAGTGTTTATGTAATTGAGTGTATTCTCTTCTTCAAATAGATTGTTCTCTCTTCTTTTTTTGTTTTTAATTTTGTAAAAATTTACTATAGGGTGCATGCATTTGTTGGAGATAGAGAAAGGAAGTAAGAAAGCGCCCCCCCACCCCACCCCTGCCGTGGGAGGGTTGATGACCAAACCACAGTCCCTTTTTCTCTTGGGATTTTGGGCATACACACACACACACACACACACACATTCCAGGGTCTGGAACTCAAACCGCACAGTAGGCCATGTAGGAGCCAACCATTTGACCACCACACCATGGGCTGGACCCTTTTCTAGTTTCTTAATCAAACAGTTGCTATAAAAAAAGAGGTTTTTTTTTTTTTTTTTTTTTTTTTTTTTTGCTATAGGGTGCATGCACTTGTTGGAGACAGTGACAGAGAGACAGAAAGTGAGAAATCGCTGCCCAGGGAGTTTAGCCACACTGCAATCACTTCTCCTTCATTCTCCTCTCTGAATTTTGGGCATGCACACACACTCGTCCAGTGTGAATTTCAAGCCCCGGGATTTGGATCTTAAACCAGGATTGGCCACATTGGAGTCCAGCGCCTTAACCACTATACCACCTGCTGGCCCCAGAAGTGGTTGTTTTTTCTTAGCTGATTTATATTTAATTTTATTCAGGTAGTTTGGGTTCTGAGTGACTGAGATTTTTGAGCAGTTTGTCACTTTCTTGCTCTATGATGTCAGATAAAGCTCTTAGCCTCTGTTTTCTTGTTGACTTATCCCTATAAAATGAAACATTAGAAGGCCCTTAAAAGCTCTATGACAATGTGAATTCACTGAGTTTATTACTTACTCCTGTTTAGTAGTACTTTTGCTCTTGGTGGTAGCAATACCTCAGTTAGAGGAAAGAGTAAATTCTTGAAAAACATACTGAGAAAGAAAAGCAAAAGAGAAAAAACGATGCAAGAAAAATAAAGGAAACAAAGATACATCATGAAGAGTATTTTCAGATTTCCCCAAGTAGGTTTATTCTATTTTTTATTAGATTAAAAAAAATCTTCTAGGAGGAAAGGGAGAATTAACAGAAAGTTTTCTACTTAGTCAAAGTTTTAAATCCTTGTGATATTGCAATATTTTCTAAAATTTATTTATGAGAAATATAGTTTCCCCTTTAAATTTTAAGTGGAGAATTTAAAATCCTCCAGAAAAAATTATTCTCTTTGGGCTAGCATCCATCTGTGCAATGACATGACTATAAATATTCTTCAGGACCAACTGTAGAAATTCTTGAAAATATGATTGTCTATTCACATTACATGCCTTTCCTTTCTGGTTTTGGAATGAACAAATAAATATAGCTCAGTGAAATTATATCACATGTGTGAAAATTGATTCTTTACTTCTACCTACTTCATTATTAAGCATGCAAATTGCTAACTTTAGTAGATGCATTTAAAATAAATTGTAGCTAATCAAATGTGTTGCTTTATTTCCTTTTAAATGACACAGTGTATGTACAGTGGCAAAGGGAAAAAGAATCAGTTTAGTTACCCTTTACTGAAAACAGAAGTTGATTGGTTTAGAAAAGAATTTGCAGCTACACAAATGACTCGATGCGTAGATGAGTAAGAATCGCAATTTGTCAGAAATGGCTGCTCATGGTATACGGTGAAATGTGAGGTAATTCTTTCCTCATCTACACTTCTGTGTACCATTTATTCTACAGGTATTAATGTTGGCTGTATTATGGCTTTAATACATTATTCAATTTAATATTTTTATTGTTATACATTGAAGGGAAAATGCCTTTGAACATTTTCGGTACAGTTTAATACCAGTTAAACAAATTTAATTATTTTTCATAAAGTATCTTGCATAATCTTTATGTAGGTATTAGCTAGCATTGTGTTCTAGCTAATACCTATAGTAAGAAGAAACAATTAATGAATTGTTTGTCTGTTTACATTTTTAACAAAATATTTATACCTAGGTTCACGTTAAAATCCTCACCATTAATCTGGGAAAGTATTGGCTGACTGTTGCTCTCTAATGTGAATGTATGTTGAACCAGGATGTGTCTCTGAAATTCAAAGATTAATTTTACTACTAATATGACTGTTAATTAAGGTAAAATTAGTGGGTTAAATCACCTAAGTTAAAGGTGTTTTATTGATTTACTCATAAGTGGCAGACATTTCCCATTGCTTCGAGCGTACACTTGTGTTAGTTAACACAGTGCCTTCAGGTACATTACAATAGCATTAGAAGATCTGCCAGATCTTAAACCAGTCTTTGTAAAATATAATCAGTGTGCTTGGTTTTTGTGTCTCAAAATGGCATTGCTAGTGCTGGCATTGTCAGTTTGTGAGCAGTACTTCTCGGATAGTGTATACAAAGTTGGTTTTTCTAAATCTGTGCATACACACAAAATTTCCTCAAATCATGACTGTAGAAGCGTTCCTTAGAGCCTGAGCTGTTTATGGTTATACCACCCACTTCTATGGGACTGCAGTGCCTTGATTTCTAAAGCTGACAGTTTGATTGCTTTATATGTAGTTATTCCACAGCTATGCCATGTTGCTACAAATTGTCCTCTCAACTTTTTTTTTTTTATTTTTAAATTACCAGAGGATGTGTACACTCCCTAGAGATGCATGGAGAAAGCAATCCGCCCACAACTGGGTATGGTCATGCCACATTCCCTCCACTATTTCTCCATCCTATTGAGATGTGTGTGTGTGTGTGTGTGTGTGTGTGTGTGTGTGTGTGTGTGTCTTAAGCTGTTTAAACTGGGAGAGACTCAGACTACTGTCGGCCATATAGGATCCAGCTCCATTAACCATTAGGCTACAAGCTGGACCTCTTCTTGGAAAACACACACACACACACACACACACACACACACACACACAGAGAGAAAACCTTTTTTTTGTTCTGTTTTGTTTTGCTTAGCTGTGTGTCAGACAGGCCTTGACTTGACACTTCACTTTACTTCCCTTAGTAGCACAGTGACTCAGGGAGTGATTCTAAGTTTTGGAGTCTTTCTTTTTCCTCCCTTGTACGGTAACAGTGAATTTATGGTGTTTGATTAAATGGCATAATTAAGTTCTGGGTACATAAAAGGTGTTCAATAAAATCTTTTGAATGAACAGTATGTGTGTAATCTGTTTAATTAGCTACTTTTCAAGCTTTAGTTCTTTTCTTTTTAATTTGCCTGAAAACATGTGTACTTGGTGGAAAGAGAGAGAGAGAAAAATAAAGCACCCCCATTGGGAATGGTCATACTGCAATCCCTTTTTCTCCATGTCTCCCTCTTTTTTGGGATTTTGGACACACACACACACACACACACACAGCCATTGTTTCTCAAGCTGCTGGCCTGGGACTTGAATCACATTCAGTTGGCCATGTGGATCCAACCTTCTTAACCACCATACCACCAGCTGGCCTTCTTTCCCCAGTTTATGTTTGTATTGATATGAACGCTTCGGGTTTGATCTCAAACCGTGACGGGGAGCTTTTTTTCCTTGCTTAACCACATTGATTAGCATCACTAACTGCTGTGAAGAATATTGTATATTGCCAATGATGTCTCAATTTAAAAATCCCCTGGGAACAAAGCTCTATTTAATAAAGTTGGCATGGGCACAGCGATGATTGAGATAGTTTCCCACCCCAAATGAGGGAGAACCCACAAGGGAATTGTTTTGAGCACTGGTCTCATGTAGACTTGCTGGCTTCTGAATATTCCGAGCCAGAGCCACCAGGAATTGTACAGCCTGGTCATGTGCAAGTGCAGAAGGCACTGCCAGGGTTTGTCTGTGGATCATCGCTGTCCCCATGGTTTAAGACCACCTTCAAAGTGTAGAAGCCAGGCTCATCTGCTTGCCAGAAAGATAAGAGTTTTATTTGGAAGGGTGGGTGGAAATACCACAAGGGGAATTTGCATCTTAGAGTAATAAATGCCAGTTTCCTGTTATTATTTCTCTTTTGGAAATTACCAAGTATGTGTCATTAGGATCTATTCTCATTTAAAGATTAAATAATCCCTGTTTGATAAGAATAACATTTATATTCACAAATCAAAACCTTTGAGATTTCTCAAGGCCTTTGGCGCTTCTGAGGAAAGCACAGGCAATCCCTTTGTAGAAGTGTCTTGCGAATGACAGCACAGAGCTCTGATAATAGTTTCTGGTAATCATTTTATCCTTAGCTGTCTAGCTCTCAGCAGGGCTGTGGTGTAGTTATGACTCCCCCACCTCCTTTTTCAGGTGGACATTCGGGATTCTTCCTTGTATAAAGAGCTGCAGGCACATCGAGCTGGGCTGTGTGTCAGACCTGGCCAGGTACTACCTTCTATTGTTCAAGTGTGCCTGGCCCCAGGCACTACTTCTGCTTCCATTGGGTGTGGCTGCCTTTGGAAAATACGGGTGCCAACCCACTCAAGCTTTGTTCCTCTTTTCATGTTATTTATTTATTTATTTATTTATTAGGTATTATGCCAAGTGCTTTGATCTGACTTCTGGACAGAGTAGATGTAATTTGTTTATACACTTATATAGACAATTTTGTTTTTAATTTTCCAGAGAGTATGTGCACTTGCCAGAGACAGAGAGTGTGGGGGAGAAAGCGCCCCTCCCCCCCACATAGGGCATAGTCACATAAAAATTCCTTCTCCATTAATCCATCCTTTTGCGGGTTTGGAGGATGCACTCACTTGCACCTGATGTGTTTAAGCTGCCAGGACCAGGATTCAAACTACTCAGCCATGTGGGATCCTGTTCCCTTTACTACTAGGCCACAGAGTTGGCCCAGGTGGACAATATTTTTAAAAAGTAATATACTTAAGGTCATCTGGATCATTCTAGACTTCTTTCCAGTTAATTCCAACAAAATGTATGAAGTTCTTCCACTGTGCCAAGGGGTGCAGGTACATAGAGGGCTGAAATACAATCACTGCCCACAAGGTTTGGATTCTATATTTCTATGGAACTATGAGATTATAAAATGAAAATTTTGAAGGATGAGAGGGGTACATTTAATCCCCCGCCCTCATCCTTTTCTTTTATATACCCATAGATTTTTGTCTCATCACCACTTCCTCCAGGAAACTTTCCCTGCACCCTTTGGCAAGTAATATGCCCTTGTTTTATGCTCTGATTTATGGTCTTTCTTCAGAGCATTCATCACAACTGTAATTTTCATTTATTTGGGTGATATTTCAATTGTATTTTTTTCTTCCTGGGCCAAAAACTTCCAGAGTTCAGGGACCCTGTCTATTTTTACCCAAACCAGCTGATTTGGCACAGAGTGAATCTTCAATAAACATTTACTTCGTAATTGGTTGAATGACTGTATGACTTCCAACTATTGATGACTGTTGAGAGCTAATTATTGGATTCAGTGTCTTATTTTCTTCACTCTGAATGTAAATGACATTTCTCTCAAAGGCTGCACGTTTGTCTTTTTCATAAAACCTCTTGTGTGCTTTTTAAAAGTTCTCGTCTGTTGTGTAGTGGTTTTAGTCATGATGGGATAACCACTCAGAATGACTTGCCTAGAATTATATTTGTGATTGTTGGAATGTGTTGGGATGATACATATTTGAGAAGGAAGATCTTGGGAGGAATTGGCAGATACGAACATTTCCAGCACTGATCAGTTCGCTGTCACTTTTCCAGGTGGAAGTAAATTAGGCCTTCAGTATTTTCCTTTCAGTTCTAATGAATATTTCTAAGCCATCATTCCATTTCCTCTATTAAATGACAGCTATCTAGTTAAGAAGCTTCATCGATTTTTGCAATAATAGAAATTAGAGACGTCTAGGTGATGACTGATGGTTATTGCAATTAGACTGACGTAGAAAATGATTTGAAAAACTCATAAAAATGATTCTGTTGACCTTAATATTTTGAGTTTTTAATATCATTTTGATTTTTTTTACAGTCTTTTAAAATTGACATTCTCATATTCTTTCTCCTCTGTAGTATTCTGAGTACAGTTTAATTGATGGCTATGTCACTTTCAGCTTTGAAGTTTATTTATTTTTATGTCAGGCTCTTGTTTTGATAGAAATCACACGTTCAAAATTAAGGTCCCACAGTTTTCCTGTATCATTTTATATTAAATATAAATAGGTGTTAACTTTGAGAAATATTTAAAAATGTGATAAGAAAAAATCAAAGATCCTCATCGATGTAGAAAAGGACAACTTACTAGCTCATTTTTATTTGGACTAAGAACTAAACATTATTCTCAGAAATTTACTTACATATATGACATTTTTTGATTCAATCTTCTGGTACACATACCAGTGTGCAGTTAGGGAGAGTTGTTCTTCTTCTAAAATGAGTATTTATTTTATTTACAAGAATATTAGACAAAGTTTTGTTCTCATACTGTTGGACAACAATGAACTAGACAAATAATTTTAACAGGGTCATCTCATTGTTATAAGAACTCAACTTTGATAACTAATCAATTTATAAAATTAATGCCAAATAGACATCTCTTTTCACAAAAGTTGCTTTGCTAAGGAAACAATATAGTGGGGAAATGACATTTCTTCACACTTGGCTGTTAAGTACATTTCGTGATTGTTTTAGATTGTTAATTGCTAATTTGGAGCATGAACTGGTGTTCAGCTACGTATATATGTTACTGTATATTCTGTACAGATTTAACTAAACTATTGTGGAAATGATAAAATATAATGAAAAGTATCTGGACTAAAGGAGACCTAAGTTCTGAAACAAGTGTTCTGTAACTTAGGGCAATTGATGGACCTTTCTGGGCCTTAATTTTCTTGCCTATAAGATGAGAGCAACAGACAGATGCTTTATTTTATAACTAGAATTGTCTGAGTGTTAGGGAAGTAAATTTTATTTCTCCTTACAGTTCTGAAAGCTTACTCTTTTTGAATTATTTTTTTTTTGTTAGGTATGAATATCTCCTGAAAGCATCTTCATCCATTTCTTCCAGATTAGATATCTCGTATGTTTTTCCTTCTGTCTTACTGATAAATTCGGACTCCTTCTTGACACTGATGAGAACTCCAGCATTCTTCTTGTCACCTTGCAAACTTTGAACATAAAAATACTCATTGATTTTAAAAATGGAAAAAAAAATATCCATTAAGACTGTAAGTCTGGCCTTGAAAAATTTCCTATCTTTGATTACGTGTCTGTTACCTGAACAGAAATTATTTTAGAATACGCAACAAGAGCAAAGTAGCTAGATACTTTTGAGAATGCAAGTAGAGTCAAGTGACCATTTTAAATGTTTTGTTCAAGTGAGTACACACAGGGACCAGCAGTTAGCGTAATGGCTATGTCGCTGGACTCCCATGTAGTCGACCACAGTTCGAGTCCTGGACCTGGTGGCTTAAACTCATGCCGGGCACGTGTGTGTGCGTGCCCAAGATCCTGAGAGGAGAATGGAGGAGAAGGGATTGTGGCGTGGCCATCCCCACTGGGGGTTGATTTCTCACTTTCTGTCTCTCTGTCTCTGTCTTTCTGGCAAGTGCACGCACCCTATAGCAAAAACCTCTCAAAAAAAAAAAAAAAAAAGGTGAGGACACACAGAAATATATTAACTAAGATATTAAAAAGGATTTTTTTGCTCATGTTCTACTAATTAGGGCATATATCTAATGTATTTCCTCTTCTATAATTGAAATAGATTTTGAAATTTAGAGTCCTCAATGCAGATGTTAGGAGAGTTTTGACTGGATTTTGTTTTTTCTTTAAGTTTTATCTTCTTTTTGTTAGCCTATGGAATTTTTTAAATATAGGACCATTATTTTTGTTTGAAAAAGCTGATAGAACAGAGCAGAATCTATGTGTTGATTATTAACAGTACTTGAGTTGATAAAATGTTTATTCAGTGCCAAAAATCACTGAGATATTTTTGTTGTATTTTAAGTGATTTCCTTTGAAAGTAACTTCATACTTTCATAGTATGAGTAAGATCTTTGGCTAATAACGATTAGAGGTAGAGTATAATAGATCTTGAATGACATGTAAATAAAAAATTTTTATGTCTAAATTCTTTGGTTGACCTTTAAAGAGTGAAAAAGAGGCAAAAATCTTTTTATTTTGAATTTCTGTTTTCAGTCTATTTCTCTTATGCTCTTCTGTCCAAAAGAATGAGTATGTTGGTCTGTTGGACCCGAGTCAAATGAAGATATAAAATGGGAAATTCATAGCAGTGTGCATTTGCTTTTATAGGTCTGGCTTGTGGAAATGTGGGAAGCATGATAGAGTCTTAAACTTATTTATATGCTAAAGAATCAAAATGTACTTTACTCTGACTAAAGGGCCACCACACAGCTTTTTTGTTACTTCCATTGTAAAAATATATTCATCTTAATCATAGTTGATATGAAATACTCATTACCCCCTTCAGATGTTTTGTTTGTTTTTGATGTAGTCCTTGGGAAAGCATAAGGTATATGATTTAACACATATGTGTGTGTGTGTGTTTAACATATATATGTGTGTGTGTATATATATTTATGATTTAACATTTATATGTGTGTGTGTATATATATATATATATATATTCATACTCTCTCTCTATATATATACATATTCATACTATAATTTAACATGTTAAATCATACTATGTTAAATCATACTATGATTTAACATTTATATGTGTGTGTGTATATATATATACATATTCATACATATATATATATACATATTCATACATATATATATATATATATATATACATATTCATACTATCCATTCACTTAATTTAAGAATTCAAGCTCATGAATCATCCTTTTAGATATTAAAACTTGAGGGACCAGCACTTAGTGTAATGGCTATGTTGCTGGACTCCCATGTAGTCGACCGCGGTTCGAGTCCCGGACCCTGTGGCTTAAACTCACGCTGGGTGCATGTGTGTGAGTGCCCAAGATCCCAAGAGGAGAATGGTGGAGAAGGGATTGCGGCATGACCATCCCCACTGGGGGGTGATTTCTCACTTTCTATCTCTCTGTCTCTCTCTCTCTCTCTGATGATCTCACGCGCTGTATAGCACAAACCTCTCTCAAAAAAAAAAAGATATTAAAACTTGAAATATATGGGTTAGAGACAATTTGTTATCTAGAATTTCTGAACCCTAAAGCCTCTGAAAATTCAAACAAAATTATTTTATAAATTTGGCCCAAATATATTTAGTGGAAAGTTGGAACATTCACATGTCTTCCTGCAGATATATTATTTTTAATGACAATTTTCCCCCTCACTGGAGGTTTTGTGTAAAATATACATTCTATTGCTTTTCTAAAAAATGAAAAATTCTGTATTTCAAAGCATATCCGGTTCCAGTGTTTCAGATAAGAAGTTGATGATAATCAGATAAGGGATTCAGATAATGGTAATATTTATCATTGATTTTAGCAAATGCTTAGCATGTGAGAACATTGGTTTCTTACTCATTGTTGGTAGTGGAAAATAGAGTACAATAAATAAACAATAATTTAGCAATTGCTTCTAAGAAGGGTTGACATTAGAATCTGTAAAAATGAAATAATACAATTTGGGAGAGAACTTTAACAAAAACAAAACATATGATAGTGCTTATCCATAGAAATTAGTACATATTCCTTGTCATTTTTAAAGCCAGTTTTCTGTTTGTTACAAATGCAAACAATGTTTTGTAGATTTACTAAAAATGGTTAAAAGGAATTTTGAAAAGGGATTCTGAATAGAAATGCAGACTGATATTTGCATAAAAAACTAATTAAAGCACTGCTTTGGAAACATTCAGTGTTTCCCTGAGTAATTTGGCTTTGGAAATAAAATAGTAAAAGTTGTTATTTTAATGACAAATGCAAATGATGTATAAAAGCTTTTACTCAGCATTTTATATCTTTTTTTAAGCAACTATAGAAAATGTAACTGAATAGTTTTCACATAAATATGCTTTTATATTTCTGATCTGTGGTCATAAATGACTGATTCAAAAATGGGCCAGAAACTTACTCCTGACATAACAGATGGAATTGTGGGTCTTTCTGATGGTCACCTTGACTTAAAGAACTGAAAATTCACATAATTCTCAGTAATTATAGGAAAATAATTCATTTAATAAAAAAAACCTTTTCACATTTTACAGTTCTCAACGAGACATGTGTGTGTGTGTTTATAAAAGATTTTTGCTATAGGGGAAATAATTTTTTTAAAAAGCTTTCAAGTGATTTCCTGATTGATTGACTTTAACTCAATATTCTCACTTTACAAAATGTCAGTTTTTGAAAGATTATAGTAAGCTATGGATAGCAGTATTGATATCTGGATTTTATTAAACTACTCAGGGACAGAGATAATGGTTATTGAATAATTTAGAAAATGGCTTGTCAATTACTGACTCACAACTTTAAAATTTGTTGTATCTCAAAGGGCAGTTTGTCAATATCTACGGCATTATATTCAGTCTCTTCTTATAACATGAGGCTTCATTTAATCTTGATTGTTTGTTTTCCTACCAAGTCAGATTCCCTGCAGTTCCTTACAGATCTAGTTCCCTTACCTGTCCATCTTTCTCTTAAATCTGTAGTATTAATTTCCGGTGTTTTCTCAGATATCCACACTTTCCTCCAAGAGCCTTCCTTCAGTTGCCTTGTCCCATGTAGGACAGTTCTTTACTTTCCTCATACTCTGAACAGTAACTGATAACTTTGCTAATGATAATGAAGAAGATGAATATAAGTGACATATTTTGTTAAGAAAAATACTTTTGAGCACAGTCAGAAAGTCTTAATGGAGCCTGTGATTTAGTGATATTAAACGTAAACATGTTGAAAGAGTGATAAAAAGGCTTTTAACATTGAGATTCATCTTTCTTTTTTATGGTAGTTTTTAGATCCCATTTCGATGTTTATCTTCCTGTCAATTGGTGTATGTGAAAGTGTTAATATTTTATCAAGTTCATCTTTTGGGAGTAAGAGTGGGGATCGTCATTAGAATTCTGTAATTCTCTCCAAATTGCAAATGTTCCCAGGATGATTTTTAATGTGTATTTTCTATCTCAGATCAACTGACACTTAAATACTGTTAGTGTTTTCTCTCAGTCTCTCCTTTTCGTTGTGTTCTGTACTTTGAAAAATCTCTTCCTTGACTTATCTGGCTCCTAGAAGTATATCTATTTTTAGAAATAGAGAAGTTACATTCCATGGGTAGAGTTTCTTCATTTTCTTCAGTGAATCTGAATCATCCTTGTGCCAGAATCGAGGATGGCAAGATGCAGATTTCTTTTTCAATCATGCATTGCTTAGAAAGGGAAGCCAACACCATGGGGTATTTATGCCCACCCTAAAATTCAAATAATAACAAACAAGATTAAAATGCGCAGGATCAAGTGTTGATTAGTCTGAAGTCTCAATAATATTAGTCTCTCTGTAATATATTACTCTCATAGAAAGTTATCATGAACAAAACAGTGTGTAGTGACTAGAAGAACATTTTTATAAGCTGGATTGCTGATTTCTTCTTTCCTGTGGTAGGGCTCTAATAGAATTCCAGTATACATTTGTTTGGCTCCCGAGTAGCTACCTGAACAGAATGACTTCTGTAATTTATTTTAACCATATTTGCATAGTCTACAAATATTGACATTTCAAGACCTTGACATACTCTTTGCTGTTTGCTCAGATTTTCTAATCAATGTTGCAAATATCAAATGTAATATTTTCATGATTTTGGCCATGGTGAGGTGAATGCACTTGAACCTTCTACATATAATCTATAAACAGTGTGATTACTGTCTTCTCATTTCACATTTTACAGTACAGCAAAATTCCATTACAATGATTTGTCTCAGGCAGAGAACATTATAAGCCATTAATTGGGACCAGCAGATGGCATAATGGTTATGTCGCTGAACTCCCACATAGTCGAGCTTTGTTCGAGTCCCAGACCTGGTGACTTAAAACTCACACTGGGCATATGTACATATGTGCCCAAGATTCCAAGAGGAGAATGGAAGAGAAGGGATTGCAGTGTGGCCATCAAATTATATTGGATTATTGAAAAAGTCATGATACATTTTTGCATAGAAAAACATAGAAAAATACATTCTGACTTTTCAGACCACCGATTATGTATTAAAAATCTTCCCATGAGTGAAACACAAGTGTTATTTATCGCTCCTAAAACCAGGTTTGTAAGCAGACTTAAATTAATTGGATTTAGGTTTATCTTTGAAAGACATAGAATACTTCCTAGCCTACCATTTTTTCCCCTATGTTTGTTTATTTATTTATCTATTGTGGTTTTCTTTTGTAAATAATTATTCACTTTATTTATTTATTTATATACTTATTTATTGTTCAGTTTGACCAGAGAGAGGAAAGAGAGGGAGTGAGAAAGCAAGCAACTGGGTCTGGGATTTGAACCTCTGATGATCCTATGGGAATCCAGCACCTTAACCACCATGCCACCTGTCTACCAAATTTTAAGAGTCATTCAGTGTACATGGTAAGGGAGCTATAGATGAACGTATTTATTTTTAAAAATTTGCCAGAGGGCTTGTATACTTACCAGGGAGAGAGAGACAAATGGAAAGTGAGAAACCACCCCCTACACACACACACACACACACACACACACACAGGAAATGGACAGGCTGAAATCCCTTCTTCATCCCTCTCTCCTTTTGGGATTCTGGGCACCCACACACAGGTGTCCAATGTATTTCTCAAGTTGCCAGGTCTAAGACTCAAACTAAGTGGTGAGCTATATGGGATCCAGCTGCTTTAACCATCAGGCCATGGGCTGACCCACTATACATGTATTTTGAACAACCTCTTAGGATGCAACTTGCATATATATTGAGCATCTGGAACACGATAGTGAATAAGATACATAGAGAATTGTATTTAACTGGGGAAAGAAGTATTAATCTGATATTTACCCACATTACAGCTGTCAAAAGTTATAGGAGGGCTGGGACCAGCAGTTAGTGTAATGGCTATGTCGCTGGACTCCCATGTAGTCGACTGTGGTTCAAGTCCTAGACCCGGTGGCTTAAAACTCAAGCCGGGCGTGTGTGCGTGCGTGCCCAAGATCCCGAGAGGAGAACAGAGGAGAAGGGATTGCGGCATGGCCATCCACACTGGGGGTTGATTTCTCGTTTTCTGTCTCTCTGTCTCTCCCTGTCTGGCGAGTGCACGTGCCCAGCAAAAACCTCTCAAAAAAAAAAAGAAAAAAAAAAAAGAAAAAGAAAAGATTTAAAAAAAAGTTTTAGGAGGGCTTATCAAAGTATTCAAGGGAATTCAACTTGTCTAGGTTAGTTTGGACAGTGGGGTAGAAGCTGAGAGGAAGAGCTTGAGAAAGAAAAAAATGAAAGCTATACCCAAAGGATGAGTCGATCAAACCAGGAGATAGAGGAGAATTTTCCCTATGCTAATAGTGAGTATCTTCTTATTTGAACTATAGAATATAATTTTTGAATTAGGTCTAGTGATTTTTCCCTTTTAATATGCTTGATTATGATTACTAATGTTTATTCCAGAAAAATTAGAAAGTAAAGCAAACATCATTGGCAATAACATCAATGAACCAAGAAACTTCCTATCCCCACAAAGCATAACTTGTCCCACCCAAAAATTTCTTTTCAGTTATAAACCTATATAATTGGCTTGTGATTAATTGATATATGTCCTTAGAGATTCCTTTCTGTGCATATGTATGCATTTGAATATATGTTTTTGGCAGAAAGGGGATTGTAGTCTCATTAAATTTTTAAAATCTTTTCTAAAGGCTGTAGCATCTTTGTAGTGGATATATTACTATGTAATCAGTCTCTATCTGTGAACATTTTCATTACCTCAAACTTTTCAAAATCCAGAAGTTGCTAAAGAAAGTCTACTATTTTTATAATGTTGACTTAATCAATGTAGTACCTAAATTAATCTAAAATAAAGAAATATTCATTTATGAATTTAGAACGTCTTTGCTTATGTTTGCATACAAACACTGGTTCAAATGAGAGTTACTGACATATGATTTCCTCAGATATATATTCTTTAGCAGACAAAATTTATTTCCAGTGCCATGAACAAGAATCATTTGCACTATTACCAATTTTCCACAGCTTAGGTCTAGCATTCTAATGGAAAAATCTCTCAGATCTTTTTTTGTCCATTTTCAGGTTTTTTACAACCTTTCCTTAGAGTTTCTTTCTAGTTGTCATACGTAATTTCCAAAGGTAATTCTTCATCAAAAAAAGATTTAGCAAGAATGTTAATTAGCCACATCGGCTCCCTGCAGTTTGCAAAACTGGAACCATTAACTATTGGGCAAATATCGAGTAAAGTGATAGTGATAGAATCAACTTCTGTCCTGAATTTTTTTGTAAAAAAATCTTAGATTGGACTTTTTTTTTTTTGGAGAGGTTTTTGCTATAGGGCGCGTGCACTCGCCAGACAGACAGAGAGAAACAGAGAGACAGAAAGCGAGAAATCACCCCCCAGGGGGATGGCTACGCTGCAATCCCTTCTCCTCCATTCTCCTCTCAGGATCTGGGGCACGCACGCATACGCGCCCAGCGTGTTTTAAGCCACCTGGTCCGGACGCCAACCGCGGTTGACTACGTGGGAGTCCAGCGACATAGCCATTACACTAACTGCTGGTCATTAGATTGGACTTTTAAAGCCTCTTTATTTGCTTCTCTGAGGCTAGGAAAAAAATCCAAAAAAACTCTCTCCATGGGAACCAGCAGTTAGCGTAATGGCTATGTCGTTGTACTCCCACGTAGTCGACTGCGGTTTGTGTCCCGGACCTGGTGGCTTAAAACTCACGCTGGGCGCGTGTGCATGCGTGCCCAAGATCCCGAGAGGAGAATGGAGGAGAAGGGATTGCGGCGTGGCCATCCCCCCTGGGGGGTGATTTCTCGCTTTCTGTCTCTATGTGTCTCTCTGTCTGTCTGGCGAGCGCACGTGCCCTATAGTGAAAACCTCTCCAAAAAAAAAAAAAAAAAAAAAAAACTCTCTCCAGGTTTCACCTTGAATGCCTATATAATTGGGCTATATTTCTCTCTGGTAGAAGAAGCTCCCCAAGTTTGGTAAGGTTCCTGTCCTCCAGAAAGTAACCTTCCTTACTCTCTTTAAGTCTGGGGGCCTATGGACTAGGTGCTAGGCCAGTCTTATTGGGAGGAATTTGAAGGCAATAATTTCACATAAAAGTAATTCTTTTTTTTTTTTTTGATTCCTTAATAGTTGCTTGTCATTCCTGATTAAATGACAATCATTTTCAAGTATGATACTCTAGGGATAGCCTTTGTTACAAAATCAGTTTATCCAATAATATCCTGATAAAAAAGGAAGACACATTTTTATTTTAACCTATGAAAATAATTATGTTGTTGGGGCCAGCAGATGGCATAGCAGTACATTGCTGGATTCCCACATGGCCAAGTGCAGTTTGAGTCCTCCACCTGGTGACTTGAAACTCAGGCCAGGCGAGTGTGCATGCATGCCCGAAATCCCAAGAGGAGAATGGAAAAGAAGGCATTAAGGTGTGGTCATTCCCCCGGGGGTTATTTTTCACTTTTTCTCTCACTGTCTCTGTTTCTCCCTCCCTCTATCCAGGGTAACATGCATGTCCTAAGGCAAAAACCTCTACCAAAAAAAAAAAAAAAGAAGAAGAAGAAAGGAAATAATTATGTTGCCATGAAAAACAGATATTTAGATATTCTTTAGGATTTTCTTAATTCTGGAGGTATCAGATGCTGCTTTCAAATGTTTCATTTTAGTTTATAAAAGCAGAGTCTAGGGACCGGCAAGTGGCGTAATGGTAATGTCATTGGACTCCACATAGCACAGAGTTGACCGTAGTTCAAGTCTTACCTTGGAAGCTTAAAACTCACGTCTAGCACGTGTGCATGCCTAAGATCCCTAGAGGAGGAGAATGGAGGAGAAGGGATTGTGGCATGGTCATTTCCCCGGAGGATGATTCACTTTCTGTTATCTCTCTGCATCTCTCTGGTGAGTGCATGTGCCCTATAGCAAAAATGTCTCTTTAAAAAAAAAATTAAAAAGCAGTCTGGGACCATCAGTTGACGTAATGGCTATGTCACTGAACTCCCATGTAGTCGACTACGGTTCGAGTCCCAGACCTGGTGGCTTAAACTCATGCCGGGCACGTGTGTGTGCGTGCCCAAGATCCCAAGAGGAGAATGGAGGAGAAGGGATTACGGTGTGGTCATCCCCCCGGGGGGTGATTTCTCACTTTCTGTCTCTGTCTCTCTGTCTTTCTGGTGAGTGCACGTGCCCTATAGCAAACATCTCTCTCTCTCTCAAAAAAATAAAAAAAAATTAAAAAGCAGTCTGTTGGCTACCAGGTAGGGTGAAGGTTAAGGAGACTGGCTCCCCATATCGCCATTCAGCTGGGTTAGAGTTTTAGACCCTGCAGCTTGAAAATCATGCCAGATGCTTGTGTGTTTTGGTTTGTGCCCTAAAATCCCTAGAGGAGAATGGAGTCTGGAGAATAGACTGTAGCACTGCTATCCCCTGGAGGTAATTTCTCTCTCTCTCTCTCTGGTGAGCATACATGCCTTATTAGCAAAAAACAAAGCAGCATACATGAGATTCAGAGTTAAATATGACTTAAAAAGGAATAAAGATAAAGGACTTCCTCCTATAACTGTTAGAAAATAGAGAATTGAAACAGTATCATCAATAGCTAAACAAATACCCAGTATTGAAAGTCTCTCAGCAGTTAATTCAGTCTTATGTAATTCTTGTTTCATTGCACGTTGGGTCCACAATCTGTTTTCTGTTTCCACACATAAAATCTGCATATTACAGTTCAATTTAGATATATATTCCAGACCGGGATTATAATTTTAACTGTTTTGTTGAACTGCCACCTTTCCTTTGGTAAAACCGTACACATGCTTGTAGTTTTTCCTTAGGTATTTGTAACTTTGACACTTTTACTTACATATTCACTGGCTTAAGAAAGAATTGCATTTGCCTGGCCAGCTGATGGGGTAGTGGTTAAGGCAGCTGGACCTCACATGGCTAACTGGGCAGTTCACATCTTGGACCCAGTAGCGTGAAAAGCATGCCAGGCATATGTGCGGGCCCAAAATTCAAGAAAGAAAATGAAGAAAAGGGTTTGAGACATGTCTGTAGCCCCTGGAAAGTGCACTCTCACTTTCCATCTCCATCTTTCTCTGAAGAGATTAGTCATTCAACACATGACCTTATAGTGTACCCTATAGTGCCCTATAGCAAACTAAAAAAGAAAGAAAGAAAGAATTACATTTGCTAATTAAATACTAATCAATTAACTTGTGGTCAGAATGTGTCAGATTTAAGCACAGTGCCCTTGTTTTCAAATAATTATACTTTCTACAATCTTGTGAGAACAAAACACTTTTCAAAAACTTAATGAATGGTGAAAGGCTAATTGATTTTAGTAAGCATTTAGAAGTACTATTCTAGAATCTAAAAGTATTACCACTTCCTTATTTAGATGCAGTCCTTCCGAAAAGCTGTAGTCTAAAAAGAAATAAAGAAGAAAGCAGTTAATAGGACTAAGATTTTTCCCAATCCAGTTTTACATATGTATAACATTTAAACAAAATATTAAAGACTAGAGAGGAAAATGTTAAATCATAAAGAAAACAACCTTTTCTTTGAGACATAATAAAACCTGTGTACTTGTATTTTTTTTTCTGTGTGATGTATTGAATGTCTATTCAATACATAAAATTTGTGAATTACTTATTATGAACTTACTTAAGACTCGGAATAAATCACTAATGTATTCTCTACATTGACATAATTAGGCAAAAATCATAAAATTAAATGAAGGGTTTACACTTAGTTTTTAATTTAAGTAGCTTGTAGATGTTTACATTAAAATTTCTCAAGGAGTTTAGTAGTTCTGCATAAAATTAGGATAATTTTGGTTATGTTAAGCAAAGATATTTCACAGTAATTTCAACAGTATAAGGAAAGCTATTTGTTTATATTATATTAATAGAAAAATTATTTTAACAGAATTATTTATTTTAATTTTATTTATTCATTCATTTAGTTTAATTTGACCAGAGAGACACATAAAGAGAGAGAGAGAGAGAGTGAGAGAGAGAGAGAGTGAGAAAGGACTTTGAACCGTGGTCAGCCATATGGGGGTAATCCAGCACCTTAAGCACCACACCACCTGCTGACCCCTGATAGAAAATTTATTGATAATAAGATCTAGGTTTGGTTTTGATCAGGTATTTGCCTCTGTGTCTGACATTTTCTAAACTCTACCTTTTGTGACAGGTATTTTAACATTCCCCATGGATACTAGAAGCCACCAGCAGAAACTAGGGCTATACGCGTCCTCACTCACATCCAGGGGGAGCAAGTGATGCTCCCCACAGTTGTTGAATTAAAGCTTTACCCTGAATGGACCACCTGAACCAACCACTGGGCCACAGTGCCAGATGAATAGCCTAGTTATCTTTTTCCTACCACAGGAAGAGGATTGGTTATTTCCATTGCCTTTACCAAATCACTTAGTCCACCCCAGGTGGGTTCTTCTCATGCAAACCTCAGGCTTCTATATGAAGCAGGGAGGGGAAGGATACTAAGAATGGATATTGAGGACCACCAGTAACAATTTTTGTTTTCAACTTTTTTTTGCTACAGAACATGTGCACTCACTAGAGAGAGACCGAGAGAGGGAAAGTGAGAAACCACCTCCCAGGTGGGATGGCCACCCTGCAATTCCTTCTCCATTCCCTTGGGACTTCTGGTTTGCACACATACATCTTTGGAGTGATTTTTTTCTCTTTCTTTTCTTTTTTTTTTAGAGAGATTTTTGCATAAGATGTGTGCACTCACCAGAGAGACAGCGAGACAGAAAGGACAAATCACCCCACGGATAGATAGCCACACTGCAAGCCCTTCTCCTCCATTCTCTTCTCAGGATTTTGGGCACGCCTGGGACTTGAACTATGGTCGACTACATGGGAGTTAAGGGACATAACCATTATGCCATCCGCTGGCCCTGACCCTGGAGTGATTTTCAAACCACCAGGTCCAGAACTTGAATGGTGGTTGGCTAAGAGTCTAGCACATAGCCACTATGCCACCTGCTTGCACCTCAACTCATTCCTCAGCTTTGGTGTGGAGTAGTTGAGAAATCACTTATATCTAAGCATCCCTCACTACATGAGCTGCTTTTTCCACATATCATTTTTCTGTGTAATCCTCTTGGCAATGTTAGGAGGTAGATACTGTCTTACTTCCCAAATAAGCAATAGTTAAGCCAATTTAATTTTCACATGTGTACATAGGTAGCTAGCACAGTTCAAATCTCTCATATTTTAGAGTCCAGGCTCTTCACTGTGCTTCAAGCTGCAAACTAATTTATGTTATATGCTAATTTTATGAGAAAGTTTATTTATAGGTGGACAATCAAATTTGTGCACTTTCAATAAACATCTATCCAATAAATACTTATAGTGTTTCTAGTATATGCTATATATATGGTAGTTCTGGGATACGAGGGGAAGAAAACAGAAGTGCCTTCTACTCTCATAGGTTTAGTAGACAGAGCCAATGTTGGTAAGTCACAAAAATGGCGTATGAAATTGCAAACTGTGTAACTGTCTGTAGTATGATCCAGTCAAGTCTGGGAAGAGTCATCAGAATGTCTTTTCTTAGGAGACATTTAAGAGAGAGGTAGCATAAGGGAGGGTTTCATGAATTCTTCATTTTTATTAAATGCACCAGCGAATCCGTGTAAGAAAAGGAACCAGGAAAAAAAAAGACAAAGGTGACCCAAAAAAGCAGAATTTTGTTGGAGTGGAAACCAGATTGTTATGTGCATGTGGAAGTGGTGGATTGTGACAAAGGGTAAAAACTTGACTTTAAAACAAAGGAAAATACAGAGTAATAATTAGAACAGATTTTACTGTTCTAATTTTTAAACAGTACCAATTTTTTTCTTGCCTTATCATATACAGTTATTATAAAGATTGAAACAATACATAATGAATAAAGTTATCTGTATTCAGTAACCAAGAGAATAACTTAAAAATTTGTCATTTTTAAAGCATGTTTTGTGTGTGTATTATATATATTATATATGTATGTACTAACCTTTTAAAAGAATTACTTAATTTTATTCATTATTATTATTTTTTAAATTTGACTATAGAGAAAGTGAGAGAGGGTGAGTGAGAAAGCAAGCCATCAGGTCTGTAACTTAAACCTTGTAGGTTTGAGTTAATGCTCTGGACTCCCACGTTCAGCCATGTGGGAGTCCAGAGCCTTAACCACCTTCCCCCCTGCTGGCTCCATGTACTTATTAATTTTTAATGGAAGTATATTTCAGCCTCTCAAATTATTATATTGATTTTAACGTGTCAGAAACACTTATATTTTATTAAATATTATTTTATATCATAACTTTTCACGACTGCTTAGTTTTTTATTTTGTATGTATAATAGTTCATATAATTTTTGTACTTGAGCTTTTTTTTAAAAAAAAAACTTGTTCATTTTGAATAGTGTTACCACTCATATCTTTGTGGCTAAATATTTCCCCCACTTCTATAATTACATATTTTTGATAGATTTCAGATTGTGGAATTATTATATTACTAGAACTGAGAACCAAGTGAACTGTGGGTTTATGGGATCTATGCTGCAAGTGAACAGATTAATAGTTTTAGATAAAAGAACAGAGATTTCCCTTTTGCTGAATTCGAGGAGAGACGTATGATTTGTAGGTGGTAACTCATTAAAGACAGAATTTTGCTTTCTGTTTTGGAGGAGTAACCATATGATAATCTCTCTTAATGTGGAAAGAAAACTTTTTTTTTTTTGGAGTGATTTTTGCCATGGGGCGTGTGCGCTCGCCAGACAGACAGAGAGAAACAGAGAGACAGAAAGCGAGAAATCACCCCCCAGGGGGGATGGCCACGCCGCAATCCCTTCTCCTCCATTCTCCTCTTGGGATCTTGGGCATGCACGCACCCGCGCCTGGCGTGAGTTTTAAGCCACTGGGTCCGGACGCAAACCGCGGTCGACTACATGGGAGTCCAGAGACATAGCCATTACGCTAACTGCTGGTCCCAAGAAAACATTTTGATGATATTGAAAAGGCAGGTTTTTATGTAGTGTTAGAAAGTTGTGAAGATTTGAAAAAGCAACTGAGGGAAAAAAAAGCAATAGAGTCTCTAAGGGTTGGATTCTGAGTTATGAGCACTGTTATTAACAGCTAGTATTGAGGACCACAAGCTTGTACAGCATCAGGCCCCTCAGCATCATTGTCTTTCCCAGCAGCATTCAGCACCCAAGTCTAGAGGCTGAAAATGCCAAACATGTTATAATCAGATTGGAGCTTGTACCATCAGGTAAGAGGTCTCTGGGGGCAAGGTAGGGTCTTTACAGTGGAGGAGCTGAAGATGCTCTGGGCATATTGACAGTCACTTAAAGAATCAAACAAAGCCCAGAGGAACCAATAGTCACAGAGTAAAGTATGGATTGAGGGTACCAGAGAGTTTGTTATAAAAAAGGGAGAGCTGGGAAGTGATGAAACTGTGATGAGAATGTGAGAGAGAGGGGTTTGAGCTTTTAGAAGGTGGGCTGTTCACTGGAAATCAAGGTCCAAGGTGTTGCCAAGGATTTGGCGAGCTAATGCTAAGGGAAATGAGACTACAGAACCATGCGTGGCTTAATGATGTCCTTCTAGGTGTGGGCGATGTGAGGATTTTTAGTGAAGAGAAAAAGAGTGCCCTAGAAATCTCTAACTCTGGATAAATGACAAAAGGAATGCAGCTAATAGTAGTGAAGAATGAGAGTGCTATAGCTGGTTGAACAGGATAATTAGAAAATGTTTTTGGAAGAACTTGATGATGAACATGAAGGTGAGTGTTTTGGTAATTGAATGACATCAAAATAGCAAAGTTGAACTTTAGCTTGCCCCAAATCACCTTCTACCTTGAGATACTAGAGTTGGGTCTGAAGGTGCATAGTACAATAGAACAGTGTCTCTTTTACCTGCAGAGTGAAGAGGAGGAAGACTGAAACATAAAGGTTGGAGGGAATTTTCTTCTAGTAAGCCTCACTGTGTCTGAGGGTGAGGTATGGGGTTCATATGGTCTCAGGTGTCTGCCACTGCTTTGCGAGTGAAAGGTGACCTACTCAGAAGCAGTTTAGCTAGGGCGGAGATCACTTGTTTTTAGTTGCAGTTTCTTTTAGATTCTGTGTTATACTGTTTCTCATATAAGTTTTAGAAGTCAGATCTAGCTGGGAGATATAAAAGAAAGAAAGATAATTTATGGGAGAAATATTAGTGGGTAAGGTGAAAAAGCATCACAGAACAAAATACCAGATTTTGCTTGCTCTTTCAAAAGCTCTGAGTGTAGTTTAAAAAAAAAAATGTGAGTTCAGAATCTGCGAGTTCCGTGTTACAGATGGCAGAAAGTCACAACATTTGAGGGCCCACTTGTGAAACACAGATGGTGATTCAGTAACCCTGCAAGGTCTTCTAAGTCTAAAACTCTTTCATCTTCAAGTCTAAGTTTCCCTCTCAATTATGTTTAAACTACTATCTTCTATTAGGTCCCAATTACTCTTCATTTTTTTTAAATCTGTGAACTTGGAAACTAAGAGTAAACTGTATGAGTCTTAGCTCTTTGTGGATATTTCAGAAGGAAAACGATGATAATGTGGTCAATGGTGAACTTTGATACTGAAGTGACCTTATGAGTGATTTAAATTAGTGAACTAAATATATAAACAAAATACAAGATTAGGTGGATATTGAACACCTAAGGGCTGCTCTGGAAACTCCTTATAGAGATTTTGGCAATCCAGAGATCTCTCTGGTTATATCATATGCTTCCAGAGGAAAAAGAGCTGGAAGAAACCATTTTGTTCCAAAGTTATTAAGATAATAGAAACAATTTTATTTGTTGAGTCTAGTTTCAAACTTGTGATCTTGAGAACTTCTCACCGTGCTGTACATATATATGGTCTATACCAAACATATTGACTGACCTGAGTTTCTTTAGCAAATAGCGTCAATATAATCATCATTTAGCATATTCAAAAATACTGAAGGCATTTTTTTCCTGAATAGGAATTCCACTTGCTCCAGGTTTTTCTTTCATCTCATGTTCATCTTCTTTTACTTACAGTTATCCACTATATTTTTGTCTGCTTTATAGTATTTATTATGTACAGCACATACTAACCTTAGTCTTAAATCTACTTAAGCTTTGCTCTCTGTACTTTTTTGGCACTGCCTATTAGATCTTTTAGCTTAATCATCCATGTCTGCTTGTACTAGATTGCTTCCCTTAGAACTCTGTAAGCCACAAAGTGAAACTGATTAGGATTTTACAGTCCTGGTGATTTTCCTTCTGGTATACTACCAAGAAAATGCTATTGCACAAGGAGCTATGAATCAGTTTGCAGGGCTTTTGTTTACTAATTTTTATTTGAAGAATTAGGTATGGTCATGATAGGAGAACACATTCTCCTATCATGAGGGCAATGCCATCATAAAGGAAAATAATCATTGTTAGCTTTGGTGTCCAATAAATATAATATACTTTGTTAGTAAACTGAGTTCTCCATAGAGCAAGCAATGTAAAATTTCACTTCTATAAATTTTAGTTGCTTGTACTGGACGCTGACTAAAATTACTCAGCACCTGCTGCTGTGTGCCTGGCATTGTCCTGGAGGCTTTACCCCTGTTCAGACTTTAAATCATCACAGCAGGCTCATAAGGTAGGGATGGCTTCTCCCCTTTTACTGAAAGGAGAGAGAATCTGAGCGGGTTTACCTAACTTTCCTTATGCCATCCAGCTGGAAGCCTACACAGCTAGAATTTGACTCTTGTTTGTTCGACTGAACTATTGTAGGCTCCCTAACTGGAGGTAGACAAAGGAATGACTTAAGGCTTCGTTTTGTGTTTAGACATTGATTTGGATGAAAAATGAAGCCAACTGCTCTTGGTTGAGATGGTTGGCTGTTGGGAATTAATTCAGCTTCATACTGAGTATAATCTCTGGCATAGTGCCTGGTTTCTGTCACACAGTACTGCCAGATCAGAAGAAGTACACTGATCATCAATAATTTCACTTCTCCATAGCACTGTTCTACTGCATAAGGGAGTGAGTCATGACAAAATAAATTCATATGGGGTCATATGTTTATTTCTCTCAGTTTGTTGGAGGCACCATTGACATGGATATTTTCTAATTCTTAGCAATTGATTCAGGGCCATGATTCCCAAAGCTGGGCACTTGGCTGGGGTCCAACATCTGCCATTTGTTCTTGCTTTCTCATTCCCTTTAGTTATCTTCCCACTGACTCTTGTCCATTTTTCACTACTACCATAGCTTCTTAGTGTGATTTCTGTTTTCTTCAATTTATTCTAAATATTGCCTATTAGAGTACTTTTTCAAGACAATTGCTCTTCCTTGTGCTTCATTTTTTATATTTATTTTCATTTATATAACATTCTTGAAATGACAAAACTACAGAGTTGAAGAACTGAACAGTAGCTGCCAGGGTTAAAGGATGTTGGATGTGAAAGGAGATGGGTATGATTTTAAAAAAGGGTAGCATGAAGGGAATCTTTTGAGTTCAGTTACATATCTTGATTTGTGATAGTGTGTATGTGATACACATGTGATAAAATAACAATAGAGGGTATACATACTTTAATAGCAATTTCCTGGTATTGGTAGTCTATGCATAGGTACATAAACCGTGGGGAAAACATTGAGACCTCTGTAAAATTTGTGCAACTTTATGTGAAACTATATATTTAAAAATTTTTAAGTTAAAAAAACTATCATGCTTGGGGAACCAGCAGTTAGCGTAATGGCTATGTCGCTGGACTCCCACGTAGTCGACCGCAGTTCGCGTACCGGACCCGGTGGTTTAAAATTCACGCCGGGCGCGTGTGCATGCGTGCCCAAGATCCCGAGAGGAGAATGGAGGAGAAGGGATTGCGGCGTGACCATCCCCTCTGGGGGGTGATTTCTCGTTTTCTGTCTCTATGTCTCTCTCTGTCTGTCTGGCGAGCGCACGCGCCCTATAGCGAAAAACTCTCAAAAAAAACCAAAAAACAAAAAACTATCATGCTTTAAAATGTTCATGTTCCTTTGTCTGTCATATTTATTATGTTTTATATTCTCTGTTTTCTTCCAAGTTAATCTTCTGAAGTTATCTCCTGTGATTTTTTTTCTCTGCTTAAATTTAACTAGGTATTAACACAAAGTTTGGCTTTACCAGGTGATCAAAATGCTTCTTGTACTTATGGCTGTACAATAAAATGGGGTTTACAAAAAAAACCAGTATATCAAATTTGATCTTATTACTAGTGATCTTCTTCCCTATTCCTCTACTTCTTCAGTTTTTCTTGTCTCTACCTAATCTCTTTCAAAGGACTAAACAGAATGACAGAGATTTGACTAGTGGAGTTCTTGAGGACTTGGCTTGTCTGAGGGGGTTGTATTGCCCTGTGACCACAGTACTAGAGTTAAATCCAGTCCCAAATTTTGAAAAGCAACGACTTCAGAGACTGAAGACTCAGTTTTATAAGGGCAAGATGATTCAGGAAACCCAGGGTTTGAACTATGGTGATGATATCCATCCATTCATTTAAATTTATGGAGACTTATAGTTCAGGACACGATGTATCTTGGCACTGACCGGTTGAGGTGTTCCGTGAAAGATAGTTTCAGATCTGTGTGTTTGATGGTGGTGATGATGATGATGATAATTTGGTCTAGTTTTGTCAGTTGCTCAAACTATGAGTCTGGAGTTGTCTGTTTTCCCCTGTAATTCTGTCAGTTTTGCTTCATGTATTTTGAAGCCATGTTGTTAGATGCATAAACTTTTATGATTGTTAATGCTTCTTGCTGAGGACTAACTCTAATCATTGTGAGTGATCTTGATATCTTAGTGTTCAGTTTTCTTGCGCTTACTCTTGGCACAGTGTATTTTTTTTTTTTACATCTTTTACTTAAATCTGTCCGTATTCTTTAATGTGTATAGACGCATAGAGTTGAATCTTGCCTTTTTATCCACTGGGTGTATCTTTTCCTTTTATTCAATGTGTCTATTCCATTAACAAACATTTAGTACAATTATCAATATGGTTGGATTAAGCCCCATGTACTTTATTTTCTATTTGTTCCTTTCGTTGTTTATTTCTTTGTTGATCCTTTTCTGCCTTTTTTGGGGGCTGGCTATTACAAAATGATTTTTCGAATTCTACTTTATCTATTGAATGTTCTAGGTATGTATGTGTTTGCATGTATGCATGGGCTAATTTCAACACTTGGCAGCATCTTTTCTCTTGAATACAGGTTATATTTTCCAATGGTACATATGTCAAGTCACTTTGGATTGTATTAGATTCATTTTGTGAATGATACTTGGCATAGACTCTGTATTTTGTAGGTCCTTTCAAACAGAATTGATTTTTTTATCTTAACAGGCAAATAATTCAGCTGAGCCCAAACTAAATTTTGACTTCTTTGTGGCAGGTGGCAGCTACACTGAGCCATTCAAATAGCTAATGTTGAATATGTGCTGTGTGTCATACACTAAAATTGGTGACTATGCTACACATATAAATAGACATAGACACCAGTCTCGAGAGACTTTCAATCTAGTTGATAGAGAAAAGTGAACAAGCATGTTAAAACTTCCATATGTCATAAGAGATAAGTATACAGAGGCGACGAGGTTACCAAGAAAGGAGTTGTGAAGTTGTTAAAATTCAGTTACAAACTTTTGAAACAACTCAATCCTTCTGAGGAGAGGAGATTATTTATTATACATGTTGTGGTGATGAGAGATTGGCTGACAAAGAGTAACTATTACTTATACTTTCATCATATTTTGGTATTTGTTTTGCAAAAAGGACATTTTTCAAAGTCTCAGTATATTTTGGGGAAGCATTAAAAATAAATGTTTAAATTCTAAAGTGCCATGTTAAATAGGACAAATATTGGGATTCGTTTTTGGTAAGAAAAGATGATTTGTGAAAATCTGAGTAAACTAAACAAGTGGTCAGAAATTAGGAAATAGCAGGCATTGATGAAATAAAAAGGTCTATCTATAATAAAATAAATATCATTGTTGGGAGGAAGATATTTCAAAACTGTTTTAGAAACATGCTTTCAAAGATTAATTGAAAGTATCGTAAAAACCTGTAGTTTCCAGTGTCTAATGTAGAGGAAATTTTCTAATCTGCTTTGGATGTTATCTGTTTATACTTAATATCTGTATAAATTAGTAACATGTTTTTTTTTTTTTTTGTAAGCATATCTACTTTAGCAGTAACTTGACCCCTTTTTCTCTTTATTTTGACAGTGTATCCTACTCAGTACATGTTTCTGAAGATTACCCAGGTATGCCTTTCATCTTTTTTATTATAAATATTCATGTCATGACTGATTTAATATTTTCTACTGAAGATATAAAATGTGTATAACTGTATATATGGATGAAGCATGGGCAGAAATGTTATAGATAAAGAAGAATTCTTTCAAGTGCCTCTGAAGTACATGTCTTACCCTCAGATACAATCAGAATCAAAATTCTTTCCTTCATAGCCTGCCTTGCTTCACTCAGCAATAAATCTTCCATATTCTTCCACTTTCTGTCAAAAGCCAGGGTTTTGTTGTTTTTTATGGATGAATAGTATTCCATAGAGTATATTGAAATGTTTACTTTGTAAGCTAAATAATGTGATTGAATATATATAAAAAATTAAAATAAATACTTTCCTAATGAAAAGTCATTTACACAAGCCCATATGTTAGCTTCAACCTGTATATTTACATGATTTTGACTAAAATAAAAAATCTTTATAAATTGTTCTAGTGGTTGGTTCTGGGACATCATTTGGCCATTCATAGTGTAAAAATAATAGCTAGCACTTGTTTGTTCCAGTTCAGGCATTTCTCTCTGTGTGTGTGTGTGTGTGTGTGTGTGTGTGCACATATATATGTGTATATTTGAATGTATATGTAAATATATTTAAGTATTCAAAAATAATTTATAAATTGGTATGGAGTTGATGTAAAACTTATTTCTTTAGCATTCAAGTATTTTCTGTGGTGCTTTGCATTAAACATTTAATCTTTTACAAAGATTAATATTACATAAAAAATAGTTTTGTGAAACAAACTTTTTTTGCAGTTATTTTGCTAGGTTTGCTATATTTTTTAGGAATAGTATTCTTTAAAACTATTGTACAATTATACAATGGGGATTATTCATTATTAAGGATAAACCTGTTTTTTAATAATAATATAAAATGTTTTAGGCCAATTTTATTGGAAGAAATATTTATAAAGAAAAGTTTTTCATTTTTTGGTAAACAGTTACGCAATCTTATTATGGCATAGTATGCTTTTGATGCTGAATGTTTTCTACGATAAGTATATTAGGAAAATAACCCCATTACTTATTACGAATATTATAATTATTGTGCTTCTTATTCTAAGGCAGCTTGTAGAGATGTGACCCATGAGAAGTATAGGCCTTTAAATCAAGCTGACAGAAATTACACCACAAATCAAAGCCCAATTTGAAAGCATGAAGTGAATTATTCTGTAGCACAAGATACATGGCAAAAATGTCTTAGAGTAAACCAAATTCACCCAATGTTTAGCACCCCCTTGTGGCCAAGAGGTATTATGCGTTTCTTTTCTTATTTCTTTATTTTTTAATGGAAACCCCAATGAAAAACTAATATAGTACAAGAATGAAAAAGGGAGATTAATGCATTACTTATTAGTATACTGGGGTCGAATTTTGAATTGGCTGATGCAACCAGTACACCAAGAAAAACAGTACAGCATACAATGTACCAGGTATTTCCACATACGTAATTGCATTCAATTTTGTGTTCAATCTGTATGATAGGCAGAAAAGGGTTTGATCATGACATTCGCACATGAATGCCAAAGTGCAGAGAGTGCTTAAGTATTAATAATATTTCCCTAGAACATGTACTTTGGTGATAAAGCCAAGCTTATAATTCATTCTAATTTCTGTTGCTTCAAAATGAAAATTAATATGATAATATTTCCCCATTATTAAATTTTAATGCATGTTTATTTGTACAAGAGCTGTTAGTTAATATGCTTGACTTTTCAGATAGGCAGTCTTTTACAAAACTTACATGTTTGTTATTCCTCTCCAGTATTCAGGCTGTGTTCTTTTCCTCTGGCTCTGGCTAGAACTTCTGAAATAATTTTTCACAATAGATATGAGAGTTGGCAGCTTTGTGCCTTTTCTCAAAATTAGTGAACATAGTTCCAATTTCTTTCAGAAAAGATAGTATTATTCCTTTATTCATTTACCAAACTTTTTTTTTTTTAAAAGAATGAATATTACATTTCCATTAGGGCCAGCCAGTGGCATGGTGGTTAAAGCAGATGGATCCCAAATGGCCAACCAACCACGTGGTTCGAGTGTTGGGCCCTGTGGTTTGACAAATGCACTGAGTGTATGTGTATGTGTATGTGTATGTGTATGTGTATGTGTATGTGTATGTGTATGTGTATGTGTATGTGTGCCTAAAATCCCAAAAGGAGAAATGGAGAAGAAGGGCTTATGGCATGATCATTCCCCATGGGAGGTGCTTTCTCACTTCTCTCTCTCTCTCTCTCTCTCTCTCTCTCTATCTACCTATCTCCCCTTCCCACCCTCCCTCCCTCCCTCCCTCCTTCTCTCCAGCAAGCACTTCTAGCAAAATTTAAAAACAAAACATTTTAAAATCAGATTCTTGTTTGGCATGTGTTGCGGTAGTGTATATACTTTTGTATCATATATACTTTCTCCTTTCAACAATAAAGTGACAAGTTATTTTAGTAGATATCTTAATATTGGTCTATAAGAATGATGTATATTTCAGTATGAAAGCCTTAAAGAAGCTAAAGAAATTAAACTATTCTTTGAGCATTTGATAGAACTTGCAAGCAAAGCTATCTCAGCCTGCTGTCTATTTAGGGATGGTTCTGGGGCAATGGTCATATTTTTCTGCTGTGACTATTAAGCTGTTCTGTTTTTCAATTTCTTAGTCATTTTTTAGCATGTGTTTTTCTTGAAAGCCACTATGTTAGTGAATTGACCAAATTTTTTAGCAAAAAGCATTTTATAGTATTTTGTCTGTAATTATAAAAATCTTCTGTGTTTCAGCAGTTATTTCTCCATTCTCATTTTTATTATTTGCATTCGTTCTTGTCTTTTTCTGCCTTTTGTTTGTCTTACACAAAGCTTGCCTATTTTAAAAATTATTTCAAAACGTTCTCTTAAATGTTGTATTTAATTTCTAAAATGCACTTATCTCGATAGTATCTTTATTCATTATTTTTAAAGATGTTCCTTAGGTTTGTGTTTTTCTACTTCCCCTAAATTATTTGGTTCAATGAGTTGCTTATTGTCTAAGTTTGAAAATATGATTTTTCTTTGTCCTGTGGAAATGCATCAGCATTATTCTCCAAAGTCAAGATTATGTTACTCTAGCTTATGTCCTAGTAATAGATTAGTGATTTTGTAATTTTGATCCACTAATTAACCTGTGCTAGCTGTTGAAACTCATTTTCATAGTTTATTTGTATGAACATGAACATTTAGGGGGTCTATACTGAATGAGGCATACATAATAACATGCATGTAAATGAAATACTGAATGATAAGGTTGGCTTTTGAAATAAAAGGAGAAAATAGAGCATCCTTCTGGGTTACTTGTACTTTTTTGTAGATTTTTTGTTTTGAAAACTTTTTTTTAAGGTAATGAAAGGAGAGGTGTGTGTATTGCAAGTTACAGCTTGGCTCTGTGTAGTCAAACAGCAGAATTCTTTAATTCTCATCTGATCCCACCTTTATTAAAAGGCTCCCTTACTGATGGAAGAGAATTCCCTCATTTCTTTACATTCCTCACTAGAATTTAGAGGAATGAGGAGGCAATTTTTGGATCCCCCAGTATCTCTGAGTCCAGAGTCTTAATGTGAGATACTTGAGATTGTATATAGCTTCATAAATAAACCAGTTAAGCAAGAATTAGAATTCTGCACAGTCTCTATCAAATTATAGTTTCTAAAACAGAATTGTTTTTATACTTAATACATTTATATTTTATTAGATACTATAATTTTATTTATTTAGTTAGTTTTTACTGTAGGATGTTTACACTTAACAGAGATATAGAGAGTGAGAAATCATCCCCCGGGAGGATGGCCACATGCAATCCCTGCTCCTACAGTTTCTTCTTGGAATTTTAGACTTGCCTGAACGTGTGCCCAGCCATAATTTTCAAGCTGCTGGGTCCAAATTCGAACTACACAGCTTATGTGGGATCCAGTGCCTTAACTGTCATGGCACCTGCTGGCCCCAAGATTTTATAATTTTTTTTTTTTTGAGGTTTTTGCCTTAGGGAGTGTGCACTTGCCAAAGAGACAGAGACAGTGAGAGGGAAAGTGAGAAATCATCTCCCAGGGGGGATGGCCATGCCACAATCCCTTCATCTCCATTCTCCTCTTAGGATCTTGGACATACACACACATGTGCTCGGCATGAGTTTTAAGTCTCTGGGTCCGGGACTCAAACCTCAGTTGACTACGTGAGAGTCCAGTGACATAACCATTATGCCATCTGCTGGTCCCAGATATAATTTTTGAGTGACAATTTTTTCATCTTTAAAGACATATCGTATGGTTACAGAACATTGATTTATTTTTTGATTCAGACAGATTCAGGCTTTACCACTTACTAGCTGTGCAATTAATTACTTAAGGACTTTGAGCAAATTACTTAACTTATTGGGGCCTTGGTTTTCAGATCTTAAAAATAGGGATAATACCTGACTGGCTTGGAGGAGGATATGAAATTATATTTAAAAAATCAGGGAAAATATCCAGAATATAATACAAAATTTATAATTAAATTTATAATTATTGTTTCTATTACATAGTAATAAGGAATGGAATGACTTAAATAAGATTTCATTTGAGATAGAATAACCATAGTTTAAGACAGGCTTTTCTCTGGCTCTCTGCTCCTCTCTCCCCAGCTGTCCATGAAGTGCTCATGTACTTGTGGAGTCTGGTAGGCAAGTGAGGAAGACTATTCCTGTTACTAATAGCTTCAGCAACGATCTGTAGATCTACTACAAACACACACATTAAACAACCCAACTGTCCCCAGATGTTTGGTGGTGGGGGAGAAAATTGGCAGCTCTACAGTCAAGTGAGAGAATTCCAGTGAAGGAATCTGAGTGAAAACATTCTGTCAATGACTCATTCTGTTACCTTAAATGCATTCCTTATCCTTTTTTCACATCTTACTTTCTCACCTCTAAATGAAGATGGTGTTATTATTTATTACAGATGTCAAAATAGTTTGAGCAAGATTTGAAACTAATTATTTAAACAACAACAAAAGAAAACACAGAACAGATTCATACAATTCATATAATTGGGACGATCTTCTAAAATTACGAGCAAATCTCATTTTCTTAGCTAAGAAGACCGTGGATTCGGTTAAAAAGGTTAACTAGCTGTTGAGCTAGTTGGTAGTGGTGTCTAGATTTTTTTTTTGAATTTTCAAATATTTAATTATCAAATAAAGATGGGATATATTCAAGGTATACAGTGTGATTATCTGATCTATGTATACATTGTGTAATAGTTACCTCAATTAAATTTACTAATACGTCCATTACCACCCATGGCGTACACTAGATCCACAGAGCTTGTTCATCTCATAAATGTAAGTTTCTGCATTTTAGTGTCAGTACTTTATATAAGCTATTTTGATAGAAAATCTTATTAATTGGGACCAGCAATAGTGTAATGGCTATGTCACTGGACTCCCATGTAATCGACCGCGGTTTGAGTCCTGGACCCGGTGGCTTAAACTCATGCTGGGCACGTGTGCGTGTGTCCAAGATCCCTAGAGGAGAGTGGAGGAGAAGGGATTGCAGCGTGGCCATACCCCCTGGGGGGTGATTTCTCGCTTTCTGTCTCTCTGTCTTTCTGGCAAGCACATGCGCCCTATAGCAAAAACCTCTCTAAAAAAATAGAAAGAAAGAAAATCTTATTAATTTAATTATTTGCATCCCTGTTTTCTTAAATGTGATGCCCTCACTTACTAACCTCTTGTTGCTTTAGTAAAATCTCACTGTTCTGCAGTACTGTGGAATCACACAATTCTTTCTCCTTTATGGATGTTTTTGGCTCTCCCTTCTAGACAACGTTCAGATTTTGCTTCTATTGCTCTAATATTCCCTTTTAATACTCTTTTTCTCCTTATATTACTCTCCATGGAATCCATTGTGCCCAGGGAGAAATACAGATAATTTGGTCAGTTAAGTAGAAATAATTTCAAATCAGCAAGACCAAGGACTTAAGAAATTTAAATATCTGACTAATGGAGTTTTTGATATTCACCTGAAAGCATGAGATTACTGACAGAACGGATTATAGATACATGATCAAGGTCTCAACTAATATGCTGAGACAATAGTTAAATAAATTAGTATTATATAGCTATATAGTAGTTATAGCTAAATAAATCAGTATTAAATCTGTTTTGGATACCCAGTCTCCCTTGATAAATATGAAAGTCTCACATCCTCCCTGATGGTATTTGAAATATAAATAAGACCCCCAAAGCACAGTTGCTAATCCCTAAAATAGACAAGTGGAATTACATCAGACTAAGAAGTTTCTGTATGGCAAAAGACACAGTAATTAGTGTGAATCGACAGCCCTCAGAATGGGAAAATATTTTTGTAAATTATGCATCAGATAAGGGACTGATAACCAGAATTCACAAGGAACTCAAGCCGCTGTTTGGAAAAAAGATGATCAACCCTATTACAAGATGGGAGAAGGAGTTGATAAAAACACTCTCTAAAGATGACATACGAGTAGCCAAAAGGCATATGAAAAAATGCTCAATATCCCTCATCGTAAGGGAAATGCAGATCAAAACACAATGAGGTACCACCTAACACCAGTCAGAATGTCTAAGATTAAGAATAAAACAAAAAAACAAAAAAATGGTAAGTGTTGGTGGGGGTGTGGTGAAAGGGGAACTCTTTTACACTGCTGGTGGGAATATAAAGTGGTCCAGCCACTGTGGAGAACAATTTGGAGATTCCTCAAAAATCTACAAGTAGATCTACCATATGATCCAGCAATCTCACTCCTCGGTATCTACCTAAAGGACAAAAGAGTTCTTCACTGGAAAAGTGCTTGCACATCTATGTTTATTGTGGCACTATTCACAATTGCTAAGACATGGAACCAACCCAGATGCCCCTGTATGGATGAATGGATTGAAAAACTGTGGCACATATATTCTATGGAAAACTATTCAACCATAAAACCCAGCAAAACCCTGGCTTTTGACAGAAAGTGGAAGAATATGGAAGATTTACTGCTGAGTGAAGCAAGCCAGGCTATGAAGGAGAGACATTGTATGTCCCCACTTAATATATACTGAGTGTCTGCACTCTACGACCGAAACTGATTGACTGAAAGATATACAAACACAAGAGATGGGTATAAATGCCAGATATGGTGTGTGTGGAGGAGTGGGGCCTAGGGAAGGTCATTTGGAGGAGGGATACAGAGGCAGAGCATTGACGGGACAGGGAGGTGTGGTGTTATCTGTGGAAGATATTTTGATTAACTGGACTGGGGAGAAATGTTCACATATTGAAATGTTCACTTTGTAAGCTAATCGATGTGATTGAATGTATATAAAAAATAAATAATAAATTTTTAAAAAAACTAAATGAAGCAAAGTCTGTGTTTAACACTGATCAAAATAATGAGGCGAACTTATTTTGTTTCATATTTAATTCACAAGCACCTCTTCTTACTTCCCTAAATAACTATTGAAATCAACTCTATTGAGAATTCTTTACAGCTAATCTGTATATACACACCATTATCATTTACCCATTACTCAAGATCTAAAAATAGTGTGGATGTTTCTTTGGAAATAAAGTAATGACTTAGATCTATCAATTAAAAATCACATTCTCAATATACTGATACAATGTTATGAGAACTTGAGTGAGAAAGATCTATTCACATGTAACATCCTTCAGTCATTTGAACAGTAATTTCCTTTAGCAGAAATTGATCTGTATTTCTGTTATTCGTTGCTCATATTTTATACGATTTAGTGGGTCACTGATGGATGCTTCGTAGGGTCATTAGTAATGATTGGTGAAGTAGTTGTTAAATAGCTCACAGATGTCCTGAAATCCCCAAAGAGCAAAGTACAATAAATATCTGGGTATTATATTACCTAAAGCTTGAAGATCTTTATGTACCAGAGGAAAAATGCTTAACTTACGAAAATACTGTTTTTTTTCCCAGAGGAAACAAATAGTGAATAAGAAGTTTAATGTTCTACACCTCAACTTGTACATACAGTATAAGTAAATGACATTAATTTGAGGCGGAATGGTAATTGTGAGATGTTATATCAGTTTAAGTGTATAGGACTGGGAGGTGGCCTGGTACTTAAGGGTGCTGGATTCCCACGTGGCTGACCGTGGTCTGAGTCGTGGACCTGACGGCTTGCTTTCTCACTTTCCCTTGCTCTCTCTGTTTCTGTCTGGTCAAATTGAAAAATAATAATAATGACAAATGGAATTAAATAAATAATGAAAAAGAAATAAGTGTATATTAAAGAATTATGAGGGGCATGATTTACTAAAAAATCTTGAACTCAAATGTTTGAATGTCCTGATACCAAATTTTCTTTATTGCTCTAGGTGTTTTTCTTTTGTTTTTGCCCTGCACTCACTAACCCTGCTTTCTGTAGCAGATATTGATATTGAGAAGGACCCCGCGCATTGAATTGGGGCGACCAGCTGTATACAAATGATTTGTTGCCATATAGGATAGTAGAGAAGTATTTGGAGAGTCTCTATTCAAAGGCTGAATTTCTCTAGGAGACGCAGACATCTTTAAAGAAGCCATTTACAAATAAATCTTTAATTTGCTTCCTGCTTTTTTTCTAAATTCAATCACATTGGTAGGGTGTGCTTTGCAAGAGTCGGAACTAAAGTGATGTGGTTATAAATTTAACTATATTTTATAAAGGTTATTTTTTTCCAAGTTACTACGTCTTTAATGATCCATATTTTTTGCAGATAATACATATGTGTCAAGTTCAGAAAATGATGAAGATGTACTAGTTACCACAGAGCCAATTCCAGTAATTTTTCATAGACTAGCAACAGGTAATAGTATATTTAAAAATTTAATTTGTATAATTCTAAGTTAATTTTATTAATTTTTAAGGCATTTGCTGTTGTTTCTTTTAACTAGTATAATTGATTTTTATCTTTAGCCTCTATAAGTTTGGTTACCCATACAAATTTTCTTCCTAAAATTAGTTTGATTTTCAGAAATTTTTAAGTGCATAAGTTAATCATACCTAGAAGAATGTATTTTAAATTCATGAAGTTAACATTGTTTTTGTGAAAACATTTCTCATAATGGTATTATTTTAAAAACTGAGTATTTAAAAAACACTCTTAGAGCAATGAAGATGCTGTGTGATGTATAAGGAGAGTGAAGGAATCTGTATATTGGTATTTTAGTTTGATCACGTTTTTAGCACAATGAAAACAATCAGAATTGCTTGCATATATTGTAACTACCCAACATGACATAATTCCAAAATATTGCTTAACTTTTTGCAAAGAGAATTACCCAAGGAATGTTTTTAGATCCAAACTCATGAGTACGTGATAAATAGCCCATTGATACCTAAAATAACTTTTTTTAATTATAACTTTCTTTCAGAATTACGAAAAACAAATGATATTAATTGTTGTTTATCCATAAAATCCAAATTACAAAAGGAAAATGGAGAGGTATGTAAATTATATATATATTTTTAAATAGTGTTAAATATATTTTAAATCTACCAGATATTTGTAGTTAGGTATGTAATTTTTTAAAAAAATAATGTTAAATATATTTTAAATTTACCAGATATTTAAATATATTTTAAATTTACCAGATAAATGTACCAATGTAGTACATCATTTTTATTTAGATTAAAAATGCATATGGTGGGGCCAGAAAGTGGTATAGTGATGAAGGCACTGGACTACCAAATAGTGGACCACAGTTTGAGTTCCAGACCCAGTGGCTTGAAAATCATGCCAGGTGCATGTGCATGTGCATGTGTGTCCAAAACCCCAACAGGAGAATGGAGGTTCTGCAGAGTGGCCATTTCTCTTGGGGAGTGATTGCCTATGTTCTCTCTGTCACTCTATCTGTCGCTGGCAAGTGTATGTACCCTATGGCAAACCTTAAAAAAAAAAAAATGCCAATGTTAAATAAAACTTAGGCTCATGGTTTAGGGACCTTTTTATGTGGTAAAAGTGAGTGTCCAAACATTATTTTGAGAAGGCTCTCTTTAAAATAGTAGAAAAGAATGTGTAATTTAAATCTAAATAAAATGCATACAAAGCTTAACTTACTCTGTATTTTTTTCATCCAATAATGGAGTTAAGTAAGGAACACTATGTATGCTAGAGTAATATACTTGAGTGTCCATAGTTTTGATGGGACCTTTACAATTTTCTTGGTAAAGAATGATTTCTTTACCAAAGTAGCACGGGCTGGATATAGTGTTACTATCTTATTATTGGCCAATGTTTAAAAAACAAAAACAAGACTGATCCCTTCTCCCCGCTTTTAAAGAATTTACTTGAATCTATAAATAAACACTAGTTCATTAAACAAATGAGTACTATGGAACTAGCAATTACTTGCTTTCAAAACTGTGTACACGAAACAACCTCCTTTCCTATGAGTGTTGTGCATTATTTCTTCGTTCGTTGTTTGTCTACATTGAGAAGCACTGATTGAACAATGCTATTTGTAGAACCAAAAACTGTTAGAATTTTATAAAACCCCGATTCCCTGTTCTGTTTTAAAAACACTTTGTTAGAGGGTATGTGTACTCGTTGGAGAGAGCTGGAGGTTGCGGGGGCGGGGGGCAAAAGGAGAGTGAAAAATCACCTCCCATGGGGCATGGTCACTTCTTTTCCATTTCTTCACCCTGTCAGAATTTGGGGCACACATAAACACATGCCTGGTGTGTATCTCAAACTGCCAGATCTGAGACACAAACCATGTAGCCCTGTGGAATCCAACCACCTTAACCACTAGGCTATAGGCTGACCTCCCAAATTCCCTTTTCTAGATTTTTGGTTTTTCTTAAGAATTTGAAATTTAGGGATGATTATGAAACATTAAATAAATGAATTCCAGTGTCCCAAAGAGGTTACTTTTTTCCTGACTATATGTCAACAGGGTTAGTGACAAAAATAGCACCATGAATTTTCATTGTTTGTGCTTCAGGCGCATGACAGTTGGATGCAGTTAATTAAAAACTCAAACCTCAAGTTAAATCATAAGAAATTAAATACCCTTTTGAAATCTGAATTCTAAAACAATTCTGTCTTACCCAGAGTTCTTTTCATAATGTAATTTGTGTTTATTTTCATAATCTGACTTCTATATTATTGCATTCAAACTTTCTCTTTTGATCATGATAGTGTTTAGAGTTGGCAGACGACTTGAAAATGATTTGGGATAAATAATGCTGAGGAACTTTTTAATAAGAATTGAATTAGCATGAGCTTACCACATGTTTTCTGTTTTCTGTTTGTTTGTTTTTTTTTTAATTTTGCCAGGGGGCATGTGCACTCAATGGAGAGAAACAGAGAAAGAAACAGAGAGAGAGAAAAAAAGTAAGAAAATACTTTTCTGTGGAAAATGTTCACGCCACCATCCCTTTTCCTCCATTTCTCTCTCTTCTTGAGATTTTGGGTGTGCACACACGCACATGCCTGGCATGTTTCTCAAGCTGCCTGGAACCTGGAACCACGTAGTTAGCCATGCGGGAACTAGCTGCCTTCACCACCACCACATCATGGACTGGCCCAGAGCTTGCCAAATATTTTATCAGAACAAAACCAAAGGTGTAGCTGGTCATACATACATTTTTCATATACTTCAAATTTTAAATTGTGCAAATCACTTAAGAGCAGTGAATGAAAATTTTTTAAAAGGTATGTTTTAAAAAGTACTGAATGCTCCTCTACATCTGTTTGTCTCTTACTACCTTTTGTTTGGAAATTGTACTATATCAGGATTTTTTACATATGAAATCCATGTACCATGCATAAGACCTGGCTTTTATGATCAATTACTACTTAATTACAAAAGAAGGGAAACTGGTTTGATGACTAAGATGATCTTACTTTATTATTTTAAGGAGTCAAGACAGAATAGTACAGTGGAAGAAGATTCTGAAGGTGATAACGATTCTGAAGAATTTTATTATGGAGGACAGGTAAGTACACCTGGCCTTCCAGACATCCACTCTCAGAATTTGAATAACCACATATGCCTTAGTGGAAGTCTGTGCCTGACTGTGAAGAGACATAAGTATTTCTCAGGGTTTGGGAACTAACTAGAAAATCTATATAACTTACCTGTTTTTCATTTTTTATATACTTTCTGAAATTAAAGTTACTTTTACAGATCTTTTCACTATAATCATTCATTGATATCAAAGTTGTCTTAATTCATTACAGACATCTTCAGATAGCATTTTATTATGCGTTTGACTTTTACATTTGTTAAGCATATTGTTCTAACTCAATATTTCAAAATCATGACTCTTTGAACAGAAGGTGAGATTGTTACTTTTAAATAGAAGATGTTTAACTTTTATAAAATTTGATGGGCCCTAATAATCAAGTATTCTAATTTATTGTTTATTTGTATTTATTGTCATTGTATTTATTATGTTGGAAAATTGTTATGAAGAAATGTTAAATATATGAAAGTAACCTAGCCATATATATAAAAGATAAACTCATCACATGATTCCAGAATAGCATTATTATTATTATTATTATTATTATTTGGAGAGGTTTTTGCTATGGGACGTGTGTACTCGCCAGGAAGACAGAGGGGGACAGAAAGTGAGAAATCACCACCCCACCCCCCCGAGGGGATGGCCATGATGCATTCCCTTCTCCTTCATTCTCCTCTCGGGATCTTGGGCATGCACACACACATGCCTGGCGTGAGTTTAAGCCACTGGGTCTGGGACTTGAACCACGGTCAACTACATATGAGTCTATCAACATAGCCATTATGCCAACTGCTGGTCCTCAGGATAGCATCATAATGACCAATTGATCTTTTTCTTCAAAGTTAGAGGTGCTTACATTTGCATAGACAAAAAGGAGAAAGAGAGATTGAGAGAGAGAGAGAGAGAGAGAGAGAGAGAGGAGAGAGGGAGAGGGGGAGAGAGAGAGAGAGAAGAAAAAGAAAAAGAATGTACCTTCCAACAGGGCTGGTCATGCTTCAATCCATTTTCCTCCAATACTCCATCTCGTCAGGATTCTGGGCACACATGCATACACGCCCAGAGTGTTTTTCAAGACATTGGATTCAGGACTTGAGCTCTGGTTGGCCGTGTGGGATCTGGCTTTCTCTGACAGCCCTTTAACCACTGCACTGTAGGGCTGGCCCTGAGCAATTGATGTGGGTTATGTCTATGTAACATGTTGTTCTTTTTGTATAAACCTCTTGATGTAATGTGCTTTATAATATGGATGCTGTATAAGGAATATAAGCTTTAAAGAGGGACATTAAAGCCAGAGTTGTTGTTATTATGTAAAGTAATACATGTAAATTTTTTCATTCAGAATAGGAAAATCAGCAATTTACCAATCAAACATAAGCAAAGTAGTAGAGATATAGATGTAATGAAACCAGGATTCTTCTGTTCAGGAATCACTTTCCATCAGTGGGATAGTTTCCTAATGAAATGGTTCCTTAGCCACTTTAACATTATGCAAAATAATTCTTTCAGCTTAATTTTTTTTTACAGCTAATTCTTACAGAGAGGAAGTAAACGCTTTTCTTCAGTCTTGATGTTGAGTCTAGAAGTTTTTCAGATTATCTGCCAGACACTTACTTCACTCCTTTTTAACATTTGCATTTTCTTTGTATCAAAATAGTCTAATTTTAACTTGTAAACATAATGAATAATTCTAGCCATATGTGAACCAAAGAACTTTAGTGAATATATGAGTGAAGTATCTCTACTTTATATGAAACTGAAAATGTCCATGACAGGATGCACAGGGTGATCTGTCCAAAAGATTGTTTGTGTTTTGGATCTTTTGATTCTCTACTCTCCTAAGTCACTTCTAAATCACCCCTTCTCATCAGGTGAATTATGATGGGGAACTGCACAAACACCCACAGCTGGAAGCTGATTTGTCAGCAGTGAGAGAGATATATGGGCCACATGCAGTTTCTCTCAGGTAACTAATATGTTTGCTGAGTGAAAATTAAAATGATTTGGTAAGTCATTGGGATTTCCTATTGAAGTAATTTAAATTAAAGAAATGTGGAGGCTTAATTGTATTTGAAAGTGTTTGAGAGAGATTATATTGTGTTTCTACCCATCTAAAACAGCATTGTAATGGCTATATTTTTTGTACATGTGGTTTAAGTTTATATTAATTGTATTAGAGAAATTATTTTAGAGAGTTAAATGGAAGAAATACCAGTCTTAAGAATTGTTGGGGGAACCGGCAGTTAGCGTAATGGCTATGTCGCTGGACTCCCACGTAGTCGACCGCGGTTCGCGTCTCGGACCCGGTGGCTTACAACTCACGCCGGGCGCGTGTGCGTGCGTGCCCAAGATCCCGAGAGGAGAATGGAGGAGAAGGGATTGCGGCGTGACCATCCCCCCTGGGGGGTGATTTCTCGCTTTCTGTCTCTCTGTCTCTCTCTGTCTGTCTGGCGAGCGCATGCGCCCTATAGCGAAAAACCTCTCAAAAAAAAAAAAAAAAAAAAAAAAAAAAAGAATTGTTGGGACCATCAGTTGGCATAATGGCTACATTGCTGGACTTCCATATAGTCGACCACGGTTCCAGTCCCGGATCCAGTGGCTTAAACTCATACCAGGTGCGGGTGTGTGTGCGTGCGTGCCCAAGATCCTCAGAGGAGAATGGAGGAAAAGGGATTGCGGCGTGGCCATCCCCACTGGGGGGTGATTTCTCACTTTCTGTCTCTCTGTCTTCCTCTGTCTTTCTGGCAAGCGCACACGCTCTATAGCAAAAATCTCTCAAAAAACAAACAAACAAAAAAAAAGAATTGTCATAATTCTCACAATAGATTTGGCCAGCCTGGCCCATTGCTCTTATCACAAACCAAGGCTACATGTTTGTGTACCATAAAAGTAAATAACGTGAGACCAGCAGATGACATAATGGTTACATTGCTGGACTCCCACACAGCTGACTGCAGTTTGAATCCCAAATCCGGAGGCTTGAAACTCACAAATGGGCACGTGTACATGCATGCCAAAAATCCTGAGAGGAGAATGAAGGAGAAAGGATTGTGGTGTGACCATCTCCCCTGGGGGGGTTTGAGTTCTCACCTTCTGTCTCTCTGTCTCTCAGGTGAGCACACGAGCCCTATAGCAAAAATCTCTCAAAAAAAAAAAAAAAAAAAAAAGGAAATAATGCATAGTCATCTGTATCCAGATCCAGATCATACTGTACCTTGATCTCTAAATTTAAAAAAAAAGAAATTTGCTTAGGGTTTGTTTGAATGGCAATGTACTGTATTTTGTGGTTATCCGATGTATTATTTAGTGATACATTTACAGATCAACTTTTACTACTTTTATTTATTCAAGAGATTTCCTCATTCTTATTAGCCCGTTCTTTCTCTCCTTAATATAGGAAAAAGCCTTCCCTGCCACCAGACTAGCTTCCAAGAGTCAGCTCTGGCTATTTCGAATTCTTGTCTTTTGCTTAGAGCGTAGTCTGTTTCCATGACATTCTAGCTCCCCTCACAGCTGAGCCCAGCTCTAGCCCCTTACCCACCAAGCTATGCTGCCACACCATATCCCCTGTTAATTTGGGGCATTTGCACAAGCAGTTCTCTGACAGGCGTGCTTCCCTTCAGATCCCATGGCCGTCTCCGTTCAAGCCCAGTCCACGAGCCAGCTGGTCTCTGACCCTTCGTTGCATCTCCAGGGCAGATGAGTAATTCTGCCCTCTGGATCCCACCACAATTGACTTTTACTTCATTTGAGTCTTATGTCCTTTAAGTTTTCGTTTACTTCTCTCACTCCAGACTAGATTTTATGAATACCTGGGCAATGCTGTTTTCCTGTTTGTTTTATTTTATTTTGCTTTGATTTTTAATCCTTCCTCTATTCTAGTTCTTAGTATAGCACAGGGTATACATGAACTCTGAGTTGGTGAAGTTCTCAAATGTTTTCAGGATAACATCTGTGAAAAAAGGTGTTCACAGTATCTGCATCTCTTCAATGGATAGACTCATATTTTAAGAGGGCAGACAAATACTTTTAATTAAGAAGTACAGCCCAGTTATAATTTATAAATGCTAAATGTTTCATTTGAACCACAGAAACAGAAGCTCATTATCCCACAGCCTAAGTTGGGGCTGTATACCTAGACCCTCTTTCCAACTCTTGGAGGTATATTAGGCTGCAGTTGAGTGAGTGATGAGATTATATTTGGAAAAGAAAAACTATGCAATTAGCTGCATAATTTCAAAGTTGATCTCAGATTAGGTAATCAGAATACTTAATAAGTGTTATAGAATGAATATATGAAAAGACAATAGGAGCTATCAATAAATAGTTTAAAACAGTGACTTATTTTTAAACAATAATCGAACTTTCTTGAAAACTTAAAGCTTTTCATTGTAACCATGATATTTTAACTCCTACCACCACTAAAAAAGAAATCTGTGGTATATAATTAACAATCATAATACAACACAGAAATTAAAAATATTTTCATTCCAAATATATATTTTTATTCAAATAGCAGTTGCTTTTATAGTTAAAGATGTTCCTAAAGCTTATTTTCATGTCTAGGCTCCAATCATATTAACATGTATATATGTAATTATTTTTGTTTATTCACCAGGCACTTATTAACCACCTATAATCATCAGTGTTAGTATTTCTGTTGTTATTGAAAGCATTTATAATTATTAACTATTAAAATTAGATAAATGTTTGGAATTTTAGTCAAATGAAATACTTGAAGTCATAAATGGTTTGGATATTTTTCTTTTGCCTAGTTTGGATCCATTTTAAGGCTTAATGAATGCAAGCCATGTGTTCTTACCTGCTATAGATTTTCTCTAGCTACAGAAGATACTTCCAGACTAATTAACCTCTAAGAGGCTTCAGGATATAAAGGTGAATCACAATAGACTAGTTTGATTGACAATAAATAAGAATGAAGGCCAGCCCCATAGTCTAGTGGTTAAAGGAACTGAATCCCAGAGGGCCAACTTCATGGTTCAAATCCCAGCTCCAGAAGCTTGAAAAATATGCCTTTCACATGTGTGTGAGTACCCCAAATCTGACAGGATGGAGAAACGAAGGAGAGGGGATTGCTCCGTGATCACACCCTATCAGGGGTGCTCTCTCCTTGTCACTCTGTCTTTCTCTAGCAGGTGCACATGCACCCTGGCAACTAAAAAAGAAAAAAGAAATATGAGGGATTAATTTAATGAATTGGCTGTATGGTCCCGAATACTGAGACTTGGACACATGGGGAAAGTGGTAGTTAGGCATAAGGTCTTGGAATTATCTTCCTTGCAAAGTTCTAAGTCTGTTGAAAACAGACTGTTCTAATTAGCTGTTCTTTTACTTAATTGAGGCTTATAAGAACTTAATGGACTTTGAAGAGCAACAGTACCTCAATATGCACAATATGCTATCTGGTTTCATTTTTTTTTTTTTTATGCCACATCTAATGAGAAAGACCGCTAACAACATCTAAGTTCTCTTATTAGAGATGTAAATAACTGAGATTGCCTAGATTGAGATTGAAAGAAGATATTAAAAAATAACTAATGATAGATTTGTTATTTAAATAAGTAATGATAGCTCTACCTGGCCATGCCATTCAAAAGCAGCACACTGGCTTGTTGACCCTTCATGTAAACAAATATCGACGACAGTACTGTTCCTAGTCTCTTGTGTAGGAAGTGAGTTAAGTCAATGGGGAACAGGAACCGTATAATCAGTCTGAGTGTGTCTTGTCTTGACTCATGCAACAAAAAGCAACGTAATGTTTTTCATTGGAAATGTACTCCCACAGTTATGTATTTATAAAAATAATACTGACCAGTGTCATCTGTCAATAACAAGAGATTGGTATTTTCAGAAAGGCAGAGAAGTGCAGGTAAGATAGTTCTCAATTAGGAAAGACGTGATTCTGATAACTTCCTTATGAAATTTAAAACTTCCATCCCATATAATATACTCTTTGCTTTATGACCATGCCATCTTTCATTTTGAAAATCGAAGCGATGTGAGTAATCTAACCTTTTTGTTGTGACTAATGCCTCACAGAGACTTGGAAGCTTCAAGATTATAACTGTTCTGGATTTCTATCACTTTTTGTCAGCAGAGAAGTGTAATAGGGCCTTTTCAAGGTGATGTTTGGAGGCTGGAGCACTCTTGAGGATTTGGGGTGGTTTGAGGAACCCCTACCACTGTACTCATATCCACCAAGCATATATCTCCTACAGAAAGGAAAATAAATGAAAGTGAAAGAATAAAACTACACAAATTGGGATGGATCACTTAAATTTTTCTGAATCTCTGAATTTCCATGTGGAGTGGTCAATAGGGCTGCTTACAGATTTTCCAATTCACCTGGTCTAGACATTTGGTAGGATTGCATTTGCCTGTCTCTCTTAGTGTTAGGTGTGGACATACAAGTAGTTTTTGGCCAAAGAAATGAGCGGTTAAGTGCTAGTGGTGGTTTCCATGGCTGCCTGGACTCTGTCGCCCTGGGCTCCTGGATGTCTTAGTGATGACAACAGCTGCTCACCCTCAACCAGATTCCCAGTTCCATACCAACCATGTAGTGTGAGCGAGAATAAATCCTTTTTAGTGTTAAGTGTCCACAATTTTGAGGATATTTGTTAGCGCAACATTACTTATACATGTCACTCATCAAAGAAGAGACTGGATTGGGGATTTGTGATATTCTTTCCAGCATATTGTGTCTCCACCCTGCGTCTGAGGTGAGCAACGAAACAGTGTAACATGGGAAATCCAGAAAATGATGACAGGAAGCATATGGGGTGGGGGGAGAAGGAGGACAGAACTTTCTAAAAACACTGGAGTGTAATCTAGAGATACTCTTCAGATACTCAGGACTAGACACTTACCTCTGTTCCTAAAGCCTGCACTTTCTTCCAGCAAAACCAAGGATTTTTATTTTATTTTATTTTTAAAGAGGTTTTGCCATAGGGTGTGTTCTTTCCAGAGAGAGACAGAGACAGTGAGAGGGAAAGTGAGAAATTGCCACCACCCCCTCCACCCCAAGGGGATGGTCACATAGCAATCTCATCTTCTCCATTCTCCTCCTGGGATCTTGGGCATGCACACATACACACCTGGTGTGATTTTCAGGCTCTCAAGTCTGGAACTTGAACCTCGGTCAGCCATGTAGAAGTCCAGCAAGTAACTGCTATGCTATCTGCTGGCCACCAAGCCAAGAATTTTTGAACTGACTGCAGAGTTGTAGCAACTGTTTACACTGTACTTCTTGTGCAGTCTTATTTTATATAGACTTCCTTTCTCATCTGGACCTGATTTTTAAATTCTTTTCAGCCCTGTTGTCTTTAGAGAAATTTATAGCTACCTCTGAGACATTCTTGCTTTAATCTGCCAAGATTTTTTCCTGACTACTGAGTTTGCATATTTCTTGGCCCATTCACAAAAATCTCTCCCACACTGGGCAAAAAACACACATTGAGTAGGCATGCAGAGACAGACATGCAAGCTGTTGAGTTTTAGATGTCACAGGAAGCTGTGTATTTCTTTTCAAAATATCTTTCTTTTCAACATCAGTTGTTGCAAGGAGAAATAATTTAATAATATTAGAGATTAACCTTCAAGAACCTGTGATAGAGATCTATGTATGTGTATGTGTGTATAATTTCCTTGTTAATCAGGAAAAGCTAGAAATCTAAAGTGTATTTTTATAACCAGATTAATCACTACAGGTTTTGATCAGGTGGCACTATAAACCATAACAACAATATAAGGAATAAATTAATGAAGTTTTATAAAGAAAGGAAAACCAACATAGATGGCCCAACATTTAGTCTATCATATCTGAGTGTCTCATTAATGAGCATATTGTCTTGATTAGTTCCCTTACAATCAGGAGAATGACTTGGCAAGAATTCTAACAGAATGACCAAAAAAAAGTACACATTGACTGAAAAAAAAATTAGTACATATATGCTTGAATAAAGTAGGTTCCCAGTAAATATTCAAAGCCAAAGTACCAGATGTCAAGATGTGTAGATTCAGAAGCTCACTGGGAATTGGAAGTATCACTAGATACAAGGAAAGAGCATTTGTGGAGTAACTCTTTTCAGACCTTCAGTTCCAGAGTGAAACTACTGCATCAGATAATTTCTGTGTTGTTTCTCTCATCTTAAAAAAATTCAAATTCAATTTGATATGATCTTTTCACAGTGAATAAATATAGGCAGTACACGAAATTATTTTGAGTTCTTATAAACCCGGTAGTGCATTCGGGACACAATCAGATATCTAGCTTCACAATTCAAATTGCACTCATATTTCAAGCATTTGACTTGATTGTGCATTTGCTATTCATGAGATCCTGGTCTGCTGAAAGTTATTCAGATATAGAAGCAATCCTGATGACTGGGTCGCTGCATCTGGACAAACTGTAATCACGCTTTGTAATCTCTCAGCGGGAAACATGAAATTACTGGTATTATGTAAAAAGGGCATCACAACGGAAATGGGTTTGCATATACAACGTTGTCGTTTGTGAATTCTTTGAACTGTGGCATAAAAACAACACAAAAAAAGTGTAACTATTTACAGATCTACACCTGCAGAATCCAGTTAATTGCAAACCTTTAGGGCCTTTGTTTTAAGATCCTGTATCATGCTCTGGTATGGTGAAGATAGGCATTTGTAACCCTTTATTTCTTTCCTTTTTTTTTTTTTTTTTTTTTTTTTTTTGGAAGAAATTGATAGTATTAAAAATTGAAATATAACTTTTAACTAAAGAAAAACTGTTGAAGAAATCATAGACAAATACCTTATAATCACATATTAGATTCAAAAGCACGTATATTATTCTGATCATAATCTCAATGGTAAATTCTACTGAAGTAGTCTAGAAAACTATCTGTGGGACAAACAGTTGTGGATACGTCTTCTTCATTTTTATTATCTCTGATTGCTTTCTCTCAGCCGGGAAACATAAAAACAAAATTTTGTGATCATAAACAAATTCAAACAAATTTGTTTTCCCCAGTGAAATTGGGAAGTGTGGAAAGAAAATAAAAATCCTGGTAATGAGGAGGGAATGAGAAATGGTCACTGTGATAACATGGCTGAAATAATTACAAACTGTTACAGTCTTTTAAAACAGTAGTTCAATAAAATGTATCAGGAATCCCAAATACCAGTCATACTGTTTATTTAATCCAGTAATCCTAGAAATTATTCTGTGACAAGTACACAGAGATTTATCTAGAGGACTGTTTATCAGTATTTACAGTGTAAAAAAAATCAAAGACATCATTTACAAACAAATGTAGTAATATTATCCGCTTCTGAGGGCTGCGATGAAGACCTAATGAGATCAGTCACTATCATTTGCCCTGGTTTCCAACGCAAAGTGATAGTTTCTTTAATATCGAACCGATTTAGTGCTTGCATAAATAACTAGAATACTTGCGTTCAAGTCCCAGCTGAGCTTCAGAGTGATGAAGTTCCTTTATTACTCTGCACCACAGTTTATGTATAAAGTAGAGATAGTTGTAATCAGTGTTTTGTGAGTGCTAAATGTATGTAAAAGGCTTAGAAAAATTTCTAGCATAATTGCTCAGTAAATATTGGCCATTAATGTAAAATTATCCAATTATTTCTGTGTGTATATGTGTGTGTGTGTGTGTGTGTGTGTGTGTGCGTGTGTGTGTCTGTGTATGTGTGTTTAGATTTTTGACACAATATGTGCTTGTCAGAGAGAGACAGAAAGAGGGAAAGTCAGAAATCACCCACAAGGGGCTATGGCTACGCTGCAATCCCTTCTCTCAGAATTTTTGGGCATGTGTTTTTTCGAGTCTTGGACTCAAACCATGGAGTATCAGCTGACTATATTTCTGTGGCTTTATCCCTTACTATGTATAGCATTTATAACTTCTAAATTTTATAAGATATCAAAAATGCACGTTTATATATGTGTCTATAGAGGGTATTAAAAATGTTTTGTTTATATTCTTTCATTAACTTAAAAAAAATGATGGTTGTAACCTTACTTTTGTACTGTGCTATACAGAAGTTGGGCTTCATAATGCCTTCATATGGGACATAGTATAGTTAATTGTGTTTTTTTTTTTTTTTTGGTTTGTTTTTGAGAGAAGTTTTTGCTATAGGGTATGTGTGCTTGCTAGAAAGACAGAGAGAGAGAGAGAGAGAGAGACAGAAGACGAGAAATCACCCCTCAGAAGGGATGGTCATGCCGCAATCACTTCTCTTCCATTCTCCTCTCGGGATCTTGGGCACACACGCACATGTGCCCAGCATGAGTTTAAGCCACCGGGTCTGGGACTCGAACCGCGATCGACTACATGGGATCCCAGCGACATAGCCATTATGCCAACTGCTGGTCTCAGTATAGTTACTTGTTTTAATTTTGATATTTTAACGGAATTTTAGAGCTACCAATTAAAACATAGTAACATTTAAGTGGCAGAGCATGTGGATCCATTTTAGCATCACTGATGCCTAACTTAGAAGGGAATCGTGGGTACTTTACTGTGCATCCCCCACATGCCTCTCTTATGTCAGAAGCTCCTTTCTTAACCCAAGAAGCAATTCTTTATCCTCGGCAAATAAAAAACAGAGTGGTCACCTGGGAAGATTAATTTGCTGCAGAGAACTGTTTGAAAACAGGGGATGTTTGAAACTATGAGCCAAGTAACTGTAGAAGTGTTGTATGCATATGCATGTATATAAAAATAGAAAGATGTCTACATGGTATAAATAGGTCCTAGAAAATGACAGCCCCATTAGATTGGGTTAGTTCATTCATGTCCACAGTCAGTACTGAACTCTCTGTGAAAATCAGGGAAGAGAATTAGTGATTGAACTTTTAATTAAAATAATCTAGCACACATTAACTTTTAAAGGAAAATTTAAAAAAATTCATATTAATCTTGCTTTCAGGGAATATGGAGCCATTGATGATGTAGATATTGATCTGCATATCGATGTTAGCTTTCTTGATGTAAGTATCACTTTATGTAATGTGACTGGTATATTTAAAATACATTCATTTTTATTCTAGGGAGAAATTTAATTTTCAGTTGTCTTATGATACTATTAGTTGCATATTGAGTTCGTTCAAGTGATTTATGAATAAATATTAGGACTGGTCGAATAAGCAGAAATTATAAATATATATTTTTTACCTGGGTTCTTTTAATATATTCTGAAATGTATGGACTCTTATTATAGTATCTCATTATATCTAAGTGTTCAGGTTTATTTTTGCATATAGAGAAGGCAAAAATTAAGATAATTTTGGCTTTTATATTATAGCGGATTTTGGGGTAATTGAGCCCTCATGATTTATGGGTTTCTATAACATAAGTTTTGTCATGTTTTCTTTTCTTAACTCTGGTAGATGATTAACTCATCTTTTAAATATATTTGGACAGGAAGAGATTGCTGTGGCTTGGGAAGTAATTCGAACAGAACCTATAATTGTACGACTACACTGTTCACTTACACAGTATTTAAATGGCCCAGGTTAGTTTCATTTCCGCTCATCATTTTGAATATTAATTAGCTGTGCACCATGCCGTAAGCAAAATGAATGTTGATTTGCATTTGTTAATTCTGAGCATAAGTGCTAAATATCTTGATAGTGATATTTGAATAAGTCTGCGTCCTGAGAAGGATGCTTTATTGCCAATATAACTTATGGAAACAGAAGCCTATAATGTTTAATTAGGTAGATTTTTAAAGAAATTGAGAAGTTTCTGTGAAGCAAACTATAAAACCTAAGAGTGCTTTGCGTATAGTAGAAACGCAGTAAATATATTTTGAATTGATCTTAAGTTTAATTATTTCTCTCTCTGATTTTGGAATTTAATTTTAATAGTTATATATTATTCCTTTGATAACTGGTGAATTTAGTCTAACTGTAACATATTTCTATTTTTGAAAAGTAGAGATCATAATATTTTTGTTGTCTGAATCTTTAAAGGATGATGTTACTATATTTTAACTCAGCTATTTTTCAACAAAGGGCCTTATTTTACATTTTGGTTAAATTTATAGGGTTAGATTGGTTAAAATTTTACTGCCTACTAACACACACACACACACACACACACACATTGTATTGACTCATACTGTTCTGTTATATACTTTTTTTTTTGGAGAGGTTTTCGCTATAGAGCGCGTGCGCTCGCCAGATAGACGGAGAGAGACAGAGAGACAGAAAGCGAGAAATCACCCCCCAGGGGGGATAGCCACACCACAATCCCTTCTCCTCCATTCTCCTCTCGGGATCTTGGGCACGCACGCACACACGCCCGGCGTGAGTTTTAAGCCACCGGGTCCGGGACACGAACCCTGGTTGACTACGTGGGAGTCCAGCAACATAGCCATTATGCTAACTGCTGGTCCCATTATATACTTTTATATAACACACCACCCCAAAACTTAATGGCTTAAAACTTACCTCTCACTGTTCTTTGAGCTCACTGGGGCAGTTCTTGCCAAAAGGCTCCCATGACTTTACAGTCAGATGATAGGTGGGGCCGTTGTCTTTTAATGGCCTCATTAGGTTGGATAACCAAGGTGCTGGAATTTCAGATGGCCCACAGTTGCTCCAGGTGTCATTTTGGCACTCAGCTATGACTACAAACTAGAGTGCATATGTTCTTTGTGCAGTTTGGGCTTCTTGTACTATGGTGACTGGGATCAAAGCAAGTGTTCCTACAGACAGTCTGTTGAAAAAGGCACCATGAATCATCCATTATATTCTACTCATCAGAGCAGTCTAAGAGCCTACCCAGAAACAAGGGACAGGACGTAGCACCTCTGGAAGTTGTGGCCATCTTTAATGTGCCCTATATGTTACTATGGTGTCTGCCCTTTTCTCTTCAGGGATATGAAAAAAATATACATACAATCGTAGTTTTCACATAAGAAAAATACTTGCCCTTTCCAATTTATGAAATACAGAGAAATCTTCCATTGTGGAAATTATTACTTGTTTTCTCTTGTAATTCTCTTCTAATTACTGTTTGTTTCTGTTAAAACATTCTATTTAAAATTAAATGATCGGCTCCATATAAAAACATATACTGTCATTAAACGCTAGACATTGAAAAATAGACATTACTTTATTCTGATTATTTCAAATATATAGAAATGTAATGAAGAATAAAAGTAATTACTCATCATCCCTATATACTAAGAAAACTGTAAATACTTTGGTATTTCTATTTTCTATGCTTTTTGGTTTATTTCATAAAGTTGACGTTGAATTGTGTAAGAAGCTATACACCTTAACGTTATGTCTTGAGACTATCAAGTCATTAAGTGATCTATAATGTAATGATTTTTGTAATATCCGCACAATATTCCCGTCTGTCATTGTATGTGTCTTTTTGCCTTTTCCCAACATATTCGGACATGTTGTTACTGACCAGTTAAGTCCAGCTGCTTCTTGTGGTCAGTGAAACATGAGGCAGAGGCTGGATAAGGAATTTATTTCTGTAACCAGTTACAGGGAGACAGCAAATACCATCAACTGTCTAAAAAACTCAACATGTTCTCAGTATGTATGGGTATAAGATAGAAGCACATGCAAATTATTCCTCAGCACAATCAATCACACTCAATCTCTTTCCCCTGAGTAGTTCTCCTGATTCTTGTTTTACTTGAATACCCATTCTTAGTTTTTCATCGGACCATTCCTCAAACCGTCCTTCCCGGTGACTCAGCACTTGGTCAGATTGTTCTCATTAGAGGTCTTTCTTAATTTCAGAGTGGCTGTAGTCCTGCTAGACCTTATACTGACCTGCTTCAAAATGGATTTTTCTTCTCACTTTAGTAATTTGAGTTGTATCCATTGAGTTTATTCTGATTGAAAGAAAGAAAATTTTCTTCTAGTTAAAGAAAATGAAGCTTTTCGTGACTTTTTTTTTTTAAGATTCAGGGTTATGAATGAAATTGAGTCAGTTAATCTCTACTCACTCAAACTCTGTCTCATTGAGATGATAATACAGCATGCTTTTATGTAATTTTACCATTAATACTTACTTCATATAATCTTGAATTTTAGGCAGATGTTTCCCTTCCCAATCTCTTCAGTGAGCTTTTTAAATATTTTCATGGCTTTACAGATATTTTAATAATCATCTTAATTCATATTTATATGTTTATTGTTCACTTCTTCTTCACTATCACAACTTACCCATACTTTGTTTTCATCTATATTGTTTGATTTACATATTTAATTATTTTTAAGTCAAGGAAAGCTAAGGGTTATGCTTTATTTTATATCCAAGAATGACTTTTTGTTTTGTGAATGAAATAACTTTTACCAAGTAAAATTTGTAGGGTCATAATAGTTCTTCCCAAAGAGGCAAAAATGCTTTAGAAACATCTGATAATTCATGTCCGACATGTTTTAATTTAGTCATTTGTAAGAAATCTATCTTGGTATATTAGTATACTTGTTGAACTATTTTTTTTTCCTCTCCTTGAGACTCTCTTTTATATATTTATTTCTCCATGGTATACGTAGGTCTTAATTGAAAGTTTCAAGAAAGTTTTCATGTAATTATTTATTTGTCCTTCTTTCCCTGTCAGTCCCAATATATGTATTGGATTGTCAGAAAGGTTTATGACACATTTTTGCATAGAAAGACATAGAAAAATTACTTCATGATTTTTCCAACAACCCAGTAGATTGGCTCTAACTCTTTTGTCCTTTATGTTGTTTATCATTTTGCTCATCCTTTCACCCTTCACATCTGAATACTTTATGTATTTTTTCCAATCTATTTTCTACTCCATTAAGTTAATTTTTTTTCATGATTCAGTCTTTAATTTAATGTTCCCATTGTATTTTTAACTTGGCTACATTCTTTACTGACTATTATTTCCTCTTTATCATCAATGACTTTCATTTTATTTAATCAGTATAATTTATTTTTTTATTTATTTATTTTTTTGAAGAGGTTTTTTTTTTTTTCCTATAGGGCGCATGCGCTCGCCAGACAGACAGAGAGAGACAGAGAGACAGAAAGCGAGAAATCACCCCCCCCCCCCAGGGGGGATGGCCACACCGTAATCCCTTCTCCTCCATTCCCCTCTCAGGATCTTGGGCATGCACGCACACGTGCCCGGTGTGAGTTTTAAGCCACTGGGTCCGGGATGCGAACCACGGTTGACTACATGGGAGTCCAGCGACATAGCCATTACACTAACTGCTGGTCCCTTAATCAGTATAATTTAGAATTGTGTTTTGGACATCAATCAGTAATTGTCTAAGATTTATCATTTTATTTCTGTAGATGGAATTTTGTTTTCCTCAGGATTCTATTTGAGCAGGAGTTGAAACATACTTCTTTCAAAAATTAGTGTGATTTGTGTAAAATTAATTAAGAAGAGAAAAGAAAGAGTATTCTACACTTAATTGCACTTGAGATTCAGCAGTTCTGAGATATGACATCTGGGGCTGGGGTGTCGGCTGTGCACACTGTTCTCCTCAGACTACATTTTATCAGCTCTGTGATCCCACCCTCAACCCTTCGCACACTTTGCTGATAATAGCCCACTCTTGGGACTTCGAATAAATTGTCCTCAGACAAGTGAGTTTTCTTCTTTCCTGGGGAGAATAGGTAAGTACTTGGGAGTCCTTTGTCTTCCCTACACCCTTCAGGTGTGATTGCCATGGTAGAATAGTGGCATCGCGCTGTGCCTCAAGGCTGGGCAAACTTTGAGGTGTCGATTATACTACAGTGTTACCCACAGGATGGGACTAAAACTGGGACTTCACCTGAATTTATACCCTTCCTGGCTTCTCCCTTTTCCTGTTTTCTCCACTGCTCCTTATTCTTTTCTCCTAAGGACAATTCATAATAATTGTTTGGTCCCAGATTTTCACTCAGAATCTGATTCTGAGAGCCTGACTTAAAATGGTGGGTCAAGAGTCTAGAAGATGGTCAAAATCTGCTGAGAGAGGAAGCCCTGCCAGGCCAACCCTTTGCCTTTCGTGCTCCCCTTACTGGAGGAAACCTTCCTGGACTGTACTCTGTTTCATAATTCACTTGTCCACCTTTTTTTCTTGAGATGTGTTAATGGTGGTTGGCCTTTAAAATTCCTCTTCTTTAATAGAATGGGGGTTTGGGACCAGCTATTAAGTCTCCTTAAGATTGTTTCTGTCTGCTTTATTTGTCACAGAAATCACTGGAAATTCCTCACATGGGGATGGCACTATTTGCATTTCTTGTCCTTTTACTATTTTTCTTCTGTTTCTATAATATATTGCACTGGGTATGATGGGGTTTGTTCAACAATATTTAGTCACATTGCCATCTTGCTGCTAAATTTCCCAAATGGTTAATTTTTTCTGTTGAAAATTTGAGGAAAAATATGATTTAAAGTGAACACTAATGTGTAATATATTACTAAAACTAGAGACAATATTACTAAAAAGAAACATAAAGTCTATTATTCCAAAAGAAAGAATTAGGTTTTATCCAAGTTTATGATTTGGATTATTGTAAGCAAATAAAAAGGTGAGAAAATAATTCTTGAGGAATGTTTTACAATGTGTCTTTGGGTCCAGCTTTTGTCATGGTGGTTGAGGTGATTGAATTTCACATGGCTAACTATGCAGGTCAAGTCCTGGACCTGTAAAACATACTAGGCACATGTGTTTACATGCCCAAAATCCCAGGAGGAGAATGGAGGAGAAGGGACTGCAATGTGGTCATCCCTCCTGGAGGGTGCTTTCTCACTTTCTCTCTCTCTTCCTCTGTGAGCCCATGTGCCCTATACCATTAAAAAAAAAAGGCGAAATGTCTTTGAAGTTGTCAGCATTAATAGTAAAATTAACTTGCATAAATGTATGACTAAACTAAGATTTAGACTGACCTACTTAACAGTTATTTTGAAAATTATTTATTCATCTCTTTGGGAAATGTATAAATAACACTTAACTTGAACCACAGTATTTGGTTATAGCTAATCTGTCAATATATCTATGTGAACAGAAATAATAAGCATTGAAGAAATAAACCTTGTTATCCACTTTGAAATGAAAAATAACGATTATTTTAAGGTACTTAGTGAAATATATTTTAAATAAAAACATCATATAATTTGTTATGATTATATATATTTTCTAGAATTACTGTTACATAAGCTCAGTTTCTGTGCTGAAGGACAGAGTGTTATCAGTTGAAAATAATCAACATATTACATTATTTCAAATGTATTTCTCTGCATATCATCTCATTTTAGTAGGTCTATACTTACATGATCAGAGTGTCAGAATAATTTTTACATATCTTGCAACTGAAATTTAGTGAGAGATAGAGAAAAATTAAATAACTTCATTTTTTTGGAAAATATCAAAATGTATTACTAGTACATTCTGTGAAGTTCTTCCGCATTTCCTTGCCCTACCAAATGAGCTCTATGGGAAACTTGATTGTGTTTGAGTTATAAATAAACTTGAGAAGAATAGACATTTCTATTAATGATTTTACTTTTTCTATAAAAAATTTGGTCATTTTCATATTTCACTGAAATTCTTTTTGTAATTTTTTTTTTTTTTACCTTTTGGAGGGCTTAGGTCACTAATTGGAGTTTATCGTTGGGTACTTGTTCACTTGCCCACTTGGACTTTACAGTCTAATTTATTTCCCAACATGTTACTGTTGGTTATTAGGAAGCTATTTTAGAAAACATGATTAAAAATTAATGTAAACTGTTTTTAGATTAACAGAAAAATTGCAAAAATAGTACAGAGTTCCATATACTCTGTACCCTGTTTCCCTTATTAGTAATGTCATCCATCAATATAGTAAATATAATTTTTATAATTAGATTAATCATAAAAATTTGGAATAATTTTAAAGTAGCATTTTGTAAGTGTTTTCAAATTTTGGTGTCACTTGTATTTATGCTACCTATCGAGTCATTGTAATTTATTTTTTTCTGGACAATATGTCATTGTGATAAATATTGACACTTATTTTCTAGTCATGCATAGTGTGATTTTTTGACCTTTCTTTTTCTTTTTTTTTTTTTCTTTGTGAGATTTTTGCTACAGGGCACATGTGCTCACTGGAGAGACAGAGATGGAGAGACAGAAAGTGATAAATCACCCCCTGGGGGTATGGCCACACCACAATCTTTTCTTCTCCATTCTCCCTTTGGATTTTGGGTACACAACCTCACATGAGTTTTAAGCTGCTGGGTCTGGGACTCGAATCAGAGTTGACCTCTTGGAAGACCAGCCACTTAACCACTATGCCACCTGCTGACCTCTGTCTTTATTCTCTTAATTTGTTGGAATAATTTATAAATTTTATAAAACATTTGTGTTTATTATTCTCTATTCAGTCTGTCTTTAGATCTTACACAAGTTCTTTGAGTAAAGTTTTTAGTTCTTTTAGTGCATTTTGGAGATTTCTACTTTTCAGCCAGGTTTTGCTTTTGTTTTTCTGCCTTCATCTTTCCAGTCACTTTTTCTGTTTGCCCATGAAGAGACTGTGTCTTGTTAAGTTTTCTTAGAGAGAGGACAGTGTGTTTTTATTTTGTCATTTTTTTCCCTTTAAAATATAATTCCACTGAATTTTCAAAATGTTGGTATGGTTCTTTATTCACTTCTGATTTTTGCTAGCCCTGGGTTTGATTGGATTGCTAGCTACTTCTCACTCTGTGTGAGCTATTTCTCATTCTGTGTGAGAGTTAGAGTGTTCATAGTACAGGAGTTTATGTTTGCCCATACACGGTAGTTCCTTGATCCGTGGAGTGTTTGCATGCAGAATAATGGCCAGCTGAGGGAGTGAGGCAATTTGGGGATACCATTTTGGTTTACTATATAGTGTATGTGTGCTCTGAGAATGTCCTGTTAGCAAGACAGTATTTGCTCTCATTATCTGTTGTCCCAACTGTTGCTGTGAGTGACACTACCTGAGCTCTGCTATAATATCATCTTTTCCTGATGCACTAGTTTCCATCCCCTGTCACCCAATTAAGGCACCTTTGTAGCAATTCTCCCTCTTCTTTACTATTTATTTTTTCTCTTCTCCCAGAAGATTCCTACTAGCAAACACATATTTCTCTCACTTTAAAACAAATAAATAAATCCCTCTTAACCTTAAATCCCTATTTGGTTGGTATACTAGTATTCTGCTTCCCTGGATTATTTAAATTGCTTGGTTGGAGTTGTCTGTATTAGACAACTTCATTTTCTTTGGTGTATTTTTCTCTTCACCTCCACTCAAGTTGGTTTTGGTCCCATTACTTCGCACTGTTCTGGTCGTTGTCACCTGTGATTTTAGTATTGCTAACTGACACCATGGCCAATTTTAAGTCCTCATCTTTTATGTTTTGAAGTTTACTTAAGTATTTCTTTCATGAGAGAGACAGGTGGAGAGAGAGAGAGATAGGCACCCTCAACGGGGTCCTCTTGCTGTGATCCACCCCCCATTCCCAGCTAGCTCCAGATCACTAGTTCAGGCATGTTCCTGGCACGTACAGGGATACCCCAGGACTCAAACCCAGGGTCTTCCTGTGCAGGTTCAGCTGTGTTACCACTGCACCACTGTCTGGTCCCTTGAATCCTCATCTTTTTTTAAAAGTAATTATTTTATTTAAATTTATTTATTTATTTTTATTTGACCAGAGAAGAACAGAGCTAGTGCGAGAGAGAGAGAAGGAAAGTGAGAAAGCAAGCCTCCAGGTCTGGGACTCAAACCGAGGTCAGCCAGGTGGCAGTCCACCACCCTTAATCACCACACCATCTGCCAGACCCTTTGAATCCTCATCTTAATTGACTTCACAGCATTTGATAACAGTTGTTGCCTTCCTCGAAAAAAAATTCGTGAAATTTTGTCCGGATCAGCGGTGCTCTGTGATCTTTTATATTTTTGGCTATTCCTCCCCAGATGTCTTGTGGACTGTCTGAATACTGTTGGGCTCAGGTCCTAATCCTCAGACTTTTCTTTCCCCATTCTACACTTCCTGAGGGCTTTCTTATCCACCCTCTTGCTTTTAAATACATAAGTATTGTGGCTATTCCAAATTCGTATCTTTAGTAAATTTCTTTCACCTCAGTCCCAAAATACTGGCTTTTTCTACCCATTCTCCTACTTTACATTTTTATTTGAATAGACATCTCAAGTTTAAAATGTCTAAAGTCAATTAACCGGTCTTCTTCCCCTCACCAAAACTGTTCTTCCTGTGGTATTTCACAGACCAAGAATGGGTAGGTTTCATCCTTCTAGCTCCACAGGCCAAAATCCTTAGATTTGGCCTTGAACTCTTTTTCCCACACTTCAAATCCACTTCATGGGTGAGATCTATCAGCAATTCTAGAGAGTATGAATTTAAAATATTTATCATCTCCACTGATCCAAGCCACTGTATCTCAATAATTGCAGTGAGATCCTGAGTGGTTTCTTGTTTCTTCCTTTGACGATCCTACGCGGCCCCATCCATGGTCCTTCTCTGCTGTCAGCCTTCACTGGTTTCCAGCTGCTGCTGAAATAATAAAGCGTGTACCCTCCTGAAAGCTACCGGCCTTGCCGTTTCCTCTGGCTTGTCCTTATCTAATGTTGAAAACTATGCCCATGTAACCTGTACTCCTAAAATCTTTTTCCTCTTTTTCTCCGTTTTGTATTGTGTATGTTTTCTTACTTGTTTCTCATTGGTTTTCTTTCACTGGACATTATGGAGGTAGTAATATTTGTGTGTGTAGGAGTGTGTGTGTGTGTGTTTACTTCACTGGCCATAATGATTGGCACAGTGGGCACTCAGTATTTTCTAAACTAGTCGATAATAAATGAGTGACTTTTTAAAGAGAAGTTATTAATTTTATATACTATGACTTGGATATTATTTCTGGCTGATGTGCGAGTTTCAAGTCAATAATTGACTATGATATTTTTTTCCTTTCCAGTGCCTACTGTCGATGTCTTTCAGATATCCACAAAAGAGCGATTTGGATTAGGACATCAACTGAAAAAGTAAGTTTGATAAAGAATTAGAAAAAAAATACATTTCTGTTAAAGAAAATTGGGTTATTTTGCTCATTTAAAGCAAGTATTTACTTAATAAGATTTTTCGAAGTGAGCACCTCAGGTGAGAAGATCATCCCGAGGCTTAGTGCTGCATTTATAATTGATTTAACAGAGCTCACTATTTGGGCTGGACCATGGTCCTTCGATTTGCTGTCCTCTATCCAGTTTCTCCTCTCCAGAACTCTGCACCATACCCGGGGAGGTGAAACTCTGTGGACACTGGCTCCTGTGTCTCTGTGTCTCTAATATGACTATTGGAGTAAGTCAGGAGAGTAAGATGAGACCCTTTGTTTCTTGATTTCCTCCCTAGGAGGGCACCTTGAGCTCATCACCCCTCCACCTGAAGCTTCTAGTTCTGCTCTGGGTCAGAGCCTTTGCATGACTTTTTTTTAGTGGGTTTGGTTCTGTTGCTGGTTTTCATTGCTTGTTCTTGGGGAGCCTAGAGGTGCTAACAGTTCAGCAGCCACTGGCCCTGTGGTACTGCACTGTCCCTACCTCCTCTTAAATCTTTGAAACATTACTTTTGTAAATAAATCCTTTATTTTTTGGGACTTTGACATAATTTATCTTTTACATGTGTACTTAGTTCTAATAGGAGTATGTATGTAATTCATCTGAATAGGCAGGTACATTCTTTAGTAAATCATTACTAGCATAAACACATGTTGTGCAGTGTTTATGTGGTCTCTGGGTTCTGACTCACTGTGGTGTTTTGAATACAGCTCAAGGTGCCCTCCTAGGGAGGAAACCAGGGAAACAAATGATCTTATCTTACTCTCTTGACTTACTCCAAGAGTCATACTAGAGACACAGAGACACAGGAGCCAGTGTCCACAGAGTTTCATTTCCCCAGGTACAGTGCAGAGTGCTGGAGGGAAGAGACTGGATCGAGGATAGCAAATCGAAGGACCATGGTCCAGGCCAAATAGTGAAATAAACGGTAGTATGCACTGAGCATGAGGAAAAGATAAGTGGAGGTGTTTTGCCTCATAAAATCTCACAGAGGCTTAGTGATAATTTTCCCATTTTTCAGCTCATTCGGTTGTGGTTTTATTTTTAAATTTAAGTCTATTTTATGTAAAAAAACCTATGTTATTATTAAAAAAAAAAGTAAGCACTAATAGAGTCAGAGACTATACTAACGAGAGGAAATTAAGTCAGTGCAAGAAAAGAACATTAATTAATTACAGACACAAGAATACACTTCAACTTTTTCTACCATCCAGTGATCCCTGGCATAACCTCAGGCATAGCCATCTGGTGCCCACTGGCCTTAGGTTTGGTTTGGATCCAAAGTGCTAGTTGTAGTTTTTTCTGAAGAAAATTGTGCTTCTCACTTGTTCCCCTGTGATCACCTTCCACACAAGGGGAATGTGGCTTTCTTTTCAGGCACAGTGTCCAAATGGGCCTGGACCTTTTCAAAAAGGACATACTGTTACCCCAGTCGAACTGACTTTTGCAGCATAAGTACATGCCTCAATTATCCATGGTCTGACTGTAAACACTCTCTTATACTTATCAAAATATCAGCTTTAAGAACTTGAATTTATAGAATATTCCTGAAGGATTCTTTATTCTTTCAAATTTGCAAAATTAAATTAAATTTAAATGTACCAGGAGAAATAGATAATTGTGTGCTTAAACACATGGAGCTTAAGGTCTTCATATCGGTGCACTCCACATGTTCACTTTCTCTTTAATGAATTTTAATCTTGCATAGTGTGACAGCCTTTATTAAGCAATATTCTAAAAGAAAATACTTGCCATTTATTAAATAGGGAACTTACTGTAGTTATTTAGGTTAATACAGGAAACCTTCATGTATGATATTTGGTTATATATATTACCAGGCTCTAGCACTGTCTGAAGTTTTGATGACTTTAAAGTAGCATTGCTTAAATGTGCAAAGGGAAAAAAAAGACATTTTGTAATTCCCTACTTTTGGGTATATGCACCAATATAAAAGATAGTAAAGCCTTCATCTTTAAAATCTGCATCTCTAGGGGGACCAGCAGTTAGCATAATGGCTGTGTCACTGAACAACCATGTAGCCAACTGTGGTTCGAGTCCCGGACCCGGTGGTTTAAACTCACACCGGGCGTGTGTGCGTGCATGCCCAAGATCCCAAGAGGAGAATAGAGAAGGGCTTGTGGTGTGGCCATCCCTCCTGGGGGATGATTTCTCGCTTTCTATCTCTCTGTCTCTCTGGCGAGTGCATGTGCCCTGTAGCAAAAAAAAAAAAAAAAAAAAATCTGCATCTCTAAAAAATAATTTAATTTACATGTGTCCAGCCAATTATATTTGATAGTGTTCTCACGTAAGAACTCACAGAAGAAATTTTCTCAGATTCCTGATCTAGAGTAGGTATGCGTTTCTGGTGCAGTTAGTCTTGAGTTTTCAGCTGATTTTGTTTTCTGTATTTTTCATGTCTTGGAGATGAACATGGAGCCTGCCTGCCTCTATGTTATGCCATCTAAGTTGGGTACCACCTTACCTTGGCAAATTTTTTTCTGTGATTTTTTTCTTGGTGCAGTTTTTTTCCTTGTTTTTATACTGTTCTACTTTATATGCTTTTGTAAGCTACATAGTAACTTTTCCTTAAGTGGAATGTGGTTGATCAAAACAAGACAATAATTATAAACACTCAGAAATCTAGGAAGAAATTGTTTTCTACCTGATATGGCTTCAAATATGTTACATAGGCTCAGAAAAAGAAGTTGTGTATATCCTTTCAATCTGGTAAAAATAAAGAAAGCTATGAGGACCCAGCTGTGCGGCACGTGCTGGCATAACATGCTGCTTTGCAAGCTGCGGTTCCCTGTCCAACAGGTATGCTGAGCACAGTGGAATGCACCTGCTATCCCAGTGACCTCGGGAGGATGAGGCAGGTGGACTGTGAGCTTTAGGCTGACTTGGACAATAGTGAGATGTTGTATAAAGAAGAGCCTGGTGTGGTAATACATGCCTGCAGTCCCAGCTAGGACGGGGAGGCAGGAGGATTTTGACTTGGTGTGACCCTGTTTTTAAAAGGAAAAAAGCTATGCATTGTGTTCACTGTTTAAGCATGTATTAGACTATGTAACATATTTTAGTAATATTTTCATCCAAATGTTTACTGATTTTAAGTTATTTGCTTTTAGGAGTAAGTTTTAGCTGTATGGAAACTTTGTTAATATGAGCTAGAATTTTTTTAGTGATTCTCGATATCATTTTGGTCTGATGCGTGTTTAAGTTTCCTATACATAACTGGATTTGGCTATGATCCTTAAGATTCCTTCTAAACTACATCATTTTAAAAATATGATCTCATCCTCACCATAATCCATAAGAAGAAATAAAGATATGGAGAGATTATTTTCTCAGATATATACAACAAGTTAGGAAGTTAGGTTAAGAATCTAAGGCCTTTGTCATTGTTTAGATTTGTTTTCAGTAAGTAAGTGACACTCATTAAACTTTTTCTGTTACTCTTTTTTTTTTTTTAATTAGAGATTCTTGCTATAGGACAGTGGCAGAGAGAGACAGAGAGACAGAAAGCGAGAAATCAACCCCTAGAGGGGATGGCTACACCACAATCCCTTCGCCTCTTGGCATTTTGGGCATGCATACACACACACAACTGGCATGAATTTTAAGCCTCCGGGTCCAGGACTTGAACCATGGTCAACTATGTGGGAGTCCAACAACGTAACCATTACACCATCTGCTGGTCCCTCTTTTATCCTTTATCCCCATGTGTGTTTGTGCAGCAGGGCAGAGTCTTAACCATAACAGCAGCTAATGCTTCCTAGATGTCAGTGTTTATTAGATGTCAGGCGCTATTCTAATAGGTGCTTTACATATACTAAGTCGCTTAATCTTTGCAACAACTTCATGAAATGAGTATTGTTACTGTCACGTTTCTTAGATGGTAAAACTGAGCCCCAAAGAGGTTAATCAGCTTATTTAAGATCACAAAGTAAGAAAGTGGTGGAACCAGAGTTGATTGCAGATAGATACTTTTGACCCATACACTAATCTGCCTCTCGTATAATCCTAGATATCCTTTGCCTTATATAAGACATGGAATATATGCTTGGCATTGAATGAATATTGGGAAAATGTAAAGCCAAGGAAAGATCCTAAAAGAAAAAAATACATATTTTCTCATGGCTGACCTGAAACAGATGGCAAAGGTCAGTTTTGTATCTGTCACCAAAGGCTGAGCATATCACAGAGAATGGAAATAATCTGAAACTTCGTGTGAGTTTGTGCTAAGTCATTGACCAAACTTAACCTGTGTTTAAAAGGGGAAAGTATTGTAAAACTCCAGTTTTGCCTTAAATATGTGCAACATAAAATTAAGTATCAATTCTTTATATGTACAATGCCCCATTTATGAAACCAAAATCAGTTAACAACTTAAGTGCAGATCAAAATAAAACACTCAGAATCCAAATGAATGCTATTAACTCAGTGTGATGAATGATAGGATTTCACTGAAGCTGTTTTATCACCAGTATCATACTGGCTGCTCTGGTGCATCTTTCACTTGAAATCAGAATGAAGAAAAAACATGATGTCACTCTCACCTACTCGTTTTTCTCTGTTTATATGCTGGGCCATTAGTTCACATAGCCAGCCGTGTCATCATACACTCTTCATTTGCTGCAAATGTATAGATTACCCTGAAAACTTTCCCAAGTCTTCTCTTTATCACTAGCCACTGGCAATTGTAGTAGTTCTTGGGCCAACGCAATAATAAATACAAACTCAAATGTGAATACTGAAATCTCTTAGCGGCTCTTTTTTAGGAAGAGGTGGTCCATATATCAACGGTGCTTATACTGTTATTTCAGATTACCTTTGAAATTGAGCACATTTAAGTTAAGTCTTATCAGAAACAGTTGTTAGCTCCTTTCCCATCCAAGGACAACTTGAAATCTGGGTACCCAAGTTTAAGAAGGATTGATATTATATGTTGAAGTTCACACTTTCGAATGCTAATGTAAATGAAAGTGGAAAAAAGTTTAGTCATTCTGACCTGTTATTTTTTGTTGTTGTCATTGGTCTAATTAACCGATCAAGATTAGGCAAGCTGTCTTAGGGGATGGTGCACAGGAGCAGCAGCTCTTCCTAGGAGGAAGTGAGTCCAGATCTGCTTGGCACAAAGGGTGATGTCAGTGGAGATGGCATATTCCATACAGGCAGAGATGATGACCCGACTACTGCTGTTACATCGAAAGCCTGCTGAGATGCTGAGTAAAATACCTTCCAATATAGTGTAAATTAGGACATTTCTTTTGTCCTAAGCCGTAAGGCCAAATTTTTTCTGTACATTTGGAATCATGGCATCATTCACTACAGTTTTATTCCTGTATTACCCATCCCTTTTGGCTGCTAAAAGGACCCAAAATAATCCTGTACATAACTGTTTCTTCTTCTCAACTCTTAAAGTTAGCAGAAGAAATGCTGGGGCATTGTGCCTCAGTGACAAAAATCCCTGGCGATCTGAGTTAGTTAAGACCTGAAGGATCTTGAGGAATTTAGTGACAATGTGCCAGCAATCACACTTTTCCCTTTTGATTAGCATATGCTACACACATGGTAATTCACTCTGTTACCCAGGCTAAGGGGGGGGGGGGGGACAGTTCATTTCCTTTCTGTATATGTGAAAGGTAAGGGAAGACAGATTCTTTCTGGGGTAGCCTGAGAATTTCAAGGAAAAAGTGTATGTTTTTCCATTATTATTTCACTCTCTGGTATATTATAATTGGTAAACAAATAGTGGTACCATTTTCCTGTTTCAAAGCAAGTCCCTGTTAGAATTAATTGAAAAGAGCATGAAAACCAAGCAATACTGAAGTGATTCTTGAAAGAAAATGAAAATGTTGAATTTATTGTACTCCTATGCATAATCATAAAATATCACATCTAATTAAATATCAGTGTTAAAGGGACCAATCTCCGCTGCCACTTGGAAGCTCTCCTAGCCCAGGACCCCTTTCAGAACACAGCATCAAGTTGAAGTCCAAAGTTGACATTCTGAATTCTTTACCATAAAGCACTGGCAAAATGACATATAAAATATTAAGATTAGGAATTAGCAAATTCCTACTTTCTGATAATAACTAAAAACTTTATGGATATACAAACTTTAAAAAATAGCATATTTAAAGGTAAATGGGCCACACTGAAGATATAATTTGCTGAACACATATTTCTATATAAAGCCAGTTTTGCATCATTGATTTTTACATATGATTTCATAGTTTTGTTTTTTTATGAAGAAAAATACAGAAGCAAATCAAGTAAAAATAATTTGACTTTACTTATATTTTAAGAAATAGTATCATGATTAGTAACAAAAAGTATTTTTAGCAGCAACAGCATAATTTAGAATTTTTTCACCACTTTACCTAAACTTGCTGATCCTGTGGACTGTCCTTACTTCTCTTTAAATTCTTATTTTTCCATCAACTACACTATTATTTGTATTATTATATCACAGTAATATTACAGTGTAATTTTAATTTTTTTAGAATTTTTGCCGTAGGGCATGTGTGCTTGCCGAGAGAGAGATATTACCTTCCTCCCCCGCCACCCTACTTCCCCCCCCCCCTTGGGGATGACCATGCCACAATCCCTTCTCCATTCCCCTTGAGGGATTTTGGGCGCACACACACACACACACACACACACACACGTGCCCAGTGTGAGTTTTAAGACCCCTTGTCAAGGACTCCAACCTCCATCAGCCATGTGGGAATATACTACCTTAGCCACTATGCCACCTGCTGGCTCTATAATGTAACTATTTTAATATTAGTAATTATTATTTCCTGCTATGTAACTAATTGTAGTAAATTCTTGGTAATTTGCTATATGACGTTTTACCGCATATGAAAAATCTTGAATAATTTTAAATCGGCATCTCATTGATTATCATGTGCTTATTTTCCTTTCATAAATGCATAATTTATCAAATACAGAAATATTAATTTAAATTACCTTGAAACTACGATAACAGAATTACCTTTGGATTGACAGAATCATGCAGACATTTGTTACACAGGAGTGGAAACAGAGCAAAGAAAAATCCAATTGCCTGCATAATAAAAAGTTGTCAGAGAAGAAAGTGAAGTCTCCCCTGCATTTATTTTCTACCTTGCGCAGGTTGGTAACAGGCGACATATCCTTGTCTTCGTAAACGCTAAGCGTGTGCTAGTCCATCTCTGTTCAGTTTAGAACATTCTTCTGTGAGTCTTGGCATTGGTATATTTTCTCATGACCTCAAGGAAGGGATTGGATTACATGCATTCCATCCAAACCACAAATACTCATTTCTGTGTTTAGAGTGTTTTTTTTAATTATGATTTATTTTTTAAGAGAGATTTTTTTGCCATAGGTGTGTGCTCTCCAGAGAGACAAAGAGAGACAGAAAGCAGGAAATCATCCTCCAGTGGGGATGGCCATGCCATAATCCCTTCTCTATTCTCCACTCAGATTTTGAGCATGCACACACTTGGGCTTGGCATGAGTTTTAAGCTGCTGGGTCCTGGTCTGTAACTGCAGTTGGCCATATGGGAGTCCAGTGATGTGACATTACTCCATATACTGATTCCTTTTTTTTCAAAGCATTTGTTGGGTCGTTGGAAAAGTCGTGACGCATTTTTGCATAGGAAAAGAGAAAAATACATCATGACTTTTTTTGACAGTGCAATAAACTTGCACCTTTTCTTTTCTGATCATATAGAATTTTTCCTATGAAAATTAGTTCCAGTTACGGCTCTGGAATAAGTAGGAGGGAAAAAAAATTTAGAACCTATTTTTGGTTTCCAGGAAAAATGTGAATCAAGCTTTGTGATTGTCTTGCATATACCTTTGATTTCTGCTTTAGCTGAAATGAGTGTACAGTTGAGTGTAAGTCAGCATGACAGGTAATCTCCGTGGCCTCTTACTCATGATTTGCCTTGTATTAATTGTTGTTCAATTTTGAAGGTCGCCAAGTTATCCTCCCCCAGGTTGTGGTAAAAGCAAATCCAAACTGAAATCTGAACAAGACGGACTCTCTAAAACACATAAGCTGCTGCGGAGGACTTGTTCCAGCACAGTCAAGGCTGAGGATGTGTGTGCCACCAAGTCGCACAGGACCTTTGGTCGCTCCCTGTCCAGCGACCCCAGAGCTGAGCAGGCGATGACAACGATTAAATCGCACAAACTCTTGAACCGTCCCTGCCCAGCAGCTGTTAAGCAAGAGGACTGCCTCTCTCTAAAATCACATAAACTGTTGACTCGATCTTGTTCTGGAGACCCGCGATGTGAGCACAACACCAACTTGAAGCCCCACAAACTGTTAAGCAGGTCTTACTCCAGTAATCTCAGAATGGAAGAATTATATGGACTGAAAAATCACAAATTGCTCAGCAAGTCTTACTCCAGTGCCCCCAAATCATCGAAAACTGAGCTTTTCAAGGAACCTAATGCGGAGGGCAGGCGGCTCTCTCTTACCTCAGGGCTTATTGGTATCTTAACACCATCTTCATCTTCCCAACCTGCTGTGCGTAAATATTTTCATCTTGAGTTCATAACTGGTAGCTAAGGTGCAGTAAAATATTTTTGTAAGATCTGGAGGAGGAAAGAAGCAAGGTTGTTTTTTGCTTTGTGCTGCTCTAATTTACTGTTTTTCTTTTTTTTTTTTTTCTTTGTGGATATTGTTTTGCAGACCAAACATTTGCAAATAAGCACTGAAATGTCAGGCTTGATTTTGGAAAAAAAATAAATGTAGTGCTTTATCTGAGGTCTGGTCCAAATTCCTCTCACAGTAATGAATGCTGCTAAAGACAGAGGGATGTCAATTGGATTCACAAAGCCTTTCCTTTGAGCAAGCATATAATTTTAGTGTTTTATTAAGCATGTTTATCTAATCTCTGGCTTTCTCGCATGAGAAGTGGAAGATCATGTTTGTCTTAAAATTAAATTAAATGTCATCTCCTTCTACTTATAAGTAAGAGGGGGACTTTGCCTATGTATATTGTTACTGGTGGAAACAACATTCACAGCAGCATCCCGGAGCCTCACTGAAAGTTATTCTGAGTGCCCCTTCAATACTAAAGTCATTTTATAATGTAGCTGGGTTTCTTGGGGGGTACATGAGACCTGGAGGTGATTATATTAATAACTTAAGTCTTTCGGATAGTATTTATTGAGAATCAGTCTCACACAGAAGTTACCTCTAGAGTGATTGGCATTATAGCTGATTTTAGGTAAAGAAATGGACCTATCTTATATATATTACATATTATAAATAATTGGTAAAACTTCGTTTGCTTTATTAAATATATGTGCATGAATGTTGGGGTGGATATTTAGCTCTAACAATTATTATGGATATATCCAACAATAGTTGAAATTTTTAAAAAAGGTTACTGTTTTCATAAAGTTATGTTACTTTTGTATAGATCTGTTTCTACAATTAAATCATACTATGAAATTATATTTGGTTAATGAAAATTTGAGTATGTTGATGATTTTATGTAAATATTCCAAAAGCCTATTTCTCTTCAAAAATAAACTTTAAGGTGAGGGAGAAAATAATATCAAACAGTTAAATGATGGCTTGTTTTTCATGGTAGTTTCACCCAAGGAAGATAATTTCAGATATTCTATAAAAGAAAAAATTCTTGTGCCCTCCTATAGGTCAAGCATAATACGTAATTTACTTTTGTGCCACTTTTAGTAGTTGTCTACTATCTCCAGAGGAATAATTGTATCTGATTGTAAAATAAGATGGAAATATTCTAATGAGAAAGTAGGAACATTTGCTGATGAGTAAAAGAGGAAACAAGTCTTTATGATCACGTAAAGATGCCAGTCATTTTTATTGGAAGATCAGATATTAAGATTGCAATTTAATTAGTTTAGGCAAAGATGGCAATAGTGAAAGCAGAAGGAGTATTAGAATTAAAATATAATTAGAACAAATAAATTCTAAAAGCTTGATGTCACAATTAATGACTTAATTCATACATCAAGTGATCTTAGAAAGATGACTTGTGTTTTTTTCTGTTGCAAGAAGTAAAAGGCTATAATTGATACATTTTTCCAATTAAAAATTATTTTGTTCTCTTACTTTACTTTTCATAGCCAAATGGTGCAAAATGCATTCCAGCAAGAGACCATGGCTTCCTCGTGCAGGTATGAGCCAAGACTTCATCCACGGTAGAAATATTTCTAGTCTTTACTGGGTTTTAAATCATATGAGTTTGACTTAATTATTACTCTCTATTGTTTGATTCAGACAATTCAGTTTGCTGAAAAGCGGATCCCTGTGTTGAATGAATACTGTGTGGTTTGTGACGAGCCACATGTGTTTCAGAATGGGCCCATGCTCAGGGTAAGTTCTTGGTAGAATGTCAGTGTTGATTTAGAATACAAGTGAAAAGGGTGACAATATAAAAGTAATTACAGTTTAAAATAAATACTCTTGATTGAGCAAATAATTTAATATACCAAATGGTATAATTTTGACAGAAATAAATAAGTAGTACTTCTGAAGTAGTCTGGGAAACTGCAAGTAGCGTATGGTTTCGAACGTGTTTCTTATTGTAGTTTGTAGTTCTTTATATATATATATATACACTTTTATTTAACTGTATGTATTTATTTTTAATTTGATCAGAGAGGGACAGAGTGAGAATGAGAGCGAGAGAGAGAGTGATAAAGTGAGAAAGCAAACTGTCAGGTCAGGGACTTGAACCGCTGTCGGCTTTGTGGGAGTCCAGCATCCTTTACCACCATGCCACCTGCTGGGCCCCATATTGTAATTCTTTGATATGTCCATCCATCTATCGTCTATTCATTTAAACCTATGTTGACATTAAGCATCTTAAATTGTATAGTTTTGAAGAAACAGTTCTATAAAGTTTTGTTACAGGATACTTAAACAGTATTTCCCCAAAATTCTGCGATGTAAGATGTTTATTATAAAGTGGAGAATGTAGGCTCACGTCAGTTAGAAGAGGTACACAGTAGCATAGGGAGAGTCAGAATAATGATTTTCCAAAATTCCAAACATGCTGACCCATTTGGGACATTATCAAGGCAGTATGGAATTAAGAATCATATATACATGGAAATATGCAGTATAAAGACAATTTTAAGCTTTTTTGCATTTTTGTTGGTAAAATTAATATAACATAATTTATTATATGATGTGAATGATTCAATGGTTTTTAATATATTCACATTATTGTGCAATAGTTACCAGTATCTAACTCCAGAACGTTTCCTTTATCCCAGAAAGAAACTCTGTTACTGTTATTAATCACTTCCACTTTCTCCCTCCCTTCATCTCCTGGCAGCCACTAATCTTTTTTGTCTCTTGTTTTTTCTTTTCTGGACATTTGATATAAGTGCAATTATATAATATAAAACCTTATGTTTCTTCTTTCACTTAGTATATTTGTATAATATTTTCAAGATTTATCCATGTAGTGTGTGTGTAGTAGTTTATCAATTTTTTCTTTTGTTGCTTGTGTTTTGATGTCATGTCTTAGAAGCACTGCCTAATTCAAAGTCACATAAGTTTTCACTTTCGTTTCTAGGAATTTTATGTCTTAAAGTCAGTAATCTTTTTGAGTTAATTTTTGTGCATAGTGTGAAGTTGGAGTCTAAATTCATTCTTTTGCATATGGAGAACAGTTGTTCCAGTACCATTTATTGAAAAGCCATTTTTTTCTTGTTGAATGATCTTGGCAACCTTGCTGAAAAATTGTTTGCACACAGATGTGTTAGTTTATGTCCCATTTCCAATTCTTTTTCCACTAATTGTGTGTGTGCGTGTGTGTGCATGTGTGTGTACATATATATCCCTGTGCTAGTACCCACTCTATTGATTAACGTAGTTTGATAGTGAGTTTAATCAAGAAGTATGAATCTTCTTTGTTCTCATTTTACAGGATCGTTTTGATTATTTTGAGAAATTGAAATATTTATATCAATTCTGTGGTCAACTTATCCATTTCTGCAAAACAAGATAGTTTGAACTTTGATAGATTTTCATTGGATCTGTAGCTCTACCTGTTTTGCTGTTGGCTATAACCTGAGTGTTTGTGTCTCCCCACAAAAAAATCATATATTGTAATCTTAACCTTCATGTGAAAGTTAAGGACTTTAGGAGGTTGGTCCTGTAGGAGGTGGTTAGGTCATGAGGGTGGACCTCGCATCAATGGGATTGCTTTTATTAAAGAAAACACAGAGATCCCTTTGCCTTCTGCCATGTGTGGATACAGCAAGATCTAGCAGTGGTCTTAGTAGTACTGTTGTATCAACTAGGAAGTGGGCCCTCACCAGGCACTGAATCTGTTTGCATCTTGATTTTGGACTTGCTGGCCTCCAAAACTGTGAGGAATAAATGTTTGCTGCTTATAAGCCACCCAACTTATGCTACTCTGTTATTGTAGACTTAGTTGACTAAGATACCATGTATACAATATTTACATCAACCCTTCCAGTCCATAAACACAGGCTATCTTTCCATTTATTTAGTTCTTTTAGAATTTCTCTCAACACATTTTATAGTTTTTATAATCAATGTCTTTCACTGTCTTGGATAAATTTTTTTCTAAGTACTTTATTATTTGTAATACTGAAGAGGTAAATGAAATTTTTAAATTTTATTTTCAGATTTTTTTTTTTTTTTTTTTTTTTGCTACGATGTTTTGGGTCATTGGAAAAATCATGACTCAGTTTTGCATAGAAAAACAGAAAAATACGCCATGACTTTTCTAATGACCAAATAGAAATTATAAGTGACTTTTGCATTTTTATCTTGTTTCCCACAACTTTGCTGAACTTCCTTTTTTTTTTTTTTTTTTTTTTTTTGCGCTATAGGGTGCATGCGCTCGCCAGACAGAGACAGAGAGGTAGAAAGCGAGAAATCACCCCCCAGGGGGGATGGCCACGCTGCAATCCCTTCTCCTCCGTTCTCTCAGGATCTTGGGCACACATGCACACACGCGCCCGGCATAAGTTTAAGCCACCGGGTCTGGGACGCGAACTGCGGTCGACTACGTGGGAGTTCAGCGACATAGCCATTACGCTAACTGCTGGTCCCGTTGAACTTCCTTATTAGCTCTAAACATTAGAACTAAAAATATTTTTGGATTTGTTAATGTTTCTCTGTATAAAATCATGTCACCAGCAAATAGGAATAGTTTTATTTTTTCTTTGCAATCAGGATACCTCTTATTACTTTTTCTTATCTAATGGGTCTGGCAAGAACCTCTAATACCAGACTGATAAAAGGACAAGAGCACAAACCCTTATCTTGTGATTCAGGGGAAAGCTTTCAGTCTTTCACTGTTAAGTGCAGGATTTACTATGACTTTTTCATAGATGCCCTTTATCAGATTAAGAAAAATTATTAGTTCTAGTTTGTTTAAACTTTTTAAATCATGAAAGCACTTGTTTGTTTTTGTTTTTTCTGTATATTGTGATCTGAGCATATGTTTTCATTTTTAAAAAATTCTCTATATATTTTCCATTTGTTGAATTTGTATTTTTGGGTCAACTTTCAATTGATCATGTGATACAGTTCTTACATGCTGCTAGACTCAGTCTGCAGCATGGTATTGTGGTCTGAGGCTTACTTCTCTTATAATGCTTTTTTCTAATTTTGAGGAAAATTATGTAAAATTTGTGTTAAGTTTTTTTAAATGTTTTGTGGAATTCTCTAGTAAAACTATGTGGGCCTCTGTTTTAGAAGTATTTTAATTTATGAATTCATTTTTCTTTTTAGTATAGGCTATGCAAATTATATGTTTCAGATTGGGTAAAATGTGATAATTTGTGTTTTATAGCTAGTTTTATCTCATTTGTCAAATTTATAGGAGGAGATTTGTCTTTAGTATTTCCTTATCCTTTTTTTTTTTTTTTTTTTTTTGAGAGGTTTTTGCTATAGGGCGCATGCACTCGCCAGACAGACAGAGAGAGACAGAGAGACAGAAAGCGAGAAATCACCCCCCAGGGGGATGGCCATACCGTGATCCCTTCTCCTCCATTCTCCTCTTGGGATCTTGGGCATGCACGCACACGTGCCCGGTGTGAGTTTAAGCCACCAGGTCCGGGACTTGAACCGCGGTCAACTACATGGGAATCTAGTGACATAGCCATTATGCTAACTGCTGGTCCCAGTATTTCCTTATCCTTTTGAATTGGGCAGTTTTAGTGATATCCATTGTTTCATTCTTGAATGAAATGTAAAATATGTACTAATACATAGAAATATATATTTTTTTCTACTTCTGCCTTCTTTTGTGTGTTAATTAGGTGTTTTCTAATATACCATTTTGATTCCTATGTTATACCTTTTAAATCTGTTTTCTTAGTGTTGCCCTGGGGATTACATTTCATACCTTAATTGTTTCAAATCTCATTTGGATGAATACCAATTTGATTTTATCAATATATAAAAGCTCTACCCTCCATAGCCCTTATCACTTTTATCTTACACAGTTGTTGTTATATCCTCATGTATTATGTGCTCATCAAATAGATTTATATTATTGCTTTATGCAGTTTTTTTAAAAAAACCAGGTGGGGGAAAATCGAAGTAAAACATATCAATGTATTAAATATATGTTAACTTATATGTTAACTTTTATTTATTTATTTATTTTTAGAAAGAGATTTTTTTTTTTTGCTCTCTGGACAGAGAGACAGGAAGTAAGAAATCATCTCCCAGGGAGGATGAAAGGATAAACTGCAATTCTTTCTCCTCCAGTCTCCTCTTGGGATTTTGGGCATGCACGCTCATGTACCCGGCATAAGTTTCAAGCTGCTGGGTTTGGGACATGAACTGCAGTCTACTAGGCAGGAGTCCAGTGACATAACCATTATACCATCTGCTGGTCCCCATTTTTAACATTTTTTAAAAAGACATTTATGTGCAGTCCTCTTTATTTACCAATATAGTTATCTTTACCCATGCTCTTTATTTCTCGGTGGGCTATAAGAGAACTTTTAATTTCAACATGAAGCGTTCCCTTTATTGTTTCTTGTGGGAAATATCTACTAGTAATGAACTCTCTTGGTTTTTATCTGGGAATGTTTTCATTTCTCTTTAATTGTTTAAAAGATAGCTATACTAGACATAGGATTCTTGGTTCATAGGTTTTTTTTGGTTTAAATCCCTTTTGCTACTCGCATCAGTTTTTTAAGTTTATTTACTTTTTATTAATTCCATACATGATACAAATACTGACACAGAGAGAGAGACAGGCAGGACTGTCTACAGGATCTTGATGCCACTATATCCTCTCATCTTCAGCCAGGCCCAGATCATGGATACGTGTGTGCCCAGGTCAGGCTCATAGAGCATGGCATTTTATTTCTAGGCCACTGTCTACCTCTAATCCAGCACTTTGAATATGTTCTTGAGGTGCCTTCTGTTATACGTAGTATCTGATGAAAAATGAACTGTTTTCTAGGCTTTTTTAAGAGAGATGTTTTTCTGTAAGTTACATGCACTCACCAGAAAAACAGACAGAGAGACAAAGAAAGAGAAATCACCCCCCCACCCTGATCCCACCCCCACCAGGATGGATGGCCATACCACAATCCTTTTTCCTTCATTCTCCTCTCTGGATTTAGGGAACACATACACACATGCCTGGTGTGAGTTTTAAGCTACCCGGTCCTGGACTCAAACTGCAGTCAACTATGTGGTAGTTCAGCAATGTTACGATTGCGCCATCTACTGGTCCCCCAAAATGAACTGTTTCTTACTGAGAATCCTATGTAGGTATGTAGATATTCTATATGATGAATAGTTTATCTTTTAATCCTTTTAAGATTTGTTCCTTATCTTTGGTTTTTGACATTTTGATTATGATACTTTATGTGTGCGTGTGTGTGTGTGTGTGTGTGTGTGTGTAAGTTTATTCTATTTGGGGTTCAGTTGGTTTCTTGGAAATATAAATTAATATTTTTATGAATTTAGGATGTTTTAAACCATCATTATTCAAATATTTTTTCTACATCTTTTCTTTCTTCTTTCCTTCTGGGACTCCCATTGTCTGCATGTTTTATTATTGATGGTATTTCAAAAATCCCTTAGGCTTTGTTCATTTTGCTTTATTCTTGTCATTCATTTGGTATGATAATGTCATTTGACCCATCATCAAGCCAAGTTCACTGATCCTTTTGTCTGCTGCAATCTACTCTTAAAGTCCTTTAATGATTTTTTTTTTAAATTTTAATCATTGTACTTTTCAACACCCAAATTTCTTCTTGGTGCATTTTTATAAATTCTATCTCAATCACATTTGTTGGGATATCGCCTTTTCTTTAGTTAGATAGAATTTCCTTTAGCTCTTCCAACATTTTAAAAATAGCTGAATTAAAGTCTTTGTCTATTAAGTCCCAACATCTATGCTTTCTAGGGGGATCCTTTCTATTGATTGCTTTTTTTTTTTCTGTGTATAGATTTTATTATGTTCTTATTTCTTGGTATGTTTCATAATTTTCTGGTGAACACTGGACTTCTGAAAATATGATAGTGGGACAACTCTGGGAATCAGATCTCTCTCCTCCTTAAAATGTAATTTTCTTGCACCTTGCAGTTTGTTGTGTGACTTTTTTCCCCAAAACTATATCAATAGTCTCTGTTCATTTCATGTTTGGCCATTTAGTTTTGTTCAGTTATTAGTCAGGTACTTATTGGACAGAGATGTCTTAAAACACCTAAAATCAGGCCAGCAGGTTGTTGTGGTGTTTAAGACATTAGACTCCCACATGGCTGACTGCAGTTCAAGTCCCAGATCTGGTGTCTTGAAAAATCACACCAGGCACATATGTGTACATGCCCAAAATCCGAAAAGGAGAATGGAGAAGGGACTGTAGTGTGGCCATCCTCCAAGGGGGTGTTTCTCACTTTCCATCTAACTCTCTCCAGCAAGTACACACGACCTATGGGGGGAAGAAAGAAAAAAGAAACGAAACGAAACGAAACGAAACGAAACCCTGGAACCAAAAAAGCTCCATGTTGCTAGCAAGGGATCTGTGTGGAGGTTTACGCATGCCTTCAATGTCCTCTCAGGCTACCTTATACTTTATTTCCTCTTGTCCAGAGCCTCAAGGTCAACCAAAGGTGAGGCTTAAGGCCTTGAACATGAACATAGTCAGTGGACAAGCACCTGAATTTCTAGATTCTCAAAAATGTGTGACATATGTAAGCTTTTCATAGTCTTGTGAACATCTCATTCTCGTGTTTTCCCTTGAGGCTTTTTGGTTAGTCTGTGGCTTGCCTCAGTGGTTGTCTATTGCTTCACATAGCAGTAACTAAAACGTTTGTTAAAAATATTTTGATCCCCACCCACCCCGGGTATTGGGTTTAGTACTGGGTGAGTTCCAAGCGATACAGAAATAAAGTGAAGTGATTTAAGCTTCTCTTCCAGAGAGCCATCAGACAGATCTAATAATAACAATTTTTTGTCAGTGAGTTTCATTCGACTTCCTCCACTCTCTCCTGGAATGTGTGCTATTTTTTTCAAGGCTCCCACTGAGCTGAGGAATAGGGAGATAGGAGAAAGGTAAGTTTAAATGTCACAAATTTTGCAGTTCTTATCAAGATTGAGTCGTTTGTGTTAAGTAAGTGCTCCCTGTGTTGCTACAACCTTTTAAATGATTTGCAGAACTCCCAAAGAGTTGATTCAGACCATTGCTGCCCATTTTTTAAAGGCTTTTATATGGAAGAAGTTCTGGTTTCTTACTCATTTTTGCTGACCTCACTCCTCATTTCAAAATTTTTTTAGTGTGTTTATTTTTTGGTTTTGTAATAGGGCGTGTACACTAAAGGGAGAGAAAGAAAGTGAAAAATCCCCCCCAGGGGGATAGCTATGGTGCAGTACCCTCTCCTCCAGTCTCTTCTCGGCATTTTGGGCACATATGCACAAGCGCCTGCTATGATTTTTAAGCCTCTGGGCCTGGGACACGAACCTCGCAGCTGGCCAATGTGGGTTACAGCACCTTAAACTCCACACCACCTGCAGGCTCCTCATTTCAAAGTTTTAAATAAATAGTACCTTGTATCATATCTAAATACTAGTTAAGGCCAGGTTTTGAACTTGAGAAACAATAAAATACAGATAATTATGAAGATAATGGTTCTGTTATGGTTAATAGGGAAAGAGATCCTTAGGTGTGGTGTGCCAGACATTGCATGTAGATATTTTGCATTCTGCTTCCTTATATTTTCACAAAACTCTTGTGGATTCGGTACTTATGCTCCCATGTTGTGAATAAGGCGATTACAGTTTTTTTAAGCAACTCATTGAACACTACCCAGATAGTAAGGCGTAGATCCAGATGTAGATACAAATAGAGGACAGCTATAGATAGGTCAGAGAGAGGCAGGTGGTATAGACTTTGAACTTATTTCTGACTTCAAAACTGCATCATAAGCACTTTATTGAAGGCTTGCTGAGTAGAAGGTATAATGCTTAATTCCGTTACACGTCTTAAGATAGATTTACCTTGCCCTTAGGAATACATGTTTGAAAAGATGAATCATAAAACGTAAAAAGCAATAATGGTATTAGAACTTTTGTATTTTAATATTTGTACTTTTGAAGAACATGGATAATAGCAATTTTATAAACATCAGATTTTATGATATATTACATTTTATTTAAGGGAAGTAATATATGAAAAAATGAGTTGATTTTTACAGTGATATTACTTTTTGCTAGTCAACATTTTTCTCAATATAATGTTATTCTGAGACACAAATTAAGGAAGTATTCATTTATTAAATATTGAATCATGGGAAAGTTATGACATATTTTTGGATGGAAAAACAGAATAATACGTTATGACTTTTCCAACAACTTAATAATTATACGAGTTGGTTACTTCTATTTGATAGCTAGAAATGTGTAGTTTTCATGAGAATGAGAATTCTTTAGTCATCTCAATTTACTCCACTTAGGAGCTACAGTTTTAGTTTTGTTGTTGTTTGGGGCTCGAGGGTGTGTGCACTTGCCAGAGAGAGGGAGAGGATAACGCATCCCCCAAGGGGAATGGTCATGTTGCAATCTCTTCTCCATCTCTTCCCTCCTTTGGAGATTCTGGGCACACATGAATGTGCATCCGGCATGTTCCACAAGTCGCCAGGTCTGGACTCAAACCACAGGTGGATCATGTGGGATCTGCTGCCTCAGCCACCAGGCCAGGGAGCTGACCCAGAAGCAGCATGTTTACTTTGTCAGTGTTCGTTTGTTGCTCTTGATCTATTGCTTGATTCATGGTAATACCATTTCTACCACACAAGATCACAGTAATATTAAAATAGCAAATGCTCTTTGAAGGCTTTTTTATGTGATTCATGTGTTCAAAGTGCTCTAGGTAAATTATTAAATTTAATCCTCATAATAACTCTGTGAGGTAAGTATTGTTATCATTTCCACTTCAGAATTGAAGAAAATAGTAACATTTTCAATGTTGCTGTGCTAGTAAGAGAGAGAATCCTCGCACTGGCGGAATGGCACTGGACTTCTTACTCATGATTGCACCCTTGACCACATTCTGGAAATATACTACACACATATTTGAGATTTCACTCTTGGTTCTTTAATTCATTCCTGTAGTAAGAGGTTAACTGTCATCGTTGCTGTTAGTCTCCTTTGTGCCTGATCTTAAATTTTGTTTGACATTAACTGTACCTGCATCGCTGAAGGTTGCTGTCTTCTAAAAGTGGAAGTGCTTTTGTCAGCAAAAGAGAAAACATTGTCTCAATAAATGTACTATAGCTAGTTACCAGATTGTTTGATATTGCTGTGAATCAGAATATAAGAAAATCAGTTTGGTTTCTTAAATAGTAAAATAATCTGATTAGGAAATGAAAAGCATAGAAATGTCTCATGTTCAAAGGAAGAGAGGCAAAGAATTGCCTCCTGATTTTTGTAAAAATTAGTTAGGCAGATTCATTATTTTTTTTTCTGGTATCTCTCTTGCATTTGTATTGCAGTATGTTTTGCTGTACATTTAAGAGTAATATATTTAAACTTTTATGTATGATGTCTTATGGGATATTGGCCAAATGATTCATTGGTCATTTATTGAACCTATGTGACATATTACAAACTGTTGTTATGGTTTAAATTCAGAGATAGAAAGAGAATAAGTTGGTGCCAGTAGGTGGTGTGGTGGTTAAGGTACTGGACACTCCCACATGGCTGAGCACAGTTCAAGTCCTGGACCTGGTGGCTTGCTTTCTCACTTTCCCACTTTCTCTCTGTGTCTCTCTCTAGTTGAATTAAAGTGAGTGAATGAATAAATAAAATTAGATAAATAATTCTTTAAAAAAGAAAAAGATAGAGGATAAGTTATAACCCAGCTTGGTGATTAAATAGCTTAGGTAAACTTCATGTTTGAGTCTTGATACATAACGCTTGGAATCTGTGTAGCACGCATATTAACATCAGGAGAATTATTCTCCGAGTTCCAAATTTTCAGTTTGGCAGTTCATACTGGATTATCGTTAGAAAACCAAACCAATATCAAATGGGGAGTTCTCTTTATTTCAGAATCGCTGGAGTGTTAATGCAGCATACTGTTTTAGAGATGCTTTTAGAATATTGATTGCGTTTTCATCAAATGTTTTTGGAAAGCAAGAAAACAAGGATTTATTGCCAGAAATGGCACAGCCTTACCAGTCTCTACGTTACTAGTGCCTTTGTCTTATTTCTGTACTCCCCTTGAGCATCCCAATCTTGGATTGGTGCAATGCAATTGTCTGTCTTATTCTTTAAACCCCAGACACAAGCTGCTGCACTCTACTGGAGAAAACCATGGAGCTGTGTGGATTAATGTTCCTGCACTGTTGAACCGCTGTCCAACTTTGGCAGTCATTGTGTATGTCCTTGGTTAATACACTTCCCCATTTCCCACGTCAACATATGCTATGAGAATATGGTCTAATTGTCTTCTGCTATATGAACTGTGCTGGATTACTTACTCTCAGTGGTTGATCAGATATAAGATTCTAGTGTTTTCAGATTTGTTTGCAAATGTCTCTCACCCACTTGAGCATAATCTCAATCCTATTAAAGCAAAATCAGTTGAGGAATCTGAGAATTTCCATTTTTGTATGTTCAGCCTTGCTGTGAACCTTAGATTGATGTTGATAACTGAGGTCTTATTTCTTGAGTGAAATTAATGGCATCCAGTTATAATTTAAAGCATTCCCATAAAAATTTGTGCAGAACTGAGCATGAGGATAAACCTGGCTATATTCCATTTTACTATCTATGAATAAAAAAGGTGGGTCTTCTTATATTTTGGTCTGACTTTATTATTTGAAGAATGAGTGAAATGACACATTCTAATAATATCCTCTTCTGCCCCCAAGACATGGAAGTTGAGATTTTATGTGCTGATTCACAAGATAAACTAAAACGATTATGCCAAAACTAGTAGTTCAAAAACATGATTTTAAGCTATCTAAACAAGTAGAAATTGGCTTCAGTGCTCAAACAACATTGTTATTTGTATGAGACCAAAAGGGACCATAATTTGTTTGTCTAATGAGTCTGATCCTACCTTACTGTGGATATGCCTTGATCCCCGGGAGATTTCTCTCTCTCTTAATTATTAGTAAACCTTTCCTTACTTTAAAGTGTCTCTTGACCATGTAAAGAACCAAGAGCATTGTCTGTAAAACTGGAAAAACAATAATTAAAGCCTTATAGGTTTCATAGTCTAGAAGATAGTCATATAATTCATACATTTTTTTCAGTATCAACTTTTAAATTAGGAATTTACATTTAAACTGCTTATTTCTATTAAAAAGATTACAACAGTAAGAGTTTTGATAAACTGTAGATAAGCAAATATCTACTTAATATGCTTCAAAAATAATTCTTATTAAATATTTATCCTTGTATACACATGGTGTTAAAGCAAGTAATAGAGACAGCTGCTCCAGATTACTGTATATTGTTAATACATAAATAGCTCTCCATATTTCAAGATTTTATAAACCTTACTTCACATGGTCCTCTTAACGACTTGGAAAACTAGGTGCTATTTTTATTCCTATTTTACAGATTTGGAAAATAGCTACACACATTTGTTCCAACTGGAAAAAATTTTACTTTTGTCTCTTTTATATATTGACCTACATGAAAGATTTTGTTCGAACAAAAAGATCATGGCAAAAACCATTTGAAAAGCACTCACATACATATGCTTACCTCTATACATAGATACAAGCTTGAGTCTCTACAGTGTCCTTTCTATCTTCAGTAGAGGGTAATTTAAATTCATTGAAAGCACACATTTTCTAACATACACTTATATTTTAAAATATTCCTTAGGGCTTAAAACATGTTTTGAAACATGTTTTTTATTGCACATATTTAAATTGCTTTGAGTTGAATAAAATGAGAAATGTATTCATTTTAGTTGAAAACTTCTATAAAAATTCTATCTTAGGGTATATATATATATATATATATATATATATATTCTCTATGCTTTTAAATGGTGCATAATGAATATTGTATAATAAATATATATTTTTAAGGAATTTTTAAAATTTTTATTTTTTTATTTTTAATTTGACCAAAGAAAAAAAATGAGAGAATGAGAGAGAGAGGGAATGTGAGAAAGCAAGCTTCCAGGTCTGGGATTTGAACTGTAGTCGGCCATGTGGGAATCTAGCACCTCCACCATTACACCACCTGCTGGCCCTTGTATAGCAAATATATTAACATATGTGTTGATAATAGAGGACTTGCCTTGATTTTTACAGTCTACATTATAAGGATTAATTGCTTCAAGGTGATATAATAATAAATTATTAAAGATAGGAAGTATTTTACAAATAGAAATTAGCAGATTTATTGTAAAGTCAAAAATGAATAAATAATATACACACTTGGTTATATTTAGGTGTACATGGTTTGTATTAAAGTAGGTGTAGTACCATACATCATTATTTATCTGTTAGAAGCTATTAAATGACTATGTACTGTTTTCAATTGATGCTAGCACGTTCTGTTAAATAGCATAATGGCAGTATTTTTCACGGGTGAGGAGTTGTCTGGGAATGGGTTTAAGCAGGAGAAGGCTATTCCACACTATAACTACAGTATTTATGTTTCATTAAAGAAGAGGGCTCAGTGTCTCTTCCTTGACTAGAAATATCTGTGAGCACTTAACCTTGATCACCCAACATAATTTGAGAACTTTCTTTTAGTGCGCCATCTAGCGTTGAGATTTCTAACTTCTCTGAAATAAAATGTGGATAAACGATGGGGAGGATTACAATTCTACAAAAATAAATATACAAATACACGCATATTTATCTCAAAATTAAACTGCTTTACATCTTACATCTTGAGTACTCCTTGAACTTTCTAGTGAAAATGAGCAAAGGATATACAATTGTTATTTAAAAAATGTATTAGTGTTTACTTGATGTGGTGTTAGTATAGTACATACATTGATCACAACTTGGTACCTCTGTAGATGCTTATGCAAACTTATTTTTTACAAAAATATATATTCTTAATTTTGATTTTCTATTATGATGGCAAAATGTTCAGTTTTTGTTTCTAAAATGCAGGTTTTTGTAGCATACCCATATTTTTCCATGAGTTCTTCCTTCTAACCGTTGTTGTAACAGGATATTCCTAGAAATCACCCTTACACATCTGAGAGTGGAAAGAAGGGTTATTTTTCAAACAAAATCATGTAAGAAAGAAATAAATACTTATAAAGTAAGCAAGTCATAGTTTCATCATTGGGAATGCAGTTCTGTAACTTAAAATAATGGATCAGTTAGTAGGCCCATGTGATTTCAGCTTTAGAGATTTAAATATAAACTTATCTGGGTAGGGTTTGTTTCCAATGCAGAAGGAAACAGTAGCACTGAAATTTTGCTTATTTGTTATCCAAGATAGAGAATAGAGGTCTGAGTAAAATTGTTAAAAATACTTTGAGACAAAGTCAGGAGGACCTGTGACTACCTAGGACTGGTGACATAATAGATTGATAGAAATGTGTAAGAATATCTATGTCTGTCATATTTTCACTTAAGTCTTTGAAATTTTTCCTGTATTAAAAAATTAACCTTCGAGGGCCGACCAGTGGCGTGGTGGTTGGGTTGCTGGATTCCCACATGGCTGACCATGGTTCAAATCCCAGACCTAGTGGCTCACTTTCTCACTTTCCTTTTCTCTTCCTGGTCAAATTAAAAAATAGTAACAAACGAAACAAAATAAGTAATTCTTTTAAAAATTTTAACCTTTTACTCAAGTGTGAGGTATTTACTTCTGTTGTTTAAAACAACAATTTGGGACCAAAAATAAAGTTTCTGCAGTTATGTTCCCTGGAATGTGGTGTGAATGTAGATGTGGTGTGTTTTTGTGTGTCAGTCAATGAACTTATCTTTTTTTTTTGGAGAGGTTTTTTTTTTTGCTATAGGGCACGTGTGTTCGCCAGACAGACAGAGAGAGACATAGAGACAGAAAACGAGAAATCACCCTCCAGGGGGGATGGTCACACCGCAATCCCTTCTCCTCCATTCTCCTCTCGGGATCCTGGGCACGCATGCACATGCGCCCGGCGTGAGTTTTAAGCCACCGGGTCCGGGACGCAAACCGCGGTCGACTATGTGGGAGTCCAGTGACATAACCATTATGCTAACTGCTGGTTCCCCCAATGAGCTTATCTTAATATGCAGCTTTGGGATTGATAGATTTCAGTTTTACAAAAGAAATGTTCTTGAATAAGGATTTTAATACACACTGTACATTTGGTGCCATTCTTTACTTCCCCAAAATACCTGTAGAAAACTGCTACTGAATAAATCCCTAAGGCCCTCTGTAATTTCTAAGATGTGTCTAGGTCTCCCTGGATTCTCGTTTATATACAGTTTCATTATGTTCAAATTAATATGGTATCTGCTGTTATAGGAAATATGCAGTAAATGGTTGCTACTGTTATTTGAGATCCTACCATGATAAAGTTCATGAAAAAAATTGAAGATGAAACATATATGCATATAGATATGCACAAAAACTGGAAGAAGGTTAAGTTAAACACTCGAGCAAAAGATAAAATAATAAGAGTTTGAACAGTCTGTTCTGTGTATAACTAACTATATGTGTGTGTGTGTGTGTGTGTGTGTGTGTGTGTGTTTATAGCAGTGTTTAGAGCTTAAGTTTAGATAAAGAACTTTCTCCCGCTAGTTTCTTTCCACAGTTCTAATGTTTTTGAAATGGAATCAAACACTTAAAGCTGACAAAGGAAATATATTCATTCACTTTTCTCTACAATTCTCTTGGAGGAAAGTCAACCAAAAATCTTTACGACTGGCCAGGCTTCCATGCAGTGGGGCCATACTTCCCCACTGGTTAAGTAGCAGGCCAAGTCGTTCCCTGACAGTGGTGAGCATAGGAGCAGTGCCACTAACAAATGTCTTTAGTCTGCTGTGCAGAGGCACCATGGACTGCATAGTGCTAGGCTTCATCAGCTACCTAATGCAATGTAACTTGGGAGATAAGATCAATCAAAGGGCTGACACTATATTAGATTTGAAAGATGAGAGCTCTTCCAAAGTAATTGCAGAGTGTATATTTCAGTACTGTTGACTTCGGGAGGTTATTGAAGTCAAAAGTCTTTGCAACAAAACCAATCTTTCAAGAGTTAGGTAGCAAGTAAGGAGAAGCATGCTCATGTCTTTCAAAGTTTCCTAGGAAAGGTAGACTTCTCTGTATGTTCGTTTTATACAGCCTTCATCTTTAACCTCATTTTTTAATCATTTCATTTTTTAAAAAAATGTACATGTCAAGCAGGAGAGCTATCCTTTCCTACAAAGATGTTTTCATCTATTGCTAAATTGTTCTGAGTTTTAGCAAGTGCCTAAAACTAACTGAGATAAATCATTAGCATATTTGTGATTCTGCAGTGGCAAACGATTCTTTACTAATTTAATTTACATAAAGGTAATAATTTCTTTTTTATTGAATAAAGTGGTATCAATTCCTTCTGTTTTTTAAATACTGTAACTTTGTATTTTGTGTTTACCAGTATCATAAATTAGATACTGAGTGATGAGAAAGGTGTTGTAATTGATTTTCCTTTCCTTTGTAGCCTACCGTGTGTGAACGAGAGCTGTGTGTATTTGCTTTTCAAACCCTGGGAGTAATGAATGAAGCTGCTGATGAAATAGCAACCGGAGCTCAGGTAGTAACATTTGATGCTCATTATTTTTGTTTTGGTTCAAAAAAATTGTTTCAGTCCATTAGTTATCTTCACTCCACTGTTTTTTATTTTTGTTTTTAGAGAGATGTTTGCTATAGGGCACATGAGCTTACTGGAGAGATAGAGAGAAAGTGAGAAATAACTTCCGCCAGGGGGAATGGCCTTGTGGCATTCCCATCTCTTGGAATCTCGGGCATGCACACACACATGCCCAGCGTGAGTTTTAAGCCACTAGGTCTGGGACTCGAACAGTGGTCGACTACATGGGAGTCCAGCACTGTAACTGTTAACACCATCTGCTGCCCCCTACCGCCCATTGTTTTTTTACAGTAGACTTTTGATACGTTTTTGTTAAAAGGAAAAATGGCATTTGATAGCTTTTAGATTTTTTCTTGGGGCAAGCTGGTGGCGTTAGGGTTAAAGTTTGGTACTTTATGGCTCACTGAGGTTTGAGTCTTGGACCCAGTATCTTGAAAATCACCCTGATGCATGTGCATCGGTGCCTAAAATCCCAAGAAGAGAATGGAGGAAAAGGGATTGCAGTGTGGCCTTTCCCCTGGGGGGGGAGGGAGTGATTTCTCACTTTTCCTCTCACTGTCTCTTTCTATTTCTCTGTGACAGATGCATGTCTCTTATGGCAAAAATCTTTTTTAAAAATTTAATTTTTTCTTTTCATTTAATATGTTTTCTCATTTTGCAATTCCCAAAAGGAGAATTTAAACTGACTTACTATCATTTGAATATAATTTTAATTTTTTTACATGTGCTGCAATTGAGATATTAAAACCCTTAAACATGCATTGTGTGAAGTTTATTTATAAAGCTGTACTGCCATAGAATGGAAGCTAATTCATTTTACAAACTTTAATGAAAAGGTAAAGGGAAGAACAAATAATAAAAAGAAAGCATTTAATTTATAGTAACAGGGTTTATGAGATAGGAAGAAAAATATAAAAACAAAGATACAACTTGGAAGTAGTAAAGCAAACTGTTTCTGATTAGGAAACAAATTGTAATGATGCCAAAATGTATTTCTTCATGCAATTCCATCAAAATTTCAGTTTTTCTTTTTAACAGAGGGAATCTAACTAAATTACTAGTTTATTTATAAGAGAAAATCAGAGAAAAGTTTTTTTTTTTTTTTAATTAAGGAATGTTCATTGAGACCAGACCAACCACACCCAAAAACGCATTATGCAAGGCTGAAATAGTTGAAAAAATACAGTCTTGACAAAGAATAGAATGGCAGAAAAATGGCAGATCATCCCTCAAATGAATCAAGTCATAAATAAATTTAATATATGTTGAAGGAGGTATCATATCTTCCCTTAACTAAAGAATTATTTAACATGTGTGGTGGGAACAAATGAGCTGGAGCGTGGGGGTAAAGCCAGTACAACTCGTCACCGTATGCTACATAAATAAATTAGAAATGACTTAAAGACTAGTTTGTTTCAAAAATTATGCATCAATTAGAGGAATGTACAAGTTAGCATGGACAACTTGAGACAGTCTCTCAGGTTTAAGTATTTATGCAGGTATTAGAAATCATACATGAAATATCAACAGATGTGAATCCACAGTTTATTGTTTTACTAGAAAAAATGGTGAACATTAAGAGCAAAGTGTGAATAAACTTCTTTTTTAGCAAGCATAGTTATGTAAAAGTCCCCCCCGAAAGAGAAGAAAAACCCAAAGACCATAACAGATTAATAGAAGAAAAGAATGTGATACACAAGAATGGATGTATAGTTAGTAAAGAAACATTAGAAAACATTCACCAGTATATCCACAGGAAACTAAATGTAAAAGGAATTACCAATCTATCATTGATTAAATTCACAAAGGTAGGTGGGAAGAATGATCATGCAACTGGCACACCACCATTCTTTCAGTAAGGACAAAATTGCATCTATTTAATAGGAGTGACACTGGATGAAGGTACAGCAGTTCATACAGAAAGCCTAGGATTCACGAATTTACATGCCCCCAACCTAGTCATTTCACTCATTAGCTTAACTATAATATACGTATTTAATGACATTTAAAGACTATGTTTTCCATGTAATGAATTGACAGTGTAATGATATAAATGAATAACAATGAGGTCTTATGTAATGTGGAAAAAATGATACCAGGATTAAAATAAATTTCAGAAATATAGCTTAGCATTGCTCTTGCACTTAACATGTACAAATTTGCATGTTAAAAGTTCTGAGAATCCCTGAAATCAAGAAAATATCTGGTCTATACATAGAGGATTTCTCAAGTGTATCTGACCATGGGCAGTCTTTTCCCTTTCCTTTTTTTAAACATGAAAAATTTCTTATCTCTTGAAAGTTATATTACCAAAAAAGAAGGTACTTTAATATATACTTTAATTACAGGTATGTAAAAGTAATTAAAACTTTACACAGAGTATATATGTATACGAAGATACATGTATGTATATTACATCTTTATGTTTATTGGTACATATATATTAAAAATTCAGGTAGCTAGTGGTTAAGGTACTTGGCTCACACATAACTGACTACAATTTAGGGGGGGTGTGATTTCTCATTTTCTATCTCTCTGTCTCTCTCTGCCCTTCCAGTGAACACACATGCCCTAAAGCAGCAGTCTCTCACTCACACACAGAAGAATTCTAGTGTATGCATATGTGTACTTTTTTTTTTTTTTTTAATTTGCCAGAAGGCACATTTGCTCACCAGAGCAGGAAAGAGAGAGGGAAATCAAGAAAACACCTCCATGTGGGATGGCCATGCATCAGTCCCTTCTCCTCCATTTTTCCCACCTTTTAGGATTTTGGGCATGCACTTACTTGAACCTCACAATAGGATTCGTGAGATTCAACCTCCTTAACTACCTTACTGCCAGCTGAATGTGAATTTTTCTTCAAATAAAGAAAACAAGGGCTAGAGATAGTAAATCGTTGGGACCAGCAGTTAGCATAATGGCTATGTCGCTGGACTCCCATGTAGTTGACCGCGGTTCGAGTCCCGGACCTTGTGGCTTAAACTCACACAGGGCGCATGTGTGTGTGTGTGCCCAAGATCCCGAGAGTAGAATGGAGGAGAAGGGATTGCGGCATGGCCATCCCCACTAGGGGGTGATTTCTCGCTTTCATCTCTCTGTCTCTCTTTGTCTTTGTGGTGAAGATAAACTAATACATGCTAATAGTACAACAGATTGGTAGATTAGTTAGCTCTTTCATTGTTATTATAATTACATCTTTTAAAATAATGATTCTTAAATGGAAATGAATTATTGATTATATAATCATAGATACGGAACACAGTGCTTGATCAGATCAGTTTAGTCATTTAATGATCAATATCCAAATATCAGAGAACTTAGTGATTGTACTCCCGAAAGCATTCTCTTCACTACTGTATTTATTCATTTATTTTTAGGGTCTTTGTCATAAGGCACTATGCTCACCAGAGAGGAGAGAAACAGAAAGAGATAGTAATAAGGAAAGTGAGAAATCATTCTCCAGTGGGGATGGCCACGCTGCAATCTCTTCTCCATTCTCCTCCTGGGATTTTGAGCATGCATGCATATGTACCTGGCATAATTTTCAAGCCATAGGTCAGAGACTTGAACTGTGGTCGGCCATGTGGGAATTTAGTACCTTAACACCATGCCACCTACTGGCCCTAACTACTTTATTTTTAAAATCAGATGTCACCGTATTCTGGCTGTATTACTAATAGATTATCTGGAAAGTACTTATTTTTCAAAACAGAAAGAAACTCTACCTCAGTAGTGTCATAGCACCAGGTGTTTCCTGCATTTCAAGTGGTCTCTAAGCCTCAGTTGGTACCATGGTGGAGGCCTGGACTGGGATGGCAGTGTCCCATGGTCCAAGCAGCTACCATTCCAGTCCTCCAGATACTTCTTCAACTAAAATTCCCATTTACGTGTTTGAGGGAGTATTTTGTTGTTGTTTTTGTTTTTATTTTATTTTGCTATAGAGTCGTGTGTTCACCAGAGAAAAGCAAAAAAGCAAGCCGTCAGGTCCAGGACTTGAACTGTAGCCAGGCATGTGGGAGTCCAGTGCCTTAACCACCACACCATTGGCTGGCCCCTCTTATATAAGATTAAAATAATAATGAATCACTACTGTAGCATTTGGCTACCATTGTCTACAATTTCAAATTCACTTCTTTTTCAGACTACTTCTGTAGGCATCTTTTTTACCCACCTGAACTTTCAGTCAGTAAAAGACCAAAGACTAGATTTTCTCATTTTCAACAACTCTGAGGCCTTTTATACCTGAAAGTACGGGTGGGAGGAATTGCTCCAACAGTTGAATTGTATGTAATGTCTTTGGAGGCAGCAGATTCAATAAACTCAACAGACCTTTGTTCTTCACTCATCAAATGGTCTAATTCCCATTGCCTGAATTTGATATTTCTTTGTATTTCTATCCTAAGGATCTTAGTCATCCTCCAGATAGCTTCTTCAGTTATATTATCCAGTGTAAGAAGACGGATAAATGTGTTATAATACTCAACATACTCTCACTAGTATAATAGGATACTGTTTAAAATTTTCAATTGTAAAAATGGTGGTGAGGAAATATATCATTGGGGCTAAAATAAATCAGAAATCATAGTTGTACATTATCTTTTATTTCTTAAAATAGACATTTTATTCCATGAACTATTTAGAAAAATTTAGATATACTAAGAAAAAATAAGATGCAAATTGAATATAAATTCAACTAGTGTTATATAAGTCTTTTCTTTATTAAAGGTTCTCATGCTAGCTTTTGTTGCAACTAAACCATAAAAATTACAGTGATTTCAGGCAGCAGATAGCATGGTAGTTAAGGAGCTGGATCCCACATAGCCAACTCTTTAGTTTGAGTCCCAGTCCCAGCATCTTGAAAATCACACCGGACATGTGTGCCAAAATTTAAAGAAAAGAAGGGGGAGAAAGGATTATGTTGTGGCCATCTCCCCTGGGGGTGATTTTTCATTTTCCTCTCTCTCTGTGTCTCTATCACTCTGGCAAACACGTGTCCTATGGCAAAAATCTAAAAAAAAAAAAAAAAAAAATTTGGTAGCTTAACATTTAACATGATAGCAGTTCATTTGCCACTCCAGGCTGTCCAACCAGAAAGTCTGATAAATCACTTTCTGTGTGCTGATGAGGAAACTGGATTCCATTGTGTGGCTCTACTGTATTCAGTGCATGGTGTATAACAGAGGGAAGGAAGATAAGGGGAGAAGGCACACTTATGATACATTGGTTACAAGTACGCCTACGACTTTAGACGTAGGCCTACTACTCGACAACTCTGAGGCCTTTTAAACCTGAAAGTAGGGGAAATGGCAGTTGCTGAGCAGCTGCTTCCCAGGCGATGGCTCTACACCCTGGAAGCAAGGAGTATGAAACTGGTGGATGTCTTTTAATTTTGCCACAGTAGTTACATTATTTCCTTGAAGTTAGGCTAGGTGATCTATTGACAGAAATACTTTAGTAATTAAACTCTCTACTCTGGCATCTATTATTGTATTATAATTTATTTAAATTTACTTGTGAAAATATTCACCAAAAAAGTACCAAGGAAGACTATCATTAAACTTCAGTTGCATACTGTGACATAATTTTTCAAGGTTTCCCTACGATTATATAAATTAATGCCATCACTGTCACACCCTACCCTCCTTTGAGGTTTCAGAAAAGGCTCTTTTATCTCATGATTCTTTCTCAAGAATTCTTGTTTGAGTTTTAATTTCATTAGGAGAACTGATAATGCAGAAAACAGTTTACATCTGGGTTAACATACATTTCTCTAATAAAAGGAATGTGTGGCAGAGGAAAACAACAAGAAGGGTTTTCTTATTTCTTTATTATATCTGTTGCTTGGGCTCCAGCTTCTCGAATATGTGTGTGTGTGTTTGTTATGTATTTGTGTGTGTGTGTGTGTGTGTATGTGTATATATATATAAATGTATATATGTTATACATGTATACACACACATATAATTGGAATATATGTCAGAAACATTACCTGTTTCAGTTCTCAGGTTTTCTGAGTGAGTCATGGGAATGCTTATGTGTGTACTTAGAGTGTGCTATATCTGGTGACTTGACTGATGGTAATAACTTTAGGTCGCTAGAAATTTTGGAAACTGATAGAGTGGATGTGTTTTCTAAGTACACACATAACATAGTGAGCCTTGCTATCATTAGGTCATAATGTCCCTCATATAAGCAGGAGAATCAAACCTTTCTCTCTTTCTCTTTCTCTTTCTCTCTCGTGAATGCATGTACCCTAAAGCAAAAACCTCTTTTTAAAAAAAAAAAAAAGTACATATAAAGACTGCACCATTAACAAAAAGCAACTCAAAATGGGTCAAAGATCTAACTGCCAGACCTCAAACTATAAAATTACTGTTGTACAACGCAGGTGAAACTCTTAGAAACATCAGAGTAGGCAAGGACTTCTTAAATAAGACCCCCAATAGACAGGCAATCACCCCCAAAATAGATAAGTGGGACTACATCAGGTTAAAAGGCTTCTGCACAATTATCAGAATGAATTGGCACCCCTTAGAATGGGATAATATATTTGCAAGCTATGCCTCAGATAAGGGTCTGATAACCAGATTGTAGAGAGAACTCAAGCAGCTTACCTGAGGGGGGAAAAAAAAGTGATCAACCAGATTAAAAGTGGGCCAGTGAGCTGAACAGACAGCTCTCTAAGGAAGACATACATATTAACAGCCAAAAAGCCTTTGAAAAATGCTTAACATCCCTTATCATAAAGGAGATGCAAATCAAGACCACAGTAAGATAGCACCTAACCCCAGTCTGAATGGCTAAGATTTCTTTTTTTTTTTTTTTTGGAGAGGTTTTTGCTATAGGGCATGTGTGCTCGCCCAGAAAGACAGAGAAAGACGGCATGGCCATCCCCTAGTCTCTTCTCCTCTCAGGATCTTGGGCATGCACACACACACCCGATGTGATTTTAAGCTACCGGGTCTGGGACTCGAACCACGGTCAACTACATGGAACTCCAGTAACATAGCCATTACGCCAACTGCTGGTCCTAGAATGACTAAGATTTAAAAAAAATAAATAAAAAAATAAAAGATGTGTGCTGACGAGTTTGTGAAGAAAAGGGAACTCTCCTACATTGTTGGTGGAAATGTAAATTAGTAGAGCCACTGTGGAGAACAGTGAAGGTTCCTCAAAGACTACAAATAGAACTACCATATGATCCAGCAGTTTCACTCCTGGGTATCTGTCCAAAGGATAGGAATACACTCAATCAGAAAAGTATTTGCACATCCATGTTTATTGTGGCATTATTTACAGTTGCTAAGACATGGAACCAACCCTGATGTCCACGAACAGATGAATGGATTGAAAAAGTGTGACACATATACATTGTGAAAAACTACTTAGCCATAAAAAACAAGGAAAAAAAACCTGGAATCTTATAGAAAGTGAACTATGAAAAAGAGGCATTGTATGTCCCCATTCAATATATACTGAATGCCTGCACTCTATGGCAGAAGCTGAAAGATTGGAAGATATAAAAGCATGGAGAACAATTGTGGATACTAGAGACAATGTGGGAGGAGGGTGAGAAACGGAGAAGAGTGAGAAGAAGGGAGTCAAGGGGAGAAAAGAAAGAAGCAAAACATTTAAGGGATTCAAAAATGGAACATAATCTGTTGATAACGTGTATGATAATATATTTAACTGGACTAATATGCAATGTGTTCATGCTGGGAAAATTGATTTTGCATGCTGTAATGATATACACAGATTGAATGTATAAAAAATATTTAAAAAATAAAGTTGCTTCTTCCTAATTAAGTCACCTTTACTCTTACTATAGATATATCTGTTCAGGTAAACTCTCTTCACTTACACCATATCAGTTTTCTTGATTCAATTGCCAAAATTATATTGTTTCAGGTACTACAAATGGGAGCCATGTCCTTTTTTAATTTTTAAAAATATTTTTTTAAGAATTAATTATTTTATTTATCATCGTTATTATTATTTAATTTGCTACAGGACATACATGCACACTCACCAGAGAGAGAGAGGGAAAGTAAGAAAGCAAGCCACCAGGTCCTGGACTCAAAACCATGATCAGCCATATTGAGAGTCCAGCGCCTTAACCACCACCCCACCTGCTGGCCCCAGGGAAACCATGTTCTTAATTGCTGTATAGTATTGCCTATTTGTAAGTTTTCAAAAGGATCATAGGATAACATAGGCATAAAATCATTGCATTTAGCAAATCAAAGGTCACTAACGGCCTTTGACAGAGGAGAGCAGGAAGAGGCAAGATGTAGGTTCTTTGTCACCTTATTCAGATCGCATCACCATCTAACATAGCTACTCTAAAACAGCATTCCCTTCTGTGTCCTTCTCTAATGCCTACTTGATATCACTTAACAGAATGAGAAATTCTACTGAAGCATGTTTGTCTACTGATTTTTAACTGTGTGTCTTTTCCACCGGAGCAGGGACCTGTCTTTCTTGTATGCTGTCTTACTATAGGGCCTAGAACAGTGATAGCACACAGTATGTACTCATAATAAAGAGAGATTATTAGTGAGTAGTCAGAGGCAGCACATATTTGTTAAATTTGTGGTCAACTTTAGTCAAATTTGGCTTAAAGTCACAAATTACAGATTTGAGAGATTTGTAGCAGACCTGAGGCTTCCTGCTTGATTTATGCTACCATGAGAGGGAGAATCAATGGGAAAGCACTTGATAAAATCTGAAGATAGTAACTATCTTCTGTGTGTATTTCAAGGTGGTAGATCTGCTAGTGTCCATGTGTAGATCTGCGTTGGAATCTCCTAGAAAAGTAGTCATTTTCGAGCCATATCCTTCTGTGGTGGATCCTAATGATCCACAGATGTTGGCCTTCAACCCCAGGGTAAGTAATTATTCTAGCATGCCAGTCACAAAGTTTTCTTTAATGTAATTGAGATTTTAATTAGCTTCCTTTGCCTATCAGAGTCTATCTCATCAAGTATATCTTTGATTATTTTAATTTTATTCTATACTTTGGGGAATCCTGACTTATATAATCATTTTAATTTTAAGGATCATAGTTAAAAGAACACTTTCTTTTCTTTTATATTTTTACTTCAGTCTCCCCTTTTCCTCTTCCGTTTTTTTTTTCCCCCACCTCTCTGAAGGTTAGTGAAAATTGAATTCATATTAATGGGCTGACATTGCTTAATAAATCAATATTATGTTTGTGGTATAGCAGTAGTCTTCTGAAATAATCAACTTTCCAAAACACATGAGAGTCAAAGTTAGTTTCTATTACTGTTCATCTTGAAATCATTTTATAGAAATGACCATATACAATTTCCTTGGAAGAACTTTCATAGTGGCAACAGTGTACACTAATTGCCTGTATTAATTGCATGTACTTATTGTTATTTGCACACTCTCAGCAATACTCTTTTGGTAACATTATTTCAGCCAAAAGAAAATAAAGACAACTGTAAGATTTGAAGTCAATTTTTGTATTTTGAAATATTCTATGCTTACTTTATTCATTCTGTTGGTGTTATAATGACGAAAGCCTGAATATTGGCGATACTGGGAGCCCAGTACCTTTTCTGTATTTTTAGATGTGTTTCTCCTATAGGCAGAACATGACTTTGTGTGCTTAGGTAAGGGCTAGTATTATTTCATGTTTTCTTTGCTTCAATTAAGTTATAAACCTGATGCCCTTGATCTCTTATGGCAGTCTTCCCTTTCATGTATACAAAAGGCAGTGTTTGTCACATGACCCTGGAGGAAAATTCATGTACAGAAATTATACATTTCTCTAGTGAAGTAAAGACTCAAAAGTGAATACTTTTTTTTTTTAATTAAACAGAAGAAGAACTATGACCGAGTAATGAAAGCACTGGATAGTATAACTTCTATCAGAGAAATGACACAAGTAAGTATATCATTTTGTATGTTGAGCAATTCAGTTTTTCTTAAGTAAAATTGTATTTTTAACAAGGTTCAAGAGTTCTGGCCATTTAATAAAATCAAGTTTTTTTATTATATGGGCTATAGTAAAAATGATTAAAAGATTGTGCAGGACTAGGATGTTTTCATTAAATTCCATCAGTGTATTGGCATGCCAATTGTGACTTTTGGAGAGTAAGTTCATAATTATAATCCAATACTCTGCTCGGAAACTTGGGCAAGAGTCTTGAATTCATGTAGGTATGTCAAGATATTTTAAAACAAAGATTGAATATGGTACCATCTTTCTAGAATGCCAGGTTTAATTGATGGTAATAATTATAAAATATTTTAGTATTAAAATAAAAAATGTTTTAAAAATGCACACTTTCTACAAATATTTTAGATATAACACAGAATCTCAAAACCACTTTGGAAGATGCCAGATTCCTCGAGAATATGAATTTAATATTTTTCTTCATTAGGGAAGCTTTGATGGGAAAGTTTGATGAGCAAGGATTAGGGTTTATTATGAAAATCTAACATCTCTGAGCAGTTCAGTACTCAGAAAAACACATGCTGTTGAATTATTGAAGTCTTTCCTCTGCCAAAGATTTGGAGAGAGTTTTAAAACTCATCATCATGGGTAGAAATTAATCTGAAAGAGGCAATAACCCACATTATATGTACAACTTGTACATCAAGATTGTTTCAAAGCTTGCACTGCCCCCCAGAAACCCTGTGGGTTTATAATGGGTATTAATCTGGATTATATATTTTCCTGGGGGAAGGAATAAGTGGATCCTCATGTCCCAGGATCCGCTAAATTTCTGAGCTATCCCACTTCCCTTCTCTCTGCCCCCAGGATCACCTCTACTCATATTCAAAGACAGTGCTAAAAAAGTACATTTTCACATTTCCAATTTAGATTCTTGGTTTTTTTATCATTATTTATTCATGCAGTCAAATATTCATTCTTTCATTCATTCAACAAATATTATATATCAGATAATAGTAAACAAAAGATCCTTAAATTCACAGGTGATGTTTGTTTAAAAGCTACTATTCCTTCCAGTTGTTTTTCTATGCCTGTACTTTTCTGTTATCTGAATACTTTTTTCAGGGAAGTATTTGGTATTTGTATAAGGAAAGAAAACAAAATTTATTTCCACTTAGGATAAAAAAGAACCTATTGCAATACCTTACACAATATTAAGTAAACATTTTTAATCATGAAAAAGACTTTAGTATAGGATATTTATACTATACCCTAGACCCAGATCATTCTTGTATTTAAAAATAGCTGCAAATTCTGACTTGGGAATCAGCTCTCTGCCAAAAATTGTCTTCTTTATTCTGGGTCATGTGTAAGCTATTTTAATAGGAGGCACTGTATACGATTGAGCGTCAGCCTGGGAAGTTAGAGGCCAAAGTTGTGTAACTGGTTCATCAGTGATGTGGCCTGTGACCTTGGGCAAGTTGCTTAATTGTTCAATGCCTCGGTATCTTCAGTGTCAAGGTGGAAATACTAACACTGAACCTTCTTTCAGGGTGTTCTTCATAGGGATGCTGTCAGGTTTTATTGCATCAAAATCTTTAAACCTCTCCAAATAAATACACTGTTATACTGTCCTATTTTCTAGAATGTACTGCTCTATAACTAGCCCTGGATTGTCACAGAGAGATTGCTCTTTGTTTTATGAAGTGGTTAATTATCTGGTAAATGCACTAAATATTTTTTTTAAATAAGGGGTCTTCTTGTTTAAATTGCATCTAGATTTTTTCAATGTCCAGATCAATACCTAAGTCTAGACTCTCAAATATGAGTGTGAGTCGTATGTATCACAAGTTTTGCTTTAATGTTAGTTGAACGTTAAAAATGGTCATTGTCAAAGAGAAACCTTACAGGACACTTGTTAAAGGTGGCGTGACAGATTTTATTCAGAGACTGCAGTAGGGGAGAGAGACTGCGGCATAAATTGAGCACTCATCGCCAACCAAGACAAAGATGACTGAGGTTTTTAAATGCACAAGGGAGGAACCAAAAGGGGCTACGATGGAGAGAAGGGGGGAGGAGTTGGCAAAGAGAAGGGGCTAGGGAGATTATGTGGAAACGGCAAAGAGCAGAAAATGGAAGTAGAGAATTCCTTAAAAAGCTTTGGCAAGGTGGGTTGGGAACATATCCTTTCTGTAGCTTGGCCACATTGCATTTTCTTGAGCAGAGACTAAACAGTGTTGCGAGGTCACCTTTAGGACAGAGCCTAGGTGAATAGAAGCCAGGAAAAAGGCTGGAGAACTCCAAAGAGACTTTGAGCAAGTCTTTTGTGCTCCGTGAAGGTTTACAGTTCCTATCATCTTGGGGGAAATGACTATGGAAAATGTTGAGTTCCCATGTCAAGGCCACAGATTTTCAGGTTTAACTAGATTAAACATGTTGTTCAGTCTGATTTTTCTTTTTTCAAAAAAATAGGAAAATGAACTTTTAAGAAAAATTAGGGAATATATATATATACTTTTTGGTTTGTTTTGCTTTTTTTAGGCACCCTATCTGGAAATCAAGAAGCAGATGGATAAACAAGACCCCCTTGCTCATCCCCTTCTGCAATGGTATAAAATTTCAGTTTTCCTTCTGATGAAAATAGCATCGTTTCTATTGCCTGCTCTAAGGGGGAGAAGCCTATTTTACAAGCTCTGCAGTGCTACAGTTGTACAAGCCTATGAGACCTAGTGATTTTACAGTCCAAGAGCCCTTAAGGACTCTCACTTTAATTAAAACTTGTACATCACAAGGGGAAGAAAATGCTGTCATATGCACTACCAAAGATATACAACACATTTCACAGCAGTGTGTCTATAGTTTTAAAAGATGTGATTAACTAGATTACATGGTAGAGCATTTTAGTTCATTTAATTTTTTAGTTCAGTGAGGACTAAGTGATAAAATTCACTGTTTGAACCCTTATTACTGAAAATATTTCTAAAATACGTGTTTTGGATATTTTGTACCCTTCCAAGGACAGTATAAATTTGATTAACTGCTTAATCACGGCACAGGATGCATTGCTTCAGAGTGAGCCTTGTTAGGGAGTACAGCACTATTCCAATATGGATTTTAGAAGGAGAGCTCGGGGGAGGGAGGAGAGGAGAGAGTCATGAAACCCCCCTTGCTAACTTGATCGCTTAAAATAATTCGTTCTCTCTCTTATTTGCAAAATGAGAACGATAGTATCAGGTCAGCTAATCTCATATACATTTTATATAAGGGTTTTATATCCAGAGACTACGGGATTTAACACTATTATCATAGAGTAATGCAAATATAAAGATTGTAAGAGGCTGGTCTGGAAGAACACTTTCTTCCTCTGTGCCACAACTAGGAATTTTAAAAAAATATGTAAAAGCAGGCAAAGAGAAAGGGAAAAGAATCTGACTTTCTCAAAATTCTGATAACTTTCCCTTAGTTAGAAATTTTGTACTATCTATTTAATTTCACCTAAAAAGATCATGATAAAAATTAGGTGCTAAAACCTTTCTTCTTTGTATCTGTTATGATCTATTATTAAATTTCTGACACATCAAATAACATATCGTTTCCATTTAAACCTTTTAAATAGGTTCGTTATTATATTCAAAATGAAGGTTAAAAATCTCAAATATCGAATTCCTTCCTTTTTCCTTGTAATCAGCCTGATTGTTAAGTTTTGTTTATTTGTAATCCTTTGCTCCAGCTTGTTAATTGCTCTTCTTTCAGGGAGAAGAAAATCTGCTAAAATGTTTTGCGGTTTTCTCTACTTACTATTTGATATACCATAAACCAATTTATTCTTTCAGATACTTCCATTTAATTTTCTTTAACTTCGGTTTCTATATTATGTTGAATTTTGTATATAAACCATTGTATTATGAGCCCAACGAGATCCTCAAATATTTGAAATATCAATCAATATCAAAAAATAAATATCAAAGAGATCCTTAAATAAGAAGAATCTTCTTAAGAACTCATTCTTAAGTTAGCAGCAACATAAGCAGGTATATAAATCAACTCCTAATGTTTGAATTTAGATTTATCATGATTTAAAAGGAAAACTAGAAATATTCATTTTTTTTTGATATTTGAGGTTGTGTTTATTTAAAAACCAATTCTTAGGTTTTAAGGAACTACTTCCCAGGGTCTTTACTCAGATGAAAATAATACCTGTTGTGTTATATAATTTCTTTAAATTGTTTCAGGAAGCAAACCAGAATTATGTGATTAAATGAAATTATTACTGAATTTATTTAGTTCATGGCACAGAAAAAAAAGTTTTTAGCTGTTACCAACTGAGAAGAAAATCTCAAAATATGTTTGGCATATATTTGTGACTTACAGATCATTTTAATTTCAGGGTTATTTCCAGTAATAGATCACATATTGTGAAACTGCCAGTCAACAGGGTAAGTTGTTTTTTGACATAGGCATAGAGAAATGAGAGGAGTTGGGAGAACTGCCCCCTCCCTTGTCAGTTTAAAGCAGCCTCTCTAAGAATTTAAGTAGACCCCCAGGTTAAGTCTTGTTCTGTAATGTGAAATTGCCTTTTGTGGGGCCAGCAAGTGGTATGGTGGTTAAGGATGCTGGACTCCCACATGACTAACTATGGTTCAAGTCCCAAACCTAGCAGCTTGCTTTCTCATTTTCCCTCTTTCTCTCTCACTCTGTCCCACTCTGGTAAAATTAAAATAAATAAATAAGGTTAAATAAAATAGTTATTGAAAAAAATAAAAGAAAGAAATTGCTTTTTGTGCACCAGCTCCACACCTTTGCAAGACAGCAAATTGAAATTCAGACTTCTGCCCTGGATAAATAAAAACATCAATATGAGATCATTTAGTAATTCTACAAGTGATAGGAAGGTATTATTGAGAGACTGACCAGAAGAAAGTTAATGTGCCTGTTAGTCATTGTCAGTTTCATGATGGCACGCATCCACCTTTTTATACCTGAGAAGTTAATGCCTCCAGTCATCTTACTTAGCAGCCTCATAAGCTTGAAAAAAAATAATTAAGCAAAAACTAATGGACTCTGATTACAGTTCTGATTATCACTGAAGAGCAGTATCTGAATGTTAGTTTCCCCATATATGACTTTTAAAATATGAGATTCCTATGTATTATATTCTTGTATATTTCTAGATGAAAGGGAAATAATTAGAAAATTTTGTCAAGCAATTAATCCAAAAGATTCTGCTTTAATTTTTTTCTGTGACCAAAGGGGAAAACTACATTTGAGTGTAAGCAGTTCCAATTTTATAAATACATGCAAATAAAGCTTACTGTTAATTTTTGCATTTTTAAAATATTGAACAAAGTTTTCCTTTCTGCTTAGCAAATCCAAAGTATTTCCCCAGTTGAGTAGTTAGTATATACTTGGGAATTAGTAATAAAAGTCTTAAAAAGAAATGTAATTAAGAAGACCTGTCTGCATGAGCATGATTATTTAGTGTATTCCAAAGCAAAATGTAAGTAACTCTGGATTGTCTGTCCCCTATTCCTTTCCTCAAAGAATTATTCTTCATGTCAACAATTTGATGTGATTTATCATTTATATGGGGTTTTTAAAAAATACATATTATAAATTAGCCTGTAATGTTGATTAGTGTAAATTACTGTGGTTTGGAAGTTTAATTCTTAAACCAGTGAAATTTGAAATTGTCATCAGCCTGATTCTGTGTTTGTATTTTTTGTTATTCTAAATGACAGCAATTGAAGTTTATGCATACTCCACATCAATTCCTTCTCCTCAGCAGTCCACCAGCCAAAGAATCCAATTTCAGAGCTGCTAAAAAACTCTTTGGAAGCACCTTTGCATTTCAGTGAGTATGGCTTAGTGCTAACAAGGGCATGTGCTCGACACAGTCTTCAGAAATGTGTGGAAAAGGACATACTCTCTTTCAGTAACTGTCTATTAATATTGAATAGTCAACTATGTAATACTTGACCTGGAAACAGAACTTCTAAAGGCATTATGACTTACTCTCCTGTGGTCACTGACTGTATGCTTTTGCTTTCTTTTTCCCCTCCTCTGTTCTTTCCAGTGGCTCACACATTGAAAACTGGCACTCAATCCTGAGGAATGGCCTGGTTGTTGCTTCTAACACACGGCTGCAGGTAACTTTTCTGAATACTTTAACAAGACCTTATTATTCTCTAGTGTGGAGGCTCAGTAAGCAATCCTGCTGTGATGTTTTACTTGCGAAAGATGAACCATGTGAGCTTTAAAACATTATCTAGAATGTCTAACGAGCATAAGTACATTTTCACAAAATAACTGAGGAAAAATTGATATAGATGCAAAATTGATCTTTGCACGGTGATCTGCAACAAAACTTCTCTGAACTTGTTGAAGAAAAAGAAGAAAATGGAGTTTCCTGTAAGAAAATAGGCTAAAAAAAGACTTTGAAATTAAGTAGAAAAAAATTATCGTGCACAAAGTAAAATCATACAGGTGTTTTTTCCTGTTAATCCAACATCTGTCTCTAGAGTACTGTTCCTCCATGTAAATGCTTTTTGAGAAGAAAATGTAAGAAAAGCAAAATAGACATTAGATACCAAAAGCTACCTAATAAGCCACCTTTCAGCCTTCGGGACAGTACTTGGAGTTAGTAGGGTATGATAGCTGTAGTCTCATCTTAGTTATGCCCTTCATCTTGCACATTCCTCTCAGACAGCTGTGTTTTTCATCTGACAACATAAGAGCGTCAAGACAGAAGAGGCCAACCTGGTCCCCTGAGCTAGAACTCAATACAGCACACGTGGGTGATGCAACCGTATATAAATGTTCATATATGCCCATTTGTTGCATTAGTACTCAGTTCATCCTAATAGGGTGTGAGGGCCGTAGAATGTCGATGGTATAGGAAGTAGGAACCATTGAGGAATTTCCTGTAACTTGAAAAACTTAGAGTAAGGTAAAAAAGGGATGACAGATATGTTATATATTGAAAATCTGTGTAGGACACTTTGTTTATATACTGGCATGTGAGCTCTTCCCGTGTATCTATTTTTAGAATTTTAGATTTATTAAAGTAAAGGCCGACGAGAACGCTTTATAATAAGTGACAGTCTTTTATCACTGGTAAGGTGGAAAACATTTATCAAGGATCTGTCCCTTTATCATTTTTCATAGAGCAACTCACTTTGAATTTTAAGCACAAAGATATTAGTACTCTTTTCAAGTTAGACCTTGGAATAGGAACTTTATCATTTTTCTAAGACATAATGTTCCAACATGAAACTGCTTGCCTTCTTGGGTAAAATATTAACGCTCGAGCCATTGACTGACCTCTCTCTCCCACTTCTTCCCATTTTAGCTCCATGGTGCAATGTATGGGAGTGGAATCTATCTTAGTCCAATGTCAAGCATATCGTTTGGTTACTCAGGTAATCCTGTATTTCATTTCTAACTTCAAAAGTATTTGGCTTTTAAAAAGATTATTATTACGTGCTCTAGGCACAGTTTTCTGTTAACTGAGGTTTATTAGATACATGTGTATTAAATTAATTTGATAAATGTGATAAGCAAAACAAAGCTCAGAATAGTATGAATTTACAATACTCCTCCTACTGTGTAATGTAGAATATATGTTTAAAAAATTTCTTTTTAGTTTTGCTAATTCTACATTTACTCTTTCCACAAATAAATATTGAGAATATACTCGTACAAAACATTATTTAGAGCACTGACAGGTATACGTACATTATCACTCACTGTAATTCTATATTATGCCAACATTTTATCTTTGGATTACTATATAATTCATAAAGAAGTACACATTATGGAAAAATTATAAGTAAAAAAAATCCTTATTATTATCAATTATTATCAATAAGATGACTTCATTAATATTTTTGTTAATATTTTGGTGAGATTGTGGGCAAAATATTAACCACTTAACCATTATGCTATCTGCTGGTCCCTTCATCACACTTTTAAATGCTTTTATTACCATATCTGCAATGTGTAGCTGCTTTTACTTGCAAGCTTATGTTTGTTTGTATGTGTGAGATTATACAATCACATTACACAGTTTCAGTAGATGTCATTTACTTGGTGCTGACTGGTATGTCTTAATAGCCCCATGTTATAAAAAAGGATACTCAGAGAGGTGTCATTTACCAGGCCTACCAGTCTAACCATTGCAAGTTAGTTCTCATTTCAGTCATTGTAAGTTAGTTCTCAGCTTGAGAGAGTAAAATTGGAATACTAATTAGAAATACCAAAAGAAAATAGCAACAGTGATAAACATACAGTAAAATGCTAATGAGCAGAGAATTTTACATGATTAGAAGGTTACAAGATAACAAAAAAGGAAAACTAGTATAAAAGTATATGATGAAAAATTTAGAGAGATCATAAATACAGATAATTGCTCAGGTAACTATTATTTTGCTCATAGATTATTTGGGTCAGGAATTTGAGGTATGGCGTGGCTAGGTGATTCTTTTGCCTTTGAAAGTGGTACCCCGTGAATGGGCTGCACTGGCAGGAATAAGATAGCCTGGTACCTTTGCAGGTGTGGAACTGTTCCTACTCTCCCAGCTCCTATATGTGGCCTACCCTGTATGTTCACCCCAGCACAGGTGGATTCTTCATCTGAACTTTCCTTTAGTGTGCTGAGAGCAGCAGACAGACTTTGTACGGCTTGTTTTGACCCAGCCTTAGAAGTCACATAGTTTCACTTTCTGCCTAACTCTTAGACTATTGGTTAAAGCTGTCACAAACCTTTCCATGTTCAGGGACTGGGGAACTAGACTCCATCTTTTTATGAGAATGGTGAGGCACATTGTAGCAAAGCATAATCTGTTGAGAAATATCTTTGCAGTGATCTTTGAAAATACAATATCCCAAAATAACACTAAGAAGATAAGTATCAGGAAGCCTAAGATAGTATAGAAATCAGAAATACAATAACATAGTTCAAAAGAAAAAACAGTTAAAATATGACTAAATCTTATTAAAAACAGTACAAAATAAAAATCTAAAAAAAAAAGAAAAGGTTAAATAAATATTTCCTCAGCCAAGATGAGGAAAAAAACACAACCAATCATCAAAACCCGTGATTTTTTTTCTGTTTCCTATACTGATGTATAGCCTCTTTAGATGGGATCATGGAAAGGATTGAAGGGACGTACAAACCATGTGAATGGATGTAAAACTTGATCAATGTGTATGTGCATTCGTCTAGGAGAGAGTCATTCCATTCCGTAGCTTTTATCAAATTCTTGAAGGGCTCAGGCCAGCTGGTGGCATGGTGGTTGAGGTGCTGGATTCCACAAAGCCAGCTCCATGGTTTGAGTCCTGGACCTGGGAAACGAGAAACATGCTGAGTGCATGTGCATGCCCACCCAGAATCCCAGGAAAAGGGATGGCAGCATGGCTATTCCCCCAGGGAGTTAATTCCCATTTTCCTTCTCTCTTCAGCAAGTGCACATGCCCTAAGGAAAAATTCTGGAGGAAAAAAAAAAATCTGTAAAAATAAATGTAAGAATCACTATAGTAAGATAAATTGCTTTCTGTAGTGGTTTTGAGAGTTGAACATGCAGGGATTAAAGAGAATGGCCCTTATGCATGTAATATTGGGTTACTGGAGAAGTCATGACTCACTTGGTATAGAAAAACATGAAAAACTACATGATTTTTCCAACTACTCAATACCTTCAGAACTGCAAGTCTCAAATCCTAGGCCTGTTCCTCAACCTGACCCCATCCGCCTCTGCATCTTTTGAGGAATGTCTGATTTGGAAAGTGTTAGAGTAACACACTTTTCAAATTGATAAATAGACTTTGCTCCATCTCATCAAGCCATTTATTGAGACAAGGATAAAAAGCAACGTATCAACTTTAGGTACAATAGTAGATCAGTGCTTTCTAACGAAGAAGCTTAGATGTAAATCTGCCTCAGTCATGTGAATATCATAGACTGAAAAATTTACATAATTTTCCTTCGTGAAAAATGGTAAATTTTATGCACAGTTAAATGTATATGAATATTTCATGAATGAACATATTTCTCTCACATTATTTATATTACCCCCTCCGTATCTTTTTTAACTAAACAGTTGTGGGAAGAATGAAAGTAGGTTTTAAAACCTGTTAAAAGCAAGTTGTAAGAATTTTCTAATTGGATTAACTTTATGCAAAATAAGTCCCTATCTGAGCTGTCAGTGCAGAGAAAAACAGGTATCTACTTCCTAACTCTCCCATTCCTTCCCTCACCCAGTGGCCTTCCACCCCAAGTGCTGGCACAGCGCTGTGGCTTCCTTGCTTCGGTGGCCCCTTCTGACAGGCTCTGGACTAATGCAAGGGGGCAATGAGACCTTTGCCTAAAGGGGAACTTTGCATCGAAGATGGCTTGTACTTTGATCTACATGATATGGATTTATCCCTTAATTATTGTTTTGCTGATTTCAGGGATGAATAAGAAGCAGAAGGTGTCAGCCAAGGATGAGCAGGCCTCCAGCAGTAAAAGCAGCAATGCATCCCAGGTGTTGTAGCCATGCGAGTGACTGCGTATGATCAGCAAACAGTGGCCTCCTTAGCCAGCAGGACTTAGATACTGTCTAAGTCTGCAAAATTATTTTAAGGGGTCCTTACTCATAAAGGGGTAAAACTCACTCTAAAATATTACAACTGAATTACCTCATTACAATAATTAGTCCATAGATGTTTATTGATCTCCCACTATAACTAGAAATTGTCGTGGGCATTGGCAGTACAGTGATGACCAAATATAGACAAAAAGAATTATAGCCCATGTTCTGCTACAAGAATATGAACAAATTAATGTATATTAAGACAGATAAGTAAATTGAATATTAGATGATGGTAAATATTCTAGAGAAAAATAACTTAAGGAAAGGAGATATTTAATGCTGTAAGTTGAAAGATGGAATTGGAAATAGTTTTCAATAGGATGGTCAATAAAGGCTGCTCTAAGAGAGTGACATTTGAGCAAAGACCTGTGAGTGGTGAGTGCATGAGCTATGTGGCTCTTTGGGAAAAAGAACCTTCCAGGCAAAGATGATGGTGAGCACAAATCCCATGTTGTTTCAGAAAAGATATATTCTGGGCAAATTAAAAGTGCATGTGATGAATAGTGTGCCTTGAATTAAATAAGGAGGGATAGCTAACCTAATATCTAAGAAGGAAAACAAAACACCACAGATTTTCCACATGATATGTTTCTGAAACCTCTGTGGCTTAGTAAACGATGCTATAAAAATGGGTTCATTTGGGGAGTTTAAATGATCTATAATAATTGATTTTAATACTTGAGAAGATCATGCAAATTTAATTTTGTTTGGCTTAAAATGAATATATCAGGCTTCCAATAAAAATTAATTTGAGTATAATTCTATGTTGTAAGACTGCTGAACCCTTAATTTAGCATATTTTTTAGTTCACTCATCTTGAGAGTAATTTAATGATTATGTACAGACATTAAATGATACATCAAAAATAGCTTGATATTATGAACATAAAAGAATATTAATGCTAGTCTAGATAGACTTTTTTTCTGGAAACATTTTAATTTATTTTTCAAAGATGAACAATGTTTTCACTATACTGACTGCCCCATTTTTATTCTAATTTTTAAATTCTTTTGGAATTTAGTCACAGAAGAAAGGACAGCAATCCCAATTCCTGCAAAGCCGTAATTTAAAATGCATAGCCTTATGTGAAGGTAAGTTGAAAGTTTTACAAACCTCATCATGCAGGTTCTTTATCTTATCAGTTTTTAAGAATTCAAGTATATTTACAGAGTGCTCATGATGGAATAGTAAAAGCGTTATCCCTTATGACCATCTTAAAGGGCACAAAAGGATCCGGGTACAACAGAGATCATAAAGGTTAATTCCAAATTGCAGAATTGGCAAGAATTGAGACAGTGCTATACATTATTCCTGGCAGATATTTCAGAATGGTAATTATATCTTTCTGTTCGAGTATTGCTTATCTCCTTTGTTAATGTGCTACCTTCCTCTTTAAGATGGTATTTGAATGTATAATACCATGAAAAACTTAAAAGATGAACCAGGCATTGAGAATATTGCCCAAGAGGTCTTTCTGTTTCTACACTGAAATTATTCTTCCCTTCTGAACATAGGACAGAAAAACTGATTAAATGATTTGTAAGACCATACACTTTTCTTCATTCTTGCACTAAAATTTAACTTTGGCCAAAAATTCATTTTTTTCTTCAAGTGTTAGGAATTTCAGTACCTACTATCAACTGTCTTTTAAGTTTTCATCATTTGGTAGTTGTATAGGACACCATGATGCTGCCTACATAGTTGTCAAGACAAGTCAAGTTTCCTTCCTGTTGTTACGCTAATCGTTATTGAAACCATAAAGTTGTTACATGGCCTTTCATTATTTTTATTTATACTTCTTGATAGATAATAAGGTTCGATTCTTTTTATATATTTATTTGTGCATGTATTTGTGCTTTTAAATATCAAAGACAAGGATATAGTAACTTGGCATGACTAGGATTCCTTTAGAATAAAGTTGTCATTTATTTTATCTCCCCCTTACAGTGATCACCTCACCTGACCTGCACAAACATGGAGAGATATGGGTTGTCCCAAATACTGATCATGTCTGCACGCGATTCTTTTTTGTGTAAGTGTAAATGTTCACATTCGTATGTGACTGTCTTCTCCACAAATGAGGTAGTATGGCTGCATTTCTTATTTGGTTACTTTAGCCAAAATACAACAGATAGATTATTGAGTTTATCATCAACATAATATTTTTACTTTATTTTCAATAGGCTATAAAATACAAAGTGATTCTTAAATGCCACTAACTCAGAAGAACTAAAGAAAAACAACTGTTAATGTAGAATTAAAGAAGGATAACTTTTGAAAAACATCTCTTTCTGTGTATGTATGTATGTATACCTGTGTATATATATTTATATACACATACATACACACATACATACTTTATCAATAGGGTTTTTTTTTTTTTCCAATTTAGAACTGGAAATGAATACAGTAGTGTAAAGGTTCTGTCCTATGAAAGTTTTATCTACTTTCCAATGAACAGAATTGGCAATGATGCAGTGGATGTCATTAGGAGGTTTTGGGCACAGGTATTTTATAAGACCAGCATTAATATATAAATCATTGTGCCAGCAGGTGACATGAAGGCTAAGGCACTGGATCCCACAGGGCAGAATGTGTGATTCAAGTCTTGGACCCAGCAGCTTGAAAGTCATACTGGGTGCATGTGTGTGTGTGTGTGTGTGTGTGTGTGTGTGTGTGCCCAAAATCCCAAGAGGATAATGGCAGAGAAGGGAATACAGCATGGCCATACCCCTTGAGGGATGATTTCTCACCACCCCCCTCCAATGAACACACATGTCCTATAGCAAAACTTAAAGCATTATTCTGTATTCTTAGCTAATGAGTGCAATAGACCAGTCTACTTTTTACTCCAGCCTTGACTCCTAACCCTTTTCCCATGCCTGTTCCCAACCCATCCATGATTGTCTCACAGAAAGCACTTTGAGGGAAGAGCGGGGTATATCTGTTCATACTTTATGCAATTTTATAAAAAGAAGCTGAGGAAATGAGCTGGCTTGCATTCTAAGCCATATCAAAATGACTTCCACAGGCTTTCTTTGGCGCTTTGTATACTCATAGCTTGTTGACACTATTCACTGTGAAATTTTCAGTTTTCTTTTGGATGCTATGAAAAGTATGACTTTGTCATGATGTGTTTTTATACTGACTATAGATTTCTTTTTTAGTGGTGAGGCAGCCATGAGTAGAGTGGCAAGAGCCCCACTTTTGATCAGACAGTTTGAATCCCAGCTCAACAGTACTTAGTAATGCTCACTAAATTGCATCACCTCTAAGCTTCATCAGTAAAATTAGACTAATGTACCTACTTGTATTGTGCAGAATCCCAACAAGAAACTGATGTTCCATGAAAAATATAATTTTTATCATTCACAATGAGATTATTTACAAAGGTTTGATTATAGGAGACCATAGATCCAATGCAATAATCTGGGTCGAGTAGCACCAGAGATTCTATACCTCCCAGACCCAAAAGGCCAAAGACAGAAAATAGTTCTTCTAGGACTCCTGTTGGTCATGGTCTACCAGGAGCTGGAGGACAATGGAGCATGTAGAAAGCCCGTCCAGTCCTGCCTTCTGAGCAGAACTAAAGCAGAGAGGGGCTCCATGGGGAGTTAGAGGCTCCTAGGGAAGCTGTCTGTACACACTACCTTTTAAATTGATTATAATAATTAATTTAGCCTAATCAGGTCTGCATCAAAAGGCACATTAAATCATTTTTATCTCATCTTTCTTGACTATATTGATTGTTAGTCATTGTTAGAAACTCAGCCTTCCCAAAAGGAACCTCAGATCACAGTTGCGTGACCTTGAGATTTTGACAGAAAGTAACCCCGTTCCTTTCTCTAGCCTTGCATCTAGTCTGTTAATCTACTCCTTTTTCATCTACTAAAATTTGAGTTTATTGAGTTAAATAAAGAAGCTTAGATATTTAAGTAGCCAGTAGCATTTCTAATCTTATTTCTTTAGAAATTTTATATAAATAATACATAAAACTTTCTATAGAGATATGTGTGTGTGTGTGTGTCTATGTGTGTGTGTGTGTGTGTGTGTGTGTGTATGCATATGGATGGAGGGATAGTGTTTACTAGAGAGAAAGATTTTCCCATTTTATCAGAAGAAAAACTCCAGGCAAGATCATATAAAAAAAGAGAAAAAGCACTTTTCTAATAATACAAGGAGAAAATTAATATTAAGAATAGCAATTTCCATTGTTTTATAAGCAGAAGTGAGATTTTTATCCTGTTCCTCTGCACCCTCAGGAGAGAAGAGACTCATTAAGGAAAATTGATAAAATTCAGGACACATCAAAGGGAGAATCTATTCACTAATTAATGTACATTCTAATTACAACTATCAGTTTCTTTCTTTATAAAAGATATGATCACAGAATTCTAGTAGTATGTCTCCCAAGGGAGTGGTAACATCTAGGACAAGAATAAATTGATTAGAATGAAATGAATTATCAAAATCTCGGTTTCTATTGTTTTGTTGTTTTGTTGTTATATGTTGCCTGATCTTAGAAGTTTGCCAGGTGACTGACTAAAAGTTAATGTGATTCTTTTTTTTTTAAAAAATATCTATTATTAGGTTAAAATATTAAAAATTAAAATAACTTCCATGCTACTATAATACCAAGAGTTAAGGAGATAATAGAAGAGTCACTTAGTAGGTCAGTAAGTGGTGTGGTGGTTGAGGCGTTGAACTCCTCCCACATGGTTGACTGTGGTTCAAGTCCCAAACCTGGTAGCTTGAGAATTACATCAGGCACATGTGCATGTGTGCCCATGTGAATCCTGAAAGAAGAATGATGAAGAAGGGATTGTGGAATGGCCATCCCCTGTGGGGTGATTTCTCATCTTTCCTTCTGCTGCCCCCCTCTCTCTCTCTCTCTCTCTCTCTGGCAAGCCATGCTTTTTGGCAAACAGCAACAACAAAAGCCTTAAAAGAAAATAGTCATTCAGTATCTAAATAATTCTTTCCAACAAGTAATAGAGAATGGGAGAAAAATTGGGAGGAAATTTTTAGGTAACAAACTGGTATATCAAAATAATTTGAAAATAAAGTTTAAAGGACAATAAAGAGGTGAATGAGAAGATTAGAAAAATTTTACTGGAAAATTCTAAAATTAAAAAATTAATAAACAAATATAAATCCTTGAGGGAAAGTGTGGTAATTCAGATATTATGAACAGATTCCAGTCCATTTCTAGTGTCTAGAAATCATTAGTAAAGTATGGTTACATTACTAACCTTGAAACACACATGTTCAAGGACATGAAGACCCAAATATAGTATAAAGGAAGTTTTTCTCAGAAGAGCCAGAGGATGTGTTTAAACAGGGAGATGTGAAAACTAAACTTGCTCTGGTCACATGCAAGAAAAATGTCATTTCATAGTGAGTGAGGTATTTTAGAGCTAGAGATAAAAATATAAAAACATATTGGTATTTTTTTATAGATAGATAAAATAATAAAACCCAAGAGAAAGTGATAGATAATTTGGCAAGATTGCAGTCTAAGTGTATTTAAAACCATAGACTCCCCCTTGCTATTCCAGTCTCCCCGACTGCTGCCAGCATGAACAAATTAGGATGGGAAGATGTCCTGTCCCTTAGCTGACTGGGGACCAAGGAAAGGCTCAGAACTATGAGATTTGTAGATTATGCTTCTTTAATATAGCACCCTCTATATTTAATTCTTCACTATTTCTTTGATTTAAAGCAGATAGAACTACAAATCAATTTTTCCTTATTTTAGCTGTTAAATAAGTTTAAGATGTATACCCCCTCCTACTTCTTAGAACATTTCATAATGTTTAGAAATTTAAGAATAGAAAAGATCAAATGAAGCAGTCCATCTACAGAAGTAGGACTAGGCATTTTCAGGTACTTGAGTCAAGCATATCTCAGTGCTAACTTCATCTCAGGAATTCCTATCTATGCTCTATTTTTTTTTTTTTTTTAAGATATAACTTGACTTTCCAAGAAAAGAAAGGTGTTGGGGGGGACCAGCAGTTGGCTTAATGGCTATGTCACAGAACTCCCATGTGGTCGACCACAGTTCGAGTTCCATACTCAGTGGCTTAAACTCATGCCAGGCACTCTCTTGGTCACTCGTGCCTGACCAAGATCCTGAGAGGAGAATGTAGGAGAAGGGATTGTAGTGTGGCCATCCTCCCTGGGGGGGGGGGGGGGGCGGGGGGGGGAGGGGGTGATTTCTCACTTTCTGTCTCTGTCTCTCTCTGCCTTTCTAGCGAGCGCATGCACCCTATAGCAAAAACCTCTCAAAGGAAAATAAAGATATAACTTGAATACCAGTGCTTGCATGAAGAGCTAGTCAAAATTAATCTATCTTCCTGGTGGTCTTGCAGCTCAGGACAGAACTTCCATGTAAATTCACTTTATTTATGATATGTGGTTCTTCCAGCAGGCTGTAAATTTCTAAAGATAAAACTCTTTGGTCTTTTTCTGTCCCTCACAACCTGCAGCACCTTATTCAGTATCTTGTTTATAGTTACTAGTCAAGTTTTAATCAATGAATGAAAACAGAGGCCAAATGAAAGTACCAAGTTGAGCATCCCTAATCTGAAACTCAGAAATCTGAATTGCTCCAAAATCTGAAACTTTTGGAGTGCCATTGAAATCCCACCAGTGGAAAATTCCACACTTCACCTCATGGGGGAGGTGAGGCAAAAAGCTGCAATATGAACATTTGCTATAAAACCATCTTCAGGTTATGGCTAAAGTGTGCATGAAACAAAAATGAATTTCATGTGTAAACTTGGGTCCTATCCTCAGGATATCTCATTATGTATATGCAGATATTCCAGCATCTGGAAAAATCCAAAATCTGGATGATGCTTGTGTAATAATTTCAGATAAAAGATATGCAACCTGTATTTTGAATTATATATGATTTTTATTTTAACAAAACTTAAAATGAATCTAAAGAGACAGCTAGAAGAGAAATTTATAAAATAAGAATTGCCTAAGGGCCTCTAAATAAAATAAGAGATAGATACCCTTAATCATGGTTTTGTAAAAGATAAGCAACATTCAATTGGATACATCATGAGAAGACAAAATTTTTCTTAAGAGATTTTTGCCATAGGGCACATGCATTCGTTGGAGAGACAGAGAGATTCAGAGAGACAGAAATCAGAAATTACCCCCTGGGGGAATGGTCACACCAAAATCCCTTCTCCTCTTGGGGTCTTGGGCACGCTTGCACACACGCCCAGCCTGTGTTTTAAGTTGTTGGGTCCGGGACTCAAACCACTGTCTGCTGCGTGGGAGACCAGCGATATAACCATTACACCATATACAGGTCCCCAGGCATCAGTTTTTAAGATTAGAAGACAGAACTTTTAACCATTGCTCGGTGAAGGCATTTCCATTTGACATTAGAAATGCAGCTGTGATGGGGGAACTTTGCTTTATCCCCAGTCTATAATGAATGCAGTTTCTTTGTCTCCAACCCGGATCTCTCTCCAAGATTTAAATGGCCACCATCACCACCCTGCTTAGAAGTCTGCTGACCACCTATAAGAGAAAGTCCAGGTGCCTTTATGACATGAATCAACTCCTTAGGCCCTTGTTTTTGCTTGAGTACCGCTGCATTGTAAGGTTAAGGAGATCCAGTCCTCAGCCTCGTGGCCCACCAATTGTCACTGTCACCATTTCTCACTGTACACTCTGATATTCACATTACTGTGCTTTTTCCTTTGCTTTCTACCTGAGGCTCACGCTTTCACTCCATCCCTTCAGACCTCTATCCAATTTCCATCCTTCTTTTAAATTTTAGCACATGCCTTCCTTGCTCCCAGAAACTTCCCTTGACTTTTTTTTTCTTTTTAAATGCTTCTCATCTCTGTTTACTGTGTAATACCCAGAACTTGTTTCTACCATTAGGATATTTATTTTTCATACATATTCTTTTCCATCACTCTGTATACTTCTGGGAGTCGGTGACCAGAGGGCTCATTGGTCTTTGTGTATGGAGCAGAATGCATGGCAGATAAGTAGGACTGAATGAAATGCATACATTATAACTGTTGGATGGTAGCCACCCTCAAAAATCTTGCTAATACCTTAAAATCAATGTGTACAAAGTGAAATGCTTTATTTAAGTCCCCAATCAATTCCTTAATTTCTCCAATTTATGCAGCGATTTTGTACATCAAACAGACTTAAAACCTGAACAGTAGTTTTCAGTCTTTTTCAATCTTTACAATATTCATCTGTTCCCAAGTTATCTTTTCATAATTTTCTCCCATCAATATCTTTATCCCATGAATAATATCGTCCTCCAGGGTATATCAAAAGGATATTAGTTGTTCTCCTTGCTTCTAATTTCTTCATTACACTTCACCTATTTTGTCCAATACCAGATTCATTAAGCATTACTATTCTTGTTCTTGCAATAATGATACTTGTTTCATATCTAGCAGTTGAGAAAAGACGAAGTTGTCTATATTCCCACTTATAATTAACTGTCATTAATCTTGTCCCGTGTAGGCTACCGTACTATGTATATAAAATTTCTACAAGTGTTTTGATTATTCCTCTTTACCCAGAGAGGCTGACAATCAATAAAACCATGGCATTCTGTGACGTAGAGCCCATTCTACCTTACTTCAATTATCTGTACAAACCACTGATTAAATGAAATTATTATCCAGGCTGCTTCTTGAAAAGAGTTGGCAATTGTTTTTCCCACTGTTTTGCCTTTTCTTAATCCAAATGATTGGCCTTCTCATCAACTAGGCCTGTAGTCTAATTTTCAAGGCTAACTCAGACATGCTTTTTTCTTTTTCTTTTTTTTTTTTTTTTTTTTTTTTTTTTTTTTTTTTTTTTTTTGCTATAGGGCACGTGCACTCGCCAGGAAGACAGAGAGAGACAGAGAGACAGAAAGCGAGAAATCATCCCCCAGGGGGGATGGCCACACCGCAATCCCTTCTCCTCCATTCTCCTCTCGGGATCTTGGGCGCGCACACACATGTGCCTGGCGTGAGTTTAAACCGTCGGGTCTGAGACTCAAACCGCGGTCGACTACATGAGAGTCCAGCGACATAGCCATTACCCTAACTGCTGGTCTCAGACATGCTTTTTTCTATAGTGCCTTCCCTGACTTTCCATGCAGAGATGTTTACTCTTTACTTGGAATTTTGCCATCCTGTCTTTGGAAACTCTCAAGCAGCCTTTTTCTACAAGTACTTACATAAATATATTTTCTCCCCAAGAAAAGGATAAATTTCGTCCGTGTATGGGAATCTCATGTAATAACTTGCACAGAATCACTGAATATATATTGTTTGAAAGCAACAGCAAAAGACCAAATGGTCTAAATTAGTGAAGAGATGATGCATGGACTATGAAATAGACGATGTATTTCTAGTTTCACATTTCTCATAGGAACACTGGACGTGTGCTGGTTAGCATTTAGTTCACAATGTATTTCTTTTCTATATTGCTAATAGAAAACAATGCTGCAGTTTCTGGGTTTCAGATTTAGGGGGATAGAAACAAATTTACATGTGCCAATCCTAAATCTCTCACAGAAGATGTATATTAGTTTGAGAATCCTAACTCTCTCACAAAATATGTATGTTAGTTTGTCAATACCTTTAAAAGCTTTTGTTTGTCTAAGTTTTTTTTGTTTGTTTTTTTTTTTGTTTTGTTTTGTTTTGTTTTGTTTTGTTTTGCCATCGGACATGTGCACTCACTGGAAAGGGACAGAAAGAGACAAGAACAGTGAGAAATCACCCTCCAGGAGGATGGCTACACCCTTCTCCTCCATTTTTCTCTTGGGATTTTCAGCACCCGTGTGCACACACCTGGTGTGGTTTTTAAGGCACCAGAACCAGGACTCAAACCACAGTCATTCATATAGGAGTCCAGCACCTTAACTACCACGATACCTGCTAGCCCCACCTTCAAAAGTTTTTAACCCATGAAATCTCCAAGCATGTCTAAGAGATTGCCAGACAGCTGAATTTTACCTATTATTTGTTCTCTCTAATATTTTTAAAGCAAATAGTTTTGTTTTTATTCAACGTTAGTAATCATTTTCTGCGTCTGGTCATTTAAGTCATTTCTGTCTCCTTTTAGTTGTTTCCATTTTTTCTTCTACTAAAAATCTCAGTAAAATATTTCATCTTCCTATCGATATTGTGCTTGCTCTGTTTCTTTTTAAAATTTTGTTGCTTCGAGGACATGAATGAATTTTCCTGTTATATGAAGAAAACTAATAAATAGTTTAAATGTTCTATTATAATAAATACCCTAATGCCACTAGCAACTCGAATCAAAGGGTGTGTACTTTTCCTGTACTATTTTTATGCTTCATAATTTAAGGTTTCTGAATATTTCTGGCCAATTTTTTCCTTCAACCACAATGTGTGCTTCCTTATGACTTTTGTAAACAATAGAAAAGTAGACTTTTTTAAACAAACTTTGGATTGCTCTGCTTTTTTTTTTTTTTTTTTGGCTCTCACATTTCTCTCTGATCTCTCTCCTCCCTGTATATTTTTCTACCTTAAATTATCATAGTTTATTCAAAGAATGTGAGTATTACCTTTCTTACTTCTTTTCCATTATCCATTAATGCTTTTAAAATGGTCATGAACATTTAATATTTGGGAAGAACACACCTGCTCATTTGATTGAATAAAATGGAGTTGGTGATGGGACATGACTGGAGAGGAAGTTTGAGTTTGGATGATGAAGGAGTTGATATTGTCTGTGAGTCTGGATTTTATTTTGTAAATGGCAAAACAAAATGTCCAGCACCTTAATTACCAAGGCCGTTTACATAACTCTAGCATTGTAGAAGAATCGGTCTTGTATGGGAATCGGTCTTGTATTTGTTCCACGAGAAAAGGCAGAAATGAGACAGACAGCTAAGTGCAACCAATGAGTGAATCTTCACAATGTGATCTCCACCCCCACCATCCACACCCCCCACCTTCATCTCCGGTCTCAGCTGGCCCAGGTCATGGGCACACACTTGCATACCCAGTGTGCTCAGGGAGGTCCTAGGATGTGAACTCAGGGCCTTTTCCATTAGGTCCAATTGCATTACTGCTGTGCCACTGCCTGACCTCAGGTCAGTTTTTCTTACCACAGAAAGAAATGTTTTTGATATTGTGACTTAGGAAAAAAGCAATACTTTTCTATTTCTAGTGAGGTCAATACTCTGTTTTATTCCATTCTGTTTTAATGTCATAAAAATGCTAGTCTGGACATCCTAAATTAATGCCAAATCTGCTGGCCTAGTGTCAAAAATTAAGTTGATTGTTGAATATACATAAGTGATGTCAGTGGGTAATATACTTAGGAAAGATGTCAGCATCAGAGATACAGTTTTAGGAAACAACATATTGATAATTAGACTTGGAAAAGGCTGAAATAGTTGTTTGCACATCATGAGAAGAAAATTGAGGAGTTAATCAGGTATAAAATCAACATTGAAATGGGAGGTTAGTAAAGGGATGCAATGTAAGATATTGGGAATATGCGATCAAAGGGTAAGTAGAAAATGAGAAAATAATATAGCATCAAGAGAAAGAACCATGAACTGTGTCACATGCTGCAGACATAAAATAGGATATAAAATCGGGATATAAAATCTCCTGAATTCATCCATTGAGAGGCCATGGGCAACCTTCTTTTCAGTAGAGTAGTAGGGTCAGAAGATATCTTGCAGTTTGTTGAGGCAAAAGTGAGAAGTTATAGTGTATTGTAGATAAATCTCATCCAAAGGGAAGCTTTAAATTGAGAATAAAGATTGTAGGGCATAGACAGGATATCAGTTAAGCCAAACATTTTATTCTATAATATTTTTAAACTATGTAAGATGTAGTAAGTGTGTTGAACATACAGCAAATGCAATAGAAATAGAACAAACTTTGATTTGGGAATTTAGAGGACGTTACACGTAGATTGACATCTGAAATTGAAAGGCCATAAAGAACCAACACAGTTGTAAGACCTGTCAGTCTCCCACTTCTCTTGTGGCAGTGTGGTTTCCTAGGTGTCTGCTCCATTCACCTTGTCAGATGTATCCTAGAAGGAGCTAGTCTGATTGTCCTGGTAAACCAGTTACTTACCTTTAAGCCAAGTTGCCTTCTTGACCCCTGTTTAGGAATATGGATAGCTTAGCTTTATTGCCTTGCCCCACTGGGGCAAGGGATGACAAAGTTTGTAGAAAAATGGAATTACAGTATAAGTTTATTTTAGTGCAGAAGCATTTTTATAAGTTCATATTCAGGGATTTTTTTTACATAATATATATATTTTCCATGAATGTTTGAAGATTCCCCTCATACAAAAACTAGGCTAACACATTTTATTTGCCCACTACTGTATCTTTACACGGTTTGCCACAAGTACGTGTTTAGAGTTGAACAGTCTACCATGTTTTACCTAGCATGTTTTCTAGTTCTCAACAGAGCACTTACTGTTGAATGCCTTGAGAAAACATGTAAACCTTTTTCTTACATTAATGTTTCACCACAGTATCTTATTTACATACATATAAGTAAATTGAGATTTGCTAAATATATCTAAGAGCAAATTTGTATGATGAGAATTAACCAAGTTTACAGGCAAGCATGGTACAAATGCAGTTATCACCTGGTGTTTAAGCAGTAGATTATGTAAGGAGCTAAATTCTTGCATTATGTCATCTGTTTCATTTTCCTCTATTGTGCTACTTCAGGAAAAGACAGTGGCTTGCATTAATCTCTGAGACATTGTGCTTACATCCCTGGTTATCTATTTTGAAGTAATTACCACTTCTCTAAAGCTTCTGTCTTGAAGCCATTTTTATGTAGTGAAATTAATTCATCACCTATTCCACTCTGAATATTATCATGAAAGTCTAAAAATTCATTCTTGGATAATTCTTACTGCCTAAGTAAGCTTATTTGAGGAAATGAATTATCTAAAATGTAATTACTTCATTATAAAGAACTTAGTAATTGCTGTCCTTTAATAGTATATTTTCACCTCTACTGCTAAGCTAAACTTAGCACACTTGCATTCTTTGTGAAATACCAGCATAAATAAGAATATGTTATGGTCAGACTAAGTAGAACAACCAGTGTGGGAAAAAAGTGCAACAACGAACGTGGTAGATGTTCTAAATGCCCATAACACTTCATTTAACTCAGGCAGCACTTCCCATGAGGATAAACTATATTAAAATGAAAGGAAATGATGCCAACAGGTGGCGTAGTGGTTAAGGCACTGGACTCCCACATGGTTGACCATGGTTTGAGTCTCAGATATGGCATCTTGAAACTCATGTCAGGTGTGTGTGCATGCATGCCTAAAATCCCAGGAGGAGAATGGAGGTGCAGGAATCGCAGCATGGCTGTCCCCCATTGGGAGATGATTTCTTGCTTTCTGTCTCACTGTCTTTCAGCAAGCACATGTACCCCATAGCAAAAATCTCTCTCAAAAATTGAAGGAAGGGACAAATTGAGGCATAACTTAGAATAATGGACTATTGTGTGTTTAATTATATGAAGACATTATTAAATACAACTGAAAAATAATTATTCTTTGCTTTTCATTCCCTTGAGCTATATTTTAAGTTTCAAATAGTATTTCTAAGTTGTTTTAAATGCTGTAATCTTTTTAAAATGTTTTTTTTTTCTGTGTTTTTCATTTTAGCTATGAAGATGGCCAAGTGGGAGATGCAAATATTAACACACAAGAAGGAGGCATTCACAAAGAGATCCTCCGAGTAATTGGGAATCAAACTGCTACTGGTTAAAGGACCATCATTTAATTAACATGATTTGAAAGCCTTCCTCGGGTTCAAAGCTGGATTTTGAACTGAAGAAGATGATAAAATAATTTATTGTTATTATAAACAAAATTAACCCTTTGAATACTAATTTTTTTTCTTAGTATTTCTAAGTATCTCATTAAATACCTGATATGGTATAAAATTTACCAATTGTAGGGTTATGGAATCTAGTAATAAAATTACAGCAGCACTTAAACTGAAGTTTGGGTTGCTTACACAATAAACAGATTGAAAAAACAGTTTTGTGCTGATATTTTTATATTAAATTCTTTAATTGGACATTTGGTATTATATACCGACATTTTAAGCTACTGAAATAGAACTGAGAACATTTTATAATGGCGTCTAACTCTATAAGATACTTTGCAATAAGTAAATGTTTGCACATGATGTGCTATAAAATTAATGATATAAATATTCAGATGTTTTGGGAGGGATATTCCCTGTTCTCCTCTTCTTCCTTACAAAAACAATGAAGTTTTAGAAGCAGTGCTTTGCCCCAAAATATGTAATATACATATCTGTAGAGTCATGCCACAAAATATGTGGTCATACATAATGTGTGTATACACACATATGTATGTTGACAACAGAGATAGCACAGCTTCATAATCCTATCTTCTTTCAGTGAATAGAAGATAATATTCAGTAAGCAGTAAATCTGGACATAAACCAAGATATGAGCTAAATTTATGACCATTCATTCACTGAAAATATTTGCAGACAATTTTTCTATTTGTTTAAAGAAACGTCCCATTGGTTAAAATGAACTCTTTTAAAATGCTACCTAAAAGTCATAACTTGGGGAATATAGATGCCCTTGGTGGCCTAAATCTGTGTTCAAATGATTATATATTTAAAAGAAAGGCTTCAGAATTGAAAGAAATGGTATATATTTTTTATTTCCTACAATGGAACATTTTAATAATTTATTTATACCACACCAGCATTTTTATATTTGTTCATCTAATACCTCTGCTTATTTTTTTCATATTGAGAAAGAAGACAAATTTTGAAGCTTCTTTTATATTAAAAGAACACAACTAAGTTTATAGAGAACAATAACACCAGCTCTCAGCAATTCCCTTTCAAATGTCATGTGCTCATCCAAATCATTTCTGTTTCTTTAAGTCTAAGAACTCTAATTCATTTTAAGTTTTAATTGGCAGTGTTTATTTACCCACATGATATCTTTGGAATAGGCCATTCATGGAAGCAGTTTAATTAGTCTGCCACGCTATTCAGACCGTGAATCAAGGCTCATATCAGATTTTAATTTACCTAGAAAGAAAAAATAAAAATGTGAAGTCATTTGCAAGTAAAATGTGATAACTCCTGTGTATATTTACTTTGTGTGGCATAGAAGGTGAAGAAAAGGTCATACAGGTTGTTAAGGATTGCATTTAGTAATGTTTACCAATCATTCGTTTTTCTTACATTGTAAATAATTGCTATGCCATTTATTTCTGCAAAAATATGCTTGAAGTGGATATTAATCATTTAGATATTATCTGCTTAAATCATTGATCTACTTTGACTTGTACTTCTGAACTCAGACCCAGACTGAGGGATAATACTAGCATGGTAGGGCCGAGTTCGTGTTTTGGTGGCAAGTTATTTGAAGACTTTGTTTGGGACAAGAGGACCATTTGCCTCTTTCAGCCAAGACCTTCTAAGTCTCCCAAATCACCTAAGGTATCGAAAAGCATTTTTAAACATAAAATTATTTTTTCAAATTACTTTTGTGGAACATTCTATATGTGGCGTATGTAGGGAAATATTACTAGGATTTGGGAGTAGAAGGTCTTAGAATCCCACCCATTTGGCCATGAGAACCAATGAACCACCTCTAAAACCTCTTTGGCATGTCTCCAGGCTAATTTAAAAGCCACTGACCTAATCCATCATGGCTTTACCTAACAGTTGAGTGATCTGCAAAGCATGTATCAAGAGTATTAGACTCTGAACTGGAAGGACAACTTGTAAGACTCAAGGGAGATTGTTTAGGGATGGGGCAACTGGCATAATAAAACCTCTACTGCTAACTGAAGAATAAAAATAGATTCACCTATCTGAGGAAGGAAATTATTGGGTTGTCAGAAAAGTCATGACACACTTTTGCATGACACCCCAATAGTTGATAGTCCATTGCATACTCAATTAACAAGCAATAGGCATCTTTTGTGATAATAAGATGTCTTCTAATGGTAACTGAGTTGTATTACAATTTGGAATGACAGGTTTTTGTTTTTAAAAATTGTGTCAAAACCATTGTAAACAAATATTGTAAGGAAAGCCAATCTTTTCATTGAACTTTTTGGAATTGAGAAGTACTATCATATACTGGTGAAGATGCTTATTTTTATTTCTAAAAAATCTAAATTTGATTAATACCATTAATAAATGAATATCGAGTTTCCAAAACCCAAGCAGGCCCTTAAAATTTAGATTTAAACACCATGGTTAAGCTTTAATTCAATCACCCCATTAAGATATTATCTATTGATTTATTTGATGATTCCCAACATTTGATATTATGTTTTATGTTAATAATCATTCGAAATCTGTTCCCTGGTGTTTTGTAAAAGGTATATTAATTGTATAGCCACTGTTATTAGACATTAACCCACCAAGTATAGGCAATAATTTATTTACATTAAGAAGGCAAAGATGACCTTTAATTTATTAGTTCTACTTTATTTCCTGCATTACTGTTTTTAAACATTCAGTATGAATACATTGTCCTTCAGTGTATAAAAAAGAAAAAAATGTTTGACAGACAGTGAAAGAAAACAGTGATAATATGCAAAAAAATCTAGTGCTATAAAATTTATTATGGAAGACTTTTTTTGGTTCCTTAGAGTGCACTCAGTTGGAATGAATTTTACTTTCATTGCTCAGTAAGTCTTAGTCAACTGTTGGATTTGAATATGGCTTTTCCATTTGAAATTTAGCTTTAAGAGTGCCATATTCTTAGTTACTGTCAAATATTATGAAATATAAGGAACCACCTCAAACTATTTATGTTCTGAATGTTTCTTATTGATAAAATTTCAAAGTTTAAGAAGTTCCTCAATTGTTCTTCCCTTTGCTCAAAGAAAGAAAATCTTCCATGCAAGTCTATGAATTTTTCAAATAAAATCCCTAAAGGAATTTTAGCAGTACCTTATATAATAAAAATATTTTAAAACCATAACTTGTCTTACAGCATGAGGGTTCAGAAAGTTTCAAGGAAAAACTCGTCATCTTTGTTAAAGAATCTAGAAGGCTACATCAGATAGTTATTTGGTTGGTCATGAATGACCTCTCAACCTTGGACATCTACCATCTAAGTGACTATGGATTCATGGTGGTATTTGAAGCACATTCTAGAATGTTATGATGTTCTGTTGTCCTGCTGAATTCTTCATTATAACACTACCTCAAGACAAATGATAGACCGTTTTTAAGCTAAGTTGGGTTTCCAGTATAAGGAACACATAGAATTTTACAAATAGAAGTCATCAAATAATTCAACAGTTAAGACATGCAGGACATAGATATTGTCAGTCACTTCTTGACAATGCTGTGACATGGATATTTCACTTACTAGTGACAAATGACATATTAACACCCAATGAATTATTTAAAAGGATTTCAAACTGAAAAAGTTGAAATGAATTTGTTTCTTTGAAGATTGGTTTTCTACATGGGTCAATTTTATGTTCACTTACCTAAAGCCACAAAGAATCACCCACCCTAAAGAAATAAGGATTAAAATGCCTAACTGCTATGCCTGAATGGCAGACTGAATATTCAAGAATTTGGGCATTTAATGCCTGCTAAATTTTTGTCAGATTATATATAGATTTGATGTACATTAATACCCAGTAAATTTTCTTGGGGATTTTGTATACACTATGAAATATTAGGATAAGTTTTTGTAGGTCAAAAGTATTTCAAGTAGTTTTTAGACAAAACATATCCATGAGTGTGAAAAAGCTGTGTTGAAGAATAGATTACATTACACATTTACCAGCAAGTCAATAAAAAATAGTGCTTATTTACATAGTTAACATAATTTAATGTTCTAAAAATAATTTCTTCAATCTGCCCGATATTTAATGTATCATTTGAGATTTTAAAAAATGCAGCCACTCCTTTATGTAAACATAAAGATATGCCTCTGTTTCTTTAACTATACAGCCTTCTTTACAATACATTTCTTGACTTTTGTGCACAAAATAGTATTGCAACCTGCTATTTAGCCTTTGGTGCCTTAGAGTTATTATAAATATTTAACAATATGTACATAATGTAAATACTGCCAAGAGATCACTAAGGCCAAATATTTTCTCTATTCACTTTTTATTGCACTTGCTTTCTATTGCTACTTAAGCCTCTTTTATCCAGCTTTGTAATAGTTCTAACATTGTAGCCAATGTAAATGTTTACTTTCAATAAATCTGAATTTGTTCAACATGTATGGTATATGTGGGCACTATTTTGAAAACTCTGTTAGACCATAGGTACTCCTCTTGATGAATCTTGCTTCTGGGGACTACGTATTTGAAGGTCTCAACAAACTAAAAATGATATTGCCCTTTTTTCTTAAAAATTACTTTTAAAATAAGGAGAAAAATAGAACAAACTCTTGCCAGTATTTCCCGTATATTTGCAATATATTTAATTGGTCATTAAGTGCCATTTTAATGTTAAGTTCTGTCAATAAATATAGGATTGAAACAAGATGTCTGTATAATTTATATGTATGCTCTATACCTACATCTGGGCATAATACCAGAAAGATCATTTCTAATGAATTATCCCGAATTTTCTAAGTATTTCTGATATGATTGGTAATAGGAAATGATTTTTTTAAAAATGTAGAATTATTTATTGAACTTTATTATTATTTTTCAATTTGGCCTGAGAGAGACAGAGAGAGGGAAAGTGAGAAAACAAGCCACCAGGTCCCATATTTGTACCACGTTTGGCCATGTGGGAGCTAGCACTTTAACTACCATTCCACCTGCTAGCCTCATGGGAAATGGTTTTTAAATCACCACTTTTGGGGCCAGCAGATAGTGTAGCAGTTATATCGCTGGATTCCCACATGGCCCATGGCAATTTGAGTCCTGGAACTGCTGTCTTGAAAATCATGCATATGTTTGCATGCCCAAGATGCCAAGAGAAGGATGGAGAAGAGATCGCGGCATGGCTATCCCCCCTGAGGAGTGATTTTCTCATTTCTTCCTCACTATCTGTCTCTTTCTGGTGAGCACACATGCCCTAAGGCAAAATCTCTCTCTCAAAATGAAAAAAGAAGAAGAAAACACCACTTTTTGCAAAATACATTCCATTAACTGAATAAGTTATTAGTTTATAAATAACTATGATTCTCTACACACACTAATAGTAAATATTTATGAGGAGCTAAGTTTATCTTCTCAGAATAATTTTTTACTCATTTATTACTGAGAAGCTATAGGCAACAAACTATGTTTATTACATTTGATTTCACTCTAGAAATACTTGTAAAAAGTCCACTTGATAGTACAAGGACTAAAGAAGATTAGATCTTGGTTGCCCTTTAGAGCCTTCAGTCTAAAAAGAAAGCAAACACATTTGGAAATAATTCAAGAGTAGCACAGGGCCAACGATGCTGACTAGAAAAGACAAATGCCAGTCCTGTGTGGGGAAGGACCTATCTTGTATAACCTAGATTCATGGCTTGAAGAGTCTCAAAATCCTATAAACCACCCTGAAGACTTTAAAACCACAATGAAAGGAAACTTAGTATATAAAGGAAAATAGATATAAAAGTCCTAAGTGAATCTGTAACTTTTTAATATATGTTTACATTTATTGCAGTGAAAACTGCACTCCCAATGATAATCCACAAACTAATGCTTAGGAGTTGTATGTTACTAATTTCATTTATACACCAGACTTTTTTTTATAATTCCAGCCCCAAATCTAATACTCTCCAGCCCTAAACTGTCAATGTGCATATTAGACACCTAACAAATATTGTAAACTAATTGAAACCAAGACAGCTTTGCTCTGTTGTTAATACATATATTAGAAAATACTTTTTATTGATTATATGAATTTTGATGATGTCTTTTTAGTTTTATAGCTCAATCTTACTGACTTCTGGAGCTGTCATTATAGCCCTTACCTGCTTTTCTCATAGAAACTGTCCTGAGTATAGTTCTAAGTCCTACATTAAATTAGCTTCATTTTTTCCATTTCATCTCCCCCCCCTTCATTCCTTTTAACGATGATTTGTTAGTCTGATAAAAGCACCTATGTGTTATTACACAGACCACGTTAACAGTCAATGTTAAAAATCACTGAAAATTTGCTCAGTATTTATTTGGCCTCTGTTTCCAGCTTCTGGATTCCTCTTTAATATGTTCAAATTACAATGACTTGTAATGGGTATTTAAGATACTGACATTTTCAAGGATACCAAATATATATAGTTAAAAATCATGTATTAAATTTAAGATTTTTTTTTCTTTTTTGGAGAGGTTTTTGCTATAGGGCATGTGCACTAGCCAGAAAGACAGAGAGAGACAGAGAAAAAGAAAGTGAGAAATCACCCTCAGGAGGATGGCCATGCTTCAATCCCTTCTCCATTCTCTTCTCAGGATCTTGGGCATACACGCACACACACCCAATGAGAATTTAAGCCACCGGGCCCGGGACTCAAACCATGGCCAACTACATGGGAGTCCAGCAACATAGCCATTACACCATCTGCTGGTCCCAAGATAATTTTTCACTAGGATTTATGTAGCACTTTATAATTTAGAAAATACTTTCATGTAGACTCTCATTTTTTTTTAAATAACTATGAAATATGTTAGTAGGTGTCATTGTGTCTTCTATTTGAGAAAGAAATCGCTATGTTCCTCACCTAACGGTTAAGGAATTCTGAGTCTGAGCCCTAAACGCTTTCTAATAAACTAAGCTTGTCATTGCTGAGATTCCAGGTTGTAAAAACAACTAGGAAATAAAAGAATTACAGTAGACTAGTGGGAAGAATCAATGAAGAAAGAGCCAGTTGTCTTAAAGAGCTCTATCAGAGAAGCCTAAAATAACCATTCCGTAGGCTGGATGTCATTTTATTCTAGGGAGCTTGGAAGAAAAGTCCATGCTTGATGTAACTGGCAGTGGAAAAATCATCAGCCCCTGGGTGAGTGACATCATGAAAGTGAGGCTTTCAAAGTGTGCTGCCAACTGTTTGCAAAAGGGACTTCTATGAAAGAGAGACAAAAAGCAAGAAAAAAAATACTAGATGTCTATTGTAATTCTGACAAAAATGGCAGCCAAAAGAAGGGGAATTGAGAAAAAGAATGGCTGTAAGAGATGGTGAAAGAGGATGAAGAGGAAAACTAATTTAGAAAATGAAAACGAATTTCTATCTATGGAGAAAAATATAAATTGAGAAACTTTCCCCTTGATTTTCTCTTGGAGGTAAATTAAATATTCTCCTATGCATTTTAGTCCTTAAGACAGACTGAAGTTAATGGCCCAGCAGTTATATCTCTGCACTAAGGAGTTTATGAACTCATAACCATGCAAGAGGGAACAGTGGTAGAGAAGGAATATTCTGAACCACATGAAGACATGTTTAAGAATGAGCCTCCCCTCCACTTGTAAAATATGCATGATAAATACTGAGATCTGTAATAGAATAATTGCAATAATGTGGTAAGTTTCACGTCTGTTTTAATGTGACTTATTTACAAAATCCATCAAATTGTCAATTGAATGTGTGTGCACATGTGTACACTATACTGTACAGTAGCCTGTGGAACAGTTAAGGCTCACTACTGAGGATGTTGGCATCTTTCTGTTTCTACTTCCCTTGGAGGACATAATCTGAGAATGGTTCCACCTACTACCTGTAGTCTGATGACTTTTAGCTTTAGTCTTTAGTCTTTGGTTCTTATTGCTATCATTCTACTGCGCTTCAGAATGACATAATCAAATACCATCCAATGAACATCTCTTTCGTTCCCACAATACTTAAGACTAACTCTAACCAGTGTCCCCTTCCTCACCATTTTACCCTTCCTCTTGCATGCCTATCAATAAACCAATGAGTAGCCACACCTTCCACCTGTTTACCCAAGCTAAGAGACAAGTCATCCCCTTTCCAGGTTTCCATTCACTCGATACCAACCATTCAATCAATTCCCATGCCTTATTAATTCCTCTTGTCATGTGTCATGAGTGGGTTCAAGTATGTTGATCTCTCCTATAATTTCCTTTTTTAACATAATGTGAGTTATATCAATATCCTCCAAATGGCTCTATGTAAGTAAGTCTGGGACCTTCTACCAAGAACAAATTTAGCTGACACATTAGAGGTCAGTTTAGGATTGGTAAAATACTGAGTGTCTCTGCGTGTTCCCTAAGGGACATCACCTTGAGTCCCGCATGCCCAGATGCAGCAACTAAAGGTACCTCAGCAAATATAGGCCCTCTTCCTATACTTCAGTCCCTGCTAAATAGGCTACTGAATATTTTTAATATCACAACGGGCTCTATCCCTTTCCAACCTCCTGCCCATTCATAATGATGAAGCTAAAGTGATCTAAATGTAAATTATATCTGTAACGCTTTTGCTTACAATTTGTCATCACCTCCCAGATTTTATTCTAAAACTCATCACATGGTTAGGCCCTTACTTCTCTCTTTCCCTCTCCAGCCTCATTTTACACCACCATCACAATCCTTCCACTCACACTGGAATCACACGAACTTATAGGCAGTTCGGAGGTCAGCTCATTGCCTCTTACCTCTTCTGACATGCTTTTCCTTCTGCCCCATGCCCCATCTCCAACTTCTACTTCTCTTGACCATCTGTCTGTTTCTATTTCATCAAAAACCTTCCCACATATTCCTAGTCTAGTCTAGATGCTCCTAAATTTTCTGAGTATCTGACCATGCTTGTATCTCACTTAGCGCGTTTGTGTTGAAAAGATTCACTGATTTGCCTGCTTTGTTCCTTATTTCCAGTACCTAGTAAATGTTTGATATTTAGTAGGCATACACATACACAAAATTATAAATGATCTGATAAAGATGGCCTTCAAATAAAATGGTATTAACACTGAAAATCTATAGGGTACATTTTCTAATTAGCACATACCTTCAAGTACATGAATATTTTCTGATCATTCAGCCATAAAAGATGTCTCCCTGCTCCAAATTTTTGCAACACGTGATAGTTCTCTTGTGGCACTGACTTAAAATTATCACAATTTTTAGTTTTTGTGTAAAAAATTGTATTACTGAATGTAACACACTCCTGTCACAAGTAAGGTCTTAATGTTTTACCTAATTCTATAAATTTAATCTGTTAAACATTCAGTGTTTGATTTCATACGTCTTAATAAATACCAGTGGTGAGGGGGTGGGATTTAACAAGCCAAAGCTGTCATCTTTATCATTAACACTGTTTTCATCATCTGAGCTCTACCTCTGGCTTTATCACCTGCAGGAAAATGTAGGAATTCCTATATTTTCGGTAATGTCTACTCTCTCTGTTGTTCTCAAAGTACATACCCTCGTCTTAACTTTAAATCAAGCAGTACCTGGATTGGAAGGTCATTTTGAGGGCCCAGGATGAAACATAAAACTGGGTACTTACAAATTTATAATTTAATGTCAGTAATTTGCATAACTGAAGGATCATTGCTTTGCTAAATAATTACCTTAAATAACGAGCTTCCTTAGCATATTTAAGAGTTCATTTACAGGTCATTAACTACTTGACATACAAGGAAGAAAGATACTTTAAGCTATAATACTAATATTCATTACCAATAAAAATAAATCAGTGATGGAATTAAGCACATCTATAATTTTAAGTCAGTGGGCAAATAAGCTTTCTTCCAAAGGAATTACTTTCTTCTACCATGGCATAAATTGTACCAAACCTGAATTTTATTATACATAGTACTCCGTGACATCTAACTTAATTTTTGTGACTGTGTAATTGGGAGCATTTCTATTCTTTATGTGTTTCCTGTTTAACTTCTGGGATACATAATTCTTAATAGTTGTAGGTTTACAGTACAGTCAATTTTCTAGCAGCCCTTGAGTGGTATAGCTTTTTGCAGTTTATTATTTGGAATCTTTTTTCCTTGAGTCACTCACTGCCTGTTGCAAATCTATCCATATTTTGAGGTCAAACTCATACACCAAGTACATGAATACTTCCTGATCATTCAGCCATAAAAGATGTCTCCCTGCTCCAAATTTTTGCAGCACTTGGTAGTTCTCTTAGAGCACCGACTTACAGTTATTACTATGTGTAGGGCTTTTTGTGTACAAAAATTTCATTTCTGAACATTACATTCTACAACCACAAATGATCTTTCTTTGTTAATATTATGCTTAATTCCATACATTTAATCGTAAACACTCAGTGTTAAATTTCTTAAAACTTTGTAATTAGCATTTTAGGTTTCTATCAGTATTATTCAGGAAAGTGACAAAAGGTAAGTCCGGCCACTTTAGATGGAAGATCCCCACAGCCCTCTCCACCGCTTTGATTCTCTGTTACTTCTACTCAGGCAGGATCATTTGGGGGCTAAGTAGGACAGAGTAAACACTGAGCCCATACTATAGTGATTTAATGACTAAGAGACCCACCACTTTCTTTCTACCCTGTATATAGGAGCTTACTTATTTACTAAGTAGAGGATGAAAAAGACTGGTTGTACATTGAATGTGAGGAAAGATATTAAGCTGCATATTGACATTCAGAAAGCATCTGACAAATGCACAGTTCACCTGTTAATATATATACTTTAAAAAATATGTTTAAGCAAACATTAAGTATTTTAAGGATATTCATTTTGCTTCATCATTGCCATCTGATGTTATCCATTTACAGGGATCAGGTATGCTATTTCAACTTGCATAATTCTGAGAAAGAGGGTTTAGAAACGTGTGCCAGCATTTTCCCATCCACGTAGCAGGGCCAATCTCTTATTAGCTATCCTATTTCTATTCAAGGCACCTCCATTCCCAAAGTCTTCAAGTTGAAAACCATTCCTTTTCTCACCACATCTATTCAGTTCTCTAAAACTGTCAAGACTCTAACTAAAGTATCTCTGACTTCCCTGGACAGCAGCAATATTTGTTAGCTCTAATATTTTCAGTTATCAATTCAAAACAATTTTTAAGTCACAATATATACAAGACTCTGACAGATGTTCTCTAGAAATTCACTTTTCATTGTCAAGAAGTGGTTCTTAGGGTCCAGCAGATGGCTTAGTGTGATTAAGGTGCGAGACTCCCACGCGCTTGACTTTGGTTTGACTCCTGGACTCAGCAGCTTGAAGTTCACACCAAGTGTGTGTGCATGCATGTCCAGAATCCCATGAGGAGAATGGATGAGAATGGATTGCAGTGTGGCCAAGCCCCCCTGGAAGATTGGAAGATTTCTTGCTTTCTGTCTCTCTGTCCCTCTAGGAAGTGCATGCACTCTATTGCAAAAATCTCTCAAAAAAAAAAAAAAAAAAAAAAAAAGGAAAAAGAAAGAAAGAAAAAAAGTGGTCCTTGTCCTCAAAGAACCTACTGTCTATAAAAGAGTGTAAATATAAGAGGCAGTTACAATCCAGTCTGAGCATACTGTCAAAGGGTAGGTTCATGGGAAGAAACCTCTCACCAAGCCTGGAAGACTTTATCAAGGTACCATCCTGTGCAAAAGTTCCTGTAGTCTCTCTTACTATATGGACTATATATCCTAGCTTAACCTTTAAGTCCTCAGTGAAGAAACTAAACAGGTCTCCAACTCTATTTACATATGACAGAATCACTCCACATATCTTTTATATCTAATCAAGCCAGAGTCCCCTCCCCATTAATTCCTACATCCACCAAACTTTGGACTCTTAAATCTATGCCTTTACTCACCCTGTCTCTCTGATTTGAATCATTCTAGCCATCCCCACTGTTAGATGAATTGGTAGTAATCTCATTTCCTTAAAATCTCAAAGGAGACTCTACTTCCTCTGTGACGCCCATCATGAGATGTATTTTCTCTTCCATAAAGTCTTATAGCTATTAACTCGAATATTTCTTAGGAGGCCCATCACATTTTGCTAGAGGTAACAGCATCAAGTTTGTTGGAAGCTCTTCTGGGTAAGAAACTATATTTTTATTTCTTGGTATCCTCCTTCACATTGAGTAAATTAGCAGCAAATAGTTCTGAAATGAGTAAGAAATGTGACTTGAAAATTTTGAGGGAAAGCAGTATTCTTGTGTGCTATATGCACTTCCTTTCTTTTTTTCTTATTTTTTTGGAGAGATTTTTGCTATAGGGCTTATGTGCTCAACAGAAAGACAGAGAGAGAGTGACAGAAAGTGAGAAATCACCTCCAAGGGGGAATGGCCATGCCACAATCCCTTTTCCTCCATTCTCCTCTTGGGATATTGAGCACGCAAGCACAAGTGCCTGGCATGAGTTTGAACCACCAGGTCCGGGACTCAAACCACGGTAGACTACATGGGAGTCCAGCGACATAGCCAGTACACCAACTGCTGGTCCCTCGCTATATGCACTTTCTTAAGTGATTTCTGCCTTTCTACTCTAATGGTACCAAACCATAAACAGAGGATAAATAATTAGTATATCTATGCCTTGTTTTGCAAAATTTATATGGCAAAATGGTTAACTTTTAGGCATATAGTAACTGGAAGTACTCTCTCAGAAAAACGAAAATGGAAAATGGAACCTGAAATCGTTATTGTTCTCCATTTTTCCTACTTTGTCTTGAAAACAGAACAATATGACTGATACATTCCTTACAACCTATTTCTCACACCAAAGCCTGGCCAGGCCTGGTCAGCATTATCATGTTTGTTGGCTATACAAGTGAAACAAAGTGGAGGGTAAACCTTCTCCTTTCTCATAGATCTATGTGGCCTCTAGTCTACTGATTCCTGCCTTCTTCTTCGTTAGGCACAAACTTCCTATTTCTGGTTCAGCTATGAAATTCTCGAGAGATTCATTAAGACACACATTTCCTTTGACACATTAGATAGTTATTTCATTTTTTTTTCTTTCATATTCATGTGGTTTCCTTTCTTATAAGTGAAAAAAAAAAAAGATAAATTAAGGAGTCCCCAAAAAGCTGAATTTCTCTTGCACAGTTGGAAAAGGCCTGAGAAAACTTAAAAACAAAGAAGCACGTGTTTTCCTTCACTAATATAAGGTAAGGAGCTGGGAGAAAGATCAGAAGGTTACATCTCATTCCTTACACAGACAACAAAGGAAAGGAGCCCAGGTCAATATGGTGATGGGGAAAGGAAAGACAAAGCGGATCCTTGGACAATCTGGGACCTTCAAAACCAAGTAAAGTTGATTTCTATGTTGGAAGCCTCATGCAAACTCTGACTATGTCCCACACTTGGTCCTCACGCTCCTTTTTATAAAAAATATACAACTTTTGCTTAAATGCTTAGTAAGTTACATGTTTTTTTCATTATAGCTCTGTTTATTTTGCTTCTTTCAAACTACCTAGCTATTCAGGACAAAAAAAAAAAAAAAAAAAAAAAGTTTATCTGCCGTTTCTCATTGTATGTATCTATATAGATCTGCCATTTCTCACTATATGTATCTATATAGATTTGCCATTCCTCATTGTATGTATCTATATAGCGAAGCATTTTCTTCCACATGACTAACACACACTTTGACTGACTCCCCCACTTCAACCATCACACTTCAAGCATATGTGTCAACACACTTTCAAAAATATGGGTCTGGAAGGTGACAAGGTGAGAAGTTGGCTGGATTGGGTTGTGACATTGTTGACAAGGCGTCATCATCTTAGGAGTTCCAGACAAAAGACAAGCAACTTGAGTACAACTGAGGAATCAAGGTAACCAGCAAGGTTTTCCATGTGACCACTGAGAGACCTCCAACAACAAAGAGATCAAAGTGAAAATGTTTAAAGGTAGTGACAGTGACTGACATTTAATAAAGTTGGCAAAGGCAAAAAGTTAAACATTAAGTCTGGACTACACATTATCAAATTCCCTTCACAACAGAACTACCTGGTATATTATAGTTTTCAAAGAAAACCTGTCATTCATTTATTAGCTCTTTGTTTTCCCAGAAAGGACAGAACAGAATCTCAGGCACAGAGTATGCACCAGATATTCTTTTAATTTCACTGAGTTTTTTCTCTCAGATTTCTAGACCCAGCAAAATCTGACCTCTCAAGTCAATGTTATTTTCTACTATTTCCCCTTCTCAACACCTCTTATTCAATCATTCTTCTTTTCTCATGTCCCATCATAACATCATGAGCCTGATTATTCTCATGAGTGTGGTGGTGGAAGTGAAGGAGTCAGTAAAAGTGTTTTTCTTTCTTATCTCTGTTTCTCTTGGGTTCTTCACTCTCCTCTTAAAGTCCAGTTACTCTGAAGTGTACCCACAAATTACCCTTATTTAGAAGGTACTCTTCTCTCTTCCTCTGTCCTCTAGTCATCAATCTGCTGTCTATATCTGCAGGCCAAGCTATGTTCTACTTACTTCCTCCATGAACTCTTTCCTGACTATAGTTTTAATTGCATAGAGGTGCATCTTGAATTTTTCCTTCTTATTGTGAAGTCCTGGGTGGAAAGGAACATCATCTATACTTTATGTAACTGCAAAGTTCAACACATAGCAAGTATTTGAGCAATAGTGATTAAATGGGCAAATTGTTCAATTATTTGATTAAGAGAAGAGACTGAGAGCCACCCAGTGGCATGGTGGTTAAGGATGAAAAACATTCCTCTTCCCCATTACATTCCCTTAGTCCCCACATACTGTCAAACCACACGGTCAACTCTGTGCTTGGGGTCTCAAACCCAGTGGCTTGAAAACACTCCAGACATGTGTATGTGCATGCCTAAAATCCCAAGAGGAGAGTGGAGAAGGGATTGTGAAGTGGCCATCCTTTGGGGGTGATTTCTCACTTTCCCTTTTTTTCCCTGGCAAGTACACACACCCTATAACAAAAGCAGAACAGAAACAGAAAGTTAGAGGTTAAGGAAGATTGGATATGTAGCCCAGAAAAGTCCTTTATTAATATCTTTTAGTCACTCGCACTTCTTTGTTCACATAAAACCTACATAGACAAGAATACTTGAAAAAGTTTATGGAAAAATGAATTAAAGGAATTTTCTTTGCTGCAAAAAAAGTTTGAAATCCAGGTTTTTCATAACCGATGAACATTTTTTGAAGACTCCTTGCATGCATGTTTAAAGCTCTCTGTTTATTCATTTACATTGAAATAGTTCTGTGCCTATGCTAAGCCCTGGAGTTACCCATCTGTCTCATGTGCCTTAGCCTAGGTCCTGTCACAAAGTAGGCACTTGATTCACCATAGGAAGTGAGCTAATTACCCAGTACATAAGTGAATGAAGGAATAAAAATAACAAGATCAAATTTGGAGGCCTCTAGTATCTGTATGAAACTATCAAAAAATTAAGTTTTGTGTTGAAAAGGACCTGTGCATCTCTGTAGAAATGTATTCTTGGGCCAATGAGGATGGTTAGGATCTGGGGGCCTGGAGTATCATGAGGACAAGACTTCTAAGCCACAAGAACTACAGGAAGGCCCACTCAGAAGTGGACACATTTAGAGTGTGCAAGCATTGGAAAAGAATAGTTTTCTGTTAATCTCATTCCTTTCCTTATTCCTTATGCCTGGATTTATGTCTTACTTCAACCCACACACCATTGATTTTGAATGTTTCTTTCTTATCTCTGTTTGCTTCCCTTATCTTCTTCACTTTCTTCTTAAACTCTAGTTACCCTGAAAAGTAAACTGAGGGTGGAAGGAGAGTGACAGAGCCAGGAGACAGCTGATTTCCCCCAATCAAAAGAACCAGGGAAGAAATCAGAGAATTTCCTAATAGTAGGTAGTAAACAACTTGAGGCATTTCACTATATCTAAATATTAGGTCATCGGGAAAGTCATGACATGTTTTTCTATGTTTCTCTATGCAAATTCACATCATGACTTTCCCGACAGCCCCAAATAACTTTTTTAAAAAGAAAACTCACGTGACCAGCAGATGGCGTAGTGGTTAAGGTGCCCTGCTCCCACATGGCCAACTGTGTTTTGAGCCTGGACTGGTGACTTGAATTTCACACAGAGCATGTGTATGTGCTCCAAAATTCCTAGAGGAGAATGGAGAGGAAGAGATTGTGGTGTGGCCATCCTCCCTAGGGCATGATTTCTAACTTTCTGTCTTTCTCTGTCTCTATGGTGAACCCTTTACCGAAAAATCTCTCTCAAAAAGAAAAAACAAAAAAACAAAGGAAGAAAGCTACTCCGTTGCTAGCAGGACCTCTGCTAGGTACTTGGTAGCTACGGAGAAGAAGACAGCTGCACCCTTACCCTTGGTAGCATGCAGTGTCTGCTGTGCTTATTATCAAGAACGATGACAATGATTACTCGCACTATGTACAAGACATTGTTCTGACCATTTTGTGCACCCTACTTCACTTAATACTTATAGTAACCTCCGAGGTAGATACCACTGTTTTCTCTAATTTACATCTTGGAAGACTGAGGCAGAAAGGCATAGGGATTTGACCAAGGTCACATATTCTGTGAATGGTAGAATCAAGGCTATCCAACTTGAGCCCACATTTGTGTGTGTGTGTGTGTGTGTTGTGGTTTATTTTGTTGTTGTTGTTGTTGGGTTGTTTTGTTTCTTTTTTATGTTTTTGCAGTGGGGCATGTTCAGCTGTCAGAGACAGACAGAAAAGGAAAGTGAGAAATCACCCCCTGAGGGAGGACGGCCATGTTACAATCCATTTTCTTCCATTTTTCTCTCAGAATTTTGGCTATGAATGTATACATGCCCAGCATGATTTTCAGGCTGCCGTGTCTGGGACTCTAACTGCCTGCAGTTGGCTCTGTGGGAGTCCAGCGTTTTAATCACCACGACATCTGCTGGCCCTGAAGCTCACACTCTTAACTGCTCTGTGATTTTATTTTCCTCACCCTTTGCGCAGTGACCAGCATAGATTTGACATGGCAAAATGTTTACTAAATTCAATCACCTTGTATGTTGTGTGCATGAACACTCTTCATCTGTGCTTTTTGACCTATTTAAGTTTCAAAATGGCCTAAAAAAAGACCTTCACCAGGGAAAGAATTCATATAGGAATGAGAACAGCTGCTAATATAAATGCTACTCACAACACTTAGAGAGCTTCGTCAGTAAGTTCAGCAGAATATTACAAATGTCTTTTCAAAAGAGCTTGAGATCACTTCCAGTGCCCATCCTGTGCCCTGGTTACAGAAGGTAAATTCACTGTCCTGCTCACAGAAAGTCAAGTGAAGTATCTGTACTGAGAACTATTGGGAAAAGCTGGCCTGCAAAATATGACAGAACAAAACCTAGAAGCTCTCACAATTCACTTCGTCTGCATTATAGAGACATTGATAATTCTCAGGGGTGTGAAGCTCTGCATCAATATTAGGCTTGTTAGGTTTAAAATAAAACACCACAGTAAATACAGTATGCACATAGAACCCAAATACTCACAAACGAAGTGAAAGCTATATTCTATTTATTTGATATCAAGTGTGAAAGCTGCTGTCCAAAGTGTTTACTCATGGAACAGTTTGTCAGAGTTGTGGAGGGAACTATGAAAACATAAAAATTATGTATTTAGTATAATTTGTTTCATTCATCAACGAAGGCAATGAAGATGTATATTGGCTACTTACTGTGTGCAATTGGCAATTGCCATGTGGGGAGTTAAGAATACAGAGATAAAATAGAATGAAAGGCTGTTACTATTCATGGAGGTGGAGATATTGTGGTCTGATTTCTTCCTTTTTTTTGTTTTTTGGAGAGGTTTTTGCTATAGGGCGCGTGCGCTCGCCAGACAGACAGAGAGAGACAGAGAGATAGAAAGCAAGAAATCACCCCCCAGGGGGGATGGCCACGCCGTAATCCCTTCTCCTCCATTCTCCTCTCGGGATCTTGGGCACGCATGCACACGCGCCCGGCCTGAGTTTAACCCTCTGGGTCCGGGACTCGAACCGCGGTCGACTACGTGGGAGTCCAGAGACATAGCCATTATGCTAACTGCCGGTCCCTAATTTCTTCACCGCTGTCCAGTCTAGGGTATTTTTGCCAACAGAGCCAACCTGCACTCTTCCTCTGCTCTGCTCTGCATTGCTGGGGTTGGAGGATGGGGGAGCTGAACCTACAGATATCATTTCTCATGCTCCTGTATTTGCAGGCTTCCAAATGGACTTGAGTGATGGGCAGCACTAATAGGAGACTGAACAACAGGAGAAGAGGAAATCCCTGATCCTCTCTCCATATTCATGTTCCTCTAGTGGCTTCAGTTAGTCCCTATAGGCAGGTGACCATGTTACAGAAGGGTAGCCCCAACCTCTGGGCTTTTGTCACACCACCTGTTTCTGTCTCTCTCATCACAGGGATGCTTTGGCTTCCTGATATTATTAACGTCCAGACCACTTTTGCATGCTCTGTTTGGATTCTAATCTTCTCCATTGCTTGAGTTATCAAGACGCTGTGTTAAATACCTTCAGTTATAAACACTCAGAGTGCTTTCTATCTTAGACCTTGATTAATACAAATGTCGTACTTCCTGTGCCAAGGACAGACACTATTTATTTATTTGCGAGCCTATCACCTACTTAAGCAAACATATGAGTAAGTGGGCAGGGGGGAGACAAGAGTAAAGATTATAGGGATCTTGGGAACCAGCAGTTAGTGTAATGGCTATGTCACTGGACTCCCACGTAGTCGACCACGGTTCGCGTCCTGGACCCAGTGGCTTAAAACTCACGCCGGGCGCGTGTGCGTGCATGCCCAAGATCCCAAGAGGAGAATGGAGGAGAAGGGATTGCGGCATGACCATCCCCCCTGGGGGGTGATTTCTCGCTTTCTGTCTCTATGTCTCTCTCTGTCTGTCTGGAGAGCGCACACGCCCTACAGCGAAAAAACCTCTCCAAAAAAAAAAAAAAAAAAAAAAAAAGATTATGGGAATCTTTAAAAAGGTCACGGAAAAGTGATATTAGAGAATACATTTATCTTAGTGCAAAATCCTTTTAAATCCATGGAATTTTTTTTATAATACACACTTTCTGAACTTTTGGAAAAACCCTTTGTATTATAACATACACATTAGGAATGATAACCCGGATATGCACTGTAGGAACATATAAGAACAATAATTTCTCAGTGTGTTTAGAAAGTTTAGGGAAATTATAGTTATAAAGTGGTTGTCATTTAAACAGTAGGTAATAAGCTTTCTAAGTATCAGAAACCTCATGGAGACAAGGAGACAAGAAAAAGAAATGTTCAATAACTCAGGGACCTACTTCGTATTCTTCATGGGTAGAATATAAAATTACTGTCTCAAGATTGTGAAAATTGAATTAAAAAAATGATCAAGTCTGAACAACAAAAGTCTTGAATTAAGGAGTTTGGATTTATACTGCAGGGTCAACAAATTGCAATCAAGGAATATACATAAACATACACAAAAATTGATACCCACAAATAGTCCATTTTAAAAGCAAGCCAAGTGATTAATAATCATTTAATGTCTACCACTTTTGTTTATTTATTTTTATCACAAAAAGTAACTTGCTGAAATATTTCATCAAGTTAAAAATGATTTTTGATAGCAAGAGAAGCTTCAGTTTGAAAACACTTTTATGAATATGATCAAGTAATATGCTCAGATTTGATGCTGCTCCATTACAATAAATACCAGCCACCTTTTGTTTTGTTCTTAACCACTGACATATCATCTTGCAGTGTCAAAGGTGTACATCTTCAACCGACTGCCAGATGGCTGTAAGACAGTTGCTTAAAATTCCTCAAGACTGTGATCTGAAGACAAGAATTATGTAAAAATTGGAAAAGATTTCAGAGTTTTCAGGGAGCTCTGTACTTACAGCTTTGTTAATCTGGAAAAGGGATAGCATTTGTCTGGGGCAAGTGTAGCATCAAACACATATAATTGCTGTGTCCACATGAGCAAGTTCTTAAGTCTTTTCAGACACATGTCACTGGAGTTTCCTCACTGGCTCTTCAACAGCTTCCTGTGCTACTAAGTCCATTTCTTCACTACAATACTTAACGAGAAATTGAAATAATGAAGTTTCCAGCTTTCTGGATAAATATCTCTTCATAATAGTTTATCTGCCAAGTTATATCTTAAATCAAATGTGGATCTACTTAAATTAGTTAAACCAGCAATAAGTGATCTTATCATTGAGACATTGCTACAGTTTAAACAACCGTAGGTCTTGAGCCCCTTGAGAAATCTGAGGAAAACATTGGGTTGTCACCTCAAGAAGTCCAAGTGGAGAACAAAGTCTTGCATACAATATTGGGAGGTTATTTGCCTTTCTAAAGTTCAGCCATAGACCAGCTTTGTGAAGTCCATAGAGCCATGGTAGATATGAAACTTGCATTTCTATTCCAAAAGGAGTGCCCACCATCACTTTGGCCCCATTTGGTTGCTACACTACCTGATATGCTTGCACAAAATCATTGCTACAAAATGGAGGATATGTCTGTTGGTGACTGAGAATGCCTTGATTTCTCCCTTATTCAGAAGAATATTTTCAAAAATCTTGGGTTAACATTTTGTTTTGGTTTGTTTTCAGCAATGGAAACGTTTTTTGCTGGTAGGTAATTGCCATTTCTCTTCCACTTTCAGAAGATTTTGCCTTTACTTTGTAGAAGTTTGACTACTAAGTATCTTTATATAGTTTTTTTTTTTTTTTTTAATTTATCCAGTTTGGTATTTTCTCTGTTTCTTAAATCTATAAGTTTATGACTTTGGCCTAATTTGAGATACTTTCAGTCATTATTTCTTTGAGTACTTTTTCCAGCCCTGCCCTTTTCCTCTGGTCTTAAAGACTATAATGACAGAGATGTGAGTTCTTTTGTTATAGTCCCATGAGGCACTGTTCATTTCTTTTCATCTATTCTCTTTCAGTTGTTCTAATTAAGTCTTTTTTCTTGTTCAGTTTTTCAGTTAGCTAATTCTTTTCTTTATCTCTCCCATCTGGTATTAAGATTTTTATTTCAATTATTCTATGTTTGAAGTCTAAATTTTCTGTTTCATTTCTCTTTATATCTTCTATTTCTCTGCTGACATTTTCTATTTTTTTCATTTGTTTAAAGCATGTTCATAATTATTCACTAAAGCATTTTTATGATGGCCAGTTTTAAGTCTTTGTCAGCAAATTTTTTCTCTCTTTAAATATTTATTGCAATTTATGATTTACATATAATAATTATACATCTTTGTAGGATACAGAATGGTATTGCATATATACGGTGTGTAATAAACAAATTAAGTATATAAATGTATTCACCACTCTCAACATTTGACATTATGCTGTAAATATTCAAAACCCGCTCCAATGCTTATTCCACAAGTATATATTGAATTGTCTATAACATTCTCTACTGTGAAGTATAGTTCTAAAGAATAACATACTGTCTAAACATTAGACAACAAACAATTCCATAAATTAACAAAGATAATCTTAACACAGCCAATGAAAGAAGAGTTTGTAATTTCCATGTAGAGGACTATGGGAAATAAGAGTTTATAATCTGAAAAAAAATCTGTGAGTATTAATTATTGGTTTAGTTAGAGATAGGTAAAATTGCACATAACAATAGCTCATTAAGAAAAGATAGAAAAATAATATTTTACTCAGACACTAAGGTTTCTTGTAAGACCTTAATACTGTACTATGCATAAAAAAATAAGTCTTTGAAAAAGCAAAGATAAAGGAAAATTGGAAAGAGATGTTTATAAGTGAAGACATTGAAAAGCAGATTTGGTGATTTATAGACTTTCTAATTTCCTAATATTAGCCTTTTTTGAACTAATTTTTAAAAAGACTCAATTGTTACATTTTTACTTTTTCTCTATTATTTAGTTTTATACAATAAGTAATGGTTATAATAAATACATAGATTGAACTCTGTAAAGACAACTGTCTATAAAATAACTGGTGGATTTATATTTAAACCTGCTAGTGTATAAAATTTTAAATCTACATTTAGTCCCAACATTCAATGTTATTATCAGTATGTGTGGACTTATCTTTTTTTTTTGTTTTGCATTCTCTTTTTTCTATTTGTCCCTCTTTAGCTTTCCTGGAATTAGAATCCCTTAAGTATTTTCTGAAGGGCAGGTTTTGTTTAGGTAAATTCTTTCAGCATTGGTTTATCTGGGAATGATTTTACTTCTCCTTCCCATTTGAAGGACAATTTGGTTGGGTATAGTACTCTTGGCTGAAATTGCTTTTCTTTCAGAGTTTTAAACATGTCTTCCCATTCTTTCCTTGCCTGCATTTTTATAGCTAAGAGACCTGATGTTAGTCTAATGGAGTAAACTTTGTAAGTAACTTGGCGTTTCTCTTTTGCCATTTTAGAATTTTCTCTTTGTCTTTGATTTTTCCCAATTTGACTATGGTATGTTTTGGAGAACATCTTATATCTATTTAATGTCCTTCATAGCTCCTGAATTTGTATGTCTGTATACCTCTCTAAATTCCAACAATTTTCAGCTAATATATTGTGAAAGATATTTCCATGCCTTTACCTGTCTTTTCACCTTCTGGAATACCTTTTATGCAGATGTTTGTCCTTTTAAAGTTGTCTAGTATTTCCTATATATTGTCTTCATTTTTAATGGTTATTCTCCTTTTCAGTTGCTTGGACTAAATTGGAGGTTTTTTCCTTCAGAGTCAGAGATTCTTTCTACTACAACGTGGTCTAATCTGCTGTTGATACTTTCAAGGGAGGTGTTGACTTCTTGCAACATATTCTTTATCTCCAGAAGTTCTATATGATTCTTTTTCAGTGTATCTATCTCCTTTTGGAGTTCCTCCTTCATGTCATGGAAGGATTTTCTAATCTCTTGCAACTGGTTTTCTATTTTCTAGCATTATTTGAGTGTTATTACAACAAATATTCTGAATTCTTTTTCTGACATTTCTGCCATCTCTTGTGTTTTATCCGTTGTTGGTGAGAAATGGCGCTCCTTGAAGGGAAAGATATTTCCTTATTTTCTCCAATTTCTTTGGGCTCTTCTTTGATTTCTATGCTTCCGTGTTTGTGTGATTCTGCACTGTCAGCAAGTTTTTAACATTTCTGTCATCTACTGTCTTCTTCTTTTTTTTTTTTTTTTTTTTTTTTTGGAGAGATTTTTGCTATAGGGCGCGTGCGCACGCCAGACAGAGAGAGACAGAGAGAGAGAAAGCGAGAAATCACCTCCCCAAGGGGGATGGCCACGCCGCAATCCCTTCTCCTCCATTCTCCTCTTGGGAACTTGGGCACGCACGCACACGTGCCTGGCGTGAGTTTTAAGCCACCGGGTCCAGGACGCGAACTGCGGTCGACTACGTGGGAGTTCAGCGACATAGCCATTACGCTAACTGCTGGTTCCCTCATCTACTGTCTTCTTTCATTCAACTCTAGATCTTCCTGATTGGTGTATGAGAAGTGATTTTCAGTTGAAAGCTAGAAATCACTCTAAATTATAGAGAATTTTGAGCGTTAAGTTATAAAAGTCTGGATTTACTATGTGGATTAACTGCACCAGCCCTTACTCACAATACATTTGCGCTTATTTATGAGCAGGAAACCTTGTCTGAAGTGTCAGTAATGTGCTCTGGCACCACCTAGAACATGGTCCTGCTGCAAAGTCTGTGGAAGATGAAAAATGCCTTGAGCTGGACTGTCAGAGGATACTGACTGAGGCATCTTTACAAGTTTCCCATCATTCAACACAACATTCCAAGCTTAGCAACAGAAATTCATTTGTATAAAAGATTAATGAAAACAATTTACTCCCAGTATCTTATTCAAGTTCAGACAAAATTTTAAAGACAAATAGTATTATGTTTTATGGTTCCTTCTTTTCACCTCACAAATGTTAGTCTTTGTTAGGAATTTTAGGGGCGGACCAAAATAATTTCTTCCCACTTCTTGAAGGTCAGGGGAATTCTGTGACCATTTCTCACACAAAGAAAGGGAAGTCAGTGTGGCATTGCCATCTTGGGACACCAAGAGGAGTCTCTGTGATAGCATACCTCTAAAAATAAACTCTTGAGTGTTCTTGTTTGCTTTGTGCTTGTAAATCTGCATCAAAGCCATAAATTAAGATGAAACAATAATTTTTCTCTACTTAAAGTATCAAATCAAAAAAAGAGAGAGAGAGAGCACTCAGAATTCTATGTCAACTAGAGTAACTCAGAAATGGCATCACAGAAGGGAATCCCATTGCTGACATGATGTGGTGGAGGCGGGGAAAATGGTGCTGCTACTAAACATAGAAGTTACAAAGATTAAATACAAGCATGGAAAATATTTCTGTGATGGACACTAAGTTTAAAAAAAATCAAAATGACATGTGTACCATATTAGAAAATAAACACAAATTATGGTGATAGTAGCTTTCAAAATTTTTTGTAAACCTTATGTAATGTTGCATATTTAGGAGATATTCTAACATCACATTTTTATAATTTTTATTAACTAAGGAAGAATAATTATGACAAAGTGAGATACACCCTACTGATGTACTTTGTTGTTGGATCTCTAGAGTTCCAGACTTTGTGACTTTAGAGTAGGGCTTACATAGGCTAGTTCTATAGCAATAAAATGTTGTTTTATTGAAGGTTGCCTCATCATTGCCTGTATTTTTATTGCTATACAATCTAATGGTGAATTAAAAATAAATCAAATGTTGCAGTGCTTCATAAATTTCAGTGTTATTTTGTAAGCAATTCCAGACAGAGTACAAGATAAAAAGAGCTTCTGCTTCTTAAAGTAGCTCAGTTGCTGCTCCCTTCGAGCTGTGAGGAGGCTGTTTGAAACCAATTAAACCGGAAATACCAGCAAAGGAGGTATGTTTGTTTCCTTGGCATGCACTTTCACAGAGGTACTTTGCCAGAACACCCAGGCTTCTGAATTTATTTAGGGCTAACTAGAGGCTTCTACAATGCCAAGAACTGGATGGAAAGAAAACCCCAGAAGCATTCCATTCTTCAGAGGGCAGACTTCTGTGTGGACTAGAAGCGGATATATGGCTGGGTGTGTAACTAGTAGGGGAGTGAGTTTTATGCTTCACAGTACAAGCAGCAAAGCCTAAGAATTATTTGCAAACTATGAATAGAAATCTGTACACATAGTAGCAAAACAAGAAAAACTTCAAAAGTAATACATAAAAAATTAAGGAGAACACAGGTGCTTACCTGGACTCCTAGCACAGCAAACACACACACACACACACACACACACACACACACACCCCTCCAGACAGGGTGGGTGACTTTGTTACTATATTTGACAAACAGAACAGAAAAGCCCCTGGGAGTCAGAGGAAGGTTAAACAATATATAACAAGAGAATAAAAGGGGAGGAAAAGAGAAAATAAGTTTGATATTAAATCCCATTTATGTCTTCATGTCTCTGGATAGAGAACATTAATCAATTCTCTCTGAAAAACAACTAAACTCAGACTTCATTTGAAACCTTGTGAAAAGTCCTTGTATGCATGTGTGTGGTGGTAGACAGAATCTTAACTATGGAGTTATATATTCATGTTAGATTTATCAAGTAAATAGATTATTCTTTAAGTCCTTATTAAGGATTAAAATATACTGGATCATTGGAAAAGTCATGACGTATTTTTCTATGCAAAATAGAACAACCCAATAGTTCAAATATACTATTAAATTTAAATATTGGTGTGCGAACTATCATGTCACTGAACTGATCCCAGGAGAATACTGTTAAAGAACACAGGGAAGACAGAAGATTGGCATCTTCTAGAAAGATTTCACATTTATACACCTTACCTTGATGTTCTTGGATGTGTTATTGTCTTGACGTATCACAGATAAGGAGGGTCATAGATTGCCAAATGCAAATACATAGAACAACTGAGCCAGGAATTAAGATACAAATCCTCTGCTTCCTTTAGCTCAAGTCAGGTTTAATGTATTTATATTCACATTTTCTTAGTTGCTTAAATTACACTTAGAAAGTCCACTCCAGTCCTATTGCCTGGTCGCTATCCCAAAGGAAGACTGTCTCCTGCTACTGATCAGTGGTCACCATTGACAGAACACAGGAAATTCTCACCTCTGTGCTGTGTCAGCTTCCACTGAGGTCATTTTGCTTCTATAGCAGGTCTTTTCTTCTTCTGTTCCCTTATAGGTAATTTACATGGCAAACCAGTGCGTCCTATTAAAAATATGCACACAAATTTTTCCAGTAAAAGTTACACTATGTGTTTTTACTTGAGAAAAATGAAAAGGGTAATGTAAATTTTCCAGACCAGTATTTTTCTAGGAAATTCTTACCTACCTATATTTTTTTCTGCTTGCCTCATGGTTTTTCCATATTACGATAATCTCTAAATGCCAGCAGTATTCTGGTTTGTGTCACTAGTCACCTGACACTTGCTTCTTGGTAAGGCATTCTATTTGCATGCGATTGCCTTATTCCACTGTTGATGTCTCTACTGGATTCTGTGAATGCTAATGTTATGTATGGCACGGTAGCATTAAAATCATAAAAAATAAATATTGAGAGCTTGAAGCTTCAAAAGTAATTCAAGGCATACTGCCCTTATAACCTTTTTTCAACGTCAAAAGCATTTACATTTTCTATTGACCTGAAGTGGGTTTTTTAGAGAGAAGGTGGGTGAAAGCAGAGAAACACATTTAAATAAGTTTTTAATCTATGCAGTATCTCCTATTTAACTTTTATTTCCTTGTTTCTTTCTTTTTAGTTCTTTTTGTCAATTTTTCCACTAGCATGGTATTATTTGTAGTACTTTGAAAATGCATTATCTGCAGTACATTGAAAAGACAACGATGACAAATATGGTTGGTTTCATAAGATTGATTTTCTTCTTACCTAGAGTTACACAAGTTGAATTTCTAATACAACATTATTCCTTTCAGCATTCTTTTGGCCATTCATTCAGGTAAAGGAAAAGGCTACCTTTTCAAGTTAAAAATGCATTACAGTTGTTCTCCACTGAGTGGGACTTTAAAGCATCCTTTCCACAAAACATTGAAACTGCCTGAGTTCAAGCCTGGTGGATTTGAAGGATGGGTTGAGCATTCACAGACTGACATCCTGCAGGGACCTCAGGTAGTCTGGAGGGCACATGGCTTTGTACGGACTTGAGAAGTTGAATATGAGGAGCACACAAAAGAAGTAGTAAGAGAATGGTGACAAGTGGCTCAGCTCAGCATGCAACCCATTTCTGAAAGCAAAGGGAGCAGTGATGGAAGGTCTGATGCTCAGTCTAGAATATCCTGATAAAAAGACTTTTCAGTCACCGTAAAGATGATTTTTGATTTTATATTCTTGGCATAGAGTTTATAAAATGTTCATACATTATAATAACTTACAAAGACTCTTAAAGAATTTAGCTTCTCTCTAAGTAAAATTGATTTCTTACAGTATTGTATTTAGCAATTCCATGTTGGAATTCTAGAAATCACATCTGACCTAGAACTACTGGCTCTTCCTACATGTGATAACAATCTTCCCATGTATTTTTCAAGAGGACTGATGGGGGGAAAAGTCCTTTACCTATTTTGCATTTACTCAATGGAAATGATATTTATAATTTATTTAGTCTTTCTTATTTTATATGTTTATTTTTTAAATTTGCTAGAGGGTGTGTGCACATGCCTGAGAGAGACAGACAGAATGAAAGAGAGAAAACGTGAGGAAAGCAACCTTCATGGGAGATGGTGACACTGTAATCCCTTCTCCATTTCTCCTTTCAGGATTTAGGGCACACACACACACACACACACACACACACACACACGCATGCATGCCTGGCATGTTTTCAAGCCTCTAGGTTTAGGACTTTACAGAGTCAACAGAGTGGGATATGTGGGGTAGCCTTAACCACCACTCCACTGGCTGGCCCTATAATGACTTTTTGTTTTCTTTACACAGGCTAAAAGTAAATGGACGGAATATATTTTGTTCTCTCCCCAGTGCAAAGGAACAACGGATGAAGAAATTTTCCCTTGCCCTTTGAAGGTTTTCTGACAATTTCTGACAATAGGCAAATTAGTAAGAGGAAAGGCACACAAATTTTATTTAATGAATACATATGTATACAAGAGTTATACAATATGAACTCAAAGAGAGGCCAGATGGTTGAGGCTTATATATCCACTTCATAGAGGAGGGGGAGAGTGGAAGGCAGAAGAAGGGTCTTGCAGGAATTTTAGAGTAAATTATCTTAGGGGGCAGAATTGATCCAATGCTCAGACAATGGTGAATAAATGATTTTTCTTTGGAAGTTGGATGGACTTGGAAGATGGGCAATAACTCATGACAAAATGTATCCAGATGTATTGACATTCCTCAGTCTTCTTTCTCTGATGAGTTTAGTTCATGAAACTTCAGAGTGGGGACTGAAAGAAATTGCTTTCTTCTTCAGCAGGTCCAGTCTTTATGCAGGTAATGGAATATCAGAATAAAGACCTTCCACGCACTTCGGGAGAGAAAGAGGATCAAAGCGGGACAAGGAACAGGGGATGGGGGAGGTCAGAAAAGGCTATAAATTTAATTCAGCTTGTCAAAGTGCAAGCTTTAGGGTATTGTTCTTTGATCCCTAACACCACCTTGAATTTCAAACACCATTTTAATTCTTGTTGTTGTAGGTTTTGATTCATACTTCTTATCAGTTTCTAAGAGACTGTACTGTGTGAAAGATGGATGAAAAGTGCAATCACGCCATCCCTTCTACCTGGTTAGACTTGATCGCAGTGATGTATCTGCTCTCCTAAAACACCAGTTCAGTGTGTGGTCAGAAGACTTTTCTGGATTGCAGGGAACCTTTCAGGGTGTTCCCAAAGTCAAAATGATTTATACAATACTACTAAAATGTCATTAGCCTTTTTTGTCTTCGTGCTCTTTCAAGACTATGAGCATGTCCCAGAGTCTGCGTGGTGTTTGATAACACAGCAACTCAAATGCAGAATCAGCCATGTGACTACAACTGTCTTCGTTCAATTAGACATTAAAGAAATTTGCAACCACTCGTCTCACTATATTTTAATTGGAAAATAAAGTTATTTTTCTTAGAAACATATTGTTTATGGGGCTAGCCAGTGGTGTGGTGGTTAAGGGGGTTGGATCTCACATGGCTGACTGTGTGATTCAAGTCCCAGATCCAGTGACTTGGAAAACATACCAGGAATGTGTGTGTGCATTCCAAAAAATCCTGAAAGGAGGAGAGATGGAGAACTAGGGACTGCATGACCATGCCCATGAGGGAGGGGGGATGCTTTCTCACTCTTGCTCTCTCTCTCTGTCTCTCTTTTTCTGATGCATGCCTGCACCCTCTGGTAAATTAAAAAAAAAAAAGGTATTTATGCCAATATGATAGTTTATTAAAATGATTTTAAAATGAATAAACCAATACATATTTATAATTTTTCTCAGTTTTATTATTAGGATAAATATTAAGAGATAAACTCCACCGGACCTAAAGTTTTTTCAATAATTTCAAACATGTTAAAGTGAAACCAAAAGTTTGGGAACTCTATTGAATTTTCTCTATTCTGATTTAGCCTTTTTTTATATTTTACCTTTGAGTGGCTGAATCTTATTGGCAAGGAGCACATTAATTTTTTCCTTCTATTCTGTCCACGAAGCTCATCTTTTCAACCCACGACCTCCTTCATGGAGCATACCTTCAGAGGTTTCGTCTACTTATTTGTACTCAGGGGAAATATGAAACTGGAAGAAAGCAAATAAGCCTTAGTGTAAATAAGAGCTCTAGATGTAGTTGGCAGATGTGGGCTCTGCTCCCTCCACAAGTTCATAAAGTACGATAAGAGAGACAATGAGTTATTTCAAACTCCATTCTACAGAGCATACTGTTCTGATGCTATGACAGTGATTCTAAGGAGTGAGTAAGGGAAGTGGGTATATAGACTTCTTCTATTTCAACCAAGCACAGCCACTTCCAGACTATCTTCTACATCAGAGGTTAGGGTAAGAATCCATTTCAGGAGCCAGCAGGTGGCATGGTGGTTAAGGATGCTGGCCTCCCACATAGCTGACCATGGTTTGAGTCCTGGCCCTGGGAGCTTCCATTCTCACTTTCCCTCCCTCTTTCTTCTCTCTCTTTTTCTCTCTGTCCATCTCTGGTCAAATTAAAAATAAATAAATAAAGTTAAATAAAATAATTCTTTTTAAAAATCCACTTGATTAAAAAAATTTGCACAAAAAAATGTTTGGAAGCCATTGGGTTAGATGATTTTTGATGGCCCTCCTGCCGTAATTTGATGGAGGGCATTGACTTCCCATAAGAAAATGTATCTATCTCTACTAAGATGGCGTAGGTTTGTTTCCTGTTCTACATTTTGTGAGGTAAGGAGAGACTGCAAATGAACTAGAGAAAGAAGCTATATCAGAGTCTATGGGAAAAGTACGTGGAGAGAACTTTCCATGCTCTATTGGAGATTTGTGTTTCTTTGACATCTGACCACAAACCTCCTTCCAGAATCTTACTCCAACACTTAGCTACACTCTCCTTATTGGGGCCATTAACTTCTCAAAGAAATTTTACCTTGATCTAATACAGCATGATTACATAGTAAATTCAGGAATTCATCATTTGCTTTACTATTAGATAGGGAGAATATAAATAAACTGCAAGATCTAATTTTTATAGGTGAATCAGACCAATAAAACATCACAATGAAGCTGAATTTCTTTTCTTTGTCTTCCTATTTTGTTTTTATTTTAAGAAGTCTTTCTTATATAAGTCAATATCCCTAATATAAAAACCCAGCATTCAAAATGCCTGGAAATCCATAAGTTTTTGAGTGCTCACGGCCACAATTAGAAATTTTCATACCTGACCTCACAAGATAGATCATAGTCGAAATGCTAAAATGCAAAAAACATAACACTTTTGTTAAAATAGAATCAGAAGTTTTAAAAATCTTTAATGAAAAATTGTTTACAATGATTTTAAGAGCTTTCACTCATCAATCATAGCCATGCCAGTTTCAGTATGTACTTTCCAATACAGCTCTGTAAATGTATGACATACACTATAGATTTACGTTACGTTGATTTTCCTCTCAACATAGTGAGTGCTCAATTTTTCACTTAGATCATGGGGGAAAAAAAGCTGTAAAGATAAACTACATTACGCAATTCAGATTCCACATCATTTGCTGTTCCACAGAAATTATGAATGGATTACTCATTTCCTGTAATTATTAATTACCTCAACGTGATCAGTTGAAGAAAGTCATGCTAACCCAGCCAGTTATTTTTGTCATTTTTTGGGAGGCTGACATTCTATCTTTCTTCTCCCTTTCTTTTTCTTTTTCTCTCTTTCTTTTTTCTTTCTTTCTGTCCTCTCCTCTCTTTTTCCTCTTTTTTCTTGGAGTCTTTGGACAAACTACAGTAAACTGCAATAAATTAGCTAATTTATGCCTCCTATTTCAGCTCCAAGTTACATATAACCCACTTTTGTGTTCTTATCCGGGAACAATTCATTATTGATTCAGTTTGGAGTAGGCATAATGTAGCAGTCGTCAGAAATATGCCCTAGTTAGAGAAATTTTCCATTCGCTTTATGTCTCAGATGCACAGACCACTTTGAAAAGTTCTTATCTACAAAAAACAGAGAGGAGTCGTTTCACACTCTAAGAATTCATCATAAGCCACTGGAAAATTTGACATATCCCTGTGCATCTAACTTATCTGCCTTAAGTAAATTTCAGCATAAACCCTTAGATGATGAAATGAAATTCACCCAACCATTCACTCACACAGCTTGAAGACCTATAACAACACTAATGGTTTTATTTAGGGAGAAAAAAATATGGCCTCGATTGCTGGACTGACACAAAAGAAAAGAAAATAAAACCATTTCACATTTTGTAAATGCTTACAGGAGTCTGGGTTTGAAATGGAAAGGGATTATTGATTCCCTGGTACAGCTTTATCTTGATTTCTGACTTGTACTTTCTGTTTTTGTTCTTCCTCCCCATTCACACAATTCCCACCTTCCTTAGGTCAATGTGTTGCTGTAAGCATGTACAAAATGTCTATGGGTGACATAAAAACTTTTAGGAATAGGACACTACCCCCTTCTTTTTACATTGCTTTTCTTCCTGTTTGGTCTAAGGAAATATAATCTAGAGAATGGACAGACAAAATGTATATGACTGAATATCTCATCATTTGAAAAGATTGCCAGGATTCTCCCAGAAAGACATCTTAATTCTTGTGGAGAGAAAATATAGAAAAGTATTTCTTGCTCTAGAGTTTTGAGTAAGGCTTTCAGTTTCTTGTGTTTTCAGTAGAAGCCTGTCAAGTAGCCACAAAAGATCTTTTCTAGTATAGTCTGGCTTTTGCTCCAGTAGGGGTGATAATATAACAGGATATCAGATTTGGGGCATAGATGCATTTGTGGTTGGTATTTTTTTCCAAGCTGCTAAGGTCAGGATTCAAACCGTGATTGGCTAGGTGGGATCCGGCTTCCTATGCACAAGGCTCAATGGCTGCACTTCAGGGCTAGTCCTGGAAGGCAGAACTTTTAGCTGCACAGAGCAGGGTCTGTAGTCATGTGGCTGCCATTGTCTATTTTTCTCTCTTTCTGTATACATTGGAATTCAGTCATGGGGGCCTTGACCTGATGATGTTATCACATTAAAGACCCCACCCCAGAATACAAAAACTGACTTAAGTTTTCACTTCACATCTTTACAATACACTCAAGCCTGAACGCATAGATTTTGGGAGGACATCCAAATTGCAAAACATAAAGTCTTTGGGAGCAAACTATTAATCAATATATGTATATACATGGAAAGAGAAAGAGGAAAGAGATTTTTTTTAAGGAATTAGCACACATAATTGTGAGAGCTGGCAAGAACAAAATCCACAAGACTGGAAACTCAGAGAAGGTTGATGCTGCAGTCTTGAGTCCAAAGACATTCTGAAACAGAGTTCTTTCCCTCTTCAAAAGACCTCTTAAGGTCTTTGTTGTTTGACTAAACAACTGTGCACCATAGCCTGGCCAAGTTGAGACATAACATTAGCCATCACAAGTGGATTATAATTCAGTGGTGACAACTCTATGTGACACTATGTCCAAGGACACAGCTCATGTCTTTGCACTAAACTAACCACTGTTAGGTATGTGAAGAAGGCAGAGATGCCTGCTGATCTATTATATAGCTATATTAATTTGGAAATAAGAGACCAGCAGTTAGCATAATGGCTATACTGCTGGACTCCCATGTAGTCTATCGCAGTTTAAGTCTCGGACCCGGTGGCTTAAATTCATGCCAGGTGCTTGTGCGTGCATGCCAAGATCCCGAGAAGAGAATGGAGGAGAAGGGATTGCAGTGTGGTCATCCTCCTTGGGGGATAATTTCTCACTTTCTGTGTCTCTCTGTCTTTCTGGTGAGTGCATGTGCCCTATAGTAATAAACCTCTAAAAAAAACTGGAAATGATCTGTATCATAATGATCTCTTCTACATGCACCAGCTATGTAACTTATATAAGAAAGTCACACAAATGAAAGGTTTGGAAGCACAACAATGAAGCGTAACAACACCAGTGCTCTTGTGAAAGTGGATGAAAGTGGATTCTTCACTTTTGGCTTTCAACCCACCCCATCACTTTAAAACATCATATAGTAGGGTCAGCAGGTAGTGTTTTAGTTAAGGTACTGGACTCCAACATGGCCAACCACAGTTCATGTCCTGGACCTGGTGCTTGCTTTCTTACTCCCCACTCCCCCTACTCTCTCTCTATAGTAAGCACAAGTGCCCTGTAGTAATCTTAAAATAATAATAATAAGAAGAAGAAGATTATATAGTAAATATAGGAAATGTCTTGCTTTTCTATAGTTCACATACTAGCAAATCTTTAAAATCAAATTATGAAAAAAACTAAACTTTTCTCTTATAAATTGAAATAATTATTACAAAGACCCTGCTCTACAAACTTATGCTTTGTTGTTTCAGCCATCTTTGGTGGCCTCATGGGTTCTAATTTATCATTCTATTCTTCACTAAGCCCAGTTATGTGTCTTCTTGGGCCATAATATTGTGATGGCTTTCCTCTCTGACTTACAGGGAAGGATAGTTCTAGGGAAACAAGATGAGAAGAGAAATGGCAGGCAAGACAAAGGTGAAAAGGCCCAAGATAGAATTACCTCATGGTGATGAAAGTTTTTAATTGATAGCAATATGTCAAGACTAATTTACTCTCAGTAGCTTCTCTTTAAGAGAGCATAACAGTATTACAGAAAGTTTCTAAGTAGATTGGATTCCATTTTTACTTAATTTTTATTTTTAAAAGTTTAATTTATTTCATGAGTGATTGAAAGAGAGAGAGAACATGCAAGAAAGAAGCACACAAGAGAAATTGTAAGAGAGAGAGAGAGAGAAAGAGAGAGAGAGAGAGATAGGCACTCTCTCGACAGGGTCTCCTCATGCCACAATCCCCTTCCTCCAACCCTCCAGCTTGTCAGAATCTTGGGCAGGAGTGTGCTCACTGTGTTTTAAGTCCATTTGAGATCTGCACCTGCGGTTGGTCATGTGGTTTCCAGCACTGTAGATTCACCATAGATCAGTATGCTACCACTTGCATGAACACTGCTCGGCCAAGTTAACAACTTCTAATAGAAGTTTCTAGCATACAATATGGGTAAAAGCCAGTTACTGAAAACTTCATTTACATAAAACTCAACTGACTAACTCATTTATTTACATGACTATTTCATAACCCTCTCTCTCTCTCTCTCTGTTTCTCTCTGGTCAAATTTAAATAATAATAATAATAATAGTAATAAATAAAATTGAACAGATAATTCTTTAGAAAAAAAAAAATCTCCTGTCTACTTCTTACATTACGTAACTAGCCCCATGTTGGTAAGAATGATATCACCATCAAACCAGAAATCTACATATCATCCCGTATTAATTCCTTCCTATTACTTTCCACAGTGGGCCTATCACCAAGTCTTGTTGCTTCTGCCTCCAACATACATCTCCTGCCCATCTATTTCTCTCTGTCCCATGGCTAATTCCTTGCCCAAGCCACCTTCTGTTTCCCCCTAGAATTGATGACTGTCTCTGCTTCTAACAATTCTTGCTGCTTCAACCTTCTCCTCTTTATTCACAGCAATGCAGCCTCAATCATCTTTGAAAATATAAATAGAATTAGGTATTCTTTTACTTAAAATCTTCGGTGACTTCTCATTTCATTTCATATATTTTTAAAGAATTATCTTATTTAACTTTATTTATTTATTTTTAGTTTGACCCGAGAGGTATAGAAAGAACCAGAGAAAGAAAATGAGAAAGCAAGACACCAGGTCTGGGACTCGAACCACAGTTTGCTGTGTGAGAGTCCAGCATCCTTAACCACCATGTCACCTGCCAGTCTCTCATTTCATGTTTTTGTTTTTTTTTTTTTTTTGTAAAAAATTAAGTTACTTAAGCAAATTCTACATAATTTATTTTTCTCTGCCCCTCTGACCTCACCTGTCCATCATGCCCTCAGAATCCATGTTTCAACTCAATGAGTTCTCTCAGTTTCCTAAAGACACCAAGCTCTTCTACTTCTGACTGGAAGCTTACAAACACCACCACCAGTATGACTGACTCTTTTCATCCTTCAGGTAACAACTTCATTGTGGTTCCACAACAAAACTTCCTCTGACTATACTCTCTCAGGTAGAACCCCTTCGTACGCTCTGGAGCAGAAATATTCCCATGGCCTGAACTAGTCACAGTTTTTATTTAGCGGTGCCCACTGGGCTCTTGATTGCCTGACTGGCCCCGTTAAACTGGAGAGGTCTTTTGGGGTAGATGGTGGGTCTTTGCATACATCAGTAAATTCTCAGTGTCTAGTGGTGTCTCTGGCATTTATTAGCTACTCAGTAATGATCATAAAATAAATGAATGGGTGTGAGGCCAGCAGGTACATAGTTGTTTGGGTACTGGACTCCCACATGTCTGACCATGGTTCAAGTCCCAACCTGGTGGCTTGCTTTGTCACTTTTCCGCTCTCTCTTTCTCTGTGTCTCTCTGGTCAAATTAAATAATAATAATAAAATAAAATAAATAATTCTTTAAAAATATAAATGAGTGAGTGAATGGGAGAGTGTATTGTGCTCTATCAGGTCGGTGAATTGAGATGTGGGACTGGTCCATTTGATCTGTTGTACTTGGCTGGTCATGCATTTAGCTTGGTCTTCATGTCCTTTGCTTTGATAGCATCTGCAGAAAGGAATTTTAAAGATACTCTGTAGGGCTGTAAACTGAAAGTCAATATTTAAAGACATAAACAAGGAAGCAGAGTTGCATTTTTTTCCTCCTGAATAATTCTCCATATTTCCTAATTTTGTAAGCACAAATATTAAGATTTTAGATAGTTTTCCTTGAATTACTACTTATTTTTCTAGTCCTAAGAACATGGCTAGTTTAATACTTGTTAAGTGATTTAAAAAATTACCACATTAAAGAGATTTTCTGAGCAGCTATTTCCTTTGTGCTATGAAGTCTATCCTGGCTTTTCTATTTATAGACATCCCAGCAATGATGTTCATGTGAGTGGCATAGAAGCAAGATTTCTTGGGATATCTACTACCTAAAGCATGGAGGATGTTGCAAAGCAGTATTTCAGTTTTCTGAAAATAAAACCTACCTCAACTTTCTCCTCTATTAAAAATGTCATTGTAGTCCAAAATCCTGAAAAAAATTAATCTGATGCCTGAAAGTGAAGATAAATTTGTGTAGAGATAACTGTACCAGAAATGAATTTTGAAAGACCACGCATCGGCATTACATGTTTTTGAAGTGTTTTGTTCATTTTAATTTTTCTTAATCTAATGAAGTTTGTGTGTGTATCATTATTAATTTAATATTTTGTAAGTGTGTAAATATTTATTTCTTGAGCACCAAGGTTTAGGCTCTACAGTAAACACATAAGGGAAAATAAAATGACCTAACATCTGGTTCTCTCCCATCAGAAGTTTACATTGTAACTGGGAAAATTGACATGTACAGGCACAACTATACCGTGATGTTTAGAGTAAGATTTATAATCACAGACCCTGAAATAAGTGCTATAGAAATGCAATACAGGAAGGAAGCGATTTATTTTTAGTTTGTTATCTAGTGAATATGCCATGGATAATAATGGAATGTTTACTGCTCCTTGAAGAGTGAATCTCTCTACAAGTTGAATTTTTTAAAGTTTTCTATGGAGCCGGCTGGTGGTATGGTAGTATGGTGGTTGAGGATGCTGGACTCCCACATGGCCAATCACAGTTTGAGTCCTGGACCTGGAGGCTTGCTTTCTCTCTTTACTTCTTTCTCTCTCGCTCGCCCTGTCCCTCAATGGTCAAATTTAATTTATTAAATAAATAAATAAATAAATAAAGTTAAATAAGATAATTATTTAAAAAGAAGAAAAAAGTTTTGGGAAAAAAAAATATTCTATAAAGAAAACAATGGACTGAGTCTAGCAGGTGGTGTGGTGGTTAAGGTGCTGGACTCCCATATGGCAGACGACAGTTTGAGTCCCAGACCTGGTGGCGTGCTTTCTCACTTTCCCTTCCTCTCTCTCCCTAATTAAATTAAAATAATAATAATAATAACAAATAAAATTAAATAAATAAATAATTCTTTAAAAAAAAAAAAGAAGAAGGAAAGAAAAATAAACCAAAAAACAGCAATCTAGAAAAGTCTTACCAATGGATGAAGAGAAACAGCAAATTTCAGAGGTCTCTGTTAGTGGCCTATGTTGAAGGATGGCCCAAATACTGAGCAATTATCTGCAACTGACTCTCACCTCAAGCATTGGGGGTACATTTGGAGTAAATGATGCTTTATAAGCCAGACCCTCTTATCTTCCCCACCCCTGTTCAGCAGACCACTAGGCCTTTCCATGACACTCTTTCATCTTCTCAGAAAAGAAATGGAAGAAGTGAGCAGCTATATATACACTATTAATTGATTATAGACTGTGGCTGGTCTGAGTTGCTCTGTGATGACTAAAACCCCCAAAACAGAATGTCCCTGAGCAGATGACTAGGGTTTCAGCAACATAATCCCTACCAAGTGTTTACCTTAATAGTGTTTATCCAGAAGAATGTTGGATCAAGATCTCTCAGTGGGAGCTTCCACTTATCCTCTTAGAAGATTGTTCCGATTAGGGAAAATTGTTTCAGAGAAGGGATAAATTCAGGTGAAGCTGGCAACAGAACATAAGACTGCTGACTGCAACTTTTGCTTGAGGTATGACATAATTTTGTCTTCTTTCTATCTTTTATTTTACTTAAAATATTTTAGATAGAGTAGAAAGCTGGAGGCTCAGTATTTTATAAAGATAATTCAAAATTCAAAGTAAGCTCTCCACAAAATAAAGAATGGAAAATAGCACTGTGTTTATGCCCTTCAGTGTTCAGTTGAAGGATTCAATTTAATCTAAAAAATGCAATTAAAATGTAAGTGCTTTGTGCCCAGTTTAAGTCAATAGGCAATAGATGTTACTATGCATAAGGTACCATAAAAATAGCTGTGGAGGATTTGAAAAGCTTAATGCCTGGTCTCTGCCATCACTGGGAAGAGGAGATATAATCACAGGAAATACAAAATATTTAAGGCAATGTGTAAGCACCAAGCTAAGGGATTCAGCAATTTAAATTGAAAGACAGAATGCCTCATTTTAATTGCAAATTACACAATTGCATTTTCATGTGTTTTACAATAAATGAGATGAACCTGTCTCTGAATTGTTCTTCTCTGTGAGAGGCTACTTGACCTGAGTCATTCCATGGTGAAAGCCACAACCCAGCACCTCCAGTGAGAGCACTGTGGTTCAGGAACCCAGCAGCCTGACATGCACCTGCTGCATACGGCAGCCTAAAAAGTCTAACTGGAATTTAAAAAGTCAGAATATAGTTACTAGGGATGATGAAATTTTGAGATAAAGGGCATATTTCCCTTTTTCTGGCACTAGCAAAACAAATTGTGTTTTCCCAGTAAATAAATGGGAGAATTAATTTGTAGATAATTACACACTGGTGTTTAAAATTGTTCTTGTGTATTGAAAGTATTTGGGCATGAAGAGGAGGTATGGCCTAAATGGATCGCTTAAAGGTAAGAGTAAGTTTAGGGTAGAATTTATAAAGTGAAGAAGATGTAGCTAAAATAAATTTTCATTATCTGACAAAAATTCAGCATTAACTTTGGAAGTTTTATTTAATAAATAAAAGAGCTAAATCATGCAAGCTAGTCCTGTGCTCAGATTATTTATGATTGATGAGATTTTTCTGGGTGAACTGAATAGCTGTTTTAAATACAGGGAAGCTGATTTATAGTAAGGTAAGTATATAAGCAGTGAGGTATAAGCTTGTGTCCAAGTTCAGCTCACTGCTGAGATGCAAAATTATTTGGAATGTCTGGGGAGCTGGTAGCATATATTCACTCATGTTCTTTGACTCTTACAGGGAAAATTGTGTAGAAAAAGAGGAAGGAGGAAAATGTAGACGGCCATCATGATACCTGACTCAGGATGGGCTCCATGGTGGACCCATTAAGATCCTCCTCAGCCCACTAGCCATTTCTCCTTCTTTAAACTCTATTCTCATTCCCTAGAGGCTGATGACATATTAGTACAATATAATCCCTTTGGACTTGAAGTGGACATCCGACTCAGGACAGGTCACTCTTTTTTCTTTTTCTTTTTTTTTTTTTTTTTGGAGAGGTTTTTGCTATAGGGCGCGTGCGCTCACCAGACAGAGAGAGACAGAGAGACAGAAAGCGAGAAATCACCCCCAGAGGGGATGGCCATGCCGCAATCCCTTCTCCTCCATTCTCCTCTCGGGATCTTGGGCACGCACGTACATGCATCTGGCGTGAGTTTAAGCCACCAGGTCCGGGACTCAAACCGCGGTCGACTACGTGGGAGTTCAGCGACATAGCCATTACGCTAACTGCTGGTCCCCAGGACAGGTCACTCTGATAGACTTCCCTGAGAATCTGGAATTGAAGAAAAGCTAGGACAATAGGAAAGTGGTCCCATGGACTGAATTATATGAACTGTTTAGCTGTAGTCACAACAACGTAATCTGATAAGTGAACAGAAAGCAGGAAAAGCTGGTCAGCAGAGGGTGAAAGAAGAGTGAAGTAGATGGTTCAGAAACCTGAAGTTACAAGGTGTATACCTCTGGTTGCCATGACAAAAAGTAACTTTGAGAGGTGATAGGTGGTTTTGCACTCAATGTGTAACCTCCTTGGAACAGACACCCATATTCTAATGGAAGACTCATGGGATAGAGGGAGTATTCAAGAACTCTTGGGCATGACTCTGAGGACTGAGAGAGTAGGCACAAGAAGGAAAATGATGCTGATAGATTGACTTACGGAAATTGCCTGGAGACCTCAAGATATAAGTGTAGAATATGCATCCATGAGATAGATGAGAGAGTTGTGAGCCTCTGAACTTGGAGTAGCTAGTATTATAAAAATCCCTTTAGTACCCGTGGTTAGGTATGCTTAAACAGTTTTAGAATCCTTTAAGAGCAAGGGGCTACATTTCCAGAGAAGCTGCTTTGCAAATAGTAACTAAAGCATGAAGCATAGCGGTTATTTTTCATACAGATGCACTTGTAGTCTAGGGTAAGTGTCATGCGATGACCAAGTAGCTTTGACTAAATCAGTTACCTTCTCAGGATTTCATTTGCTTATTTATACAATAAGGCATCTGGATGATTCATACAGTGTCTGGGTCTGAAACTTGAATTTCTCTGAAGCTATGAATATTTTACCCTTGTTTTTCTCCTTCTTAAAAAAGAATCACGAAAATAATTTTGTGGTAGCTAATTCATTTTTCCCCTATGCTTAGACTTTATTATTTGTATATATTTTATTGTAAATCAACATGTATTATAATCTTATAAACTAAGGTACAAACAGGCAATTTTCTTAAGGCAGGATTTCAAAATCCTGAAAGTTTTCTGCTATAGAATTTTTTTTTTTTTAAAGTAGTGTGCTGAAATGAATCTTTCCTCTGTGAGGTATGGGCCCCAAAGCTATTATAAACATGCCTCTGGTACATGTCAGTGGCTCAGTATTGGAAAGAAGTAATTTAGCTGTTGTTGAAAATCTGATTTGTGTTTGCTGAAGTGTTCCAGGAGCCCCTTGTATGGAAACCTTCCTGAACCTCTTACCAGCAGTAGAAGTGCTTCAAAGAGGCCTTAAAAAATGAAAGGAAGAGGATAATAAATACACCTACGTCTTTGATAGGCTATGGAACATTATGCCCTTCATAAATCCATGCTTGGCAGAAGAATCAAAGAAAAAGAAGGAGTGGAGACACAGGGTACAGAGCAAGATTTCCACTGGAGAAACAAAATGAATCAGAAGCAGTATAAAAAGCTATCCTACAAGGAATTAGTAGGATGGGTTAGGACAAGACTTAGGAAAACCTGGAAGGAGACAAAGCATTTGGGGACTATCTCCACTGTGCTCTAAAAGCCAAAGGACTTCTTTCTCAAGATATTATTCTTTTGCTTGTTAAAGTGCCATCCCAAATACCTGCATATGGTTGGAAATGAGTTACAAAATCACAACCTCTCCTTTAGGATTAGAATTCTTCAGTATTTTTAAATTACTCTCTTTTCTGGATTTTCAGTATCTATTTATTCTGTAGAAATACATAGTTAGAATTACAGCATTAGACCTACTTGTGTTAGGCTAGTAGGTGGCAGAAGGGAAGCAGACAGAGAAAGAAAAAGGAGGAGAAGATGGCTACTGAACTTCAGCTGTGAAATACTGCTTTCTGGGACTGAAAATGAAGATCTTCTGCTGAGACTTCACCCTGCAGATTCATTTCTAGAGTGGAAGGGCAATTTCTGTATCCTTCTCTCTGTCTCTCTCTGTCTCTCTGTGTCTTCCTGTGGCTTTTAATTAAAAAAAATTTTTTTAACCAAAATTTCATGATTTTTACTCAAGCACTCTTTAGCATTAAATTACATGGTGTACACACAACTGCAGCAATTTAAATTTGCTCCGGAACATGTAATTACATAAAAAATAAATGACCAGTGCTTCATGACGCTGTCCACTAGGGGAGCCAGCTGCGGCTGGTCCAGGCATCCGGCTTGGCTGCCAGGAGTCTGTGTCCAGACCCGGACCAGCCAGGAACTCAGGCCAATCTCTGCCAGCCTGTCGCGAGCACCAAGGGTCCAGAGGTCCCAACGACACGCGCGGTGGCACCCTTGAGCCACCAACCCAACAAATGCGGGGGGACTCGGAAGCTGCCAAAAATTTTTATTTTTAAGGTAAGGTATTTCCTAGGCTCTCAAGCCTCTCCTTTATCTTGCTAATCGGTGTCTTTCTCCTCTCCCATTTAGGAGAGGCAGAAACCCAGGCCCTTCTGAGATGGCTACTGAATTTGAGCTGTGAAATATTGCTTTCAGGGACTAAAAATGAAGATCTTCTGCTGAGACTTCACCTTCTAGGCTCATTTCTAGAGTGGTAGGGCAACCTCTGTATTATTCTCTCTGTCTCTCTCCGTTTCTCTGTGTCTCCCTGTGTCTTTTAAATTAAAAAAAAAAAAATTTTAAGGTAAAGTATTTTCTGGGCTCTCATGTCTCTCTTTTATCTTGATAATTCATGTCTTTCCCACCTCCCATTTAGAAGCAGTACTGAACTCAAGCTGTGAAATATTACTTTCGTATGGCACACATGCTGCTTTGTGTTCATTTTTTGCTTTTTAAAATTAAAATATAAAATTTTTTATTGTTTTTTTCCTTCTTTTTAATTTTTTTAATTTTAATTTTTATTTTCTCTTCTGTCTCTTTTCCTTTTACCTTTACGTTTATCTCTTGTCTGCTCAGCCTCCATGCACTGAGTGTCTAGACAAGTGTAAGTCAATAGTATCCAAACATCTGAATACTATTAGGGTCAGAATATTCTTCAATTCCCACTGAATATGACACACAAAGAGTAAAAAATAGAACAGAATAGAGATTATAGATCATCTCCACCTGCCTGCCTCTCCAATGCTCAGATTGAACTTTAAGAATTAGGAAGAAACACACAACCAATCAGATGACCAGAAGTCACTTCAGGGGCACAAGATATACAAGAAAGCAAGAAAATACCTCTCCTATAAGAGAAAAGAGTAACTCCTCTTTATCCACAGACAGACAGTACAATGGAACTCATGGAAATGTCAGATAAAGAATTTAGAATATTCATAATGACAAAGCTAACAGAGAGGCAAACGAAGAGAGACAATGAACTCCAGAAGACAAAGATGATTTCCAGAATATGAGGAAGTTCTCACATGATCTGAAAGAGGAAATACACACCATAAAAAAAATCAAATGAAATATTAGATATGAAGGCTGAAAATATAGGAAATCAAAACCTCCCTAGAAAGTATTAAAAGCAGACTAGATTATACAGAAATTGAAACTCAGATGTAGAAGACAGAATCACTGGCCTAGAAAAATCCAGCACAAATACTGAACAAATAGCCCCCACAAGTGAGAATATACGAGAATTACTAGATACCATAAATGTCCAAACATCCAGATAGTTGGCATCCCAGAAGGTCAAGAGACTAATGAGGGCATTGATAATCTAGTCCATGAAATCCTGCAAGAAAATTTTCCAAACCTAGAGAGGCATCCAAAAATCCAGTCCCAAGAAATACAAAGGACCCCAGACAGAATCAACCCAAGAAGATCTGCCAGGTTGACCAAAACCACAGACAAAGAGAAGATACTGAGATTGACAAGAGAGAAATATCAAGTTACCTCCAAAGGATATCCCATCTAGCTAATAGCAAACCTTTCATTGGAAACAATACGAGCAAGGGAAGAATGGGAAAATATATTCAAAGTGTTAAGCGAAAAACAATTTCAACCAGGAATACTGTACCCGGCAAGATTATCCTTCATATGGGAAGAGGAGACAAGAACATTCTCAGATAAACAAAACCTGAAAGAATTTACCAACACCAGACCAGCTCTCCAAGAAGTTCTGAAGGGAGTGCTATATCAGGAAAACTAAATACAGACACACAGAAATAAGAATTCAAAAACAACTAAGAAAACGGCCAACTTAATGGTAGGGACAAGTCTGGAGTTGAATGTTAACTTCTAGAATTTAAACGGGAAGATCGGGCTGTTTATGTGAGACTGAACTGGTGAAATAGAATCTTATGACTTTTGATTAAAACATTACTGATTTTCTTCTATGCTTTGTTTTCCAGATTTAAGGATTTTTGTCTTGTTCTGAGCTGCCAATAGATTTATGTAGCAACTATTTGAACAGAATTCTAACCTGTTTCCTGTCTTTAAGTTTTAAACAAAGCTCTCTTAGCATTTTTTAATTTTAAAGTATAAAGCTAAAACTGCTTTTCTTTAAATTAAAAAAATATATTAAAAAACACCTATTTAATGACCATAGTAAGTTACATAGCATCAGCTAGGTACTACTTTATAGTATATTCATTCTATTCAGAATTTCACACCCAAAATCAGACGTGTGTTCAAAGATATGTATATATCAGCTGAACTTGCCATTGAAATTAATTAGATTAATTAAGATATTTTGTGAATCAATAAAATGTGGAGAGAATAAAAGGAAAAGAAAGCAACTGTAGATACTAGAGACAGTGTGATAAGAGGATGGGAAATGGTAGAGGGTAAGAAATAGGGGGAAATATGTATATGTGTGTGTGTATATATACACACACACATATACATATTTACACACACACACACACACACACATATATATATGAAACAAATGGAAAATTATTTGTTGTCAATAATATGTATGATTAAGTCACTATACAGTGTATTCTGGATGGGAAATCATATTTTGTATGCTATGATGATGCTCAGTAAATGAGTGAAAAATAATAAATTTAGAAAAAAAAGAAAAAGAGGAGGAAAGAATAGAAAGGCAGAATGCCAAAAACCGTATTAGGAACTCTGTGTAAGCATTCATATAAGTCCTTTAATTTTTAACATTATACATTGAATATTGAGAATCCACACGATTATGGGTCATGTTTGTGGATCACAATCATTTAGATTCTTAATACTCAACATGATCAGATTAAAGCAAATGCATTTAGGTGATTAAGTTAAATTTTCAGCATCCAACTTGAAATCTAGGTGATTATGGAATAAATATAATTACCTTGGGAGAAGATGGTTTTAAAATGAAATATTGAGTGTCAAGCAAGGCAATGTTACATGTCGGTTAAGGGCCTAAACTTAGGAGTCTGGAAAGTGTAGGTTTGAATCTGAGCTCTCTCACTTGCTAGTTGTTTTAAGCATCAATTTTCCTATGTCCAAAAAGATCTCATCTTCAAAGAGCTGCAGTGACAATTATTGATAATGTTTAAGTTTTCATATATCGCTGGTCTCAGAGTAAGCATTGTTTAACTATTATCTCATCTGTTCCTCACAATTAACATCTGAGGTTGATACCAGTTTGTCCATTTTACAGTTGAGGTACCTGATGAGCAGAAATGTTATGATAGGTGGACAGTGGCAGAAGCCCTGGGTTTTATGACTCTGAGTCTAGAGCACTTTAACCACCTGGAGTTTTGACCAGAAATCAGAGCAAAGGCAGGCAGTCTGAAAATGGCCTGTACTGCTTTCTTCAACATCCTCTCCTTTCTTTATTTTTGGAGAGTTTTTTGCTATAGGGTACGTGCGCTCACCAGAAAGACAGAGACAGAGAGACAGAAAGCGAGAAATCACCCCCCAGGGGGATGGCCACACCGCAATCCCTTCTCCTCCATTCTCCTCTCAGGATCTTGGGCACACATGCACACGTGCCTGTTATCAGTTTAAGCCACCGGGTCCAGGACTCAAATCACGGTCGGCTAATGGGAGTCCAGCAACATAGCCATCACACTAACTGCTGGTCCCAACATCCTCTCCATTCTTCAACATCCTTTGTAAGGCTAGTTGGGTTCTTGTGGGTCTGGAAATCAGGATCACCTCTTTTGATAGTAGCCCTTAAAGTGAGAATTTCCTTTTCTTCCAGCTTCATTCAAATTGACCTGTGAGCTAGTTCCTGAATGAATGCTACCTAAGATGGCACAGTTGAGGAGGGACTTCTTTATAGGACTTTATCCTATGAAAATGACTAGAGGGTCACCACCCTCATTTTATCTCATGTTACTGTGATGATTCAAAAATCATTCATAGCAGGACCAGCAGATGGCGTAATGGCTAAGCTGCTGGACTCCCTTATAGTAGACCATACCATGGTTCAAGTCTCATACCTGGCAGCTTAAAATTCACATCAGGCACTTGTACATGCATGCTCAAAACTCCAAAGAAGAATGATTGTGATGTGGCCATCCCAACTGGGAGGGCAATTTCTGTCTTTCTGTCTCTCCATCTCTCTCTTTGTCTCTCCAATGAGCATGCATGTCCTATGGCAAAAATCTCTCTTCAAAAAAAAAAAAAAATCATTCATTGCTTGAGAAATAAGCCTATGAATCAGGCTGGGCTTTTGTATCTAGCTGTCTTTTCCAGGACTGGGTTTTTCAGGGTGTTTTTCTCCTGTTCTATTAGTAATTTGGTGTTTATTAAGTACCTCCTATAAACTCACAATCAAGTTAACAGAAAAATATAAAAAGCCATGTGTGATGTTAAGGACATTATAAACTCCCAAAGGAAGTTCAAAGAGGGTCAGGGAAGAGTTGATTATTTCCAATCATTTATGACTGCTTGTTGATCTCTTTCAACTAGTTCTTAATCTACAACAGTAATTCAAGCAAATCACAAGAAAGGATAGCTTTGTTTGTGTTAGATATTACATTAAAACAGAACGCTATTAGACTGATGGAGATCTAAGTCATCACTAAAGATTGATTCTAGGGACTAGCACATGGTGTGGTGGTCAAGATGGTGTGTGTGTGTGTGTGTGTGTGTGTTTTTCTCTCTTTCTCTGGCCAAATTAAAACAAATGAATGAAAAAACAAAATTAAATAAATAATTCTAAAGAAAAAAAAGTAAAGAATGATTCTGAATTCCTTTTCTGGCCTTCTCAATATCATAACAGACAGAATAAACAGAGCTTTGAAAGACTCATCATTGAAACCATAACTGAAAAGACCTATATAAATATAAGACCTATATTCTAAGGACCAGCAGATAATACAATGGTTAAGTTACTAGACTCCCACGTTGTCGATCGTGGTTCAAGTCCTGACCCTGATGGCTTGAAACTCATGCCAGGCACATATGTGTGCATGCCCAAAATCCCAAGATGAAAATGGAAGAAAAGGAATTGCAGCTTGGTCATCCCCCTGGGGGGTGATTTTTTGCTTTCTCTATTTCTCTCTGTCTCTTCTGTGAGTGAATGCACACACCCTATAGCAAAAATCTCTGTCTAAAAAAAAATGACCTGTTTTCTAGTATTAGATTTACCTGTAAGTAACTATATAGTCTATTTGACCTCTTTGAGTCTTAGTTTTTTCCTATAAAATAAAAGAACTCTGAGAAATATTCATAAAAGATTTTCTTCCAACTGTAACTGTGAGCTCCAGGGATCAATCTCTTAGAAAGATTTTTAATTTTAACGATCATATGTGTAGTCCTTATCTACACACATCCAAGTCCTTTGTACTCTTTTCTCTGCTCCCATTTCATTAGGCACATCCATGAGAGGCTGCCCAATGACCCAACACATCACGTGGCTCTTCCTGTGGCTGTTCTGCATCTGTCTTCCACTGAATGGCTGCACACCTGACGCAGGTGCACCCTCTGCCTCCAGCTGTCATCAGATCCTTTTTTAGGGCTTAATTTCGATTGTTCTCCTCCATCTTCTGTTCAGCCTATATGACTGCTAGTCGCCTTGACTCCACTTCCTGTAGGGGATGCGGTTTAAGTCCTGAAGTCCTGGTCTGCCATCTAAGGTCCTCAGCAGTCAACTCCAATTCACTGCTGCCATGTTGACTACTTTTCCTCATGGGAACTTTTGGTCCAGGCCTCAGTTTTTTTCTTAACTTAAGATATCCTCCCTCCTTAGAATAACTTCTGAACTCTCTCCCCTTCTTGCATTTGTCCAAAATCCTTGCTATCTTTCAAGGTTTAATCAAAACTTCGCCTGCTCTAAGAGGCCTTGCCTTACTACTTCACTGGGATTCAGGAGCTTCATTTTGTTTTCTTATCAACTTTTATTCTTTGTACTTTAGTTCTGACACGAAATGCTGTGAAAACTGACTTTTATTGTTGTTATTCTTCTTATTATTATTATTATTCATAATAGAGTGTGAGTGTGTATGCAAGAAAGAGAAAGAGACAGGAGGAAAAATACCCTCCACAAGCCACAGTCACTCTGTGATCCCCTTCCTCCAGTCCTTTTGCCTACCAGAGTCCGGGTCCTAGATGAAAGCACACATGCCTGGAATGTTTTCAGATCAACCAGGTCAGGAACTTGAATCTCAGTTGACAAGTGGCTTCCATCTCTATAACCTGGGACACTACTGTCTGTACTGCCAAGGCCCAAACTAATTTTTAAAGGCAGAATTTCAGTACTGCTATTTTAAATAAGGTTTTAAAACTCCTTTTTTCTAAAAGTGTAAGTAAAATATATATTCATTGGAGCAAAAGATTGAGGGAAGGCAAAAATATAGAATAATTTTTTTCTAGCTATTAATCTTGTCATTAGACCTACAGGTGATGCAGCAATGAATTCTATATAATCAGAATCTATTTCTGTTCTGGGGCCAGCTGGTCACACAGTGGTGATGCAAAGCTCTCTGATGGTAGTCCCAGATGGCAGGGTCCTGGTTCATGTCACAAGGCTTCCCTGTACATGCTGGGCATGTGCATGGGTGCCCATGATCCAGGCTGGTCATGGCTGAGGTGGATCATGATATGAAGACTTTGTTGCAAGAAGCTGCCTCTCTCTTTCTCTCTCTTTTATCTCATGGAAGAAATAAAAAATAAAATAAAATAATCTATTTCTATATTGTAGACAATACTCTTTTCCCAGTTACTTCAAAAGATTCTTCAAAATCTCACGGAAAGAGAGTGGAGGGAAAAGGCAAAAGCACTATCAGCAGCAGGTTATGGCTGTACTTCTGTTTCCTCTTTGAATGCCTAGGAGACCAGAATAGGTACCAGATTATCCAGGCATGTCTTTCTAGTGAGAAGCTCAGGAGGGACAAAATTATTTAATATATCTCCATCCCCCCTTGAATCTTGAGACTTTAGGACCTTTTTGGCTAACAGAATGCAAGTAACACCAAACCACATTCTAGACTGATGTCTTAAGAGACTAGCAGCTACTCTTTTCAGTATTTTGCAACTTTCCCACCTGGAATTGTTGGGCCACCTTACTGTGAAGAAGCCCAAGAAGTCCACGGAGAGACCCATGTGGAGAGGAACCAAAGGCCCTGGGAGAGTTGCCAGCTGATGCCACTTGCCGCCCTATAGATGAGCCACAGTGAAGTGAAAGCTCTAATGCTGTTCAAGCCATTCTGTAGGGTGCTTTAAGGAAAAGAGATGAACTGCCCACGTAGAATCCTGCCCAAATTATTTATAGTCTTTTGAACAAAATGAATAATTTTTGTTTTAAGCCACTAATCATTGGGTCATTTATCAGATAGTTGTAGACAACCAAAACATATTTAGAATTTGTTCCTGCTTTTCTGGTTGAAATCAGGATTGGTTAAGTTAACTTGACAAACTTTATGGTTTTATGTGGCACAAAAACAAAAAAAGGAAAGAAAGAAAAAAATAATAATTACCAAAAATGTGAATGTTTTCATGTCTGAAGTTTCTGATGAAGAAAAACATAATATTAAAACAATCAGCTCAAATTCTCAATGAAATTGATTACAAGACAGCACCATTTATATTTCTCATATATATTCTATAAGCTGGAAGAACAGCAAACTGGAATGTCATCAAATGACGTCTAGTCTAGACTTTTCCCTCTCCTCTCATGACAGGGCTCTTAGAAATGTGGTCTCAGGAGCTCAATTCTTTGGTCAGAGAGGATGTCTGGATACTAGCAATATTTCTACACCTTCAGGTCCTGTTAAGGGATGTAAGGACTTAGAAGACTTTTAAATTCACCAAATGTTTAGTGAGCATTGATTATGAGGTAAATTCCAGGAAGAGCTTTGGGAATAGAATGGTGTCCCTGTATCATGAAACTTACCCTTAGGTAGGAGAGACAGACAGTAAAAACAAATAACCAAACAAGAAAACAATACATAACAAATAACAATATGACAACAGTTTTGCTAAAATACAAAAAGCCTTCAAAATTTTACAGAAGATGACTATTACCAAGAAAATTGCATGGATTTCAAAAAATTTTTGCTCCTAAATAAACTTGTACTTTATTTTCCATGAACTTTTTGAAGTACCTTTGGGCAGAGTGTGTCACAGGATGTATTTGTAGAATCGAATCTGAATTTAGCAATAAAAGACATCCTTCTTAAGAAGTGTTATGAACAAGCCAGCAGGTGGCATGGAGGTTAAGGCGATAGATTCCACATGGCTGACCACATGGTTTTAGTCTTGGACTAGGCAACTTGAAAATTATACAGGGCGTGTGTGTATACCTATGCACCCATAATCTCAAGAGGAGACTGGAGAAGAAGTGATTACAGCTTAGCCATCCCTTTGGGAAGTGATTTCTTGCTTTCTCTCTCTCTCTGTCTCTCGTTGGTGAGCCCTATAGCAAAATAAAATTAAAAAAAGGAATGAACTAAAATTTAAAAAGTTATTAAGAATTAGCCAGGTGGGGCCAGCACGTGGTATAGTGGTTAAGGCTTGGAACTCCCACATGGTAGACAATGGTTGGAGTCCCAAACTGGTAGCTTGAAAACCATGTGCATGCATGCCCAAAATTCTGAAGGGAAAATGGAGGAAATTGCAGAGTGACTATTTCCCCAGAAGGAAATTCCTCACTTTTCATCTCAGAGTCTCTCTCTGTCTCTCTCTGGTTAGCGTATGTGCCCAATGACAAAAACTTTAAAAAAAAAGGAAAAAAAAAAAAAAGAAATTAGCCAGGTGAAATGGGATGAGGCCATTTTCCAGTGAGAAGGCAGCCCTTGTGAGGTGAAAGAGTGGGAGGAGCTTTTGACCTGGAATAACAAGAGAGAAGCTGTCCAGCCACAGCAGTGAAATGTGAACTGTTATATTTGTTTGTTTGTTTGTTTTATTTATTTATTTTTTTAACAGATAATTCCAAGAAGAAAGATTTTAGGATGATATAAAAGTGAACTCGATACCTCCTTTAACAAAGAGAGTTAAAAGGAGAGTTCGTTGGGGTGATACCAGTACCTGATTTATCTATCCAACATACGTGCCCAGAACTGGTTTTCACTGCAGCTTTCCCCCAAGGTTTTCTCCGCAGTCAAGTTCCAAGTGACCCTGTGTCCAAGGAAATTAAGACTCCCCTGGGGTAAGAGAATGCTGCAGCTTCCCCAGTGCGCTCTGATTCTCCTGGTGGGGAGAACTTGGCCTTCTCTACCTGAAGCTGGGAAAGCGGTAGATATCCTCTTACCCACCAATAAAGAAATAGAACTGATTATCCCATAGGTAGCATTTCCTTTTTCAGTATCACACTAATCAACGTCCTGCTGGGGTGGCAAGAGATACTAAATTGCTGAAATGGCTGCCTTTCAGCTGAGACAAAACTGAGCACCTGCACTTAGGTCCCTAAATAACTGAAGGTTATTTTCCCTGGGGACTGAGTTGTTGGACCGAATGTCCCTACCAAATGCTAACTTAGTGATTACAGCACGTCTGACAAAATTACCGTTGTAATTTCAGGAGAAAAGCTTTGGTTTGGCCAGAGCAAAAATGTATTTTAAGAAGCACAAGTTTATACCTGAAGTGGGACTTTTGGCTGAACACTTCTGGATGAAAAAAAAAAAAAAAAAAAAAAAAAAAAAAAAAAAAAACTAATAAAACAAGAAATAATATCTTATAATTGTTCACTTTTTTTTGTATTCTAAGATGCCTAACCTCAAGTATTTTTTACTGTTTTTAGTAAAAACAGTATAGGATCTTAGTTATTGTCAGTGTAATCTTATTCATCATCAAATAAGCATTATTGAATAATAACAATATATCTGAAGCAATACTTGTAATTAACCTTCTCACACCTTGAAGCTCTTTAAGAATTAACCTTGCTTGTTGCAAACTCACTCCCCTAATAAAGTAATTTCAGCATCACTTCTATATTGTGTACACGGGACATATTTGGGGATGCTGCATGTGGAAGAACTGTCTCTCTTGTTTTTTTTTTTTTTTTTTGTTTTTTTTTTTACAGATTTTTGCTATAGGGTGCATGCACTCGCCAGACAGAGAGAGACAGAGAGACAGAAAGCAAGAAATCATCACCCCCAAGGAGGATGGCCACACTACAATCCCTTCTCCTCCATTCTCCTCTCAGGATCTTGGGCATGCACGCACATGTGCCCAGTGTGAGTTTAAGCCACCGGGACTGAGACTCTAACTGCGGTCGGCTACATGGGAGTCCAGCGACATAGCTATTACGCTAACTGCTGGTCCCAGAACTGTATTTTTTAAAACTATTTTTTTCTGGTAGCCTTCGACATGAGGATGTATAGCTATGCTATGAATGGAAGTGTGCGTTTTTGTGGTCCATCTTTCAGATATTCCTAGACATTTGCAGAAATGTTTAGACAACTGGGGACCAGCAGGTGCCATAATGGCTATGTCGCTGGACTCCCATGTAGTCAACCGCAGTTCAAGTCCCGGACCTGGTGGCTTAAACTCACACCGGGCGTGCCCAAGATCCTGAGAGGAGAATGGAGAAGAAGGGATTGCAGCATGGCCATCCCCCCTGGGGGGTGATTTCTCAGTTTCTGTCTCTTTGTCTCTCCCTGTCTTTCTAGAGAGCACACGCGCTCTATAGCAAAAACCTCACCAAAAAAAAGAAGGAAAAAACACGTTTTTATAAGAACTAGACTATTCCCTCCCACCCACGTCTTCCCACCAAGAAAGACATCTCCTTCCCCAGATTGGAGCCACTACTTATATTTTCATCATTTCAGGAATTCCTCCAGCTGTCAAAACCCTTGGAAAAGCAGAGTCATAAGAATGATTAGAAACCTTGTCAATAGAAATTACATCAATTTCTTTTTAATCTCTGGAACAGTGAAAAAACAAAAATAATGCAAGGCATTGTGGGTTTGGCTGTCTCTGACAAGAGTTAATGTGGACAGATCTGATTACTTTAAAAACCATCCATGTCTCTTATTTTATTTTTTAGTGAGTTTGTCAGGTTCATCAATCAGTTGAATTTAGCCAAAGGCTGTAGCATCACTTTAATTTCATTTTGCTACATTGTTGTTTCGGGAATGTCTTTACTTTTTAAATAAATTAAGGTTACTATAGTTTAATTTTAAATTTCAATTGGATAGGAACATTTATAGCTGTTTATTGTGCCAATACATAGGTATTTATAAGCTCTTCCTGTGTTCAAACCTTAAATGATACCAGATGTCAGTGCCGTAATTAATTTCCAGTAGATAAATTGAATGGAATCTCATCCTTGGTAGAAAATTAAATAAAAAAAACTTTTGAAATTTCATTGCTATGTGCCTCAGTATAATACATGTTGGCATCATTTTGAAGAGCTACCACCCCTCAGTGACTGTTGCATTAGGAGTCAAAAAAGCTTCACTGATTATGAGCTAAATGCAAGTATACTACATTAAGAAAACCACTTACCCCTTCTGAATATTATTTTTCTTGGTAGTAAAACAATAGGGTTGGACAAAATTGTTTCTAGGGCCAATTTCTAGAAATACATGATTTTACAGTTAATATATTTGTGGTACAAATTATCCATAAAGATGACTAAATACAGATTAAGACGTCTTGAAAAATGAATACTAAGGACAGGCCTAAAATTGATGACCTAGGCAAAAATGGTTTGTGGGTTGCTTGATGAAATTATTGTTGCTAAAATGAAATGTGAGATGAAATGCATCTACTTCTAAATTGCTTTTCTTTGAGGTATCATTACAAGTATTGAATCTTACAGTTCTTTATTAATATAATATCAGGCTCATACTTATATATTGACTTACTATCCCAATCCTCATCTATTATTTACTAATAAGAGCAATCACATACACGAGGCTTATTATGAGCCAGGTGTTTATTACGAGTCTCTTATGAATACTTCCTAATTGTCGCGGTTTCAATATGAGGTTAGTAGTATTATTACAAATGTATTGAGCAGTAAGCTTAGATATTGTGAGGTAGATTATGGTACACGATAATACAAGTCACAAATGACATGTTTTTTAACCTGTGGCCATCAGACTGCAGAGTCATCCTCTAATCGCTGTGTAACCCTGCTTCTATGACTTATGAATGTTTTAGTAAACCTACTTCCATGTTCTTATTTTCTAGATCCAGTGTACTGAACTGAATTTTGTACTTCCCCTTAATTTATATGTTTTATGCCCCCACCCCAGTTATGAAGACATTAGGAGGCTGGGGCTTTTTGGAAACTGATCAGGATCAGGCTGAGGATTAAGATTAGTGTTAGGATTAGAATGGGATTAGTGCCAGGCCAGCAGGTGGCATGGTGGTTAAGACTCCTGGATCCCACATGGCTGACTGTGCAGTTCAAGCCTCAACCTGATGGCTTGAAAAACATTCTGGGTGTGTGTGTGTACACACGCCCCGAATCTCAAGAGAACCAAAGAGAAGAGATTGTAATGTGACCATTCCCCTGGGGGGTGATTTCTCACTTTCTCTCCCTCTTCTCTGTGTTCCTCTCCAACAAACAAACAAAAAAGAACAGGATTAGTACCTTTATAAGAACCCTAAAGATAACTTGCTCTTTCAGCTTTCTGTCCTGTGGGGACATAAGACAGCAGTCTGCACTCCAGAAAAAGGCCCTGGTTACCGTGGTACCAAATCTCAAACAGCCAACCTCCTAAACTATGAAAAATAAATTTCTGCTGTCTATTTGTTATAGCAGTCTGCACTAAGACACTCTAAAATTTTGGAGAACACTTTTTTTTCTTCTAGCAAGATTCTCATCACTGTAAAATAATAAATGTTCTGCCATTTACACATAAGTGTTCATCATAAGAGAAAGACATTTCTTTGCCGTTTATGTGACTCCAGGATTTGTGAAACAAACAGAAAATTAAAACAAAAGACTCTTGCCATTGTCTATTCCCTGATTGTTTTTTCCTGTGCCTAAGGAAGCTACTTTCTCAGCGGCAGACGTAAAGTCAATATCAAGTTAGGGATGAGCAGTTTTCATGAGGTCAGGTCACTTTCCTACTCAAGTTATTGAGATGGGAGTCCTGGGTGATCAGACCCAATGCTTATAGTGGTTCTTGTCCGTTGCTCATGAAGAATTAGAGATGTGGACACTGAGAGAGGATTGCCAAGTGGAGTTTATTAAGAGATGGAAGAAAGAACTAAGCAACCAAGCAGGGAAGGGGTCCCATACAGGTTGCCAAAGAAGAGCTGAAAGCAAGTGGATTTTATCTAGCAGTCCAAGAAATGGCTTGGTTTTCTGATAAAGAAGTGGGCTTTAGAAAATGGTTACATAGTAGTTTGAGTAAGTTATTACCCTGTTCTTCATGGTCAGCAGACTATAGCATTCTGTACTTCCTATTAGAATATAGTTACTCAATAAAAACTGTTGCCCTTAGCTACAATTGCTTAGAGTCCCAATGCAGCCAGCTTTCGGCTGTGAAAACAGCCATTGTGACTCCGTCTTGGGTCTTTACGCTGTCTGGGTGCTCAATATCCTTATGTCCTGTTTTCTTAGCAAGAAATAATAAATTCTTCCATTTATTTATTTATTTGCTGTAGTTTTTATATCTTTTACTCCCCCTCTGCTTCCTTCCCTCTCGCCCTCTGCCATTTCCCACCCTCCTTCCACATTCTCTGCTATCCACAGTTGCTCTTCATGCTTTTATTCCATTCAATATTTCAGTTTAGAGACATGTAAAAGGGCTATATATTGTACATTAACAAAACCGTAGAGAAAAAACGGAGACTTCATTAAAAAGAAAAACATAGTGCCTTTTTTTCAGGACCCTTACCCTATCTACCTGTAAGTGGTGTCTAACTCCTATCTCATCATTAAAGTATCTAATTCTACAAGTAAGGATGCTATATCATAGCCAGTTGATGAGTCTCATCTGTATCATTCAAGCGCAAAAAGTAAAACCTAAATCTTACTTCCTATGTAATCCCTTCGTTATGGGTTGAACGGTACTCCCCTAAATTGATAGGTTGGTGTCCTAATACCTGGTGCCTCAGAATGTGACCTTATTTGAAGGTAGAAATTTTTCCAGATGTGATCAAATTAAAGTGAGGTCATTAGGGTGAGTCCTAATCCAATAAGATTAGGGTCATTATAAAAAAGAAGAATGTGGGCATGGAGACAGACATATGCAGAGAGAAGATAGGTTAGAGATACAGAGAAAAATCATCCCTGTACAAGCCAAACGTGAGACCTAGAACAGATCCTTCCCTCACAGCCCTCAGAAGGAGCTGGTACCTTGATTTCAGACTTAGGCAGACTCCAGAAATGTGAGACAGTATATCCGTGTTGTTGACGTCACCCAATTTGTGTTACTTTGTTACAACAGGCCTAGCAAACTAATACACCATGTAATTAGGCCACATCAGCGATGTGTTAAGAAGTTTAAGATACAATACCTTTGTTTTCTGGCTCCACCTCTTTTTAGAAAAACCAGACCCAATTTGCTCACAGGTAGCTCTCAATCTTCTGTGCTTCGAAGTCTCTTCAGTTCTTTCTCCTTCTAGTGGCATTTGCCATCTAGCATGTTCTCTTTGAAGTCCTTGTTTTGCAAATTCTGCTCTTGGTTTATCCTATTCCCCTGTTGTAGACCAAGATGAGGTCTGAGGAACAGGTGTAAGACAGGCCACTCATGGCAGAAGAATGCTCAAGACCTGTATCTGGTGCAGCTCATAAGAAAACTATGATGGGATTTGGATCCAAAGAGTACCTTATCCTTCAGGTAGACGACCCTTGGTGATTTTAGAGAGGGTAGGTAGCTGATCTTAGACTCTCTCTCTCTCTCTCTGTCCTTCTCTGATCAAATTAAAATAAGTAAATAAAGTTAAATAAAATAATTCTTTTTTTTTTTTTTGAGAGGTTTTCACTATAGGGAGCGTGCGCTCGCCAGACAGAGAGAGACAGAGAGACAGAAAGCGAGAAATCACCCCCCAGAGGGGATGGTCACGCCGCAATCCCTTCTCCTCCATTCTCCTCTCGGGATCTTGGGCACGCACCCACACGCACCTGGCGTGAGTTCTAAGCCACCGGGTCCGGGACGTGAACCGCGGTCGACTACGTAGGAGTCCAGCAACATAGCCATTACGCTAACTCCTGGTTCCCAAAATAATTCTTCTTTTAAAAAAGCTTTAAAAGGCTAAAGCACTTATTTGTATATTTATTCTGCATACTATTACTGAAGGCATCCTGTGTTCTGAATACTTAAATCATTTGTAAAAAGTCATGATTGTAGGGGCGGCAGGTGGCATGGTAGCAGAGGGTGCTGGATTCCCACATGGTAGACTTCAGTTCAAGTCCTAGAGCTGGTGACTTGCTTTCTCCCATGCCCTTTCTCTCTCTCTCTGGTCAAATTGAAATAATAACAATAATAATAATAAATGGAATTAAATAAGTCATTCTTTTTTTAAAAAGTCATGACTGTAAAGGTTTTCAGCTATGTGCTTTTGAGCAGTGATTGTAATCTTCTGGTCCTGTTTTTTTCCATTTGTATGACAAGAGAATTGTACTAGATTATCTAAGGTTTTTCCATCTTAAAACGTTTAAGGTTTAGGACAGCAGTTGGCATGGTGGTTAAGGCACTGGACACTATCACATGGCTCACCACGGTTTGAATCCCGGACCTAGTGGCTTGCTTTCTCACTTTCCCTCTCTCTCTCACTCTCTGGTCAAAATAAAATAAATGGATGAATAAATAATATTAAATAAATAATTTTTAAAACCTTTTAAAGTCCAATTTCTTTCTTTTTTTTTTTCTTTTTGGAGAGGTTTTTGCTATAGGGCATGTGCGCTTGCCAGACAGACAGAGAGAGACAGAGAGACAGAAAATGAGAAATCACCCCCGGGGGGATGGCCACGCCGCAATCCCTTCTCCTCCATTCTCCTCTCGGGATCTTGGACACACACACACGCACCCGGCGTGAGTTTTAAGCCACCGGGTCCGGGACGTGAACCGTGGTCAACTACGTGGGAGTCCAGCGACATAGCCATTACGCTAACTGCTGGTCCCCAATTTATTTCTTAATAAATAATTTTTGTTTTCACTGTTTGATATCTTTAAGTCATACAGAAACTGTTATTTTGATTAAAAAGTTAAAATATGTGACTACCTCTTTGATCTGTTGTAAGAATGCTCACAGGCTTTAAGCCATTAAAGTTTTCTAGGTCATAGACTAAATTTGGAAAATGGCAAGATTTTATGTAGCTACTACTTTAAGATATAGTACCATACTTCCTATTATCCCCAAATGATCCTTCTTAACATTACCTTCTACTTCTGAACAGGTTACAAACAGTCCACTTACCTTTTCAAAATTAGCAGCTATGGTGAGTACATTAAAAGGGCATTGCTGTGAAGTTTGTTTTATGTTTCTTTCCATTATAATGTATTATTTGCAACATCTTGCTGTTTTACTTCTTTACTCCTGGTGTTGAATACAATTACCACACTACTCTTAGGACTCTGCTTTAAGGCTCTCCTCCTAGCTGAAAGCCACACTGTAGTGTTAACTCCGCGAGGTCCAATAACATTTTCCCAAACATGTTGTGACTGTCCCCACTGGAGAGCAATGCTTTTAGGGGAAAATGTGGAATTGGTGTATAGCACATTCCTTTCTTTTCTGCTTTCCTAATTTCAGATAATTATTGAGTTTTCCGTTTATTAGCTAATTGTATACATGCTGTGGTATTCAAATACTTTCTTTGATAGGGTTGACAGTAACTAGAGTTTTCTGTAATGTAGGTATTTTTCTTCCGATTTAGAGGTGAAACTGCTCTAACCGTGGTGCTTGGAAGCCCAGGGTAGCTCTAACTAAAATGGACTCAGTTATACTCTAGGACTAATGCCATTCACCTTGAGGAGTCCCATTAATTTTCTCCCCCAGGAGGATATCATCCATTAAGAGCTACACTGAAATATCTACAAACCATTGGCATTGTTTTGTCTATAACACAGTAAACAAAGTAAGAGGCAGAGAAAGGAACCACTTAAACCAAATAAACTTGGCTTCAGGTTCAGTTCTGTAGTAACAGGTGAATGTTTTTTCTTCTGTTCTTCTCAATGGTTTCAGAAAACATAGCTTAGACTTTAGCGAAAATCGGTTGGGTATATGTTTGGAAAATCTTCAGTTTAGTTTGAATTGATTTATTGGTCATCATAAAATAAATTTTATAAATTGGACTGTATTTTACTGCTACTTTCAGCAAAGCTTTTTAGCAAACTGCTCTTGGTTCAAAGTCATTTTGCTTAAAGACCTATATAAAGTGATCTCCTTAGTAGAAATGAAAGTTTAGCAGAGATTTTAAAATACGTTCATCAATTATCCAAATTATCCCCAGGCTCCTTGCTTGCTGGTATTCTGACTGGGATTTCCTATAAAGTTTGGTCATCTGACAAAATGTACTCCCAAGACCATGTCCTAGGAGTTGAGAAAAATCAGCTACTCAAAAGAACTCCACGAATTCAAATCAAGGTCAGGTACATGAAGCAGTGATTTAAGGCATTTGAGACACCCTAGGATTCTTCTACTTTATTTAAAAAAAAAAGTTTTATTAAGGTATAAATATAATAAGCTATACATATTTAAAGATTACAACTGGATCATGAACCCATCCATTGCTCCCAAAAGATTCCTTAGGCCTGTCTGTAACTTTCTTTCCTACTTTCTCTCCTGCTTTCTTAACAAATAACTACCAATGTACTTTCTCACATGATACATGGCATTTTCTAGAAGTTTATATTGGTGGAGTTCCGAACACTTAACCCTAAAATACGACATGTTGGCACTTGAGAAAACAGCTGAAGCAGGAAGGTCACTCTTCCTTCTTCCTCACTCCTTCTCCCCTAAAGCAAGACCATAAAACCAAGCTAACCTTCCCCTGAAGTAGGTCATAAAACCTTCATTCCAGAGGTACCCTCTCTATATCCTCTACTTGGCAGAAAAGAAAATTCTTATCCTGTAAGAGACAGGGATACTAAGAAGAACCTGAAGAAACAGGCCTTGCTAATTCCACCCAGTTTATTACATAGGAAGATACCCACTTTGTTCAGCTGTGCTTCTGCGTGACTATCTGCTTGTCAAACCTAAGCACAGAAACTACACTAGTTTCTCTGTTTCTTTGAGTCTTCATTTCTGATGTCATACAAAACTTGTATTAAATAAATTTGGGTACTTTTCTCTTATTAGTATGCATTTTATGGAGGGAACTTAGTACTTTTTTTTCTCCTACAATATAAATGGAATCTCACAGTATTTATATATCTATATATATTTTGGGGGGGATCTGATTTTTCTATTTTATTTTATATTCTTATTTATTCCATAAGACACAGTGAGAGACAGAGAGAGACGGAGAGAGATTAAAAAAAAGATAGAAACAAAGAGACCCCATCAGGGTCTCCACAACTTCTACCCCTTGTCTCAGCCAACCTGTGTCAAGGGCACATGTGGACATGCTGGTGTGTTCAGGGAGGTCCACAAATGTCATCCCAGATCCTTTCTCATGTGAGTTCAGTTGTAGCACCATGTTGCCATTGCCTGATCCCAAGGCTTTTCTCACTGAATATTATTAACTTGGCTTTTACATTATTGTGTGCATTAATAGTTTATTGCTTTCATTGCTAAGTCATATGCAACTGCATAAATATTCCATGACTGTTTATCCACTTACTTAAATGATAAATCCAGAAAGAAAATGAGCACTTCGGCCTTAAAATCACAAAGAGATGAATTCTTCCAACAACATGAATGATTATGGAGTAGGATCTTGAGCATTAGATGAGGTCACACATATCAACACCTTGATTTCAGTCTGACCAGACCCTGAGCAGAGCGCTTGGTTAACCCAGACTCATGCCCTGTGGGAACTGTAGGATAATAAATTCATGTTGTTTTAAACCTCTATATTCATTGTCATTTCTCACACAGAAGAGGTCAAAAAATGCCTCCATGAAGTAACACATAAAGGAGTAGAGCTGCACAAGGAAATAAGACAGAAAGAGGAGCCTGCTCGGATGCCTCATGGTGGAAGGGAGCAGTATGGTCTCATCCAGTGAAGATCTTCTGAGCACCACCTGATATCAGTCCAGGCCTTTTTAGAAACCAAGGCCAGACCTCTGAGGAACAGGTCTTGGCAGGAGCCTCCACTCCGGGTACTGCTACTGCAAGGGCACACTGCCCAGCGAGTAGCACAATGACACAAAGTGAGTACTGAGAGGTCTGTCTCCCCAGAGATAGAAAACAAACAAACAAAAAACAGAAACAAAAACTCCCTTGCATATCAGTCTTGCATATAGTCTCCCAGATAGCTTGATTGCCCTATAAAAGGAACCCCGTTCTTCCTGGTGGGCAGGCAGAAGCACCTCCAGCTTCAGACTCCAATTCCGTCTCTCTCTCAATAAACTTTCCCTTTTCTCTTGAGATGGTGTCTCCTGAGTCTTAATCTGGACTGTGACAGGACATGGAGCATTCAAATAACCGAAAGGATGTTCCTGTCTGGAGTGCAGCTTCTCAGGAATAGAACAACTTGAGACAAGCCTGGATAGGTAGTAAGGCTATGTCACTGGTCTTTTCATTACAAGCTTTGAGACCTCGGAAAGTTTTATTTTGTTTTGTTTTTGTTTTTGCCATAGGGTGCTTGCCTGAAAGAGACAGAGAGAGGAAAATGACAAATCACCCCCTTAGGTGGGAAACATCCTCCCCTAGGGGGATAGCCACGTTGCAATCTCTTCTCCTCCATTCTCTTCTTGGGATTTTGGGCACGTGCACATGCACATGTGCACACACACGCACATGCACACACAAATGTCCCGTGTAATCTTCAAGCCTCTGGGTTCAGGACTTTAATGCTGGTTGTCCAAATGAGATTCCAGAGCCTTACCACCATGGCACCTGCTAGCCCCCAGAAAAATTTTTAAATACTTGTTGTAGGATGAAGGATGGTGCCTGACTTGACTAAATTTGCTTATTGAAAAGCCCTCCTCTGTTGAACTCTTGCAATTTTAGCTGTCAGGCAACTGTAATATTGCTTTAGGGACTTGTGGAAAAAAAGAGGGGAATTGCTCAGTGTAGTGTTTTAACTTTCAGAACCAAGCAGTCTATTTACTCTTAGCTATTTAAGATGTGTTCTAGTCTGACTTTAAGAAAAATCCAGAACTTGATCAGCTTTCAATAGCATCTTGGTTTTTGAAACAACTTCAATCTGTATTTGGCATTCAAAACGCCCTTGGCATGCCAGTCTATGTGATGGCATTAAAGACCTGTTAAAAACACTCTGAGCCCAACTTTATTAACCAAAACAGATACCGCTACCTTTATCTTCTCGGTTATAGCGAGTGTGGAAACCAACTCGAAATGCAATGATGTAGTCCTTAAATAATTAGTGTGCAGTATAGATCTGGGTAGTAGCGGTGGAAGTTACAAGTGAACAAATTTAACGAATATTTAGGAAGAACCTTTAAGATAACCAACCACGTGAAGATTGAGGTAGAGAGTTGTATGGACTGAGTCAAAGCTGAAAAGGTAGGCATTGGATAATTCAACACTTAATATCTACAACAAATCTTGCAAAGGAGATTTTCAGTAATTAGAGATGCAGGAAGTATGAAAGTATACCAAAAAAGCCAAACGAGCATTTTAAAAAGAGAATTTTGAAAAGGAAAGAATGGTCTGTGGTAAAAATAAATGTTGGAAAAATTAGATGATATGAAGTTTGAAGGTGTAGGTGTAAAAAATTCAGAGAGAACTATTTTGGCGAAATAATCAGGTGGTGAGAAGATGGAAACATAATATAGACAGCAGTTTGCAGAGTTCGTGAAAAAGAGAATGGAGAGACTCTAGTTGGAGGAGAAAGGAGGTCAATGAGATATTTTGCTTGTTTGTTTAAAAATAGAAAAGATTTAAATACCAAGAGAAAGATCCAGTTAAATAGTGAGTCATTAAGTAATTCATTATTGTGCTTTTATTACTGAGTGTGACTATTTGTCCTATGGAAAATGAGAACATTTTTAACAGCAGTCTGCTAAGACATCAGAGCTGTTCTTTTTCTTTTTCTGTGTTTCAATACCATTGCTCAAATTTGAATTACAAAAAGATTCAAAGAACTTTTTTTTAAATAAATAAACCAATACAGAAATTCATTCAGAGCTTAAAGAGTTTGTTGTTACAGGTGTTCTATGTATGAGTTAATCAATTAACAAGGTAGTAAACTTCCATAGCAGCCTCTGTTTTCTGAATACTGTCTCAGTATTTGTGATAATTATTTAGGCTTTAAAGACAATATCCTTGCTCCTCTGGAGTTCAAAATCTAATGGATAAACTGGTGAATAAAAGCACTGGAAGATTTGTGGAATCTTAATGGGAAAAGAAAGTAGAGAGTTTTTATTTCCCATAATATCATTAAATCTCACTTCTAAAGTTTAATTCTAAGAAATCTGTATGATTTTCCCCCTGATATATAAAAGAACTAGAGCCAAGAATTTCTATCATAACTGCTTCTAAACTCAGTCTGTATCTATGCCATAAAACAGATATTCAAGAAAGCCATGACAGTCATTATTCGCTGACTAGTAAATTTTATGTACACTCAGGATTTGCAAACTTTTTTGTTTCAATATGATAACCTCCATCTTTACCCTCCCAAACTTCTATTTTTCTTCTGAGGTTTCTATTACTATTCAAGTAGCAGCCAAGACTTTTCTACATGTCTCACCCTCGGGGTATGGTTGATATTATAAAACTGCTGAGTCATTGCTCACTTTGAGTTTAAAATAAACTTGTGACAAGTACAGCAGAACCCATAGCTTTGAGATAAATAAACCTGGATATTCTGAGTACCAAAGTCCAAAGTTTCCATCTTAGGGGAAGAATAGAATAAATGACCTGAAGGTCCCAAATAAGCTCTGGGAGATTTGCCTAAACTGCTACTTTATCAAACACTATTCTTGCTTATACTGAGAAGCCTAGTGACAATCTTATTAGCCTCTAGATCATTCAGGGCCCATTCAGGAGCATTGGTTGTGGTTACCCTGAGCAGTTCTCTGACTTTCAGCACTTAGCCTACAGTCTGCTGATAGTTAGAGTTACCGAAAGTGTACACTCAGTGGTTTTTAGTAAACTTTCAGAGTTGTGCAATCATCACCATCTTCTAACTGAAGAACATTTTATTTTTCAAAGAACTAGTTATTTAATTTTATTTATTAATTTTTTTTTTTTAATTTGACCAGAGAGAGAGACACAAAGAGAGAGAGAGGGAAAGTGACAAAGCAAGCCACCAGATCTGGAACTCGAACCGTGGTTGACCATGTGGGAGTGTCCAGCACCTTAAGCACCACGCCACCTGCTGGCCCCGAGATATGTTTTATCAATGCTGAAAGAGAAAGCTTGTAGATCTTAGCAGTGGTTCTCTCCAGCCCCAGGCAACCATCAATCTACCATATTGTGACTGGGGTTTTTCACAAAATTCATCCATGTTTTATCATATATCAAAAATTAATTTCCTCTTATGACTAGAAAATATTTCATTGTTCAGACAACTAGTCTGCTTATCTATTGATGGGCATTTGGGTTGTTTCTACCTTTGGGCTACTATAAATATTGCCACTTTGACACTTGTGTACTGTCAAGATTGCAGGGAATTATAGTTTACAATTCAATCTGTGTCTTTTTATGAGGTCAAGGCTTTATTTACATTAAATGTCTTAACACACAGTAAGCATAGCCGGGTAAGGGTCAGGGAAATGTGAGCCTCCTGAAGGCCAGTACCTGCACCAACACCACGAGGGACCTCTACTCTGAGAGCCCATATAAGGCTGTCACACGGATGAAAGCCATCAGCGCGAAATCTTTGTCAAATTTCACCTTAGCAACACAGCATTACTAACGGTTCTGGGCCAGCTGTCTCTCAAGCAGCTGCTGCAGAGAGGGCTGGTCTAGTTTACTCTTATTAGGGTCCCAGTGTTCCAGGTCTTAGTTAGGAGAGCTGTGAGTGAGTGCTTGAACATAGCAGCTGCTCCGGTTCACATGTGCAAAGTGGGCAAAGAGCGAATGGCATAGAGTTGTCCGAGTATCTAGCTTATATGGTCCTTCATCAAGTCAGTGTTCTGTGTCATACATTTTTATCTGTATGATCAGTTTGGTGTTGGCCTGTCATGGCTTGTGGCGATAGCAGTTTATCTAAGTGGTTTGGGCAGACCTCTTATGCAGGTCTGCAAAAGTAGTCAAGTTGTTATGAACATCTGCAAAAACAGTCAGGTCAAAGTACATTGTTTTGAAGACCGTGGTGTTGGGTACTTAGCACAAGTAAGACAGGAGTTAGACCCACTTACAGGTTGATAGTGTAAGGGCTCTGAAAGGAAGTCACTGTGTTTTGTTGTTGTTGTTGCTGTATTTTTTCCCCCCCTATGGTCTGGTTAATGCATAAAGTACACCCCTTTTACATGTTGCTAAAGAATTTATGACTCCTTGCTAGTAAGGTAGGAGATAGGGATATTGAGCACACAGACAGGATAAGGACAAGATGGAGTCACAGCGGCTAAGTTTTCACAGCCCAAAACTGGCTGTACTGGGACTCAAAGCAACTGTAGCTTAGGGCAACAGTTTCTATTTAGTAACTGTATTTTGACAAAAAGTACAGAAAGCTATGGTCTGCTGACTCCCCCAAAAATAGAATAATCAATCACTCAAACTACCATGTAATCATTTTCTAAAGCCCACTTCCTTATCGGAAAGCCAGCTCATTGTTCAGACTGATAGATAAAAACCTCTCACCTCCAGTCTCTCTTCAGCAATCCATTCAACCTCTTTCCACTACTCTGGAAACTTTTTCTCCTTGCTTAATAAACTCTGCTTTACTATTCTCTCTGTGTCCACATCTCTTTCATTAGCGTAGGACAAGAACCAGCATGGGTGTTGGGTCCAATCACCCAGCACTCCCATGTCACAAGTAGGGCCATTTTTGAGAGTGTTCTATACATGTGCTTTTTTGTTGTTTTTGTTTTTAAATTTGTGCCATAGAGAGTATGTACTTGTTGGAGATAGACAAAGAGTGACAGAGAGAGAGGCAAGAAAAAAAAAGATCACCCATCTGGAAAGATGACCACACCACAATCCCTTCTCTAGTCTCCTCTTGGGATTTGGGGCATGCACACATACTTTTCCAGTGTGTTTTTCAAGCTGCCAGGTCTAGACTCGAATCGTGAAGTTGGTGACATGGAAGAGTGATGCTGGTTCTCGTTCATGATTCACAAAATATTAGAGAAGTGGATACACAGGAGAATAGTAAAACTGGATTTTATTAGGAAGAAGGAAAACAAGATCCCATGAAGCAGAGAGGCATCCTGAAAAATGGATTGCACTAAGGAGCTGAGTTTTGGACTTCTTATCCTACTTAGAAGGAGAAACAGAACTGTTTTGTTGTAGTTGTTGTTATTGTTTTCGTTTTTCAAAGATTTGTCTCATCAGGTGTTCTATATTTCTATTTTGGCATATGGAAAAATAAGCCTAATGTATGTGGGCCCGAATGCTTTCAGATTTTAATTTATTGAATCCTTTTTCTGTCTATCATAGTTAGCAGATCATGGCCTATAAAGTTCCTCATTTCAATCTTGGCTCTCCCAAACCTGGGCTCCATACTCCACTAACCTTATCATCTTCCTTTTAGATTATGTTAATTATGTCTGTACATTAAGGAATTTGTCTTTAAGCAATATAGGAATGTTAGATAGCCAGCCTCTTTGCTTGTATCGGATAGTAGCCGCACCTGGAATTAAGACTTTTCATTCTGATAGAATGCCACTCTGCCATTGTTCAGTCTTCCCTACAGTTTCCCCATTCCCCCAAACTTTAGTCATCTGAGGTAAGGTCTACAGTTAACACAGACAATAGAAAGGCCATGGTTTGTCCATTCTCAGGGCAAAAACCCTACCTCATTGGCCATGTGAGATCCAGCACCTTAACCATGACTGGCTGGCCCTATGTACGTGTTTCTGTGTGAACATGTATTTCATTTTTGAAAGGAGTAAATGTTCATATAGCACACATCAATTTTTAGCAGCTACCACTGAAGAATTTAGACCTCTACAGACCTGGAAATTTAAAAAGTTCTCATTCTCCCAATCCTATATATAATCTATTCTTGGTATAGGGTTCTCGGGAGGGACAGAATCAATAGGATATACATACAAGAAGAGATTTGTTATGAGGATAAGGCTGATACAATTATGGAGGTTGAGAAGTACCACAAACTGCTCTCTGCAAGCTGGAGATCCAAGAAGGCCAATGGTGTATGATCAGTCCAAATCCAAAGGCTTGAAAACCAAGGACACCAATGGTGTAAATTACACTATGAGTGCAAGAGAAGATGATGTCCCAACTCAGGAGGGTGAGCGGAAAGCAAAAAAAGAGAGTAAATTCCTTCTTCATTCACCCTCTTGTCCCATTCTGGCTTTTAATAGACCATCTTTATTGGGGAGGACAATCTACTGAATCCAATTATTCAAATGTTAATGTCATCAGAAATACCCTCACAGACACACCTAGAAATAATGCTTAATCTGGGAACCCTATAGTATCGTCAAGCTGAAATTTACCATCACAACCGGCTATCACTAATCAGAATTAGATTGAGCTCTATACCAAACACACAGTGTGTAAATTCTTTTCTGTCGGGAACAGTAGTTAGCGTAATGGCTATGTCACTGGACTCCCACGTAGTCGACCGGGGTTCGCGTCCCGGACCGGGTGGCTTAAAACTCATGCTGGGTGCGTGTGCGTGCGTGCCCAAGATCCTGAGAGGAGAATGGAGGAGAAGGGATTGCGGCGTGACCATCTCCCCTGGGGGGTGATTTCTTGCTTTCTGTCTCTCTGTCTCTCTCTGTCTATCTGGTGAGCTCACGCGCCCTATAGCGAAAGCCTCTTCAAAAAAAAAAAAATTCTTTTCTGTCTTTTTAGGACTTTTAGGAAACTTAATATTAATAAATGGTTTTACTCATAAGAAATGAATATTCAAAATACAATTTAATTCATATAAATAAATATGTAATTGAGAAATTTTTTAAATAGCGTATTGTAATTATTAGAATATTCTAGGGCTAGCCGGTGGTATGGTACTGATGGTGCCTGGGTGAGACAAATCTTTAAAAAAAGAAAAGAAAAAATACTACCATGTCCAACTGTGCAGTTTCAGTTCCAGAACTGGCAGCTTGAAAAAATTCTCTTAGCACGTGTCTCTGTGTGTGTGTGTATGCCCAAAATCCCAAAAGTAGAAGTGAAAGAGACAGAACTATGGTATGACCATCCCTCTTGGGGGATACTTTCTTCGTTCTCTCTCTTTCTTTCTTCTTCCAGTGAGTACATACAACCTATTGCAAATTAAAAAGGAGAAGAAGAAAAAGAAGCATGTTCTTAAATGGACTCCAGAAATAGAAAGACCTGTTTTGAGTTTCAGTGTTTTCATTTATTCTTTTGATTTGAACAAGTTTAACCTCTGTGAGCTTTAGTTTCATCATTTCTAGAGCAAAACTCATAACAATGCTTATTTTTTAGGACTGCTGTTAAAATTAAATGAGATGCTATTTGTAAAGGTTTAGTTCAGAGCCTGATTCATAACATGACCTCGAGACCTAGAAATTAGACTTACCTTGGAACTAGAAGAGTCAGAGTAATGGGGCTATCATTGCTGAATGAAATTGACAGTATGAAGTAATCATCTTACGTAAGTCAAACAATGAATCTTTAAGTCTGCACTGATTTAGGAAATAAATTATAGTTATCTAAACATGTTTCTTTGTAATTCTGCCATATATGTATCTAATAGCATATATGGATAGTTCACTTGACAAGTGACAAAATGAGGTCATTTTGACTCATGATTGTCCCCAAACTGTCAGGGCCATGGGAATTCCTGAGGTGTGCTGAAAGTGCATTGCCTAGTCACATCTTCTGTATCTGTTGAAATAATGAACATTTTGAATAGATTCTTCAAATATTTACATACTCAGTGCTATTTTTCAACATGAATATTTTGATAAATTTTATGTAGAAAAATGTTATTTTTGATAATTTGATGCTCTCAACTAACATTGTTCATGTTTCACTGCTGCCTTTTTCTTTGAAAAGTGATGGATATAATATGTGATTTGCTTAATTATTTAACTGACTTGGTTTTTGAGGTCTGCAAAAATATACATATTTTTGTCTTTAATAATATTTGGAAATAGCTTTCATGTAGAGTAGTGTAAAATAATTTGGTAAGAAATATGTGAAATACATACATATATGTGATTTCTCACTTTCTGTCTCTCTGTCTTCTAGAATAAACTATGATAGATCTGGAGAAGGGAGTTGGAATGGCAAAGATGGAAATCATGGTAGGGTTTGAGAGAAAGAATTTAATTCTGTGGTGCTCCTTTTGCTTTATAAACAATGACGTGATATTAACTTTATAAGTGAAAAAATGCGTAATGCTTGAAAAACTCATCTGGTTCCTTTTGCACATTGTTTGCTTTGCCATTTTCCTCATTTCTAGGTCATCATTGTCTCCAGGTTTGCATACAAAGCACATTGAAAAGATACCTCTGACTAGACTAGAGAACACTTTTGTTATTTTTCTTCCTTTGCTAGAGAAAAGGTTTGTAAAATTAGAGTGCAGCGCTGGGATTAAATAAAAACCAGCAATGGCTCTGATTCTCCAGAGAGGAATTCAGCAGTATCCATTAATCATAGATTACGTATAACTTGTCTATATATTATCTCCAAATGCACTTATTTTAGTAAAGTGAGTAGATTTGGTTTAGTAAGTGTTTAGAGTGATGTGTTTCCAGAACACGCATTTCCAGAACAGAATATACAATGGAATGTACTGTATATTCATGCTTTGTATAGGAAATGACAAATGCAACCAATACTTATTTTACTTGTTATAACTCTTGCAATAAGAGATAAAATAGAATGTGAATGTCTTGAGGCACTCATTGCTCTCTCCACATAAGATTTTTTTTTTTGGAGAGGTTTTCGCTATAGGGTGCGTGCACTCGCCAGAAAGACAGAGAGAGACAGAGAGACAGAAAGCAAGAAACCACCCCCCAGGGGGGATGGCCACACTGCAATCCCTTCTCCTCCATTCTCCTCTTGGGATCTTGGGCACACACGCACACACACCCGGCATGAGTTTAAGCCACCAGTTCCGGGACTCGAACCACAGTCGGCTACATGGTAGTCCAGCAATATAGCCGTTACGCTAACTGTTGGTCCTGCTCCACATAAGATTTTTAATGAAGGAAGAAAACATATAATTACTTACTAAGTTAATCCAGTTTTTGTCATTGCATGCCTTTATATAAGTAGCAATAGATTCATGTCTAAAACTGGCATTATACCTAATAAGAGTCTAGAAATACTGACGTGAGTGTCACCAAAGAAATTGAGATGTTGGGACCAGCAGTTAGCGTAATGGCTATGTCACTCGACTCCCACGTAGTTGACTGCAGTTCGAGTCCTAGACCCGGTGGCTTCCCTGTGGCTTAAACTCATGCAGGAAACACGTGCATGTGTGCCCAAAATCCTGAGAGGAGAATGGAAGAAAGAGATTGTGGCATGACCAGCCCCCCCGGGGGGGGGGTGATTTCTCGCTTTCTGTCTCTCTATCTTTCTCTGTCTTTCTGGTGAGCGTATGCACCCTATAGCAAAAACCTCTCCAAAAAAACAAAAACAAAAAGAAAAAAAAAAAAAGAAAAACAATAACAACAGAAATTGAAAAATTGAGATGTTATTTCAGGGACATTCTTCAGGTAGAAATTGTATTTATTTTGTTTCAGATGATGGCCCTAAAACTTCTGCTTTTTGTTTTTGTTTTTGTTTTTTTTTTTTTTGGAGAGGTTTTTCGCTATAGGGCGCGTGCGCTCGCCAGACAGACAGAGAGAGACATAGAGACAGAAAGCGAGAAATCACTCCCCAGGGGGGTTGGTCACGCCGCAATCCCTTCTCCTCCATTCTCCTCTCGGGATCTTGGGCACGCACGCATACGCGCCCAGCGTGAGTTGTAAGCCACCGGGTCCGAGACACGAACCGCGGTCGACTACGTGGGAGTCCAGCGACATAGCCATTACGCTAACCGCTGGTTCCCTGCTTTTTGTTTTTTACAGCCAAAACTATGGAGGTTTTTGTTTTGATATCATAACATTTCTATTTCCAAGTAAATTATAATACAGTAATTTTAGCTTTTTAAAATTATTAATTTAATTAATTAATTAATTAATTAATTTTAATTTGACCAGAGAGAGACACAGACAGAGAGAAAGAATATGGGAACGTGAGAAAGCAAACCACCAGGTCCAGGACTTGAACCCTGGTTGGCCACGTGGGAATGTCCAGCACCTTAACCACCACACCACCTGCTGGTCCAAGTAATTTTAGCTTTTATGATCATTAAATGTATCAATTGATGAGAAAAAAGAAATGTCACTGTTCTAATTTTGGAGACAAATTAAAATTATAGGGAGGAAACCTACCCAAAATCATTTTTAAAAATTCATATTTAATTTTTGAATTCTTATTGTCATTTAACTAAATATAATTTAAATTATTTTTAAAAATATTTATCAATATTCACTTAATAATTTAACAAATATTTATCAAGTAATTACTATATGTAAGACAATGCACTAGGTAATTTAGGGTAGTCATTTATTCATTTCGAAATAGTTAACTGGGCATCTATTATGTTTCAGTTTCTATTCTCAATTTTGCTAACACAGGGGTGAATAAAATAGATCATTCAAAACAATGTGACCATTAATATGCTCCAGACATTATTCTTGGCAGTAGAGTACAATAATGAACAAAAAAAGAAAAACTCTGTCCTCGTGAAACTTATCTTCTGGCTGATAAAGACAGAAATATGTAGGATACAGAACTAACAATATACAGCATGTTAGCCAGTGATAAGTGCTAAAAGGGAACCAAAACGAAGCAAAATTGTGTGTGTGCTTGTGTGTGTGTGCGTGTGTGAAATTTTAGATAGGTTGCCAGGGTAAAGCTCAGATCATGACTTTTTTAGTAAGCACAGAAATGAAGCAGACAGAGTGTATCTGAGGGATTTCTGAAATCTAGATGAAGAGAATCCTAGATAAAGGCAATAAAAAATACAAAGGCCCTGGGGTAGGATAGCCTGAAGTGTCCCAGTAACAGAAAAGAGGTCAATATGACTGATGGATGTTGTGGAGAGAACAAGATGAGAATAGGAAATGAAGTTAGAACTGCAATGGAAATTCAAGTATCTTTAAAATTGATCATATATGATCTTATAGGACTTTTAAGAAATGGGGGCTTTTGGGACCAGCAGAGGGTGTAATGGTTATGTGGCAGGACTCCCACGTAGTCAACAGCAGTTCGAGTCCTGGACCCAGAGGCTTAAAACTTATGCCAGGCATGTGTGTGTGTGCCCAAGATTCTGAGAGGAGAATGGAGGAGAAGGGATTGTGGCATGATTTCTCGCATTTTGTCTCTCTGTCTCTCTTTGTCTCTCCGGTGAGTGCACATGCCCTATAACAAAAATTTAAAAAAAAAAAAATGGGGCTTTTACACTAGGAAAAACAGAAAGTCATTGAAATTTTTTGAACAATAAAATGGCACAACTTGACATATTGTCTACTGTTTTTAAAATATGTTGAAGTGTCATAAATGGAAAAACAGTGAGACTTATTGGGAGGTCAATTTAGTTACAGTGTTTAAAGATGATGTTGGCTTTAATTTGATGATTAAATCAGAGACCCCTAAGATATTTTGAAGCTAGAAACACCTAAGATATATTTGAAGCCAACTCTCTCTCTCATATATATATATATATATATATATATATATATATATATATATGTGTGTGTGTGTGTGTGTGTGTGTGTATATATATACATGTATATATGTATATACATATATATACATGTATATATGTATATACGTATATATACATATATATAATGTGTATATATGTATATATATATGTGTGTGTGTGTGTGTGTGTATATAAAATAACAATCTTTTTAGGGAGAATATGAAAAAGGGTAAAATAAGGACCCCAGGATGTTAAATTGATTGTCTTAGAGTGTTTGTCATTTAACTGAAATGGGGAAAATTATAACAGGGAGAAGACTTCCCTCTGTAGCCCCATCCCCAGAAGTAATGTAAGTTCATTAATTCAATTTTTCATGTATTAAATTTGGGATGCCTTTGGACATTCAAGTGGAGATGTTAGGATATATGGTGTTAAAACAAAAACTTCAGACAATTTAATTCAGTGGAATTTAACTGAGTAAAAGAAAACACAATTCAAATTACTGACCCCCAGAATGGCTTCCAAGCGACTCCAGGTAGATTTGTGGTCTAGCATATTTATGGTACAGAGTGGGAAAGTGATGCGTTCAGGAATGGGAAAGTGACATTAAAAAAAAAAAAAAAAGAAGAAGTGGAGGAATGAGGTGGAGAAATAATTGGATTGAATAGATCTTATGGTTTGTTTGCATTAACACAGTTTAAAAGGCAGATGTGATTGACTGAAACATAACTGCTGTGATTGAGTGTAACTTAGCAATCTACTAAAGAAATAGTTTCCCAAGTGAGGTCCCAGTTTGTTTATGGAAGCTAAAGCAGGAGTACACAGGCTTTCTCAGACCAATATAAGTTAACAATGGTGAGCACTCTAGATTGGAGAAATAGTTGAATATCATTTTCACATTCAAGATAATGATGTGGAAAGTTGGGGTCCAATATCCCATGGAAGAAACAGCAGCACATCTGATTTTTTGTCTCATGCTCATGAAGAAATAGAGACTGCACACAGAGAGAGGATACCAAAGTGGAGTTAATTGAAGAGGAGAAGAGCTCCCAAGCAAGGAGGGATCCTGAAAAAAATGGGTTGCTGAAGTGAGGCAGAAATTTTTATTTGGTCAGGAGAGGTTTTGTTCAGGCTTGTTCTTAGGACAGGCTCAAGCATGCATTCTGCTTATACTAAGGTCACATGCTAGAAGGGTCCGGTTATGATTCTCCTAATTTTGGAGTGGGTACAAAGATCATGAGACTTGTTGTCTAAAAGCTTTGGGTCATAAAAGTCCGTTGCCTTCTTCCTGGAATTTGGTGGGACCCAGAAAAAAAGCCTTAATTGCATATTTGCCTTTGGTCAATCATTAAGTCACTGCTACAAGTCATTTCCTGTGAGCAAGCAGTTTATAGAGAGCTGAGCTGCTGCTGAGCTGATGTGTCTCCATTTTAAAACTTAGGCATTTTGTGATTCTATTTTGGACCTATACCCTAACTATATTTTTAGGATCCCTATTTCCTACTTCAATAATTAATGCCATAAAGTGGAATAAAGTCACTTAAGGAGTTATTGTAGATGGAAAAGAAAAGATCTCCAAGGACTGAACATGAATACCTCAACATTTAGACTTTGGGGAGATAACAATTAACCCAGCAAAGGGGTCTGAGAAGAAGGTACCATCAATGTAGGAGAAAATTCAGTTACATACAATGTCTCAGAAAACAAGAAAAAAGTATTTTAAAGAAGGAAGTGTAATGAACCATCCCAAATAACACTAGATCAAGTACTATGAGGACTGAAACATAATCATTAGACTTAACTAAATGCAAGATTCTTTTTAAAGACCTTGACAAGAACAGTTTTGCTAGAATGATTGGAATATAACTTGGAGTGGGTTCAAAAAATATGGAGAGAAGAGAGAAATTGCAGGTATTGCGTATACAAAACTCTTCCTAGGTCCTTTGTTCTAAAAGGGAGAGAAAGGATGATAGCTGGAGGTGAAAATAAAGCCATGATATAAAATACAACTGTAAAACTAGCTGTAAATAATATTCAAAGTATGTTATTGAACTTATTATTACATCATTTTATTTTTCATCTATGCAATTCATACTATAACTGACTAATTTAAAAAGAAGTAGTCGCTCAAAGAGTTCATATCCTGATTGGGATGTAGAAAATGGGCAGATAATTACTGAAGACTTTATATCTAAAAGGCTCACCTGACCAGTGAGTGTAATTTTTATGGTTGTGTAATGAACTCAAAGAACTAGCACTGATTGTGATGATGTGATCACACTCAGAAAGGGTCAAAAAATTTGCTGTACACTTGATAAGAAAATCAACTAGCAGAGACTATTGCATTAGAAGAGAACTTGACCTTGGTGAAGTGACAACAGATTGAAGTCATGATGAGATTTCAACCTAAATTGGACTCTCTGTGAGAGGAAAGTCTTTCTAGAAGGAGTCAGACAAAGAAACATTATGTTATGAATTTTTGTTTTGTTTTGTTTGCTATAGGGTGCACAAGCTCACTAGAGAGAGAGATGAGAGAGAGAGAGAGAGAGAGAGAGAGAGAGAGAGAGAAAGTGAGAACTCACCCCTTCCCTCCAGAGGGGGTTGGTCACACTGTAATCTCTTCTCCTCAATTCTCCTCACAGGATTTTGGGCATGCACACTCACGTACCCTGTGTGTTTTTCAAGTCACTGGGTCTGGGACTCGAACTACAAAGTTGACCATGTGGGATCCAACCATGTTAACCTCCATGCCATCTGCTAACCCATGCTTTGAATTCTTACTCTTAGTAATGAAGCACACTTTTAAAAAAATTTTGTTTTGTTTTGCCATAGGGTACGTGTGCTCAATGGAAAGAGATAGAGAGAGAGAGAGAAAGTAAGAAGTCACCCTCCCCCTGCCCCTGCACAGGGAGATGGCCATGACACAATCTCTTCTCCTCCCTTATCCTATCCGGATTTGGGGCATACACATACACGCACTCAGCCTGATTTTCAAGCTACTGGGTATGGGAATCGAACAATGTGAGAGTCCAGCACTTTAACTACCACATCACCTGCTGGCCCCAGTAATGATGCATTCTTAAAGAGATGGGCATCATAAAACTTAAATATTTTATATGATTGATTTATCACTATTTATCATGGGTTGAATTATGTAACCCCAAAAGATACATTGAAGTCCTAATCTATGGTACATCAGAATGTAACTTTATTTGGAAAGGTTGTTGCGTATGTAATTCTTTAAGATGAGGTCATACTGGAGAAGGATAAGCCCTTAGTGTGACTGGTGTCCTCATAGTAGGAAAGGTGACACAGAAACTCACAAACGAAAAAGGAGTCTGTGATCTGACAGTGGAGGCAGAGAGCAAAGGAATGTCAGCAACCACGGGGTGCTAGGAAGGGGCAAAGAAGGATTCTCCTCTACAGACTTCAGCTTGATTTGGAGCTTCTGGTCTCCATAAATGTGACAGAATAAACTTTCTTTTTTTAAAGCCACCTGGCTTGTAATACCTTCTTATGGAAGCCCTAGGTAACAAATGCATTACCGATTGTCAAATGTAATAAAATGTAATCTAAAAAATTTCACCTGGAGTTTGGATTCCATTCTTGAAAAAAGAAAACACACACACACACACACACACGCACACACACAAAATAAAATACTCCAAACCTCACAGATGTATCAATGGGACAGTGATGAACAATGAACTAGATAAGCTAAAGAAAACTGCATTATTATTAAATATAATAATTGAGTATCAACACTATGACATGTAACCTATATCGTCGCAGATATTCAAAGCAGCCTATCTGCAGTATGTTATAGCTCCCATTTCATCAACCAGGAAGCTGAAACTTAAGTTGAAATAGTGAGTGAAGCAGAATTCTGTCAGATCCAAACCATTTGCCATTGTTATGTCTCCCCTTCATTAAACTAAGAAAGAGATTGGAAAAGCAATCAAAAATGAAAAAATATATATGTGAAGGTATGTTCCTTGAACTTATTCAGTAAATTTTTTGTTATCAATAAAGGGGTGTTTGTAACTTCCTCATCTTTCATTTTTAATGTTTTTTTCAAATTTCTTTTTCTAATTTTTTAACGAATTTTTACATTACGGTTTATGAAAGATAAAGAGCTTCAGAGAATAGAGGCATGAAGCAAGTGCTCCCACTGGGGCACGGGTTATACAGAGATACCAACATTCAAGGAATCACTAAGAGACTCTGAAAATAAGAATTAAAAACAAACAAACAAACCCAGGTACTGGGACCAGCCAGTCAGGTGATGTGGTGGTGAAGGCAACTGGATCCCACATGGCTGGCTGCTCAGTTTGAATTCTATACCAACCACTTTAAAAACATGCTGGGCACGAGTGCTTTTGTGTCCAAAATCCTGAAATAAGAACGGAGGAGAAGGGATTTGCACACGGCCCTCCTTTTTAGGGAAGAGGGGTGATTGTGCTCTCTCTTTCTCTCTGCCTCTTCTCAGGGAGCACACACACCCTACAGCACATTAAAAATAGCAAAAACAAAAACCAATAAAAACAAAAACAAACAAACAGGTACCGTAATTTCTGGAAAAATTTCTCAAAGGAATAAAATACCTGGTTACTATATCAGAGGCTTGTGTTTTGAAGAAAATGGAAAAAATAAATATAAATAATAAAAAGAAATGTTCCGTTAAAAGATCGTGGGGGGCGTGGTTAGGTGGGGGTACAGTGATAACACAACTAGATAGACCTGCATGGGAATGTCCTGAGTTCACATCCTGGGAACTCCCTGAGCACACTGAGCACACACACACCTGTGCTCCAAGCTGGATGAGACTAGGGACAGTTTGCAGTGTAAAAACCTGGTTGGGTGAGCTTCTCTCTCTCATTCAGGGGAAAAAAATAAGTATTTAAAAAAAAAAAAGGTAAGTGGGCAGCCAGCAGTTGCTGTGGTGGTGAAGGCGCTGGACTCCCACACGGCTGACTGTAGTACAAACCCCAAACCTGGCAGCTTGAAAATCACACCAAGTACGTGTGTGCATACCCAAAATCCCAATAGAGAATGGAGGAGAAGGATTGTGGAGTGGCCATGCCCCGGGGTGTGTGTGTGGGGGGAGATATCTCACTTTCTATGCACCCTATGACAAAAACATTAAAAAAAAAAAGTGGAAATACCAGCAAGAGTATTTTTTGTAATAAACTAGTTCCATATATCTGCATATATTTTTTAATTTTTAGATTATTGATCTTTTGCATCATCTTATGCATCTTACATATGCAATGTTTAGTGAAGAAAAACTATTTTAAATAAATAACTCTGGATCAGATAATGGGCTCCAATCTTGATGGAAAATTTTCCTTTCATCCAACCTTTGTAATTATCTACTTTTACTGACCACATATGGCTAAGTTCCTGGGTATAACCTCAGTGGAATTTCATTATCTTGTCCAAAGAGGGTGGACATCTTTATCCTTTTGTTAGGCCAGAGAACAATAAAAGATCTAGCCGCTGGAGAGGACGATGGTCATGGAGGGGTGGTGGTTAATTTTCCTTCACTCCAGTCCTGTTCATTGGCAGCCACTTTCTTTTTTGTACCTTTGTTGTCTTATCCCAAAGCAAACTGCTCATTGAGGCAACTGTACTGCGATGGTGTCCACAAAGCCCTTTCATGTTGAGAAGAGAGAAACAACACGCTTCTTACAGAAGCCTCATAATACCGTCCTCTATGAACCCAAGATAAAACTCCTATTTTCTGTTCTTATATTAGCAAAAAATGATTTGCAATAATTTCATACATTACTGTGAAACAGCATAGTAATTAGGAGGATAGGCTTAGGGACCAGGCAGAACTGGTTTCTGCTTTCAGCCTTTTCCACTAACAAGGTCACACTTGGTAAATGGCTTAATCTCTGTAAGCCCCTGCTTCCTCCAGTGCCTAATGACAGTCTTCACAAGAGCAAAGGTGATACAAGTGTCTTTAAAACGTACATGGGAAGTGCATATCATGAAAAACAGCAAGCAAATTTCAAAATCTCTTGCACTGTTTCTTGTACTTTAATTCTATTTTTCCATGAATGTTTTGAAGTCCTCTTGTAGGTAATGCTTGGAAAGCACTAATTTCAATGCCTTTAGAAAGTGGAAATAGCAGTACATGATTTTTATTACTGTCTGTGTGGTCTTAGACAAGTTACAGAACTGCTCAGTGCTTCAATTTTTTTTTTTGTAAAATGAAAAATATTGTGTGATCTGCTTCATAGGACTATTATAAGGATAAAAAAAGAATATATCAAAAACGCAACAATGTTTGACACATAGTAGGCAGTCAATAAATATGAACTACCTTTATTATCATTATTGTTATCAGCAGCGGCATCAACACGAACATCAGCAGTGGCACTATTTTTAGTGTGATAATATAGACAACATTCTTTTACTTATAATTCATATACGTTATGTGTGCAAGCTTTATATAAATTTAATTTGAAGACTGCTAGAAAATATCTCCCTCCTTCTCCACCTCAATCCAGATTTTTCTCTCTCTTAGAGTCTCCAGGGACAAAAAGTTCACCATGTCACTCTGAGCTTAGAAATCTCCTCCCAAACAGATCGCTCTTAAAATGGGTGAGTTAAAGAAATCCAAGTATTTTGTTTCTGAAATAATACAAGAGGCCTTCAAAAAGTTCATGGGAGGGAACCAGCAGTTAGTGTAATGGCTATGTCGCTGGACTCCCACGTGGTCGACCGCGGTTCGCGTCTCGGACCCGGTGGCTTACAACTCACGCCGGGCGCGTGTGCGTGCGTGCCCAAGATCCCGAGAGGAGAATGGAGGAGAAGGGATTGCGGCGTGACCATCCCCCCTGGGGGGTGATTTCTCGCTTTCTGTCTCTATGTCTCTCTCTGTCTGTCTGGCGAGCGCACACGCCCTATAGCGAAAAACCTCTCCAAAAAAAAAAAAAAAAAAAAAAAAAAGTTCATGGGAAACATGCATTTTGAAAAAACTATGTATGGATTTTAAAAAATTGTATCAAATGCATACATAATTCCATTTTGCATAAACATTTTGAAGTATCCTAATAATAACCAAAGTGAATTATGATACAGATCAATTTATCAGGTAATTTTCCTTCTTGGTAGCAAGAGCATGCTGAAATTCAGGAGCAGTGGGATTCCCAGTGTAAAAGCAGGATCTCTAGGCAGAATAAAATCAGAGTAAGAGACCAAGAAAGAATGTGGAAATTGACAAAGGTAAAATACTGCTATTTCAATTGAGTAAATTTTTTTCCAAGTGGCTGAAAGTACAGATGATGACTTTCTTGATCTTGTTCTTTCCTTGACAAAAAAGTAGCTCCAAAAGAGTTTGGACAGGGAATCAGTGGCAGGATTTGATTTATAAAAATTGTCCTCAGAATGCTCTAGAAGGCAATACTTAAGGTAGAATGTCTTCTCTCAGAAATAGTGGAATAAATGGATGCATTCATTCGAATCTTTCATAATGGGAAAAGAGACTGTTGATAAGAAATGGCTGATTAGTCTTTGCAGTAATAAAATGTAATAGAAAGAGTACATAAAAAGAAAGAATTTGAAAAGTTTAGGCTTACAAAGAAGAAAATGCTCTCAGCAAAGAAGTCACTAAATTATAAAGTTGTTCATTAACTAAAATGAAAGATGGAATTGGAAATTTAGTAGGGGATATATAAATATTAAAATTTGTATTACATTCTTTTAGTGATTTTTACCCAGTACCAAATTTCCATAGGATCATAAACAATGTGGTGAGTCAAGACTCTACAGATAATAAATACAAACATTATAGTGAAAGTACTACCATCACAGTTTTTTGTTTGTTTGTTTGTTTGTTTGTTTCTGTTTAAGTTGAGTTACCCTTAGAAATTCTTTTTTTGGCACAGGTATAAAATCATCCAGATTGACTTTCTATGTACTCACATTTACCACATAAGAAGTAATCTGATAGATAATTAACAGTTCTTACATTTGTTTGAACTTTATCAGCTGAGCCCTGAACAGCCATTTCATTTTGCAGGGTTGTGGCCTGTGGAAAAGTGACCACAGGTGATATAATGTGTATTCAAACTATTATCATTCTGATCAAATCAAGAGTACACACCTCTATGATGAACACACAGACAAAAGTATAGGTGATATTGTATTGGAACACTAGGACAAGACTGATAAAAGACAAACAATGGGGAAAAAAAAAAGAAGAGAAAAGAAAGAGGTTTTTGAGGAGGACCATCATAGAGCTGACTGACCCCAGATTTATCTTCTCATCAAGTTACTCAGTGTTTGTAATTTCTACTATTAAATTCCCTCATTTGAGGGGATCTGGCAGGTGGCATGCTGGTTTGCATGGCTGGACTCCCACATGGTGGACCACGGTTTGAGTCCCAAGTCTGGTAGCTTACTTTCTCACTTTCTCTCTCTATGTCTATTCCTGGTCAACTTTAATCATAAGAAAATAATATAATATAATAAAATAAAATAATGACGATGAATAAAGATTTTTAAAATTGCCTCATTTGAGTTCACATTAAGCCTGGAAGATATTGTTTATCTATTGAGAGATAATTAAGCTAAATGGGAATGATAAATATGAACCATTTTCTTCTATTAGTTAATAAATAAGTTTTTCGTTATCTAGTAGAGAGGAGAACCAGGAGAGAAGGAGACAGTCTCTATAAAATATCCAGGATAAGGACCTGCCGGTGGAGAACTGTTCTAGATAGATTACACACAAGCCAAGCATGGCCTGGTGTTCATTGGAGAGGAGGGCTCCAAAGATTGGAAAGGGAAGACAGACCTGGGATAGAGGGTAGGAGCAAGTTCCAAAGATATTATCACTGATTTAACAATTGCTTAAACATGATTTTGTTATAGTATTTTCAAGAAAAGATTTTATTAATACGATAAAGCTGGCTTCTAAGATTGTTGCAATTGTTTAATATTACCCTAGGGACTCTACAGACAATTTTGTATGTCTTGCTATATGCTAGACCTAGGTTTGAAATATAAAAATAAGACCCGGGAACCAGCAGTTAGCGTAATGGCTATGTCGCTGGACTCCCACGTAGTCGACCGCGGTTCGCGTCTCGGACCCGGTGGCTTACAACTCACGCCGGGCGCGTGTGCGTGCGTGCCCAAGATCCCGAGAGGAGAATGGAGGAGAAGGGATTGCGGCGTGACCATCCCCCCTGGGGGGTGATTTCTCGCTTTCTGTCTCTATGTCTTTCTCTGTCTGTCTGGCGTGCGCACACGCCCTATAGCGAAAAACCTCTCCAAAAAAAGAAAAAAAAAAAAATAGGACCCGAATTTATAAACACACCATTAAGTCATCATTACCCTTATCTGTGTGGGGAAAAAATGTACTCAATCTCTATCTCATTCCATACCCCAAAATTAATTAAAGATGGATCCCAGCAGATCTAAATGTAAAGCAATACCATCAAGCATTTAAGAAAAGAACTTTGAGTTGATTGGGATTCCTCAGACAGAACATTAAAAGCTGTAACTATAAAAGAAAAACATAGTGAGTTGGATTTCATGGAAACTAAATATGCCTGCTCATTAAAAGTTGCTAAAAATAACACAGACAAACCAAAGATTAGAAAAATATCTGCAGGGACCAGCAGTTGTCATAATAACTATGTCACTGGACTCCCATGTAGTCGACCATGGTTCGAGACCAGGACCAAGTGGCTTAAACTCATGCTGGGCTCGTGTGCATGGGTGCTCAAGATCCCGAGAGGAGAATGGAGGAGAAGGGATTGTGGCATGGCCATCCCCCATGGGGGGTGATTTCTTGCTTTCTGTCTCTCTGTTCCTCTCCGTCTTTCTGACGAGTGCACACGCCCTATAGTAAAAACCTCTAAAGAAAATGTGCAATATATATATATATATATATATATATATATATATGCATGAATATACCAAAAGACTTGCATCCAGAATATATAAAGCACACCTAAAACTCAACAATAAAATAACTCAACAAAAATATGAAAATAGAAATACTTCACAAAAGAATATATATGAAAAACCAATAAATATACAAGAAGGTATTTAATATTATTACTTGTGAAGGAAATGCAAAATAAATTGCAATGAGATGTCACTTTACATACACCAGAAAACTAAGTTTATGAAAAATGATAACCCAAAATATTGGGTAAGCTATAGTGCAACTGAAACTCTCATAAATTTCTTGTAGGAATATAAAATGGTCTAATAATTTTAGAGAACTGTTTGGTAGTTTATTACAAAGTTAAATATATATCTACCCAATGGCCCAACAGTTGGTATTCACTAGAGAAATGTAAATGCAAGTCCAAACAAACAAAACTTTATGCAAGGATTTAGTAATCGAAACAGCATTAAGGATGGTTCAACACACATAAATAAACAAATGTGGCTATATACAATAGAAAATAAAAAGATTTACTTCCTTAGAAAATGTCAAGTATATGTTATAATATATATAAAACTTATATAATTACATATTATGCAACATATGTAATATATCTTACATATAACATATTATATATAAAATGTTATATAAACAAGAATATATTATATATAATATATACCATGTATATAACATTATATATAATTTTTTGTATATATGATAACATATACTTGACATTTTCTAAGGAAGTAAATCTTTTTTAATAATATGGACATAGTACTTCTTTTTAAAGAATTATTTATTTAATATATATAGTTTTAATTTGCTATAAGGCACATACACTCACCAGAGAGAGACAGAGGGGAAGAGAGAGAAAGAGGGGAAAGTAAGAAAACAAGCCATCAGGTCCAGGACTCAGATCACAGTCGGCAATGTGGGAGTCCAGCACCTTAACCACTATACCACCTGCTGGCCCCTAAAGAAGTAAATCTTAAGTGTTCTCTCAACAGCAACAAAATGATGTGTATGGAGGTAATGGATACATTAATTATCTTGAATGAATCAACTTACAATGTATAGTGTATCAAACATCATATTGTACATCGTACATATTTACAATTTTTGTCAGCGTTGAGGACAGAAGTCTGACTTCTTTTTCCTACTTTCCAAAATCTTTTCCAGAAAGCTTGGAGGGAGACATACCTACAAACATTAACAAACCATTTTGACCCATTGGTAACAAGAATTTTTTTACATCCTGCCCCTGGCATAGTATTTTTGTGATGTACATTAAGCCTCCTTATCTCTGCTAAAGTACATTCTTTTCTGATCTCAGCTTTTTTTTTTTTTTCCTAATTACCAACCTTAAAACTGTAAACCATCTATCACCTACGAGCCCCCTGCTTCCACATGTTCTGCCTTTTTGGACAAGATCAATCAAAAAAACTTCTTCACTAAATTCCAAACTTTCTCTCTTGCATCCAAAATCACATAAAAGGAACCCCTGTTATTGTTTACCCCAAGAAAGGCATGTTTGCCTCCTCTCTTGGGCCTAGGCCACTCACATTCTGCTTATGAATAAACCACATTTATTATTACTTTGGTTGGTTAATTTCATTGACTGTTAGATCTTATTAAAATAAATTCTTTCTAAGGGAAAAAAAAGAAAATCAACTTTATAAGATAAGGTATCATTTTATCATTAAGGAAAAATATATAAGCAAATACTGCTACTTAGCACTGGAATACTTTTTATCAAGATAAGAATATTTTAAAAATCTTCATAGAAACTGATTTTGAAAGGTTTACCTGTCTTTATAGGAAATACTTATGTATAATCTTATATAATAAGAAGTGGTTGTCAGGTCGGCAGGTGGCATGGTGGTTAAGGTGTTGGACTCTCACAAGTTCAACTCTTGTTTGAGTTCTGAGCCTGGAGGCTTGCTTTCTCACTTTCCTTCTCTTGCTCTGTCTCTCTCTATTCAAATTAAGATAATAAAAATAAATGAAATTAAATTAAATAATTCTTTAAAAAATTATTGTCACCAGCTTAATTAGGTAATATATTTGCAATAATTATTCCTAACCCCATCACAAGCATCAAAGGGTTTAACAATATTTCATCATTATAATGAAGATGATTGAATGCCAGATGATTCTTGTTACAGTAACAGTCAATTGGCAAATTCTAAATCATTTCTACAACATGATTGAATAAGTGTCAGTTTTAGGGTTAAAAAAAAATGTTGGACATAGAAACACTGGTCATTTTCTGAAGTCAACTCTCACTGAGTTGAGGTTTAAACAAGCACAGGCTTTATTCAGGGTTACAGAAATGGCCTCAAAATAAAAAGATGAAACTGCTCTATATTAGGCCTGGAAGACTGGAAACCCAAGCAAACCACAGAAGCCACCAGCACCACAGCAGCAATATCCAACTTTTGTATGCTTCTAATCACATCCATTTGAGTGCTAAGTGTTGGGTAGAAATAGCTTTCTCTATCATGTCAATTAGATGAAAATTCCAGTCACGTTGAGTTTTTCTTTCAAGACACGTGGTGGTGATGACTTTGATCTCCTTTCTCTTTGCTTTTTGTCTTGGTGGCCATGATGCAATAATTTGTAAGAATAGGGAGATGATGAGGCTGAATAGAGCCGCTGTGTGATTGACCATCGCAGTGGTCACAATCCGGAGGACAGAATCAGCTAACTGGGGTGAGGATTAGCACACGGGAACGACTGATTGACGAGCACCGCCTCTTCTCAGCACCAACACAACATGCCCCGTCCTGCAACCCAGGCATCTGAAATAGGAAATTGTGGAGCGAACTCGACTTGAAGTGAGGGCGCTTTCCCAAAGGAAAGAGAAAATTAGAGAGAGAGAGAGCGAAAAAGGCTTGATTATAAGCACTGTGATTAGGACCATGATAACTACAGTTCAAGCTGAAACATAAAAGGCTTTGGGTTTTTTTTCAACAGGCACGTGAACATGGCGGATGCAGCTTTGCCTGTCCTCAGCAGTGACCCTTGTTCAATGTAAATCCGACCTCCTTACAGTCTTAGCAGTTTTAATGTGTTGATAAGATTTTTTAAAAGTATCCATAGTACATGAGAATATAAAGGCGTATGGGTTTGGTTATGAGGAATAAGACAATGTGGCAATTTTATTTTCCACAGTGCAAATCTAAAGATAAGCAAAATGCAGGTTACCTTTTTGTTAAAAAATCAATGCTCAGCGTAATCAGGATAAAATTGTGTCATTTCAGGTTATCACCTCCTTGGAAATCTTTCTTTCAGCCTTATTCCAAAATAGACAACTTTCTTTGCTCATGAATATCATTCATTTAATAAACGGAGAACCCTCTACCTCTACCTCCCAATCAAACAGGCAAAGATGGTATTTCTTTTTCGCTCTTTCTAATAATTCCTTTATGACATGAGCTTTTGTATGTAAGAGAATGAAGAGGCTTAGATTTTGAGAGATGGGAGTCAGAAAAACTAAATTTTGACTTTAGTTATTTTTTACCCAAGTATTGGGTTTTGGTATTATTGGATCTTCAGAAGTCATGGGGACCAGCAGTTAGCGTAATGGCTATGTTGCTGGACTCCCATGTAGTCGACCACGGTTCGCGTCCTGGACCCAGTGGCTTAAAACTCACGTCGGGCGGGTATGTGTGCGTGCCCAAGATCCCGAGAGGAGAATGGAGGAAATGGATTGTGGCGTGGCCATCCCCCTGGGGGGTGATTTCTCCCTTTCTGTCTCTCTGTCTCTCTCTGTCTGTCTGGCGAGCGCACGCGCCCTATAGCAAAAAACCCTCTCCAAAAAAAAAGTCATGACGTATTTTTCTATACAAAAATGTATGGTGACTTTTCAGACAATCCAATACATTAGAAATGTAAAATATTGATTTTACAAAAGACCATTTGAATGTCTTAATCTTAGATAAATAATTTTTAGACCTGGCAAAATTCTAATATATTTTGGGAATAAATTCACAACATAAGGGAGTAAATTCCTAGATATTAGAATTTTTTTAGTGCAATTTTCAGTATGTCTTCAGTACATCTTATTTTTTATTGACAGAAAGTGCATGAACTTGCCAGTGAGAAAGAGAGAGAGCATTCTCCCCAGTGGGGTGTGGTCATGCCACAATTCCTTTCCTCCATGTTTTAATTCCATTAGGATTTATAAATGTGTACACAGGAGCCTGGTGTGTTTTTCAATCTGCCAGGACAGGATTCAAACCTCAGTTGGCTATATAGGATCCAGCTTCCTACACACAGCTCCTAATCACTGAGCTACCGGGATGGGCCCATGATTTTTTTTTTTTTTTTTAACTTAAGCAATGGTATTCCCTGAAATTGGTAACAAAGCAGCAGCTCATATGTGAATTAAGTCATGATCATTTTTCAATAATTTTCTGAATGTCATTTATAAATGGAGTAAAAAAAGTGAGAAAATGTTCCTTATCTTTCAAGATTAGCTCCTCAGATCTATCAGATTTACCATTGGCAAGAAGTCATTCCATCTCTGGCTTATTCATTTCTCCCTCCAACAACCATTTATTGAGGATTTGACATGCTGATCTCCTCGATGCCAGCATCAGTCTTGAGGGCATTAGTGGGGAGCCCAATGTGAAGTTGGAGGGAATTAGTGATGAGGCTTTGTATGACCTCGTAGACCATGTTATTTTGTTTTCATTTTAGATTCTGATCCCAAGGTCACTGGGATATTGTTTATAATTTTTTAAATAAAAGTATTGTGGTCAACTTGGGTTTTGAAAAGATCATTCTGCTGATGCTGAATTAGAGAATTCTTTGAAGGAGAGCAAGTGTACATAAGAGGACAGTGGTTTCAATATTATAATGATCGGTTCTACTTGGACTAGGCTGGTAGGGGTGGAGATGCAGAGAAGGGGATCGATTTGAAAAACAGGGAAGAAGTCCATCAGAAAGCTGTGGTGTTAGAGCAGTAATGAGTGTCTGGGAAGACTTCAAGGGTGATGTGGATGCACAGTGCTTGTGATTCAGAGGAGAGAGAGAGTTTAAAGTTTGAAGGTGGAAATGGGGAAGGAAAAATAATGAATTTTGATGCAAATAACTTGGTGTTGAGTGCCTTTTTTATTGTTAGTTATGAAAATTATTATTTGTATTTTTATACATTCAATTACTGTATATAAGTACAGCGTGCAAAATGAATCTTCTCAGCATGAATACACTATATATTAGTCTAGACAAAGATAGTAACATACCTGTTATCAACAAATAATTTTCCATTTTTGGACAAACTTCTGGACACCTATAATCTATCAAGACTGAATTGGGAAGACCTAGAAAGCCAGAATAGACCAATAATAAGCAATTAAATGGGATCAGTAATAAATAACCTCCCAACAATGAAAAGCTGAGGTCCCAATGTCTTCACTTCTAAATTCTACAAAACTTTTAAAGAAGAGGTGCCTTTAACAGATGATAGAATGGACATAAAGCAGGGATTTGTTTATATTCATCTGGAACTTAGAGAAGTAATCAGAACTAAAGATAAAATTTGTGAATCAAATCTTATAGATGGTAATCACAACAATAGAAGCAAAAAATAGTTTGTGGAGTGAAAAGATTGCTGAGTCTTGAGTAATTTTAGTATTTCATGACTGGGTCAAAAAGAATAAACTTGGTTAAAAAAAAAAATCTAAGAAACAGCCAGAGACATAGTGGAAAACATTTATTAGAAAGCAAGAGAAAATATTATCTTAAGAAGCGGCAAGAAGTCAACAATGTTAAAATGCTTCTAAGACGGCACGACTCATTGATTGCACTGGCTCAATAGCATGTAGTCCATTCATGAGCTTGGGTAGAGAAGGAAGGGATTCATGCATGACATAGGCTGTTGGATGAGATGAATTTTAAGTTTCCTTTCAGCTGTAAGAGGCTTCAAATTTTTGTGATGGAAAAATACCTATTTAAGTTACTTTATATGACCATGACATCATTTGTCCCCGCAAAAATGCTTTCTAAATTTCAGACACTATGTTTTGGGGAAAACAGCTACAAATTTGTGTCGAAAAGTTAATAAGTTTTCAAAGACAGTGGTCAAGTAAAAATATTTACATCTTTTCTTTCCATTTTAATAAAATTCCTTCAGCTGGGCTGCTTCCTGAACTTTCTCTTCATAGTAATTTACATGAAGCTCAAATTATAATCCCAAGGCTGATTTTAAACATTTTCACTCTTTTCTTAATGTGAGAAATCAATGGCATATATAAAATTCTAGTCACTGTACTAAATTACAGTTCTTCAGAAGTGAGTGATACATACTTTCCCAGTGATATATTTATGTAAGGCTTGCAAAATCCTAATAACATTTAGGATGTTGTCAGAGATTGTTTTCCATTGCCAAATAGCAGCTGGTATCTATTCTTAGCTTGGTAACTTATTCGTGGCCTGATTTACAATAAGGCTCCCATCACGATCTATGCTACAATTTTTCTGCCTATGAAAAGTGTTACTCAGCTCTTCATGCCCAGTTCTGGGGATCCAATGGTATCAGTAATGGTCAGATACAAACTCTTGTAACAGTTTGAAGTCTTTCTTAAAACATATTGAGCTATAATCCTCTTTTCCAAGCTGCATTCCTCTCAGAGTGTCAGGTGGCTAGACTGTCATTGTTTTCTTTGTGCCTGGTTCAAATTACTCCCAGAATGTCTAGATCTTCTGTTCAACAAGATGTCTTTGTAAATACATTTTTATTCTTTCTGCTCAGCAGTACTGGAATATCACAGCCCGTATGTGCACTGTGAATAGCAAGTAGACAATGAGAATGGCCTTCACTCCTCTCTCTGTGCTGTTGTTAGTCGCCCTCAAGGTCAGAGAGGAACACTTGGCTGGGTCTCTCTTTCTCTTGGCTCCTGCCTGTCGTTTCTGCCATCAATGATGCCTTTCACCTACATCCTCAGCAGCTTTTCCTCCCATAAGTTTCAGAAAAGCCTCTTGGCAACTGTCTTGAGGGGAGGAGAAGCAGCAGCCCTGCTTTTAGCAGCTTCTCAAATTAGTAGTCTACACTCCCAGTGAGCTTCTCTCAGTGTGAGATTCAACGACTCTAATCCCTGGGTCTTCCTGCAGTTCTTAGAGTGGGAACTCCCCATGCCAGTAGCGTTGGCTGGTCTTGGCTCCTTCATAGACTTCTTACCAAGGTCTCCAGCATCTTATCATGCTGCATTTTCTTTTTCTTTTCCTTTTTTTTTTTTTTTTTTTTTTTTTTGAGAGTTTTTTGCTATAGGGTGCATGCGCTCACCAGACAGACAGAGAGAGGAGATAGAAAGCGAGAACTCACCCTCCCCCCCCAGAGGGGATGGCCATGCCGCAATCCCTTCTCCTCCATTCTCCTCTCGGGATCTTGGGCATGCACGCACAAGCGCCCGGTGTGAGTTTAAGCCACCAGGTCTGGGATTCGAACCGCGGTCGACTACGTGGGAGTCCAGCGACATAACCATTACGTTAACTGCTGGTCCCCATGCTGCATTTTCTTACGTTTTGGTCAGCCAGGATAGTGTGTGTGCCCAGCATGTTTCAGGTTAACCCGAGATCTGAACTCCATCTCCCATGTGGCTCTAACATTGCAGAGCAGTGCCCGAGCTCTTGCACCACCATCTGGGCCTTGAAATGGCTTTAACTGCTACATTTTCTCAAAAAGCGTCCTTCCAAGTTGTTCATTTAAAATTATCTCAGGGTTAGGGAGAAAAGTCTTCCGCATGTGCCACCTAGTCACTCTTCTGGTTTTCTTTTCTTTTATATTTATCTTTGTCCTAAAATTAATAGACTCTGGGTAGATTTTCCCAATTGTGGATATTCTCTCCAATGATAGAGTTCATGTAACTTCCAGGCACTGTTTCAACTCAATACATAGGGGTCTTGAAAATCATCCCTTCAAGAGTGTTTGTTTCCAGGACCAGTAGTTAGGGTAATGGCTATGTCTCTGGACTCCCATATAGTTGACCGTGGTTAGAGTCCCGGACCCGGTGGCTTAAACTCACGCCAGGTGCATGTGTGCCCAAGATCCCGAGAGGAGAATGGAGGAGAAGGGATTGCGGTGTAGCCATCCCCCCTGGGGAATGATTTCTCACTTTCTGTCTCTCTGTCTCTCTCTGTCTTTCTGGAGAGCGCACACCCTATAGCAAAAACCTCTCCAAAAAAAAAGTGTATGTTTCTCAGGTCATTTGATAATAACACAGGGGATGGCTTAGGAATAGCTGTGGATACCCCCACTACCACACAAGGAAGGCAGCATGGCACGGTAGCTATGAGCATGACGTTAGAATACTCTTGCTTCCCTTACACTTCCCTTGTGCTTCCTCTAGATCCTGCCTGCCTTGTTTGCAGATTCAGCCTTGTGGCTACAGAGTAGTGCTGGATTGGATGTAGATATAAAATTGAAGGGCAGACAAATGGCTTAGTGTTTAAAGCACTAGACTCCCACATGGTCAACTGAGGCTCAAGTTCTGGACTCAGCCGCTTGAAACTCAAACTGGGCACATGTGCATGTGTACCTGAAATCCATAAAGGAGAGCAGAGGAGAAGGAATTGCAGCCTGACCGTGCCCCCTCAGGGGTAATTTCTAGCTTTCTGTCTCTCTGTCTTTCCAGTAAGCGCATGTGCCCTATAGCATAAATCTCTCAAAAATAAAACAAAATAAAATTGAAATTTACTTACTGATAAGGGACTCAAATTATGAGATATTTAAAAATACTGCATGTTTTTCACTCTTTTCCTATTAAATTTAGTATCTGTCTCCAACTTCCTATACTATATTTCTAAGAAGGATGTTAGATCTCTGAATCAGAACTAACTCTCTATTCATCACTAAGGTCTGCAAATTTCACTAGAAAATTCTGGATACCAAGGGGCAGGTATTGTTCCCTACCTTGAAATCACCTACACCACAGGGACTTGGTTCCCTCTTAAGACTGAGCCCATCTCTATTCCAACTACATAATTGCAGAGTCAAAAAGAAAATCTCCTATGGGTTCGACATCACCAACAGACAAGCTGAGTGGTTTTTCTTCCTAAAGGCAGCAGGAATTCCAATCTGGATCCAGGCTCCTGTCAAGTCTCCCTTTTCCTCTCAGTCTCTGAAATGAGGGAGAACGGTTGAGCTGAACTGTGTATCCCAAGGGCAGAAGGTTCCAGCCTTTATTTCCACAGTAACTATCGGTATTCCCAACTCAGTTTAGCTTATATTCAGGGACCAGTGAACTATGGCTCTCACAGCCAAACAAAACCTATATATGGGAAGAAATTTTAGAAGATATGAATTCAAGACAGGGATACAATGTCCTTCCTGATCCTTACCACTGTGTCCAGGAGTGGGGCAGAGGTGGGAAGGTGATCACATGAAGATGTAGATAAGAATGAAAATATTTTTCAGGAATATGAAAATTCTTTGTCAGAAATTAGGGAATTGTCAAATAATGCCTTAAAATGTTCATCTATACACTTTCTTTTTTTCTGCTTCCTGGTTAGTCTCCCAAGTGCCTTGGGAGAAATATAAATAAAAATAAATAATATCCTAACTTTAAAATAAAAGAATAAAAATGGGAGAAAGAGTTTATGCTGAATTTTTTGTTTCTTTACAAATAAGATTTTTGGGAGCCAGCCCTATAGCCTAGTAGTTAAGGGAACTGAATAGCCTATGGTTTGAATCCTGGCCCTCGCAGCTTGAGAGACATGCCAGGTGCCAATGCTTGCATGCCCAGAATCTCAACAGGATGGAGAAACAGAAACAGGATTATGAGTGACCATACCCTATCGGGGAGTGCGTTCTCCCACTCCCTCTCTCCCTCTCTCTACGTTTTTGTACTCTCTGGTAAAAACATCAACAAAAAAAGATTTTTTCATTTCTATTTGAGAAAAGGTAGAGGTCATCTGGGAGACAGAATCTCCTTAAAGGTCTCATTACTGGAAGATGGCCCTCCTGTCTACAGCCTGTCTGTGACCTGGGTAGCGTAGCAGTAGGACAGCCACCTGGACCCCAAGATACAAGCCCAGGACAATCTTAGGCCAATCTCAGTATCAGTGGATGTAAGGAGCCTTAATACCTAAAAGGCTGATGCTATCCTGTAGATTCTGACTGCGAGGAAGAAACCAATTTCCTTTCCACAGGTGAGTATTTTATTGACACTGTCATGATAGAGGTGCAAATCTTGTTAAGCTATATAATAATCAATGCACACTTTAGAGAGGAATACAAAGTGGCTAATTCAATAATAAACTCTTTTTAAAAGAAAGTTTTAAAAATAATTTTCCCAGAGGATACATGCACTCACGAGGGAGAGAGAACAAGAGGAGAGAGAGAGAGAGCAAGTGAGAAGACGTCCCCCCATGGGTGATGATCATGACACATCCCCTTTTCCATCCACTCACACTCATGTGTCCCGCGTGTTTCTCAGTCTACCAAGACCAGGACTCAAACTGTGCAGTCAGCCATGGGGGTTTGAGCTGCCTTAAACAACACACCACTGGCTGGCCCAATACACTCTTAAATATTCAGGCAATTATTTTAAAAAGTATCTCAGCATAACTAAGTACTAATGGAAATATGTCTGAGTGCCTTATATCAAACAACCATGAAGGCTGTTTATTATTATTATTTGGTACTGCAGTGAGACTATTGTTCTGATATTGAAAAGATCCAGATCATGTGATATTTAAACAGATGCAAAAAAGTCTGTTTTTTCCTTACTCTCTCAAAATAATATATTAGTGTATTAATATTATATTGAAAAAAAGCTTATAAATGGAACTTCTGATTTTTGCAGGCTCATTGCACATTCGATCAAAGTAAAGATCTCCATCGAAACAAGTCTATTTAGCTCAGTTAGTGAAGGATGCAGTGACATCAGTGTGGGAATCATGTGACACCAAGCCAGAAGAGTTTGGGAAACAATTCACTCCAGAGCAGCTAAAGTGCGTCTGCAATGGTTTAAGCACACTTGCAGCCAAGCTGTGAGGAGAATGCCTTTATGTAAGCAAACCCAAACCTATCTTTGTGGGCAGTTCTGTACAGAGACCAGTGTGCAGTGGCACCGAGTCGACACGCCGGGCTCCCGGTGCAGGCTGGCGGGCAGCCAAGGCTTGGCCTACTGAGAGAAAATGGAAAGACAAATAATCAAGCAGCTGCACAAGGTGAAGTCTGGTGGTGATGTGAAGACTCTTCTGGGAAAGCAAAGGAAGAAAAAGGTCAAACTTTTGCTTGTGTGGTGCCTTCAGAGGTGGACCCACTGCTGGAGTGTCCTAGTTTCACAGAGCTGGGTCCATTTTGTGGAGAAAAGAAACGCACATAAATACAAGCTATCTCAGTGTGCGAGCACTGAAGTGTGCTGCTGGGAACAGGTATGCTCCAGCTGCCGCTGTTTTGTTTTTAGTATCTGCCAATTGTAGAAGATATGGACATTTCACGATGATTTATTGAACTCTGGGCTAGGATTAGTGACTCCCTAAGATTAGTCAGTAGAATTGCTTCATTTGAACTAGGTACAGGAAGAAAGTGATGTCAGCTCATAAAGATTTCCTGGATAAGAGTGGAAAGTACTCAATCTTTTGGCCACAGACTCTGGTACTCAAGTCTTAGTCAAAAATCTTTCCTGGCATGATGGCTGGCTAAGGGCTCCTTGCTGAAGAACAGAGACATTCATTTCCTCTGTCAGTACCCCCTGCCTTCCAAATTCATGATGCCTGTCTCTTGGACAATTATTATAGTTCATTCAGTGGGTGATTACTGAGTTCTTGCTGTGTGCCACCTATCTTGTAAGTGTTCCCTGAATCATGACATATGCTTATATACTTGTCATTCTTCTGACCCTGTGCCATCTAGGGCCACCACGTTGTCTAGCTCTAGGTGACACCATTTGTGTTGTATTCCACATAGGTGACACCCCTTAGAGTTAGTTATGTGGAGGATTTGTTATTTTGCCTGAGAAGACTAAATTCTTTGAGGACAGAATCAATGTGTCTTGCTTCTAGAAGTTCTCTGTCTCTAGGGTTTAAAAAAAATGATGCTACACACAGCAATTGCTCTGTTCATGTAAGCAGCTTGTGATGACAGTGATGATCTATGGTAAATTTATCTACTCCAAAGATGGAAGGATCTGCATAGATCATTAAAATTGTTTGGTCCCTAAAAATTCAGCAATAAGCTCTTTCAGGACCATTTTTTCCCTTTTTCACCTTAACATATTAGAGTTAACATATTTGGGAGAGATTTCATTGTGATATCTGCTTTTTTTTTTTTTTTTTTTAATTACGTTTTTTGCCATAGGGAACATTCACTTGTCAGAGAAGGATGGAGAGAGAGACAGTGAGAGCGAAAGTGAGAAATTACCTCCTGGGGAAATGGCCGTGCCACAATCTCTTCTCTTCCATTCACCTCTCAGGATTTTGGGTACACTTACATACTAGCCTGGTGTGATTTTTAAGTCATTAAGTCTAGGACTTGAACCACAGAAGTTTAGTACCTTAACTATCACGTGACTTGCAGGTCCAGTGATATTTGCTTTTATCAAGAAAAATGATTTGAGTCTAAATCAAACAGGTAAAAATAACAAACTTATAGATTTCCATCACTTATTTTAGTCAGAGATAAGAAGCATCTTTGTTTTTATCCACCAGGAATGCAATAAACAAATGTTTCTACGGTAAATAAAACAGAAATATTAACTTTTTTATCATCATGCAGATGATCAGAGTTCTTTCTTTATGCCTTATTACCATAAAATACAATTGAAGTCTCTGATCGAACCTGTGTCAAATTATTTACCTAGATCATCTTTGAATGGTTTAGACATACTCCTCCATTTTTTTTTGTTCTAGTTTTTAAGTTTATTTTCTATCCCATAATGATGTTTTTGGTTATCTTACACATGTAAGACAGTTTCACAATTGATATTGGAAACTATATAGTTTTAATAGATTATACTTTACAGATTAAATTTAGACAAAATTTTGAATTAATGTAGTTAGAAACTACATATCTAAACAAACATAAACAAAAAATCAAGCAAAAACCCAACTGTAAATATCATATTGCTCACCAAATGTTAGGCTTCTGATTGGAACATAAATGATTTTAAACCATGGTTCTTCTGCTCAAAGATCATGCAATCTAAATATTAATAAAAACAATTACAAATATTGAAAACAGCATATTATCTATAAAGGCTATATTTTACATTTGGGATTGTTGCAAAAATTCCAGAAGAATCAAGAATGAGAATGAGTTGAAGCTTCAACTGAGACTGCCAAAATAGGTTGGAATTGAACACTCAAGCACATATAACTAGGTACCCTTTCAGTCTCCATCGGTACTGGAGTAACCAAATATTTAGAGGTATCAACATCTGTCCACCTCAGAACCTACTATGTGCTTGTCCTTGTACCTAAAATGTTCTTCCCCTGTTTCTGCCCATGTTGCCTGGCTAGCTCTGTTTGTCCTTAAGGTCTCAAATTAAATATCATCTTTTCCACTTGAGCTACCCTACCCCTCTACTCCAAAGTAGCTTAATTGCCCATTATACTTTTTTTTTTTTTTTTTTTTTGGAGAGGTTTTTGCTATAGGGCATATGTGCATGCCAAACAGAGAGAGACAGAGTGACAGAAAGTGAGAAATCATCCCCCAGGGGGATGGCCATGCTGCAATCCCTTCTCTTCCATTCTCCTCTCGGGATCTTGGGCACACACGCACACGTGCCTGGACTGAGTTTTAAGACACTGGGTCTGGGACTTGAACTGGGGTCAACTACATGGGAGTCCAGTGACATAGCCATTATGCTAACTGTTGGTCCCTATACTTCTTCACTATACCCCACGTGCTTCCTTTGCTGCATTTATCAAATCTGCAATCAAGCATTTACTTGTGCAACTACATTTTCATGTTTGTCTCCTTGCTAAAAAATGTAGATTCTCACACACAAGGATTGAGATATATTTTGTTCATTATCTAACACAGTGTCCAATGGGCTAGGCAATTTTTACCTCCCATGAGTTCATGATTGAGCCAAGCATAGTAGGTACTGGGGGAATAAAAATGAATAAATCTTGGCATCGATCTTCAATAACACACAATGTGATCAGGAAGAGAGACACTCATAATGCAGTTAGGATTTTTAGGATTAGCTTTCCTAGCAAAGTCTTAAAATAAAGAACATTCACTGGGTAGAGGATTTATAGCATCTGGACTGGTAAAGATCATTTTGTCCCACAATATATAATTCAAGCTACTTAATATAAGCCTGAATGGTTACACTGCAAGATCTGCTTGCAAATTTTTAAGAATTATGAGATGAATGCCTTTGATAGAGTAAATGCATTTGAAACATTGTACCCTTAAAATAAATTACAACCCCAAATGATACTCCGGGGAAAGTGGAGAGTTTCAAAATGCTCTTTGTTCTTTTATATTTTTTTCTTATTCATGTGTAATTATTCTTTTCTTTGTCTTTGGAATTACTGTTTTATGCTTCACATTTCAGTTTGTTTATTATCCGATAAGATTAATATTTGTCACACAAAAAGTAACCAGCAATTATATGCATTTACTGTTTTATGAAGCAAAAGAGATGGCAATTAACAGGTTTTAGAGCACTGTTGATTTTCTTTTCAGACACATTTTTCCTGGTATTAATCACTACATTACTCTGTAGTAGAGGTTATAATTGTTTTGGATGAAAGAAGTGATAATTAAGAAATGCATATGTATACAAATTTGTGTGTGAATATAAACACCAAATATAAACACTGTCTTTAGTGAAGTCTTACAAGGAGTATAACTCATTCTAAGACTAAACATTTGAATGTAAGGTGAATTAGGAACATTTACATCTTTTCTTAATTAAGAGAAAAATAAGAACCTGATTAAAATGTTATTCATGATTATAACATAAAATAAAGATTGGCTCAAGGAAGAAAAATCACATTGGAGGGTTTAAGTTCACAAAATCATTTGTGTGTCTACTTTATCAAATCAGACTATTGCTTGCTTACAGATGAGCACGAAGGTAGCATCAATATAGCCAGTTCAGGAAATGGCACTCTGTCATCAAAGGTTTCCAATGTGAGTCTTATGTCTGAGCTTTAGGGTTTCCCATAACAAAGAAAAATCCAATTAAGGAATAGTCTCTTTTCCACCTTTTACTTTTTATTTTTGCATTGAGGTACAAAGAAATGTACTTCTTTTTACTGCATAAATATCACATACGTATATGTAATATAATATGTAACGTGTAATATCTTGCACAGTTGAGTCATTTCTTGAAATATTCATCCTTGAGTTATATAATATCTAACTAATAATGGCACAATGGCTTTCTGTTTGTTTGTTTTCATAGGGTGCATACGCTCACCTGAGAGAGACAAAGAGAGAGGGAACGTTGCCTGAGAGAGGCAGAGAGAGGGAAAAAGTGAGAAATCACCCCTCTGGGGAGTAGTCATGTCACAATTCCTTCTCCTCCATTTACCTCTCAGGATTTTGGATATGCACGCACACGCACCTAAATGTGAATTTCAAGCCAGCACATCCAGAGCTCACACCACGATTCCAGCTGCCTTAAATTGCATGCCACCTGTTGACCCAGGCACAATGGCATTTAAAGTTAAATTAAGGGCCTGGCCAGTAGAGTGGTGAAGGCAGCTGGATCCCTCATGGCCGGCAGCATGGTTCAAATCCTAGATCTGGCAGTTTGGGAAACATGCTGGGCTCATGTGCATGTGTGCCCAAAATCCCAAAAGGATTTTGGAGGAGAAGGGAGTACAATGTGGCCATCTGCCCCTGGGGGTAAGTTCTCACATTCTATTTGTCTCTTTCTAGTGAGTGAATGCACCCTATAACAATTTTTTTTAATGTTAAATTAGGGGCCATACGATGGTATAGTGGTAATGCAACTGGATCCACATGGGAAAATTCTGTGCTCTCAGAACAAAGGCATACGTATTGTGATCTGGAGTTGACTGAGGCTGGGTGTGGGTTATGGAGTAGGGATACTGTTGGGATGCCTATTGTTCTCCTTCTGTCTCTCCTGTAGAAAAAATAAGTAAACTTTGAAAAAAAGTTAAAATAATGGACCAGCAGATGGCATAATGGTTACACTACTGGCTCTCATGCAGTTGACTGCGGTTTGAGTCCTAGACCTGGTGGCTTAAAACTCACGCCAGGTGCATGTGCATGCATGCTCAAAATTTTGAGAGGAGAATAAAGGAGAAGGGATTGCAGTGTGGGTATTCAACCTCAGGGGTGATTTCTCGCTTTCTGTCTGTCTCTCCAGTGAACATATGCACCTGATAGCAAAAATCTCTCTCTCTCAAAAAAAGTTAAACTAATTTTGTAGCAATAACTTCAAAGGAAGTCAACACAGGGTGACTTAGTCATCAAAGAACCAGACTGCTTCTCTTTTATGCTCTGCAATCGTGTGTGACATTCATCCTCATTATCTCAAGATGGCTGCAGCACATCTAGTAACACATCCACCTTCTGAGTAGGAGGAAGTGAAGAGGGAGAAGGGAGTTTTTTTTTTCCCCCATTGAGCTATGATTAGGGAAAGGAAGTTCTATCCAGGTGCCATTGTCTCCATCTTAGTGGCCATAACTGTGTCACAAAGCCACCTCCAACTGTAAGATAGGCTGGGAATTTCAGAATTCTATTTTTTAGCCTCTTGAAGGGGGTTTTATGGGTGTTGATTGATTTAGTTTAATTGAACTTACTACAACTCTGCTTAAGAAGTCCTATTTTCCTTTAGAGAGATCTTCATAACACAGATACTTAGTAAAGGTAAATAGGGGATAACTGATTAGCCATGCAACGAACCACCCCTTCCTTAGTAGCAAAAACAGTACATTTTTTTATGCTCACACACGCTGTTGGTCAGTAATCATCAGACAGGGCACAGCGGGTAGCTTGTCTCAGTTCCATGGTACCCAGGGCCACAGCTGATACGATGGTGCACATGGCTGGAGGTAACTTTCACCTCTGGGGACTGAAACTTTCCTGAAGCTGCCTCACTTACATGCCAAGCTTCTAGGCTAGATGAACAGAAGACTGGGCTCAGTTGAGGTCTTTCAACCAGAGCACTGCACATGGCTTTCTCAGGCATCTTGGGATTCTGCCAACATGGGGAGGCTGGATTCTGGATTCATACCCCAAGAGCAAGTGTGCCAAGACACCCAGGCAGAAGCTCCAGACCTATTTTTAAAAGTTTATTTTATTTCTTGAGGGGAGAAACAAACACTTTTGACAGGATCATATCACGCCATGATTCGCACCCCTAGTTCTCCAGTAAGTCAGGGTCTTGGGCAATCGTGCGTCTAGCGTGTTTCAGATTGCCTGGGGGTTGGAACTGCAGTTAGCAATGTGGCTTCCGGCACTGCAGAGCAGCACCCTACTGCCTGCACCACTGTGGCTGAGCCTCCACGGCCTTGAATGACCTAGCTTGGAAGTCATATAGTGACTTGTAGAAACAGTCACAAGTCTATTCAGGTCCAAGCAGAGAGGACAAAGAGCACTCCCTCTCAATAGGGAGAAGACCAAAGAATTTGCAGCCATTTAAAAAACTGCCAGCCACAATGATGGGGCTAAATATTGAAATGTGTTCAATATTCTCTAAGAATCCTTCTAATTTCTTTCCATCTTCCCCACTCCCCAAGCATACCATGAGAAATGTACGTAAAATCTCTGAGGGGAAAGCTTCTATCCAGTGTTTCTGAAGAATGGGTGAGCTGGTTATCCAGTAGCCAGGAAAGAGCATCCAGAGACCAGGTCACTCCCCCAGGACCATCCTGTAGCCGTGTCTGGGTGGTGGCCACTCCCCCAGGATCATCCTGTAGCCGTGTCTGGGTGGTGGCCACTCCCCCAGGATCATCCTGTAGCCGTGTCTGGGTGGTGGTCACTCCCCCAGGGCCATCCTGTAGCCGTGTCTGGGTGGTGGCCACTCCCCCAGGGCCATCCTGTAGCCGTGTCTGGGTGGTGGCCACTCCCCCAGGACCATCCTGTAGCCGTGTCTGGGTGGTGGCCACTCCCCCAGGACCATCCTGTAGCCGTGTCTGGGTGGTGGTCACTCCCCCAGGGCCATCCTGCAGCCGTGTCTGGGTGGTGGCCACTCCCCCAGGGCCATCCTGTAGCCATGTCTGGGTGGTGGTCACTCCCCCAGGGCCATCCTGCAGCCGTGTCTGGGTGGTGGGTATGCTTAGTATAGTGAGACACACACATGACAGAGCAATCCCATCTTTATACACAGTGACTCCACCATAAAGGTGTTGTAGTGGGTTTTCTGCATGTGAATTTGTGAGTGTAGGAAATCACTTTTCTGTTTCTGTGCAGCTTAGGATATATGACCCGGTGGCCATACCTTTTATGGGGTGATTTCTCACTCTTCCTTTCACTACTCTCTCTGGTGAGCATACACACTCTATGGAAAAATAAATAAATAAACCTTAAAAAAATAAAAAAAATATATGACCTGGTGTGTACTAAGGCAGTCAAATATAAGTTTAGATCATTGAGAAGACACAGTGAAGTGAAACCCAGTAAGGTCCCTCTTTATCTGAAACAAAGAGTAGCATTTAAAATATATATATAAAATTTTATTTATCATCATCATTATTTTAAATTTGTTATAGGGCACATGTGCCTACCAGAGAGAGAAAGAGAAAGAGAGAAAGTGAGAAAGCAAGTTGCCAGGTCTGGGACTCAAACCGCAGTTGGCCATGTGGGAGTCTAGGTCTAGCGCCTTTGACCACCATACCATCAAGAGTGATAATTTTTTTGTTTTTTGTTTTTTAGAGAGAGGGATCTTTGCTATAGGACCTGTGTGCTTGGTGGAAAGACGAGACAGGGAAACAGAAAGCAAGAAATCACCCTCCCTAGGGTAGATGGCCATACCACAATCCCTTCTCCTCCATTCTCCTCTCAGGATTTTGGGCACACACATACACACGCCTGGCGTGAGCTTTAAGCCACCGGGTCCAGGACTCAAACCTCAGTATATTATGTGGGAGTCCAGCAACATAACTGTTATGCCATCAGCTGGTTCCTGTTTTGGTAGTCTTTACCCCACAGGGGAAGTGGCTGTATCATATACAACAACATTTCTGAGTAAATTAGGTCCATAAAGAACAATTTCAGGCATTAGATGACCACTCTGTCTTTGAGGCCCTTGTAGCACTATTCTTTGCAGGTAAGTGTAATGCGATGATTTCATCTTTGCTCTGGCCCGTACTAACTCAAGTACTCTGGGCAAGTGATCATAGCTTACTCTTAGCTTCTATTTTTTGTCTCTGAAAATCAGGATACAAATGCCCATCTCAAACAGTCACTGTGAGGATTAAATATGTATTCTTCCTTGGATATTCTTGCTGTCCCGAACTCTTGTCCTTCTGCCTTGGTTCCTAACAGCGGTTTGTCTGTAGGTGCTGGAGGATTTCGTTGCTTCTAGGAACTTCTCTGTGATGCCATCCCACGACTGGAGCAAATATCGCTCCTGTGTGCTTCCATTCGACAATTCATTTCACAACTCCTACCTGAAAAATGAGTAGGTAACAGTTACTGTCCCAGGGCCTGAGAACGGAGCAGTGAATAAAACTGAAGGAGTCTCTGTCCTGGTGGTGTGCACTCCAGGGGGCAAAGGAGACAATAAGCAAGCAGATAAGAATAAAATAATTTCATGGGTTGATAAAGCTAGAAGGAGTTCACTGTAAGAAAATGTCTGGAATGAGTGACTTTTGCAGGGAGGCAATTTTAAAAGGGCAGATGAGGGACTGGCATGGTGGTGCAGTGGTAGCACACTGCTTCAAGCAGTGCTAGATCAATATGGAAGGTGGCAGGTTTGCTTCTCTCATTAGCCTGCCCGTGATCCTTACTGACTGGGAAAACTGCAGAGTGGTCTCAGCAGGTCCCTGTTGAGAGGGCTTGTCTTTCTTTCTCTCACTCTTCATCTCTCACACTCATGAAAGACAGAAATAAACTTTAAAAAGAGAAATAGATAAAAGGGCAGATGAGCAAAATCCCAATCCAGGAAACAGCATTTCACCAGAAATCTGAGTATTGAGAAATAAGTGAAACACATCGACCCAATACCAGGCACTCTGACGAGCACTCTGTGCATTATTCATGTTATACTTACAAGAACTTCTTGAGGTAGACGCTTTTCTTGTTCCCACTTTCCAAATGCAGAGACCAAGGTAGCAAGGGTAATGTGGACAAAATTAGAGAGCTAGGAACAGCAAAGCTTATATTCAAATCCAGAGGAGCTGCCTTCCAAGCACCTCTCAGCCGCTTTGTTCTGACGGCCACTCAAACGCATTTGACACCGCATTGACATTGACTTGTACTGGGAGGCGTCTCCTACTAGATCAGGAATTAATTGATGCTGAGAGAGCTCGGCCCCAAGGTTAATGCCCAGCTTTTAGTACATTCTCCATATGTTTATCAAATGAATGCACGACTGCAATGAACAACAGGATATGAAATAAAGGATCTCATTCAGGGCTCAGTCTCGGATGAGTAATTAACCTGTTAATTCTCTCTCCATCCCTTCCTCCCTAACTCTGCTGCTGTATGAAGCAATGAGATTTATAGAAGAAAGGGGGTCACTTTCATAACGTATCAAAAATGAGTTTAAGAAAACAAAGTCTTTCAGTTTGTTAGCAAGAGATGAAAAAGTAACTTCAGTGAGCTCTGAAGAAAAGCACGTGCAAGGAAGGAAACTGTAAAGTAATCAATTTCCTCAGTCCAACATAAAAAGGGTGTCTCTGTTCTTTAAAAAAATAACAGTTTGAAAAACTTCCACACATACACGTTTGGGGAAATGCAGAGAGAAATATGAAGTTAGTTAAGTATCTTTAATAGGCACTTCAGAGTCCTGAGCCATTGAATCATTTCCACAGCTTTTTGACTGCTATCACCCTCCCCCTAACCCTGAAACATTGCCAAACCACTCCTTGAAAGATTGAAATAAATTTGAAAGGCAAATCAGATTTGGAAATTTTGCATTAAAGAGAATGGTATCTTGTTCCTTAGATACATTTTTCAACGTCAGCACAGAGCTGCCTCCTGCCAAAGATGAACTTGGAAGCCCTGACCTTTGCAGATGACTTCTCTTTGTTAGATTTTTGCCCTACAGGATTTTAGAAGCCTGGTCACAGCAACATTTAAGGATACCAGGTGGTTTTGAAATGCTTGGTTGAGCTGGGTGACTTATCTGGGCCTGAATGTAGTTGTTTAGAAAAAGATTCTGCCATGAAGAAAGTGAATATTTATACAACTGGAACCAGCCACAGGGTTCTCAGACATAGCTGCACCCTTCTCACTGCTGCAGGCCAGGTTGGTGGAAAAGAATGAGGAGCTTTAGAAGGGAAGAAGGGGCAGCCAGCAGGGGTGTAGTAGTTAAGGCACTGGATTCCCACATGGTCAATGGCCGTTCGAGTCCCGGATCTAGTAGCTGGAAACACACATCAGAGCATGTGCGTGCATGCCCAAAATCCCAAGAGGAGCATGGAGGGGAAGGGGATGTAGTGTGGCCATGCCCCCTACCCACTGGGGAGGTGATTTCTCACTTTTTCTTTCTTTCTTTCTTTTTTTTTCCAGTGAGTGCACATGCCCTGTAGCAAAAATCTCTCAAAAAAAAAAAAAAAAAAGAAGAAGAAAGAAAACAAAAAGACAAGAGATCTTTCATATCTTCCATTGTATTTTTTTCCCAACTGAGTGCCAGGTTGAGTTTCTTTCTAGTTACAAGTGTAAATAGTAACCAGGAAAAGTCATTCAGCCCATATGACGTCTGTCTCTAATGCTTGCTTGTCTCTAGAATGCTACGAAAATGTTAGCAGATACTCTAGTAATTTAGAGAGAGACCTCTCTGCCAAGTGAATTTTATGAGGTGTGTAGTTATAAGGAAAAGGTAGTATTTGGACTGGACGGTGACATAGCAGTAAAACATGACATTTCGTGAAGGTCCCAGAGAGTTCTCTGGAGGTGCCAGGCATGCAAGTACCCTCAAATTGGAGCTGAGTGAAGCTGGAGGTGGAGTGCGGCATCAAGACTCTGTTTAGGTGGCCAGCAGGTGGCGTGGTGGTTAAGGTGGTTGGATTCCCACATGGATGACCGTGGCTCAAGTCCTGGACCTGGCATCTGGCTCTCTCACTTTCCTTCTGTCTCTCTCTGGTTAACTTAAAAAAAAAAAAAAAAAAAAAAAAAAAAAGGAAAAATAATGACTATAAGATTAAATTAATTTTTAAAAACGACTCTGTTTGGGATGCTGTCTCTTTGTTTCACTATCTCTCTCTGTGTCTCTTGTTTATGGAATGAATGAATGATTAAAATAAAAATAGGAAAAGTAGTAATTTAATGCAGTTACCTGCCCAGCATTAACCTGAAGGATCTGAGAATGACACATCTTGTATTGTCAATTCCCGAGCTAGAGAACTGCGCCTACTAAGCAGTAAATTTGCACCAAAGGAGCAAAAGGGAAAATAAAGAAGCAGTATTTGCTGTAGCCCAACTCTCCTGATGGTGCCTGTGGCTCAGCCATGAGAGGCAGGCAGGTAGATAGGCAGCCACTGAACACAGAGGACGTGGGTCAGCTGGATGCAAGGACTGCGAAAAAATGCTATTCATTGATTACTAGGTTTCAGGTGCAAATGACGAGCCTGGCTTAAAATTTGGACCTCAAGGGGCCAGCAGGTGGTGTGGTGGTTAAAGGTGCTGGACTCTTACATGGCCAACTGTGGTTCGAGTCCTGAACCTAGCAGCTTGCTTTCTCATGTTCCCTCTCTCTCTCTCTCTCACGCTGTCCCTCTCTGGTCAAATTAAAATAAATAAATAAATAAAGTTAAATTTTAAAAAATTGGACCTCAAAAAACTTTTTAAAAGTTTATTTATTGGTTTCATGAGTGAGGGAGACAGAAAAGATAGAGATAGACAGAGACATAGCACCCCTGACATGGTCTTGACACCACGATCCACCTTGAGATTTAGCCAACTTAGACCAGGGGTGCATGCATGCCCAGGGTACGCTGTCTTCAAAATTTTAAAGACCGAATGACCAAACTGTTGTACTTGTAAGGAAAAAGTAATAGCATATCTCGTGTCATTATGCTGTTAATTTAGAAGAGACCATGTGACACAGGAAATAAACTTCTAGAAGCATTAGTGCAGCTAATGGTTTAAAGATCATCTTGAAGCATGATCATGTGGAAGGGCCTGGATATGCCAGAGCTACGTTATTTGCATCCTTTCCTGAGATTAGGTAACACACCATCAGTAATAGCAACAGCAAGTGTCATGAACACAGGCTGAACAGCAGGTGGCAGCAAAGGATGCTGTAAGAGAAACTGACCTCCCCAGGCATATTGGGGAGAATTCTAGAAAACTCATTTTGACAGACTGCAGGCACAGAAGGCATTCAAAGGTGACTGTATTCTTACTTTGGACTCAAGCATGTGATATAAAAGAAAGCTGTAGGAAAGGCTGATGATGATAACTAAGTTTAAATGCTTTTCTGTCATTTTAATCACCTTTTGGCTAAACGAAAGGATTGAAAAGGCTTACCAAAAATACAAGTATCCTACAGCAAAGCCACCTAATCCTCTTACAAAATGGACATGCATGCTGAAAGAGATTTTTGTAACAAGAAATGACATGAAATATTTATTATAAAAATTGTCATGCAGACCAGAATGGAAATATGCCAGTTGGAGGGTGATTTGTCTCTTAGCTCAGAAGAAATATTAATGGAAGGATATTAATTTCCTTCAAAGAAAGAAGCTGTAAGCTTAAAAAAAAAAAAAGAAACATTAAGGCATTATTGAGTATAAATGGGCTTTTTGAGAATGTGAAAATAACGTGAGAGAAATGAGATAACATAGAGCCTTTGGATCTTTTTACAAATGTCAAAAAACCGTAATTTAAAAATACTTATTTGATAAAGCACATGCACTAATTTGGTGAACAGGGAAGTTAGTGAGGAAAGAATATCTGTGAACACCATGAATATTAGCAATACAGGGGATACCCCTAGAAGCAGATAACAGCAGTAAGCCAACATTAAGACCAGCTTCTAGGCTCGTAAGAAAACCAAAGTGATGATCCCAGTAAAGCAATTTTTTCAGAAGACCGCATTTTAGTTCTGTACATTTAAGCCATGATAATTTTTGTTTTATCTGGTGCCTGACTAGATAGATTGGTGAGTAACTGGATTGAGTTGATTATTTTCCAAGATATTCAGAATAGCTAACTGAGCGAAGGAAAGACTCATAGCAGACTGATTTTAGGTTTTGGCTTCATCACCACTGGTCTTCAAATGCCATTTCAGCCCTCCCACAACTATCTTTGATGTTGCTCAAGTTATGAACTTCTTGAGTCACAATTTCCTGAATGGAAAGTAGGCGTGTACCGATAAAACTACTCATATCACCAGGCCCTATGAGGATGAAACAAGACGATATATCAAAATGTTTGCCACATATAAAATTGCTTCTTAATCATTTTATTTCCTTTTCTCCACAGGAACACTCCCAAGGATCTTGGTATGTTTTGAAGAAATCTCCACAATATCTCCTCAGCAGTATCTGCAGTGTCAGAAATTCCCCTTGCAAAGCTCTGTCCTTAGCTGAAGGAGTAACACTGCACAGCCAAGGGTTGATGCTAAATAAGGGCGCACACCAGCTGATGTAAAACGGCTGTGCTGCAGTACTACTTGGTCATGGATCTCTGCTCTAACCACAGAAACTATCTGACTTTATTTGAATTCCAGCTTCATTTTCTTGGGAGAGAGACTTTGATTTATCTCTGAACCTTATAGTAGAGATTCATCCCTTTCCAGTAGGTTACCAGGAGATAGAAGGTAAGGGTAATTAGGTCAGATTGGGGCCTCTGAAAACATGGCCGCCATGGTCAGGTCTGTGACTGGAGGTAGTGTTGAGAGTGGGCACCCTGAAGTGCTCAGTTACTCTGCAATGTGTGTATTGCCACTACTATCATCACACACACACACTTGCATACACTCACTCACATTCTCTTGTGTGTAAGTTACCATAAAACGAAAGCAAATTATTTATGAACCCTTGTTATTTTGCTTCAAAATTACAGATGAATTTTTTAGAGTAACCGTGAAAAATAACCTTTTTTGAACCAAGTTGCCAAGGATATTGTGTATCAGTGAGACTTCAAAGCAAGTTCCTTAATCAAACTGGTACTTATTTACTAAGAAAAAGTTCACAAAGCTGGAAAGCATAACCCAGATAAGCCAGTTCTGAAGCTGCTGTCATAAAAGAAAAATGGGGCGGAAACCATTTCTGTGCTCGAGTCTTGGAAATGCTCATTTCTTTCCCCTGTAAGCTTAAAAATAATGACCTTTTATGATCAAGACATGTATATACAGTTATATGGTTATTTCACTACTTGGATGATAAACAAGTATAATGAAACTAGAGCTTCTAACTACAATTTGATACTGTGATTCTTGATGAGAATAAATGGAGTGAGAACATTGTGTCCTGTTGCTGTTTACAATTTTTGTTTGTTTCCTTTGAGATACTTCAATTCTAATTGCTTCTTCCCAACACATTCTTCTGCTTATACCTACAATCACCAGGGTCCTCTGGGAAGGTGGACAATGACATCGAAGTGATTCTTGAAAACTGAAACCCAGAAAGGGTTTCCAACACTTTATGCTGAGGCTTCACAAGCCTCTGTCCATCACTGAGTGAGAAATTTCAGTTCTCTATTCCCGCCTTCATATCAATTCATTTGTGGAAACCATACAAAACTACCAAAGATGTTGCCCCTGAATTGTAGAATTTGATCGGGGGAACCAGGCAGTACAGTTGCTTAATTTTATGCTTGTGTGTTAAGTTAGTGATATATTTCATATGTATGTGTGTGTGTGTATACATATGGTTTTTTGGCACCATACCAAAATTTCTAGCCTTACTGTGACTATAGAAAAGAGCGCATTTCATAAATATGGATTTATGATAATTGTCCATTTAAAAATAAGTATAATAAAAAATAAAATATATATTGGCAACACGTTTGGTAATATTATCATGCATAATCACTAGTTAGGTCTTAGGTTTATAAATTCACTAAGTCCAGAAGGTGCCTTAAAATTATCCAGTGGGGGAGCCAGCAAGTGGCATGGTAGTTAAGGGTGCTGGACTCCCACATGGTGGACTGCAGTTCAAATCCCAGACCTGATTGCTTGCTTTCACACTTTCCCTCTCTCTCTCATTCTGTCTCTGTCTGGTTAAATTAAAATAAATAAATAAATAAGTTAAATAAAATAATTATTGAAAGAATAATTATCCAGTGGGATTCCTTCATTTGTTGAAAAGGAAATTGAGACACAGCTTGATTAAAAGATCTGTTCAAAGTGAGTCAGTTACTTGCAATAATAAAAATTTAGTCTCCAGTTTAGAGGCATCTGCTATTTTTAGTTCTTATCATAATTATAACATTATATTCATTTTATTTCCGTCGTGATCGAACTTTCTCCCTACATATGTTTACCCCAAAGAATGAAGAAAACAAAGGCCTAATCTCAAAATATCAAGAAGAGACAATCTGATATTAAAACCCAAAGCAGAATTTTCCGGTAACTTGAAAAAAATGATAATGGAAAGATCTGGGGTGGGGGGCGGCCAGCAGGTGGCACAGTGGTTAAGGGACTGGCCTCCCACACGGCCAACCTCGGTGAATCTTGGATCTGGCGGCTTGTTTTCTAATTCATTCTCTCTCTCTCTCTCTCTCTCTCTCTCTCTCTCTCTCTCTCTCGTCAGAGCACGTGGTTATAGCAAATTTTAAAATTAAAAAAAAAAATCCTTTTTTTAAAAAGAAGTAGCTCCCAAGTAGCCTAGGGATAACTAACGCTGTGATTTTCTACGTAAAATAAGTAAATATAGAACAGTAAATACGCCAATGAACTTTGTCACTTTCACTCTAACCGGTCACTATTTTTGAAAGACCCGGCAATCGTCTCCAATAACGATTCTTCACTCGATGGCACATTAATTTATAGTATCGGGAGGTGGGGGAGAAGACATTCAAGTCTCCCCTAAAAACAATGACTAGGACCACCAGAAGGCCCCGAAGGCGTGCGCGTGCGCATTTCCTGTTAGGTGGATGTGGAGCGAGGCCCTGCGAGCGTTCTCCGGAGCCTCAGCTCGATTCCAGCCGCGTCCGCTAAGGGACAGCATCAGACCGCTCATCCCGAGGCGGGCCCGGGGTGCCGCTTCCCGGCGGTCTCACGAGGGGGCGCTCCGGCACTAGGTTTGCTCCCTAACCAACTCGTTCCCAAACGGAGACAACGCCGCAGAACGGGCATGCGTTTGGAAGCCAGCAGAGAAGGAAAAGACGAGGAAGGCACTTGTATTTCTATATCCGAGGGCCGGCGGGCATTCATTTAAGCAATTCCCCCCAAACTGGCTCTTTGGAGCTTCCTACCCAACAGCAGCGCCCCTTCTTTGTTTTGCTTTGCGCTTGGAAAAACTTAACTTCCCACAAGAAAAAAGTCGGGGCCCTGTAACGGGGTGGGATGGTTTACGGCATTGGATTTCGAGCAGTTCACGGTTTAAGTAAATCTTGCTGAGCAGAGGAGAACCATTTCTACATTAATCTTGTGTAATTAGCGTTATAACCCGCGGCAACCTAAGCACCACGGAAGACAAAGCGTTATGTAAATGTCCCCTTGCTTCTCGGCTGCCCATCCCCCTTGCCCAAGTCCCCTCTCCTTCCCAGGCTGCCCTCGGATCGCTGACGCCGGCACACCGCGACCCTCTCTTTAATTACACGGTGTACTGGGTACCTTAAAACCAGTTTTAAGATTCTTGACTCTAACATAAAAATAAAAAAGGAGAGGCCGCAGCAGCCGAAAGCAGCGAGGGGCGTGTGCAGGCTAAGGCTGTTAGAAGGGCAAAGCCGCCGGGTAACTGGCACCTGCTTTGGCAGCCGGGACTGTCCAGTCCCCAGCGAGCTGGGAGACTGCGAGACTGGGAGGTGGCATTTCCTCCAGCCGGTGGTTCGCGGTGGGCACACCTATGATTAAGGCACTCTCCTGGCAGCAAGGGAGTGTTTATCTGAGTTTGCCCCAGGGACCCCACTCTGCTCTCCAGACGCACACTTTTCCCAGGTAGTCTTGAACTGAGCTCTAAGCCAAGAGTCACTGCTAAAACGAAATACGCCCCAAAGAGGAGGAGAATGTGAGGAGTCTTATTTGGCAAAGGGGGGGCGGGGGTCGGAAGCGGTGCGCACCGAGGCCGAGATGCGCGCACAACCGCGCACACGCGCAGGCACAGACGCGAGCGAGAGGCAGATCCCCTGCCTGGCTCTGGATTATCTGCTCTGTGTTTACTGTGTCGAAGGGGCTTACGTGAAACGAATAAATTTTTACTTGCTCCCAGGGACTGGCTTGTTGTTTTACGGCATGTACTTATTTAAAGCCTCTTTTGTCGGTGTTGAAACGGTCCAAGCTCCCAAATACCGTGCAGAGCTATGAGCGTGGAACCAGCCGAATTGCAATGAGCATCATTCGGGCAGAAAAAGGTGGCGGAAGGACGAGCCTTATTCCTTTGCAGCGTGGGCGCGCGCGCGTGCACACACACACAAACACACACACACCACCACCACCACCACCTGAATGCGTGCGTTTCTTTTCACAAAGCAGAATCTAATGTTTTTTAATGTCTTATGCAGAGCGCGAGGGGAGTACAGTCTACAGAATGGTACCTGAAATACTGCAGGCATTGAAAAATTTCTACAGAAACTGTATTCTGATTAAAAACAAACCTCAATACAAATCTTTGTATCTTCCTGCCATCTGTGTCTGCTTAGGGTTTATTCCTCTCTTTTCTGACTCCCCACCCATCTTAAAAGGTAAGCATAATGCTAGAGAAAAGCTAAGGTTTGGTTCTTTTAACCGTAATAGCTGCAGTCTCTATACTTTGTTTATGAAATGGAGTAAGAATTGGAGGAGGACTTAATTTAACAGCACAACTGGGCTGCATAAATACAATATTCATTTTTTTAAAGTGAAGTGGATTTGGTTTACTCTGAAGAACAGTAATTCAAACAGCACCTATCTGCTTCAGATAGAGTAGCTATGCACATCTACACAGGCAAGTTTAAAATTTAGAACAAGGCTTTGATTTATTCCCTTTCTATCAGTGATTAATGTCCCTTAATTAGCTAATCTCAAAGCCATTATTTACAACCAGGGCAGACAAAGGGAAAACTGATGATCCAACACTTATGTCAGTTTGAAATTTTGAAACAACAACAAAAAATGCTCTATTCAGAGTGGAGTCCTGAGAGTTCTAGACGAACCTCAAAATAACAAAGGAACCCAAAGGGAAAATATTTTAAAAACAAATAAAATAAAACAAAATAAATAAGAACTCCAATCCCAAACAATTCCAAGGGCCCCCTTTCCCGGAAATTGCTTTCTTGAGCAGTTTAAAAATATAGACACTCAAGTGGACTACTTCCTTTGCATATTCCAGTTTAAACTGATAAAAATTGTCAATTTTGGCCTAAGAGGAGAAGGTGGTTATTTGAGTTTTCCCAAATCACTTTTGGATTGGGAAAAGCAAAGTTTTCTCTCTGTACATTTCCAAGGCAGGGCGTTGGGGGCTGGCGACCAGGTTAGCTTCCCAAGACCGTGCCTCATCTTTCCGTGGAGGATTGTGGGATGCCTGTTAACAGGGCCTGGCCCTGGTGCTCTGGAATGTTCTCTTTAAACTCAGCTCCCTTAAAAAGCACCGCCCCCTAAGCGGCTCAATTACAAGGGACCTTAAAACTAATCTGTGGACAGAGGTACAGTTCACTGTGGTCTTTCTTGGTTAAAAAAAAAAAAAAAAAAAAAAGTATAGACTGGGAATTCTTGGGGCGGTGGGAGGGTTCTTTTTTAGGGTTCAAGGGGGTCATCCCCGGAGCTGGAGAGCGAGGGGCCAAGGTGCTGAATTTGTCCAGTAGTCCAGGGAAGGGGCGGGGCAGGCCAGCCTGGGCCAGGGCCTTAAACCTTCCACCAGAGTCACTGCAGGTCACCGCAGGCCACTTAGCTTTGGCGGTTTATCTTGCCCTCCTGCACAGTGAGGTTAGCACCCCCCACGTGCACACCCTCACCTCCATCCTTTTTCTAGAAGAAAACCCGTTCTCACTGTATCTGGGGTCCTTCGTGAGCTGTTGGGGTGTTCAGAAATAGAAAATGCCTAAAGAACGAGACCTCGGGAAATGTTCTTGAGCCATCGTGACCATGTAAGCCAGGCAAAAGTGGAACTAAGAGCCTCAAAAGTCCTCCAATCCGAATGGTTAGGAGAGAAGCTTTAGATCTATTCGTGAGATTCTGAACCCCGAGACCTGAACGGGAGCAGCAGAAGGCCCCTGGAAATCAGAGCATGCCCTTCAGGCTGCTGTAGTTTAAGGGGATTAGAAACCCCTTCAGGAAAGTAGGCATCGAACTTGAGGAAATGGCTCGGGAGGGGAAGTTGGGGAGGAGAAAGCCGGGTTTGGGGACCGCAGAGGGAGGAGGTTTTGGGGGGAGGAGGAAAGAGAGGAAGAAGGTAAAAGGAAGCTAGGGCACCCCTAGTCTATTGTTTGAAAACACCGGAGTCCTAAATCTTAGGAACGAGGTCGTCATTAGCGCGCTGACCCGAGAAGAGACACATTAGAAGAAAAATGAGCGAAGAACCCGCACCTATCTGCCCTCCTTATTGCGCTTCCCTTGAAATTTCTCGGCCTCGAGGTGTCGGTTGCCTGAGCTATCTTTCCCCCTCTCACTCCTCCGCCTCTTCAACATACAATGCACGGAGGCGGAGAGGACAGGAGAGGAGAGTCTGAGACAGAAAACCAGCACGGTCTTAGGGTAAAAAGCATTAGCCTGTGCATCCTGATTAGCAGGTTTTCCCCCTCCTCATTTGTGTCTATTTATTTGGAAACAGTTGTTGGGGTGATAATTCAGCTTGAGAGATTAACCATTTAAGTCACAAAGTTCCCAGTGATTGCGAAATCCTGCTTGTTAAAAAAAAAAAAAAATGCCTGGTTTTAAAATTACTGCTTCTTTCGCCTTTGCCCAGTCGAAATCCTGAGGATGTGTTTTGGTCTTGGTGACCCAGGACATGGTGGGCAGACAGCTGTTGAATCCAAACAAAGCCTGCACTGGATCTGATGCTTTGGGGGAGGGGGGTCCCATCTGGGAAGATTTTTCATCTCCTTCCATTTCAACGGAAAGGAATGAATTAGGAATGGGGTAGTCGGAATCATGGGTTATGGTGGACAGATGGAACAGGAAAGATGGACCCTTCAACAACAAAAGGTGACTGAGATTGGGTCCAGGGTGTGTAAAACTGGAAACAAATAACTAACTAAGGATGTTGTGGGGATACCAGCACTCCATGATGTTGACTCATAGGGGAATCCTCAACCCTCTACTTTTCTCATGAACTGCATCAGAAGCCAAAACTGCAGGACCTTTTGAGAAACCAGGCTCGAAATGTGCCTGAAACTAACAAAGCCACCAGCCAGTAAGCCAAGGTAGTCTCTCTCTCCCCCTCCTTCTGTCCCACCCTCTCTCTAAGTCCCCTCCCCCCTCCTTTCCCTCTCCCTCCCTCTCTGCCTTCTCCGGCCCTCTCTCCTTTCCCTTTTCTGTGGGTCTCTTTCTCCCATCTTCTCCAGCTAGTCTTGCCCCAAATACCTCGGAGCAGCAAGGCAGCCTTACACCTGCTGGAGGGATCTTGGTGGTGGTGCTGGTTTTGGTTTTGAGCAGCGTTTAGGAGCCCAAGGTCAAACAGCCTGCCTCCCCTATAGGACTGTCCTAGGCATTTGGAGCTGGGACTAGGGAATCTCTTCTCAATCCCGGTGGTTGCCTGTTGCCGCTTTCGGTTTCTGTTACCTACCGGTGCTTGCCACCTTTTCTCTGTCCCTTCTCTGCAATTTCACCTTGCAGGAGTCTGCCAACCTTTTTTACTGACTTTGGGTGCAAGTTTTAAAAAGGGACATAATGGAGTGGCTGGAGAGGAAAGGAGGGATACGTTGAGTTCTTTTTAAAATTTTAATTTCATTAACATGTCTTGAAAGGTTTGTTTTGTTTTAAAGCAAAGCTGCCAATTCCAAATACAAATACAGACGGACACACACTGTGTGTATCAGATGTTAGGAATAAAAATGGTTTATTGATTGAAATAATAGAGGCATTATTTTGATTTGTCTTGACATGAACGTTGATTTATAGAGCTCTTCCCCCATTGATTTCTTCTTGTAGTCCAGACACATGGAAATGATAAAAATCTCACCAAAGCTCACCTTGGTGCTAATCAAGACTGCTCGATGCACGTTATAAATCTGATATTATATTTATTGCTTATCTTTATTCAAGGGGTTACTCTCTATCCCACGATTGTCCCCTTTCAAAAAACATTTTTTAAAAAATGCATCTGTTTTCACTTTGCACTTTCAACGGGCTGGAGCAGACAATAGTGTGAAAAACATCTGAAAATATGAGGCGACAGAGCTGCATGTGTGTTTCATTTCTGCAGTGTTAGGGGAGAAAATAACAAAAGAAACACATACTAACACACACACACACACACACACACACACTAGCTCAGGACGGCTGCACAAAGGGGTGCTGACCCGGCACTAACACACAAGACAAATTAAAGAAAGGGGCAAATCGGAGGAGGGGTAGGGCAGCCAATGTCCTGGAAATTTGAAAAACAAAACAAAACAAAAAAACAAAGCAAGGACCAAAGACAGTTAAATCTAATATGGGTGAGAGAAAAGCAGAGGTGAACTGTCCTGGACTGGAACTCACATCCCTGAGGGCAATAGGTTGTCTCAGGACCCCAACGTGTTCCTTGACTGCCCGAGGAAAGAGAAATAATAATCATAAAAGAAGCAGAAATTCCCCGCAACAGCAATACAGCCAGCCCCCCCCAAACCCAAACCCAAACCGAGTGGTCTCCAACTGTGGCGGGCTCCCAGAAATCCCCGTCTGGCCTCGGAGTCAGACGCCAGCTCTGGAAAGGTAAGGGGCGGGCGAGGTCGGGGGAGACTGAGGAACGCCTTTTCCTTGATGGGGCACAAATATTTGCGCAGTTCAAAGCTGCAGAAATACAAAAGCAGGAGTGGGATTATCTGATTATTCACGGATACCGGATGTTCGAGTTGCTGCCTCCAAAAGATGACTGCGCTAGGAAATAAATAAATAAAAGGCCATTTGGTAAAGGGGAAAAAAGATTTACTCTCAGTGAAAGCGTCAGAGGGAATCGGAGTGAGCGCGGCCGATTCGGAGCTGGACGGCAGCTGCGCGAGGCAGCCAATCCCCCGGCCCGCGGCCGCGAGCGCCAGCGCTCAGGACCGCACGAGTTCCAGCAGGAGCCTCCGGGCCGCAGAGCCGAGAGCGTTGCGGGATCCCGGCCGGACCCCACACGCCAGGCGGGCGTACCCACAGGGCTTCGAATCTGAAGCCCAGAGGGGTCTTGGGGAAAAGGGATGGGTCTGGAACAGGCGAAAGAGATGCCCTGGGTTTTTGATTTCTCCATCCCGAGTCTTTGCCTCTGTTTCCCCAGGGTCACGAGGACGAATCTTCAGCAGGGTCGTCCCTGATGGGGAGGGTCGCATCTCTGGGACACTGAATCCTACCCTTATCCAGCGCCCGGCGCCCAGCATTGAAAAGCGAGCTTCGTTTCCGCCTGCTCTTCAGGCTATTTTTATTATTCTTACTATTATTAATTCAATTATCGTACAGCCTGTTGCACCGCGGGCTCAGGAGTCTGAGCCACTTGGGGGTCCCCAGGACCCCTGAAACGTGCCTGTCCCTGGAGGCTCGCTCCGCTGACCTAGCGGGGAAACAGAATTTTCTTGTTGCAAACAGTCTCCGACTTCGGGGGCCGGTCCCCTCCTGAAGCTCACCTCAGGCTGTCGCAGGAAGTTCCAGTCCAGTCGGTGGCTGTCCTCTGCAGAGACGGGATCCCCTTCAACTCCCGAGGCTGCCTTCTCTGGGCGAGTCCCGGCATAACTGCGCATTTCTCTACATTTAGTGCTTTGGAGATGGAGAAAGCACGCTTTCATCTGTACATCGTCTGCCGACAGCCCCTTCGCCTTAGAGAATCCTGTTTCCCCTCCCCACACGTACGCACACTCATTTTTATTTTTAATAAATTATTTTAAAAATCAAAACAAACCTCTGAATCAGTCCGCCCAATTTTATGCTCCATCTCCTCTGTGAATGTGTTAGATTCCCTCTGCCAATCGAGGGGGGAGAGTGTTTAAGGGCATTTGCAATTTCCTTTGTCACTTGCCACTCTATGGGTATAGATTTTACATATCATTTGTTTACCAAATCAGTTCTTTTATTCTCAGCTGAGGATTCAGGATTTCCTCTTGGATTAATTACCCAGCACTCAAAGGACAGGACATTTAGAGGTTTAGAGGAGCCACCACGTGCAGAAAGGGTCAGCCAGCATTAGGTCACTATCAGTATGGTGTTGTGACAGATGCAGGTTCTCTGAGTTAACTCTAAGAGCCTTTTTTGCCTTCCTAGAACTTAAAACACACACACACACACACACACACACACACACCCATACCTTGAAGGCATTGTGGGGTGCCTAATGTCTCCTAGTCTACCTCCATGCATTGTAAGAGCCTTCCTGCCCAGCCCAAAGCAGCTGTGTAGTTCCAATACCCCAGGCTGCAGATAATTATGTAGTCACTTCGGTTCTCCAGACTGTAAATGCTACTTGCATTCTGTCTTGAACCGTCTCAGATTCCTTACTGGATCTTACAGGTTTACTGGTTGATCTCTTTACTAAATTACATCATGAGCCATGGGGAGCTTGGGAATGGTCCTGTTGTCCTGATTAAAATGCACACAGTTAAGAAAAAGTTTAAATAGAGTGTGGTAATGGTAGCTTCCTCAGCAAGCATCCTGTAGTCTTATTTGTACTTTTTAAAAGTTTTACACAATGAGCTCGAGATGATAAGAACCTCAAAATTACTAGGCAAGCCATTTCAGGTTTTCAGGGCAACTCTACCGTAGGTCACCTGATGGCAAACTACTAGATTCGATCACCACTGGTCCACCTCTAAGGAGAGTCTTAAAGGAGACTCCATCACAACTCACTAAACAACTGGCCTCTCAAAATACATCAAGAGCTTTGTCTATTTCAGCTACAGCAGATTCGAAATTGAAAATTTATTTTCAAAACTCATGAAGAGATATATTTTGGGGGCAGATTTTACTTGGGTTTTTTGCTTTATCATTTATGAAGGTGTCCTCAGGGTGTGGTATCTCTTTACACCAGGCTTGCTGCTGTAACTGGAGACACTAAGGTGAGATGGGATGTGTCAGAGATGCTCAGAGCAACATACATGTGGGTAAACAAAAGACAGCCCTGGGGCAACAGCTTTACCCAGAGCACAGCTGTTCTACTGGGTTCAGGGTGGTTTCTTTCTCCTCTTATCTTCATTACTGAACACAGTTTGCTCTTCCATAAGATTATAATCAACACCCTGACATTAAACCAAAGGTGCCACTGGCCCACAGTGGACTTTTTCTTAGAAATGAAATAGCGATTCACAGAAAACCCTGTTGGTCTTCTATGATACTGTCTTTGTTATGAGGCAGCCAGCAGAGAGTCAATAAATAGAATTAGGAATAAACAACAAATGATTACCCTCTGAATCGTAAGCTATAAATCAATATATAATGGATCAGAGGGAAGAAAAGAGGCACATTGTTTTTTGAAGCTGATGAAGATTAAGATTGTAACCTGTTTGAAGGATTGGCAGAGAGAGTAATGGACACAAATGTCTTGTCTTCTTCCAATCACCAGCTAGGCAAGAAAAGATTTGGGTCAGGGAAATTGTAGCTCAGCTGCCTTAACTATGATTCCATATTTACCAAGCAACTTTCTGATTACAACTTACATTTCTGTGTTTCTGAATTTCAGGAACATGTTTAGGTCTCTGAGATTGTGTGTGCATGTGTGTTTGTGTGTGCGCACACATGTGTGTGTGTGTGTGTGTGTGTGTGTAATCAATGGACATTCTGGTTTTAACATTAGTCTTAATAGCTTTCCAAATATTCTTCTCTGAGAGACTGAGTAACTCTTGGTTTCCTATGAAATCAGATTTCTGAGCCTGTAAGATGTTGTATCAGTCCCCACAGAGGAGATTTCTGGGAAAGGGTCCCAGTCCGGACTTTTGGACACCGGTTACATCTTTCTAATTTGGCCATCCATTCAAATTTCAACAGACAACCACTCTGCCACTGTATTCCCAGTGCCTAGAACTTCAAAGTGTCTAAGAATTATTTTCCAGATGAACCAATTAAAATATCACAGTACCTCCATCTTCTATCAAAAATTAATTTATCTAAACTATTCTCCCTCTTTCTAAAAAAAAGTTTATCTATTTATTTCATGAGAAAGAGAGTCTTTTCCTGCTACAACTTCAATCCTCTCAACCAGTCTTCCAAATAGCCAGGACCATGAGTGTCCCCAGCACATTCATGATGACCTGGAATCTGAAGCCTGATCTTCCGCCTGGCTCCAGTACTGCACATCAGTGCCTTACTGCTTGTGCCACCACAGCTGGGCTGATCTAAACTATTATTGAAATTAATCATAAATTTGGTCTCCACCACATCTTTGGTTCATCAAGTCTGATACCTACCACCACAAAGTGTCATGTCTGTCTATGCTTAATATCATTTACTTGGTTGATTTTTGGATGTTGACTTCTGCTATTTGGTGAGCATATGTGTTCTATAATTTTATCATCTTTGATTCTAATTCTGTTAATCCATAACACTCCTCAGTAAGAGAAACTACCAAATTCAATTAGCTCTCCCCACAAAAAACTCTTCACCTGATGGTTATGTAAGCTGCCTATGGCTTCATATTTTATGCTAGATTTTTCTGGTACAGCAGCCCATTATGCTCACTCTTTCAAAGAGGAATGTAATCTGAATTTTGTAAGAATTGAATACCTACCTTTGAGGCCATGGGAGGATTAAAGCAGATGAAGTACGTAAAGGATGGAGCACAAGGTCTACATTCAGTGCTAAAAAATACAGTAGCTGCTGCTATTTTAGCGGAGAAGTCTTCTGACTGACAGTTTTAAGGGATAGAGTATATTGACGCCTGTTTCTTTTTCTTCCCTTGTGGCAAATTGCTTGGAATTCTCTTGCTTATAACTATATTTGAAGTTGTGTTTCCCTAAATACATTTCATTAAAGCTGTTTATGTTCAGGGATTTAACATAAACGTAGAGATTGGTGCTTGTATTGTGCACTCCTTTTTACAAATTATTTTAAACAAAGTTAAAATAAGATACAATCTATCTCTGATCCCTTGGTGACCTCATTTTTCACACATCTCTACTGGTAGATATTTTTACCCACTCTTCCCATTTCTTTAAATCATAGAGTTGGAAGATAACTCAAAGATCAAAGAATTGTGGACTTTTCCTTTATCACTGAGTTGAGATAGATCTGGTTTCTAAAACCTGAACCAATT